>JARHVA010000055.1:7580000-8820000 GCA_037957365.1 Torreya grandis
GTTGGAGGGCTACTTGAGAAATTATGTGTCAGAACAGCAGAGAACCTGGGTCAAGTGGCTGCATATTGGTGAGTATTGCTACAATTCTACTTTTCATATGTCAATTAAGATGTCTCCTTTCTTGGCACTTTATGGGTATGAGGCACCTAGTTTTGCAGATTTAGTGTTTGGTGACAGCAAAGCACCCCTAGCCAAGGATTTGTTGCAGAATAGTCAGGATATAATGAAATCCTTGAAGGATAATTTGCAGTTGGCACAAAACCAGCAAAAGTTGTATGCGGATCAGAAACGTGTTGAGCGTTCCTTCGAAGTTGGAGATATGGTATATCTGAGATTACAACCATATAGACAATCTACTCTCAAGAAGAGTGGAGCTGAGAAGCTCAAACCTCGCTTCTATGGGCCCTTTAGGGTCATCAGAAAAGTTGGAGCTGTAGCTTATGAATTAGAGCTACCTTTTGATAGCAGAGTGCACAACGTCTTCCATGTGTCTCGCCTCAAGAAGGCACTTGGACATAATGTGATTGCTTCATCACAGCTACCACCTTTGGATGAAGAGGGACAGTTGGCGTTAATTCCTGAAGAGATACTAGATGTTCGAGAACGTTCTTTGAGGAAAAGAACCATCAAAGAGTACCTGGTAAAGTGGAAGGACCTACCTATGGAGGATGCAACTTGGGAAAATGATGAAATCTTGCATCATCCTAGTTTACAATTGCTTGAGGACAAGCAATTTTGGGAAGGGCGGACTGTAATGACCCCTTCTCGAATCTGATCTCATAATGACCGTTGGCCTATTCCTGGAAATCCGTAGGCTATTTGGAAGGTGCAAATGAGGGTTTCCTATTTTTTAGGATGTCTTTGTTCAAAGTTTTGATGGCAAATTCTTTCTGGGTTTTTCGAGAGCTTCGTGGAGGTATGTCTGTTTCAGTTTTCTGAGCATTTCCAGGAATTTACTATTTTTAGTAAATTCTATTTTTGGCAGCTAGCAGGATTGTCACAAGGAGTTAACCTTCCCGTTTAAGTTGACTCATTCAGTTTTGGGCTTCAGAATTCGGTCTTGGTGGAATAAGTGAATTTCACTTAAAAAATAATAATAACGTTATATTTTAATGTTGACCTTCGCCTAGACCAAAACAACTTAATGTTGTTTTAAAAGAGGGACTTGAAGGGGGGGCGCCATCATGACATGGAAAGGGGTGCCACTTTTGAGGATAAGCTTCAAGGGAAAGCCAATTGAAGCCTATATAAGAAGGCATTGGGTTATCATTTGAGGATCTTGGTTTGAATGCATTGTTATGCTGCAGCGTTGGCTCTGGAACTGCTTCGGGGAATGAAGGCCTCCTAGCAAGGGCATCTCTTCATGCTTGCAAGACAGCATCTAGGGGTGAATTAGTCATTGATATTTGTATTTGCTTACGCATTGCTTTCAGTTATTTCATTGTCAGTTCCTTTGGTATTATTAGAGTTTCAGATATTGTATTTCTGTATAAGATAGACCTAGGTTTTCATTCATAAATCAAAAAATAAAAAAAAAATAGTTCTGGGTATCATCTCATTGTCTTGGTTAGGCCTAGGCGCCCCTTTTCTCATATTTTCAGAATTTTTAAAGCTTGCATTTATTTCCTAGAGCAAATTGCCCTTTTCAAATAAGGACGCCCTTTGGGGTTTGCATTGGAATCCGTGTATTAATTATTGGATGCAGATTGGATAAGATTTTGGGCGCTAGCTTGGGCGCCATCTTTAAGAAGAGGCTTTGCAACAGAAATCAGGAAGATTGAGCCAATTTTGTGTGAGTTATGAACATCTGAAGAAATTAATGGGTGGCTGGTTTTTCTTCTTTCTAAGGGCAAATTTCTCTTAATTTTGTAAGCTGACAGTATTACTGACAGCCCTTCTCTATTTGTTCAATTTTCCCTTAAAATATTGTAATAGTTTACAGCTCCGCCTTATGGTAGCTACTTTCCCTATTGGGTTAGCAAGCACATTCTAGGTGTAGAGCATCCGCCCTATGGTAGCTACTTTCCCTTCTGGGTTAGCAAGCACATGCTGGGTGTGGAGTAGATTCCTTTTCAGTATTTCCATTGAAGCATTGTTATTAAGTTCACTCCGTCATATGGTAGCCCCTTATGGGTAGCACATACTTGACGTAGAGTTCCTTATTTGTAATTACTCCGTCTTATGGTCTCCCCTACTCCGCCTTGGACTGGGTAGCACATACTGGACATTGAGTTCCATTTCTTGCATTCTAGTGGCAAAGTTATTCAATTTGTTTGAGATTAACTTTTAATCTTGACGGAACTTGCTTGTGTTGTAATCCAAAATCTAAAAAAAAAAGTTGAAAAATTTGGGTCGGAATATTGCAGTGCCCTACAATTCTTCCAAAGGGAACTTTTGAAGGCAGAAGCCCTTGTGGAGGGCACTTGGTCGGTGGCAGGTTCCTTTCAAAAGTTTCGAAAGGCACTTTTGAGGACAAATAGCCCTTGTGGAGGACAATTTGTAGGGAAGTGGACCTTTACAATTCTTCTGAAGGGCACTTTTGAAAGAACATCCCCTTGTGGGGGGCACCAAAGCCAAAGACATGATCAAATCAAAAAGCCCGAAGGGTATTTTTGGGAAGCAGAAGCCCTTGCGGAGGGCACCTTCATAAAAGCAAAGGCACAAACGGAAAAGAATTTCCTTCGGACAAAAAGTCCGAAGGAATTCCTTCAGACAAAAGCCCGATAGAAAATAAAAACAAAGGCAAAGAAGGAAATGAGAAAATTTAAGGAAGGAATTCCTTTAGAATAATTGTCAAACAGGGGTCCAAAGAAAACCAAAGGATAAGACATAAAAGCCTAAAAGAATAAATTCAGGGAAAAATTGGCAAGGAAACGAATTTCTTCAGACTTTTTCTCCGCAGGAATTCCTTCGGACAAAAAGTTCGAAGGAATTCGGGAGGGACAAAAAGCTTGACGGAAAAGACAAGGGCGTAAGTTAAGGCCAAAAAAGAGAAAATGACATGCCAAGTCCGAGAAAGAGAAGAGACAGAGAGTCCTTTAGAAAATTTGTCCAAAGGATGAAAACTAAAATAAAGCTCGAATCTCGAATTAAAGCAGAACACGGGAAAAGCCAGAGAAAACACAAACAACACTGAGCCAATACTGAACAAGAAGTAAGACAAACACAAAAATAAAGGCATGAGCAAAGATTAAAGCAAAACTGAACATGGACATAAGCATGAACATCGAATAAAACAAACGCAAAATAAAGACAAAGGCAGGATAAACAAAGATCATGAACAGACTAACGTGAGTGACTCTAATGAAGTGAACGCATTTAAGAAAGCAAGCATGCTTCAGTTCTAAAAATAGAGTTGTCTTGCATGATGAATGGGCAAAACGTTGAATGTTTCAAATAGCCATAAATTCCATGCACGCACTCTCGTTTGTCTCAAAGCTTGAAAACATTCTGTCAGTTCAAACGTAATTCTTAATTTGGCATTTGCATTGATTTCATGCAAAGGGGAGACTTTCAACATTCCATCAGTTTGAGTGGATTTGACTACTCTTGTTTTGGAGTTGATTGGTTTTCAAGTCAAGACATCTATTCGTAGATGTCATGCATCCAAATCTTGTCTTCTTCTTTTTCAACACCAAGGATTCCTCATGCAAGACAGCCAGGTATAAGCCAAGGAAAGACAAATTTGGAAGACTAATGCAATGCAATTTGGACTTGGGCTAATGAAGAGTTAACTTCCTCTCCTATTTTCAATGCCAATCTCTTGGATTTTTGTAATTTTCTATATTAATGGCTTTTCAGCCTTGTAAAATCCATCTCTCTCTTGGTAAGACTAGACTCTGTCATTGGTGAGTTGTGTAACTGTTGACAATTCTTTCACAGGCCAAAAATTGTCAACTTTACTATTCGGAAGACGATCTTATGGGTACCAATTTGTCTTGTGAATCAGTTTCGAGTACTGAATAATGAAAGGGAAAAGGTTTTGCAAAGTTCAATCAAGCCTAAATCCATACCTACAGCTACCCAAGGAGCCATGTACAGCAATGTAGCCAGCAAGGAAAGAAGCCAAGGCAAAAGAGAAAAAACAAAGGAATGATATCCTTCAGAAAAAAGTTCGCGAAAATTCAAAAGACAAAAATCCCGCGGGAAAAGTGAGAAGGAAAAGGTCTGCGAAAATTCCGAAAGAAATAAAGCCTGCAGGAAAAAGTCCACGGAAATTCAAAAGACAAAAAGCCCGTAGGAAAAGTGAGGACATAAAGCCGAGGGAAATAAAGCCGAAGGAAAAGAAAAGAAAAGAAGAGCGAAGTTCTAAGGCAGAGAAGGACAAACTGTCCACGGGAAAGTGGACTAACAAAAGATACAAAGAAAAATCCAAGACCAAAGACAAGTCCGCGGGAATAAACCCAGAGCAATGCATGCATAGAAACAAAAACATAAAATAGATAGCCAAGAAATAAATTCACCCTGAATTTATCTCTCACTCAGCAAGATAGTTTTCCATGCAAGCATTTTCGTCTATCTCAAGCTCGTAACATTCCAACAGCTCAACCGGAGTTCCAAATTCGGACGTCGAATTAACTGTTCTAGATTTAGAATTGACTAATTGTTAAACGCCACATCTACTAGGAGTTTTCCATGCAAAGGAGAATAATCTCTTTGTCCAACTCAACCTTTCAAATGTTCCAACTCGGCTTCCAACGGATCAAGTCAGAGTTCTAAAATTGACATTAGCGTTGGATTTCATGCATGCTATTGTCATCTCATACTTCCAAACGTTCCAACAGCTCATGAAGAAGCTAAAATTGACATTGGCATGGATTTCCATGCAAAGAGAGGTGGGCATTTCAATAAACAAAGACAAGTCCACTTCCTCTAACGCCAAGGAGCTTCAAGCAAAGACAAGTCCACTTCCTCTAGCGTCAAGGAGCTTCATGCAAAGACAAAGGGAAAACATATTTTATTGAAAGGCAAAGTCAGTCTTGAGTTAATCTAAGTTGATCTTCCTCTTCTATTCTTCAACGCCAATCTCTTGGCTTTTGTAATTCTCTATATTAATGGCTTTTCAGCCTTAGATTTTTTTCATCCCTCTCTTGGCAAGATCAGACTCTACCATTGGTGAGTTGTGTACCCTTTTCAATCAATAAGACTGTACTTTCAGATTTCAAGTGCTGGCATAGTGTATATTCATTCAGCAATTTGCATATGTGGTATATTTCTCTCCCTTCCCAAATTTTGATTCGTACCTAGTTGCTAGCTTATCGTATTATGCAAGTCATGTTAAGTGTTCTTTATGTCTTTTGCTGAAGCTGTAAGTGGATGTTAGGTGGCTGCAAAGTGTCTTGTATCAGACCTCTCTCCATCGTTTTTCCTCATGTTTTGGTCATTGGATCGAACCTTCTCATGAAATACTTATGCATAGTGGTTGATTAAAATCAAAGGTCTTCCTTTTCCCTTGTTTGTTTAGTGTTCAAGGTTCCAAGTAGAATGGATCAATATTTTGGTGTATCACCGTTATTAGGTAGGATTTCCCCTTAAAGTTTCCTTCTCCCTTTTCCATGGTAGTCCACAGCATAGAGTAGAGATCCTCATTGATACATCTTATAGGAACCAACCTTCTCTGGAGGTTCTTCTCACCATTGAGTCACCCATCCTCGTGAGAAGATCCCATTGTTTCAATCGGATAGAGGATTGGCCATTTCATGCACATTTTCGATTTAGGGCGCAACTCTAGGTTGACAATAGTAACCTCTTTAATTAATAGAAAGACTGTACTTTCAAATTTTAAGTGCTGGCATAGTGTACATTCATTCAGCAATTTGCATACATGGTAGATTTCTCTCCCTTCCCAAATTCTGATTCATACCTAGTTGCTAGCTCATCATGTTATGCAAGTCATGTTTAGTGTTTTATATGTCTTTTGTTGAAGCTATAAGTGGATGTTAGGTGGTTGCAAAGTGTCTTGTATCAAACCTCTCTCCATTGTTTTCCCTCACATTTTTTTGTTAGTGGATCAAACCTTCTTATGAAATACTTATGCATAGTGATCAATTGAAATCAAAGGTCTTCCTTTTCCCTTGTTTGATTCAGTGTT
The DNA here is from genome assembly GCA_037957365.1 of Torreya grandis. NCBI lineage: Eukaryota > Viridiplantae > Streptophyta > Pinopsida > Cupressales > Taxaceae > Torreya > Torreya grandis. The sequence continues at coordinate 7,586,092 of JARHVA010000055.1, forward strand.
CAAGGTTCCAAGTAGTGGATCAACATTCTGGTGTATCACTGTCAGTAAGTAAGATTTCCCCTTCAAGTTTCTTTCTCCCTTTTCCATGGTAGTCCGCAACACAGAGTAGAGATCTGCATTGATACATCTTACAGAAACCCGCCTTCTCTGGAGGTTTTTCTCACCATTGAGGCACCCACCCTCGTGAGAAGATCCCATTGTTTCAACTGGAGATAGGATTAGCCATTTCAGCACGTCTTCGTTTCAGGGTGTAACTCCAAATTGACAACAATTCCTAAGCAACAAAAGCAGGACTATCCGGTAGAGATCCAGTCTTTGTTGACTAAACACTCCAAAGTGTTTAGTGACATACCACCAAGTAGACTTTTGATAGGGGATTTGAGCACATCATTGAGCTTGAGCAGGTTGCCAAGTCAATTATCACTATACCCTACAAGCATCCTAAGCGGTACAAGGATGAGATTGAGAAGGCCATCTAGGAGCTTCTCAAGATGGGACATATTAGACCTAGCAAGAGTCCCTTTGCTTCTTCTGTGTTACTGGTCAAGAAGAAGGATGGCACACTTAGGATATGCATAGATTACAGGGAGTTGAACAAGAAGACGATCAAGAACAGATATTTCATCCCTCAAATTGACGAGTTGCATGGTTCATGCTTCTTCTCTAAGATAGATTTGAGATTTGGGTACCACCAGATACAGGTACAAGAGGAGGATGTAGAGAAGATGGCATTTAGGTGCCACTATGGGCACTTTGAGTTTCTGGTTATGCCCTTTGGCTTAACCAATGTGCTAGCTACATTCTAGTCTTGCATGAATAAGGTATTCCGAGAGTAGCTGAGGAAGTTTGTGCTTATCTTCTTCGATGATATAATGATATACAACAGGACGTGGGAGGAGCACCCGAGGCACATAGATACTGTGTTAGGCATACTTGAGCAAGAGTCCCTTTATGCCAAAATGTCTAAGTGTGAGTTTGGCATGACAGAGTTACTATATCTGGGACACATCATCAACATAGAGAGTGTTCGTGTGGATCCGGAGAAGATCCAAGCTATTATTGACTGGCCACCACCAAAGAATCTCTCTCAGCTTAAGGGATTTCTTGGTTTATGTGGGTTCTACTGCCGCATTGTTAGGGGTTTTTCATAGTCAGCTGCCCCCCTTATAGATTTGACTTGGAGGGATGCTTTTGTTTGGTCTAGTGGTGCTCAACAGTGCTTTGACAGGTTTAAGGAATTGATGAGTACATGTCCAGTGTTGGCCATTCCAGATTTCAACAAGCCTTTCGAGCTTCATTGTGATGCTTCAGGGGAAGGCATTGGTGCGGTTTTGATGCAGGACAAACACCCCATTGCATTTGAGAGCAGGGAGTTGAGGGGTGTAGAAAGGAGCTAGAACATCTATGACAAGGAGATGTTAACCATAATGCATGCTTTGGCTAAGTTTAGGTAGTACCTGGTTGGGAGCAAGTTTGTGGTTAAAACAAAACATAACTTGAAGCACTTCCTTGGTCAGAAAGACCTTAACGATAGGTAGCAAAAATGGGTTAGTAAACTACAGGCTTATGACTTCGACATAGTTTATGTCAAAGGGAAAAACATAGTTGCTAAAGCCTTATCCAGAAGACCTTATTTGTGTGCCTTGGGGGAGATTGCAGAGGATTGGAGGGAATTGATTTCTATAGAGTATGCAAAGGACAAGTGGGCTTCTGGGATCATTGATGGCACTATCAAGGATGATAGATACTCAGTTGTAAATGACTTGATCATTTACAAGGACATGATCCTTTTGGTGCCAGGTTTGGATATGAAACAAAGGATCTTGAGGGCTTTTCACAACTTGCCTATGGCAGGACATCCAGTTTTTTTTAAAAGCTACAGGCAGGTTAGGGAGTGATTCACTTGGAAAGGCCTCAAGACCGAAGTTCAAAAGTATGTGAGGGAGTGCCTAGTGTGTCAGCAGAACAAACATGAGCACTCTTTCCCAGGTGGTTTGATGCAGCCCTTACCCATTCCAGAGAGGAAGTGGGATTGCATTTTGATGGATTTTATCACGGGCTTGCCCAAAGCCCAAGGCAGGGACTGCATCTTTGGGTTGGTTGACAGGTTAACTAAGTTTGCACATTTTTTTGCTATATTGGCCACTTATACATCAACTCAGGTTGCTGAATTATTCTTCAGAGAGGTATTCCAACTTCATGGGTTGCCACAGAGTATAGTGAGTGACAGGGATAGCAGGTTCCTGAGTAACTTTTGGCAGGAGCTCTTCAAGTTGAGCGGGACAGAGCTCACCCCCAGTATGAGTTACCACCCATAGATAGATGGGAAAACTGAGATAGTCAACAAGTTGGGGAAGGGTACCTTAGAAATTACATAGTAGGGCAGAAAAAGGCATGGGTGAAGTGGCTTCACTTAGGTGAGTATTGTTACAATACCACGTACCACAATACCACAACCACATATATGCAATCCTGTCCCTGGGCTCTAGGTAATCCCGTAATGAAATCCATAGATAAGCATTCCCATTTCCTATCAGGAATCGGAAGTGGATGAAGTAAACCTGCTGGATATGTGTGATCCTGTTTATTTTGATAACAAACAGGATACTCTCTGACATATTGTAGAACATCTGATTTGAGGCCCTTCCAAGTGAACCTCTCCCGAATCTACTTATAAGTGTTGAAATACCCGGGATGAACTGCCATGGGTGTATCATGAAAGGTCCTCAAACTAATGTTCTTCATCTCCGATCCTGGGGTCAAATAAATCCTTCCTTTGTAAATGATTAAATCATTTACAACTATATATCGGGTATCCTGTACTGACCCCTCAATAATATCTGTAGCCCAACTGTTCTTAGCATACTCTGCTACTATCAAGTGTCGCCAATCATCTGCTATCCCAGTCATAGAACTCAAGTGTGAACGTCTGGATAAAGCATCAGCAACCACATTTTGTGTCCCCTTGGCAAAGGAGATGTCAAAATCATATGATTGCAGCTTGCTGACCCATTTCTGCTGCCGATCATTAAGATCTCTCTGTCCAAGGAAATGCCTCAAACTATTATGGTCTGTTTTCACCACAAACTTGTTGCCTACCAAATACTACCTGAATTTGGCCAATGCATGCATGATGGCCAACATCTCCTTGTCATATATGCTGTACCCTCTCTCTGGACCGTGAAGCTTCTGACTCTCAAAATCAATCGGATACTTGTCCTGCATAAGGACTGCACCTATCCCCTCGCCTGATGCATCACACTATAGCTCAAAGGGTTTGGAGAAATTTAGCAATGCAAGAACTGGGAAAGAAGTCATAATTAGTTTGAACACTTCAAAACAATCATGTGCCTCAAGAGTCCAAACAAATGCCCCTTCATCAAATCATTGAGTGGTGCCGCATGCCATAAATATCCATTAACAAACCTGCGGTAGAAACCACACAATCCCAAAAATCCTCTAAGCTGAGTAAGGTTCTCTGGAGTAGGCCATTCAACAATCGCCTTGATCTTCTCTGGGTACATACGTACCCCCTCAGTACTAATGATGTGCCCAAGATACAATAATTCTGTCATTCCCAAGTCACACTTGGATTCCTTGGCATACAAGGATTCACCTCCAAGAATAACCAAAACCGCATTAAGATGTGCAATGTGTTGCTCCCATGTTCTACTATATACCAAGATATCATCAAAGAATATCAACACATATCTCCTTAACTGCAAATCGAAGACCCTGTTCATCATAGACTAAAATGTCGTCGGAGCATTAGTTAGCCCAAATGGCATAACACGAATTCGAAATGTCCATAATGGCACCTAAAAGCCGTCTTCTCTATGTCTTGCTCCCTGACACAAATCTGATGATACCCCGACCTCAAGTCAATTTTGGAGAAGTAGCAGGCACCATGTAACTCATCTATCAACTCATCAATTCTAGGGATGGGGTAACAGTTCTTGATTGTTCTTTTATTCAGAAGCCTATAATCAATACACATTCGGAATGTACCATCCTTTTTCTTGACCAAGACTACTGATGATGCAAAAGGTGACTTACTTGGTCTAATGTGTCCCATGGCCAGCAACTCCTTAATAGTTTTCTCTATTTCATCCTTTAGCCTCTTGGGGTGCCTATATGGGGTGACCATCACGGGCTTAGCGCCCTCTTCCAACTCAATGATATGTTCAATTCCTTTGTCTGGTGGTCTTCCTGGTGGAATATCACTGAATACCTAAGTGTGCTTAATTCTTAACTCCTAAATGTCTGGATGGTAAATTGGCTTTTGCTGCTCACCCTGTGTAAGCATCAAAACACATTCAACTACCCACTCAACCATGTCATGCCTCATAAGTCTCTCCATCCTCCTAAAAGAAATCATCCTGAAATTGGAATCTTGAATAGCCTTGAGGACATGAGTTTTTCCATCTACCTGGAATGTCATTTCCATCTCTCTGAGATCTAGGGTGAATTTCCCTATGTCATGTAACCATCTCATGCCAAGTACCATATCTGTATCACCCATATTCACCACATAGAATTCGGTCTTGAACTCATAGTTGCTCAAATGCATAGGCAAATCTGATATCCTCCTTTCGCACTTGAGGGTATAACCATCTACCACCTTAACTCTTATTCCCTCAAATTCCTCTGTCCTGATTCCATGCCTCTCAACCAATCGGGCATCAATAAAATTATGAGTGGCCCCTGTGTCAAGAAGAGTGATAATCTTTTGCCCTGCTAGAACTCCACGCATTCTAAATGATCCCTCCTGCTAGATGCTAGTGATGTGCGCATCACGTTGCCTCGCTACCCCTTCATGCTCTCCTTCTCTTTTATGCTTATCTTCCTCATGCTATGTACCTGAATCCTCAAGATCAGATTGCTGATCTGATTTCTCCGACTCAGAGTCCTCATAATATGCCCACATCACTCTATTAGCTTTTCCTTTAGGTCTTAAGGGACAATCATGGTTTGCATCATAGGGCCCCTTGCAGTAGAAACATAACTTCTTTTTGCGCAAATCATTAAGTGTATCCCTATCTAGAGGTGCTGATGATTTGCCCTTAAAATCTGGTTTGTTCTTTTTAGAAAAAGATTTATTGTCTTGATATGAAGAAGATCCCTTTGATGAGTACTTGCTTTGCGGGGCTGCAAGTTCCATGCTCCTAGCCTTCTTCATTGCCCCCTGAAGTGTGGGAGGATCAAATGCTTTAATCCATCCTCACATAGGCTCTAATAACCCCTCAATGAATAACACCACCAATCGTCTCTCTGAGATGTTAGGCACCATTACTGATAGTTTCTGGAAGTCTCCAATATAGCTTTCCAAACTACCAACTTGCTTGAGCTGGGCCAAATCCCTGAAGTATGATTCTGGATCCTTCCTATCAAAACGTTCAATCAGTCTATCCACAAACTCCTGGTAAGATGTAATCTGACTGTGCGGCAATGTAACTAGTCCATGATACCACCATTCATGTGCTGCTCCCTCTAGATGCAAAGTGGCATATTTGATAGCTTCGTCTTCTATCATGGGTCGAAGAGCCAATAAGGTATCCAACTTATGAATCCATGATTGTGCCATAGTCTTGTCAATGCCATCAAACATGGGTATTGTAAGCTTATTAGTAGCGTGTTGGAGTTCCTTATTTTGACTCCTAGGTCTTCTCTCCTGTCAAGACCTATAGTAATCTATCTTTTATTGTACAAACTGATCAAAATGCATAAGCCCTTGTGCTTCAGGTGTCAATTTCTGCCATTCATCATGGGCAGCCATGTATGCATCAGCATAGGTTGGATTCTCAACCTCTTCAATATCCTCCTCAGCTGGTTCATTTCTCAGGAATGTGGGCCGAGTAGGCCTATCTGCAGTGTGGGAGGGTACCCTCTGTACTCTTCGGGGCCCAGCTACACTCCTATCATCTTCCTGGACTTGAGGCTGTCTTCTAGGTAAATTCAACTGCTGCAAAGTATTTGCCAACTGTTGTAAGGCCCCAGGTACCTCTGTAAATGGGTCTTCTTCTTGCCAATTCCCTTCCTGTTCTACTCTTCTACGGGTATAGTACCTATGATGACCTCTCATGTGATATTTTAACTCTCCAGGATGGCAGGATCAGGGCTCTGATACCATTGTAACAATCCTTGCCCAATTTGCTCTTAATTATCTCAATTTGCTGCCTTGTAATTTTTTCAAACACTTTGTAAGCAAAGTGCTTCTTACTGGTTTTTGTCACAGTTTTGATGATTTGTTTAAATGACGATGGATTAAAGCTTCAAGAAGTTTTAAGAATGACAATGCTGAGTTCTAGATGCAGATTTTGTTCTTTTCTATGCAATTAGATGAATTTACAAAGCAAACTAATCACTTACAGCCAATGGACATTTAGTCGAACAATTGGCATGCAACCTACTATCTCAATTCAAATGCTCAAAAGATAACCATAAATGATCAACAACTTGTGATTCTTAATTGTATTGATGATTTGATACAATGCTCCACTAAACTAGCCAAGACTCTTGGCATAAACAAGAATTACAATTATATGGTATGCTGGTATGGACATACACCTATAACTGCAAATATAAACTATAATAAAGGATGGATTGTATGCAATGAACCCTGGTGGAATTGAGGCGCCCTTGAGAATAGATGAAGGAGCAAGCAATTTCCCAGCGAAAGGATGATCTCCCAAGCCAAATCGAATTTTCCAAGCCAGCCACCCCTGTTTTGGTTTGATCTCAAACTTAAAATAATATGCACTGAATATGTGCTGCCTCAAGCATCTAATATCATCTCCATGATCCAAGGAAGTGGATGCACCAAGCCAAGCAGAGAATCGATGCAAAATGGAACCCCCACAAGCAAAAACACCCCTCCTAATGGTGTCCTTCCTTGACTGTAAATCCCTGATTTTTATATCAGCTTTCTCTATAATGCAATCTGCTCTCTTAACCAAGGAAAAATCGATGGCAAGCTATATAGAAACCAACACCAAAGAGATAGCTATGCAACCTCCACAAATTCCCCAAATCGATTTCTCCAAAATTGGCCAATGGCCACAAATTTTGCTCCAATTGAGATGATTGAAATATCACCTCCAAAATGCAACCCTTCAAGAAATATTTCACTCCCTCATTTATGCTATCAATGGGAGTTATCGTTCCCAAAGACAATTTGATTCACTGCAGGAAACTCTAGGCTCCACCAGCATACCACAGCAAAGACAACATCAAATCGGGATAATTCATAATGGCAGCCCACACCTCCCTTTATACTTTTTTTAATTTGGGAAGCTTCTAGTAACATCATAATATTTTATTATTGTTTTTTTCCCTTTTAATATATTATATTTGCACTTTAATATAAAATAATGAATTATATCAGAAAGCACAAATATAACATCATCTTGTAACATGAGGTTTCTAAAAATAGAACATTCTAATAAATCATTAGAAAACCTCCAGAATATGTTGCAACTTCCCCAAAGAAACCGACTGCCATTTGGGTAACTGCAGAGAGGACCCTCAAACCTTGTCGTATTAGCCTACGAGGGCCACTGATAGGCTAATCCTATTGAAATTACAAGGTCTAGCTAGAAGGGGACATTACATGTAACAGCTTCATGCACTGTTTCAATTTATCAAAATATATAGCAACTACCTTACAGATATATTTTCTCACAAGTAGGCTGACATGGTGGAACTCTCTAGATTAGTGTGCTATTGTACCTTATTGCTTAATTTTTCAGAGCTACGAAGTAGTTTTCTCAGGTATATCCCTCAAAACTATGATAAAATGCAGCCACTTATTTGTCCCAACTAGGGAGTTCTAGTATGTCATCCTTGTTGCACTTGCATTCAATCATTTATAAACAATCAATGGTGACCATGCCTTTATCATGCTTTTGTCGCCATTAATAATACATTTCTTAGCTGGTTTACACAAATGACAGTAATTCTATATCAACAATAATTCCTTGTTAAGTACTACAAAATATTCATTTCAGCCAAGAACAATCAATGTCCGTATTTTGTTTTTATGAAAGTAAAATACATAGAAACTATCTCTAATAAATTCCATTAGTAGTTTAGCTCTTAATTTATTTAAATGCATGTTCAAACCGGTTCTTTAAATATTGACCATATATATGCATTAAAGAGATTTTATGATATCATTGAAATTGATGCACTCTCTATCTTAGTGTGTAATGTCCCCATTTTAGGCAGTTGTGGTTTTTGGGTGGTTTAGCATATCCCAGGTTCTCGTAGGCTTAACCCAGGTGGTTAGAGGGCCCTATTGGGCAGATATCAATGTGGTTTCTTCCCCAGGGTTCAATGAGGTTCAAGTTTGGCCTTTGCAGAGGTTTCAGAACTCGGTTTCTCATACTATTTATAGTAAGTCATTTAGACGGTGTTACTATTTATAACAGGGCCGTTGAATGTGAAGTGTGGGCAGTGTCGATTCTAGTATTCAGTTGGTTTGGTGAAATAAGAAATTTGCCTAAGTTATAACGTTTAATTATTATTAAAGGTGACTTTAATAATAATTAATATGTTAATATTATATTTTAACGTTATATTTGCACTTTATGAATTGAAGGGTCTTTAGTCATTTTAAGGGGGCCATTTTATAATTAATTATTGAGGCGCCAATATCAAGGAGATTATTTAATATTTCTAAAGTGCAAATATTATATCATTTTAAAATGATTAAAAGGCAAAAAAGAGGGATTCAACCTCTTGAATTTTATATAAAGAAGCCAAAGGAGAAATCGAGATAGGATTGAGTATTTTTGATATTTGTCTTTGTGATTTTCTTGGCGTTGAAGGAGAGAAACCTAGGGTTTTTGTATTCCAGAGCTTTCCAACCACGGGAACGAAAACTCTCATTGGTTTCACAATTTTGAGGTTGTGAAAGACCAGCTGAATCATTGCTTGATTGTAGACTTCATTCAAGGGTTCAATCTGTGCTAAAAGTGAAGAATAAACCAAGGGTTTAAGGAGTTTGAAGTTTAACAGTTGCAGGTCAGAATATTAAAGAGTTAATCATTGCATATCAAAAGTTGTATGTGCTGCTATAGTACCCATGCTACAGTGCCGTGAATAGTGATGGGGACAGGGTGCAAGGGTTTTCTACGGTCTTCATCAATAGTTCCATCCATTCCTTCATTTCCAGTCATTATTCAGCTTCATATATTGAGGAATATAACTGCTGTTACAATTCTGAGCAGCCATTTAGGTAAGATCAGTCAAGTATAGTATAAAGGGAATGCATGCCAACTGTTTGTCATAATGTCTATCTGCTGTAGCTTCATATTGGCAAAGGTTTCAGTCACTTAGAGTCATTAAGTTTGCATGCTAAATGTTTGTGAAAATACCTCTCAGCTGTAGATGTCATTTAAGCAAGTATTGTAAGGAACTTACATGTTAAGTGTTTATTAAAATGTCTCATGGCTGTAGCTACTTGTTTGCATAGGATTTTAGACCTTCATGTGCATTGAGAAAGATAAAGACACTTGCTTCATATTTACATTGCATTTTCAGTCATTGCTCTTTTGGTTTTGAAGTTATTATCGCATTATTTGATGAAAGACAAAGCAATCAGCTTTAAGGCATCATCTTCCAGCCAAGGATACTTTGCAAGACAATTGTTTGTCGAAATTCCTGAGTGGTCATAACTGAAAATTAAAGGCCAAAATTGGAAGGGTCTTTACATAGTGTTAGATGTAGTCTTGTTATTTTGAATACAATGAAACTAAAGGTAAATCATATATTCAAAAGAGAGCGTTGTCTTGTATGTTGTCGATGGATTCTTTCATTATCCAGCATTAGTATTTAATAGATAGCACCCTTTCTTTTGCTCCACTAATATTTAGAATTAAACCATTATTTTTGAAAGGAAGAAAAAGGTATCTGAATTGCAATTCCTTACAAGTATTTTAATCTAAGTTTTTACTCCTACAGTTTTATTGAGGGTTTCTTCAAGAAAAGATAACAATAGGAGAACAATTTTTTTTTTTGCATAGATTTTGACTCACCATGATTGTTTAATAGCAAGAAGATCACCACGAAAAGCCAAAGGTGCCATCTGTAATCATTTGCACCAATACAAAGGTAGAGAACAATCATGTAAATTTTGGTCTTTTGATTGAGCCCATCTATTTGCTTAATGAATATTATTAAAGACTACTATTATTTTCTGCATTAATGAAAGCAAGAATATTGCCTTATGTTCATCATACTAAGTCATACAAACCTTATGCCAACAACTTTCTTAAAATCGTCTTCAAGGGTCCGTATCATGTACTTGTGAAAATTGTAATAATCTATGTTTTTACCCAATTGAGTCTACATACAACAAAGAGGCAATATCAGTGACCAAACCCATGGAAAGGGAACACAATATCTCCTATAAGAAACTTAGGCATTACAATTAGACGAGGTAAATTAAACATCAAGATAATGAACAAAACTTCTTGAGTGATGCAAAAAATACATTCATGTTTTACTAGGATAGAAAGTTATAAAAGTTATAACCACATTTTGAGTGTACCTTAATGAATCCCAATCGCATTGTGGTATAATCTGACTTAGTCACTGAGCCATAGAATTGCTTGAAAAAGGAAACCTAAAGATGAAGAAAACATTGTCAGTAGCAGCAATGGTAATTTTCTCATAAGAATTTGCAAATAGTTGCTTCATTTACCTATTTATCTATGTAGCACATAAGTTTGAATCATAAATTAAAAAACGATGATTAGAATCTCATGCATATTGTTGAGGCAAAATCTCCAAATATATTCAAATTTTGTTATTTATTGGCCTTTATTCTACCCTGACGCTTCACCTCTCTCAATAGAATCCCAATCTACATGACCAAGACTCAATCCCAAAATATCTTTGTACAAATAACTGTAGCTTTAATAAGGGCATTGTATAATTGATATTGGTTAGGATAATCATAAATTAAAAAACGATGATTAGAATCTCATGCATATTGTTGAGGCAAAATCTCCAAATATATCCAAATTTTGTTATTTATTGGCCTTTATTCTACCCTGATGCTTCACCTCTCTCAATAGAATCCCAATCTACATGATCAAGACTCAATCCCAAAATATCTTTGTACAAATAATTGTAGCTTTAATAAGGGCAATGTATAATTGATATTGGTTAGGATGGAATATGCAATTAGAAGCATTTCCTCCCAAGGAGTGGAGTGAGACATTCTTTAATATTCACTAAAATGTCCAAATAGCATTGGGTGGGCAAGTAATTCAATGATACAGTAATTTGAACATCTTACGATTGAGATGCCTTGTAGAATTGGAGAGTACTTCTCAACAACACTGAGAAGTATCACCTAGGCTTATCAAGGTTCACTTCCGAATGTGTTGAAGAGGGTAGACAATCTTTGCAATCTCTCTAATCTGTGTCGAGCCCAAGGGTTGCAATAGGACAATCCACAACTAAGCAAGAGATGGGTCTACTTAATTAAGTTGCAAATTATATTGAACATGCAATTGAAAATGACTGAGAAATGCATAAAAACCATTAAGAGAAACAAGGATAGTGAAATATAGTTATTATTCTCATCATAAATAGGATATATACATAAAATTATAATGCTGGACTTAGAATTTAAGATTGTGTTATTCTTGAGGGCTGAAAGCTGAGAAGGATGCTGTGGCATTGAGAATGTATACAAATGATGGAGTTTCGTGTGTTAGCCAACAAGCATCTCATGTCCTTTGTTCTGTCTCAGATAGAGAAGATGAGAGAGATATAATGTTACAAGCACTTCCAAGAATGGATGATTGAAAAGACCATTCATATTCCAACTGTTTCAACTTAATTGGTTGTTGTTGGATTGGAAAGGTGAAGTTTGTTGAATGATGTGTACCCATTGATGATGTAGCTTTTTGTGTAGTTCTTGTGGATCCCAGCGTTTGATGGTGTGATTCGTAGTAGATGCAAACTTTGCAGGCTTCAAGGCTTCTTGTTAGTGAGCTGCAAATCTGGCTGTGAAAGCTGAAAAGGATGAGAATTTTCTTCGGGGAAGTGCAAACCCAACCCAACAGTGCTTCTATTGCTTAGAGCATTCATCCTTTCTTGAAGATCAATGGTCCCCATTGCATGGGTGGCCAGTTGCGGACTTTGAAGTTGAAGTTGTGAAAAACTATACCACTTTGCATGATTTGCATACTGCCATTTCTTCACAACTTTGAAAAATTTGATGAGTTCCATTATGAGTGTTGGATTGCGAAAGGCTTGAGCATAGGCGGCGTATATAACTTGAGTAATTCAACATTGAATACTAGATGTGTACCCAAGTGTGGAGGAAGATCTAGGATGAATGTGTTCTCACTAGCAGTGCAAAGTAAGTAGTAAGGACCATAACGCAGTGGTTTTATTTTTCAGTGAGGACATTGGAATTTCTCTTTCTTCAGAATCAACCAAACTTTGTTATCAATCATAAAAGTGTATGGTGTCTGATGCAATTCGTGACATTATTCATACTTTTGTTGTTGGTGATGCAAAATCTGTTGAATCTCATGATGCACTTGTGCAACGTACTAGAGGAATTTCTTTGCCTTCCAATTCCTCGCCCTTTGCACTAGTTTTTGGAACTCTAGGAGTGTGAAAAGCAATCTCAAGAAATGCTGCAGGATGGAACCCATAACATGATTGAAATGGACTATGCTGAGTAGAATTGAGAGTACCTTCATTGTAGGCATATTGAATTTACTCTAGGTTATCATCCCAAGTACGAGGATGATCATTGTTATATATTCATAGCAATTGGACAACTGTGCGATTGACCACTTTGGTTTGTCCATCAGTTTGAGGATGTAATGCTGCTGATTTATCTAGCTGTGTGACTTAATAATTTCTGTAAAGCTTCCAACAAATGACAAACAAACTTGGGATCTCAATTAGATATGATGGAGAGAGAAACCCCAAAGTTACCCAAACATGCTGGAAGAAGAGTTTGGTTGTCTCAAGTGCATTGATTGTCTTCTTGCTTCCAACCAGGATTATGGTTTTTGAGAGACAATCAACAATGATGAACATAGAGTTGTGTTAATGCTTAGTCATTGGTAAGCCGGGCAAGAAATTCATTCCTCAGTAGCCCTCTATGGACCCCTGCACCTGCTGTGAGGGTGGCCGGGAGGATCATACAACACTTTCTTCACTTGGTATGATGGATGCATGTGTTGCACCAAGCCAACATCCGGTCGATTGGTGCACACATTCCTAACTCCAGTCTTCGTTAATCTCTTGAAATTTGTTTGCTTTTAACTTAAATGACAAGTCTGATATAGTTGATGTTAGATGAATGAATTTTAGTATTACGTGAGTTCAGGCTAGTTGCTGAGATGGTTCCCCTAAGAATTGTGAATTCGGTGTATTTGTGATTGTGTTTGCAAATGCCTATATTCATTTCAGTAGTTTGCCCATTATTGATTTAATTCAGATCAGCTGTATAAGTTCAATAATTGTGAGTCACACCTATATGCCACAACTGCTATTTTTTACTTCCTGGGAATGCCCTATATGCTTGTATTTAGTAAAAGCTGAGTATGAATATATATGTACTTGAATAAGCACATAAAATAAGACTTCTATGTACCCTATTAGCTCTTAGAGATTCAGTCAGTCATAATTAGTGCAGAGAGCAACCTTGTAAACTGAATAAGTCTCTGAAATTGTAAGCCATTTCTGCAATCTGTGTTAGATAAAGTTTCAAATCTGAATTCCTTGAATACATATATACATATATATCCACTCTAGTTGAGCACATTCATATTAAGCAATGACAAATATAAATGGTGGCATGTTGGTCTTATATCCCAAGGGGAACACTGTGTTGTATTTCTACCTTACAAGTTGTTGGTGTCAATATGTTACTCTGGTTGTACATTGTTGAGCAAATGATTGGAATGAACCTTTGCATCTCTGGATGGGGTAATGTTTGAAATAAAGGGTGAATTTAGTAGTCTATGTTCAGGGATGTGTAAAGCATAGTGGTGTGTTTGTTATTTGAAAAAAACAGAAAGCATGAAGACCAACAGATTGCCAAGGGCAGCAAAAGAAGAAGAGCTGCACAATAGAAAGAACACTTGGATGAAGCAGAACCACAAATGTATGAATAGGTAGGATGTCAACCTAACCAAATGTCCAAATTGTAACAAAGACAAAGAATGAAAAGTTCAAAATGGTAATGTGAAGGAAAAGGACAAGCAAGAAAAGACAACACTATATTTCAATGTTCAACCCAACTTACGAGCATAATGAAAAAGCATATATAGGGGCCAAAATTTGTTGGAGATAAAAGATCCTCATTGCTCAATTAAGAACTAGTTCTCATAGGCTTCAATGCAAAATAGGTAGATGGGCGAACCATAAGGAGTGTGAGGCGAGAGGGTTTGTGTTCTTTGCACTGTTGACGCAGTGGATTGCACCCTTGACAGGAGGTTGGGCTCCTGCCTTCCACACGTCCAAATGGAAACTCCCCTCTTGCCTGTGGGCCTGGCAAAACTGGGGGGAGAGTCTCTAGAGAAGGGCTAGCTCCCCTTGATGCATCTAAGTTATTCCAGTAAGTGCTAATATATATATATATATATATATATATATATATATATATATATTATGGGGGGGCAGGTGGGTGATGAAAAGGGAGAAGGATTACAGGAAAACAAAACCTAATCTAAAAGGGTGATGCACCAAATGATTTGACCTACTCACACTCACACTCTGAACCATAAGAACACATACATACACTCTAACTTGTAAAAGGACCAGACTGCAAGAAATTTAACAGGGGGGCTTTAATGGAACACATAAAAAAAGGGACTTACCATAGGCACTGTAGGAAAAGCACACTGTCTAGTAACCTCTTTCTGCCTCTGCGCTCCAGGTACAAATCTTCTTGTCACCTATAAGAATGACGCCTTGTAGAAACCAGGTGCGTTGGTGTCAACCCTATGAAAGCATTAGAAAGCAATCATTGAACACAAGACTAACACTCAGACACGCTCAGAGATATCTAACCAGAATAGAGGTAAAAATGCATTTTTATTGATTCTAGGTGAAAATTGCCAAGGCTTCGCCTTACAATGTGAAAGATCTGAAATGAGAAGTTACAATATATATAGAGAAGAGAGAAAACAAAAGCGCCTCCTTTGAGAAAGACTTTTGGTGCCCTTTGACAAATGGCCCATCTGTGTCCCGAGAGCGTTGGGAAGAGGAAACTGCTGAAACATAAATGCTGTGTCGGCTCTGATTCTGACTTCAGGTGTTTAAAAACATAGGCCGCACCACTTCTCCACAAACAAGACTGCTCCTTGAAGGCACCCACGCGGTTTGTCTGCTCATAAATGCAAAATAGAGAAAAATGGGTCGCGTCGTTTCACTGTTTGCGCCATTTGATGGCCACTTGACAAGCACTGTTCCAACCACTGGAATTAACTCCTTGAGTCGACGCCTTCCTTCGCCACTTGGACTGTTTTGTCTATTTCTGCACTTGGCTCTTTTGTCTTTTCTTTGCCTTTGTCTCTTCTGGCTCTTTTGGCCCTCGAGGGCTATCTTCTCGGCCTTGCTGGCTCCTTGGGCTCTTTTATTAGCAGGTCGCTGAGTTCATTCTCAACTTTTGTCTATTCCCAGTGTCGTCTTTTCATGGTTTGTCTTTTGCTGGCTTCTGTCTCTTTATTCTCTGGTTGGCACTCAAGAATTTAAAGATCAAACGGCTATTTCTTCGCTGTAAAATTGACGTTCGCGGTCCCATCACTGTTTGAAAACCAACGGCTAGTCTATTTCCCTGAAATTGGTGGCTTCGGAGACGTCACTGCCCTTGGCAATTCCTTCGGTCCTTTCTCTTGATTCGGCCTTTTGTCGCTCCCTTACCTTCGGGCTTTTGCTTTGGACCCTCCCGAAGGGAAGGTGTCCCTTCGGCTTTGGAGAAGTGCCCTTTGTTCGGCAGCAGAGAGTCCCCCGCAAGGGCACCTACCCTTCGGGGTCCTTCGGCTGCCTTTTCTTGTCGGCTAATTTTTTCGTGGACAAAAAGTCCGCAAGAATTGTCTTGCTCGTTCCTTCGGAGACTTTCTTCGGGTTTTTTTCCCGTGGCTATTTTTCTTTCGAATTTCTTCGGACTTTTTGTTCGAAGGAATTCCTTCGAACAAAAAGTCCGAAAGAAATCGTTCTATGCCTTAGTCTTTCATAGCCCTTCCGAATTCCTTCAGACTTTTTGTCCGAAGGATTTCTTCCTTTGCTTCTTCGACTGCCTTTGAAAAGTGCCCTTCGGAAAAATTGGAAATGACCCTTCCGAAGGGTACTTCCTTTGCCTTAAACAAATTTCCAAAGGAAACTTACCTTTTCGGCTTTTCTCTGTGGCCTCTTTGGAAGTGTTCCCTACCCTCCGCAAGGGCAATTGAGTCCCAAACTGCCCTCCGCGAGGGCACTTGAAATGGTCCATTTTGCGCCTAAGTGGGAACTTGTCTCATTTGAACCGAGCCGTTGAACCAATTGAATGAAACAAACCGTTGAACCGAGCCATTGAAACAAGCCGTTGAAGTAAGCCGCTAAACCAATTGAATCTGAGCCAATTGAACTGAATGGTTCAATGGTCCGAAGAAACTTTGTAGAAGCTCCTTTCATTCCTTGAACTGGTTCTTCATCTGCCAAAGGACTTTCCTATAGAGTCCGTAGTTATTTTCTGTAGAGTCCGTAGAAAACATGCCTGCAGAGTTCGTAGGAATTCTCTGCAGAGTCCGTAGAAATGGGCCTGAAGAGTCTATAGAAATGCCACACTTGTGCAAAATCAAAAAATGAACTGGCTCAGAATAGCAGGGAGAGAAGGGGACCGATTTTTGGCCCGTTGGACCAAAAAATGGTCAACAAATTGGCGACTCCCAGGGGAAGCATGCCTGCTATGCTTAGAAATCAGTTGCCTTAAAGTCCATTGGGCACGGAGTCAGAATGTAACTTTGAAAAAGTTAGCAACAACCTTGAGATATCCAAGAATCAAACACGAAGGTTTACCCCAAAAGGAAACGAAAACAAACACCACACTAAAAAAACTACTAACATGTGCAAAAGGCACTTAGGGAAAACAGGAAAAAAGCAAGGAAAATATATACATGATGGAAGAAGGGCTCAATGGTAATGCTTAAGATGTATCCCATTAACTAGGATATACAGTTCTTCACCATCCAACCTAGAGAGTTGGAATGCATTATGCTGCTTGCACTGAGTGATGACATATGGACCACTCCATAGGGCGTCGAACTTCGTGTGCTTTTCAAGCTTAGCTCGGTCCTCATCCCATTTCAAGACGATGTCTCCTTCAAAGAAACCTTTTGATGAATATTTCTTGTCGAAGTGTCTCTTTGTCTACTGTTGGCAGCTAGTCATAGAAGCCATAGCCTGGTCTCTTGTCTTTTGGAGCTCCATCAGCTCGCATAGCCTAACCTCCATGCTATTGCCTTCTCCTAATTGCAGTTGGTGAGCGAGGTCCAAGGGCTGGCAACTCAAGTGAAATGGGGAGCCTAGCTTCCCTTCCATATACGAGCGTGTATGGCGAGTTACCAATTGCCCTCTTTGGGGTGACCCTATTTGCCCATAAGGCTGTTTTCAACTTGGCATGTCAAGTCCTCTGATTCTCCTCCATTGTTCACTTGATGATCCTGATCAGATTCTTATTGGTAGATTCAGCTAGCCCATTCCCCTGTGGGTAGTAATTGGATGAAGTGCTAAGATAGATACCATATCTCAGTGCCCATTCACTTGTTTTAGTTCCCAAAAAAGCTAACGCATTATCTGAAATTATGGTAGCTGTAACTCCAAACCTTGCCACTAGGTCTTCATAAAAGTCTAGGACTGCATTTTCGTTGGCCTCCTTTAAAGCGACAGCCTCTACCCACCTTGTGAAATAATCTGTGGCGGTCAGGACCCACTTGTGTCTAGCACTGGAGGGAGGGTTAATCATCCTTATGAAGTCAAGGCCCCATTGCATGAATGGTTGCTCTACCTAAATAGGCTGTAAAGGCATGGTAGCCAATCGTTGTTTCCCATCAAAAAGTGTGCACTTCTGGCACCTTCGTACCCAAGCATGCGTGTCCCTGAAAAGAGTAGGCCAGAAGTAACCAGCTCTCATTATTCTTGCCGTTGTAGCCCTAGGAGCAAAAGATCGTCGGCTGGCCCATCATGGAACTCAGACAGCACCCTGTCGGCCTGACTTGAGTCTAAACATCTTAAAAGGACTCCTGAGAGATCCTTTCTGAACAACACCCCATCAATCAGGACATAAGGGAGACACTGGAGTCTGAAATACCTCCTCTTGGTCCTAACAAGGCCCTGTGGGCACTCACCAGTGAGAAGGAAATGCCTCATGTCCGATGTCCAATCCTTCATGACAGCTGGTTCTTCTATTGTAGCTACGTCATGAATTAGCAGACTGTCCTCTTTTTGCTGCTTAAAGTCTGCAGCAAGGTGCTCACACAGGGCTCTCCCTCTTACCAGTTTGGTGATCCTGATATTCACGTCATATTCCATCACCTTAGTGATCCACCCTGCTCTCTTTTCATTCAGGTCTCTGTTGATCAAGAAATTATTGATGCCGAGATGTGGAACCATGAGGTGAATTCTGCTATTAGACAGCATATGCCTGAATTTCTTCAGACTCCGTATGACCGCCAGGACTTGCTTCTCCACATATGTGTATCTGACCTCAAAACCCTCTAGGCCTTGGCTAAAAAATGCAATTGGTTGCTCAAGGTTATCACCATTTGCTTGGGTAAGCATGGCGGAGATTACCTCTTCATTGCCAAAGGTGTAGAGGTTGAAATCTTTGGTGAAGTCAGGGTTGATCAAAGTAGGAGCTCAGGCTGTGGCCTGCTTGATTTCTTCAAAACTGCCCTTTCTTTATGTTGTCCATGTGAACTCTTCACCCTTCCTCAGCATAGAGGTCAACGGCTTGACTACCTCCACAAAATTCGGGATAAATCTCCAGATGAAATTTATCTTGCCAAAGAAGCTTTGTAGGCCTTTCTTGTGCTTAGGCAAGGACAACTCCAGGATGGAGCAAACTCTCTCTGGATCAATAGTTAAGCCTTCCTTGGAAACATTGTGACCAAGGAGTTTCCCCTCATGGACAGCGAACACGCATTTCCTAGGGTTGAGAGAGATACCGAACTCTCTGCACCTCTCAAAGATTTGTCTGAGGTGCTTCATGTGCTGGCTCGCCTCCTTGGAGAAAACTGTCACATCATCAAGATATACCAGCACAGTGTTATTTATTCAGGCCCCAAAAGGCCATGTCCATGGCTTGTTGGAAGGTGGCACCAGCATTAAAAAGTTTGAATGGCATCTTCCTGTAAGCAAACGTCCCCCATTTGGTAGTGAAGGTTGTCTTGTGCTGGTCACAGTCTTGCACCAAAATCTAGTTGTATCCTGAATACCCATCCAGGAGGGAGAAACGCTCGCTGCCTGTCACCATTTGAAGGATCTGCTCCATGCTTGGGAGAGGTTAATGGTCTTTCAAAGAGACTCTGTTGAGGTCTCTGAAATCAACACATTCTGATCTCTCCATTCGTTTTCCGGACAGGAACAAGATTGGCCAGCCAAGAAGAGTGTTTGATTGGAAATATTATCCTAGACTCAATCAACTTGGTGAACTCCTTCCGCATGAGAGGCTCAATCATTGGGTTGATAGGCCTTTCCTTCTGCTTGATTGGCCTGGCGCCTTCTTCCAGCTCAATGGTATGTTGGGCCAGACTTGGGTCAAAACCCCTCAAATAACTATATTCCCAGGCGAAGCCATCAGCAAATTCTTGGCACAACAAGATGAAGGCTTGCTTTTCACGGTCTGTGCAACTTTCTCGAGTGCAAGCAGTTTATCCTTGAATATTTCAACCTTCTCATGGTGCTCCTCCTTCGTTGCAATGCATGCCTTGTCGCCTTTCAACTGGTCATCTCCATTGAAGATACTTTCTAGAATGACCAAACTTTTGGGGAGCTTATTGTTCTTCAGCTGAACAATTTGGCTGCCATATTGTTGCTATAGCTTTGTCTGGTTTTTAGCAGCAAATTCAGCTTCTTCTTG
This sequence comes from Torreya grandis, assembly GCA_037957365.1. Taxonomy (NCBI): domain Eukaryota; kingdom Viridiplantae; phylum Streptophyta; class Pinopsida; order Cupressales; family Taxaceae; genus Torreya; species Torreya grandis. The sequence goes on from JARHVA010000055.1 coordinate 7,606,193, forward strand.
CAAGAAAAGCGTTATTTGTTGATCGTTGTCGAAGACCTACTAGTTGGTGATGTCAGGTACAGAAGGCCGGAATACTACCTTCAAGTGGCATGAGCTGTGGTCTTGGCCTATTTCCCTAGGGACAAAAAACTGGGCACCAACTGCTGCCAGCCTATTTGCTTGCTTGTTCTACTCTCTAGGAATAGAGGTAATATTGAAAGCAAAGAAATTTTCCACTAAGTCCCATACCCTATGTTTGTAGGACTTCAGTAAAGAATTCTTTGTCAAATTTTGGCCTTACCTGATTGACAATCAGCTCACTGTCACCAAAAACTTGCAGCTCTTTGATTCCTCTTTTTCTCGCCCACTCCAAACCGTGGATGAGGGATTCATACTCTAAAACATTGCATGTGCAGGAAAATTGGAACCAGAAAGCTGAAAAGTATTTTTCCTTTGAGGGAGAAACTAGCACTGCTCAACTACCGGCTCCCAACTTACTTCTTGAACCATCAACGAACAATTGCCATAGACCTGAGCTTTCTTGGCTCACTTTCATCAGATTTGGTACAAAAGTACCCTCTTCATGCATGCAATAAATTCCAAGGCCTGCCTCTTCTATGAATTTGTAAGGATCATGCTCGAAGTTGTCACTTCTCCATTCATCTAAGAGTAGGTCTGCAACTCCTTCAAGGGCAGAGGATGGAGATTGGTCTACTTGGAACTCTTCTTGGTCAATGATGGCGTAGCTGACATTTACCGCCTTGAGCGAGTATGGTTCCAGATGATCTCTGTAGAGTGGCTCGAATTCAATCTTAACTTTAGTCCCATACTTGGTTCTAAAAACTAGATAAAACCAATTTGCTTCTAAGTAGTCACCTATCTTGGATGTAAAATCCCTAGATAAGCAGGTGGCAAAGTAAGGAGGGACATCCGCCACTACCACATCATGAGGAACTGAAAAGGTCGAGCAAGCGTGTAGCATCAAGCTCAAACCTTTCACTACCCCAACTCTCTTTGCTGGTGTTCCATCCAGCTGCAGGACTCCCTTAGTCATTTCTTCATATTTCAAACCCAGCTTGTCGGCTATGCATTTGGGCATTACCGAGGTGCTTGCTCCACTGTCAATGATGCAATTGTGCACCAATAAATCTCCTATGACCAAGGACAAATAAAAAGGGGGAACCTATTCTTTTTTTTTGACTTGGCCTAAGGTGGAAGGCTGTCCATTCATCATCAAAACATTATCGGCTCTTGTTGGGACAGCTTGTTCATTCAGCTCATGCAGTTCTTTTTGCAGCATGTCCTTTTGCTCCGGTATTGACAATGAATCCCACAAGGAGATGTTCATGTGCAGCTTCTTCATCTAGTCAACCACATTGACACGAGGGTTGCCTTCAAATTTTCTTTGAGATTATTTACAGCCTGTGGTGCAGGCCGAGGAGCTGAAGATACAATTGGCGGTCTGAAGTTTGGGACCTTTTGATTTACATGTGATGAAGAAGGTATTGCTGACATTTGGGCAGCAGCCTGAGTTTCTTCCATTGCTCTCCTTTTGGACCTTGTGTTGGCTACGACATAGTCGCCCTGATTGTCCGCAGTACCCACGTAATTGACTGAATAGAACTCACCCTCCAGGTGATTCATGAGAGTAGAATCAAGCTGAGTCTGACTGTTGCTCGTGCTGGGTTGCATTGAAGCCTCAAAACCTTGGAATTGGATGGCTGCCTGATTGTCTTGTACATTTGGGTAGTGACCCGTCATTTCATTTGTATAAACAGCCTGCTCCTGACCATATCCCATGGTTGAGCAACTTGGATGTTCTTGCACCAGATTGTTTTGAGCGGGCACCATAGCCTTGGTTGATGAAAAACGCCTGGATTGTAGCCTTGAAAAGGTCTAGTCTGTGTAATCTAACCCTGTCCTTGATTGTAATTTTGGAAAGGGGGTCTATTTGTTTGACCATACTGTTGGTATCCTTGGTTTGGTCGGTTGCTTTGAGCTTGCTGCATTTTAATAGCCACTAGTTCATTTGTCACATTTTGCAACAGACTCTTGACTTCATGAAGTTCATTAGATGGAGTAGCAGCTGGCTTTTATGTTCTAGGCAGAATAGCTAAGATGGAAGCAACAGTCTGAATTGGAGGCAACATTTCAGGGAAAAGCGGCATATGAGGTCTAGGAGCTATTTTTCCAGCCTGCACTAGGCAATTTTCAGCTGCTACAGCTATCTCATAGGCGGCAGGCAGCACATGTCCTCCCATGGACTATATCATAACAACGATATTGTTGTTCAATGCTCTTAAGTAATACAAGAAAGCATAGCTAGGAGTCGGTCTTTCCAGAATGGAGATTCTATCCCATGTCTTCTGAAACCGAGTGTTGAAATCCTGCATGTATTCATGTGGAGCTCTTTTCATTGTAGTCAGTTGCTCGGCAAGCGAGAGGTGGTCGCTCTTCTCCCCAAAACGGTTCGTCAAGAGAGTGCCTAACTCATTCCAAGAACCGACTGAATTCATGGTTAAAGTCTCGTACCAGTCCAGAACTTTGCCCTTGAGAGACAATGCCAGCAATCTGGTTGCAATATTATCCTCAGTAACATTGTGAATATTGCATAGGTTAGCAATATTTCTGATGTGTTCAATAACTGTAATGGGCCCCTCTCCATCAAAGGAAGGCACATTTTTGAGGATTGCTCCTGGAATTGGGTCATAACGCGGGAGATTCAAGGGACTCTGACCATGAAAAGTCACAAAATGGTAATGCCATAGCTATGACAGGATGTAAGCGTGGCCTTCTTGTGTAGGTGTTCTTTATAGCAGGTTTGGGAAAGTGGTTTGTTGAATAAGGATGGGTCCTCTCAAACCTCAGTTGCTTTGCTGAGTTCAAAGGCAATTCAATGAATTCGAAAGGGACACCCTTAGCAGCAGACCGTGTGGTGATTTTAGGCATAGAAAGTCAGACTGGTCTTTGATTAGAAACTAAAGCTCTTGTGAGTGGAGTCGCCATATGCTGAAAATAGTTGATTTTGCTATAACAGGACCATCATCAATCTTGAAACTTTACTGAGTGTAAAAAACTGAGTCCCACCGGGAGTGCCAAAAACTGTTGACGCAGTGGATTGCACCCTTGACAGGTGGCTGGGCTCCTGCCTTCCACACGTCAAAATGGAAACTCCCCTCTTGCCTGTGGGACTGGCAAAACTGGGGGGAGTCTCTAGAGAAGGGCTAGCTCCCCTTGATGCATCTGAGTTATTCCAGTAAGTACTAATACATATATATATTATGGGGGGGATGAAAAGGGAGAAGGATTATAGGAAAACAAAAACTAATCTAAAAGGGTGATGCACCAAATGATTTGACCTACTCACACACTCTGAACCATAAGAACACATACATACACTCTAATTGGTAAAAGGTCTAGATTGCAGGAAGTTTAACAAGGAGGCTTTAAGGGAACACAGAAAAAGGGACTTACCATAGGCGCTGTAGGAAAAACACACTGTCTAGTAACCTCCTTCTGCCTTTGCGCTCCAGGTACAGCTCTTCTTGTCACCTGTAAGAATGGCACCTTGTAGAAACCAAGTGCGTTGGTGTCAACCTTGTGAAAGCATTCGGAAGCAATGACTGAACACAAGACTAACACTCAGACACACTCAGAGATATCTAACCAGAATAGAGATAAAAATGCATTTTTATTGATTCCGGGTGAAAATTGCCAAGGCTTCGCCTTACAATGTGAAAGATAGATCTAAAATGAGAAGTTACAATATATATATAGAGAAGAGAGAAAAAAAAAGCGCCTCCTTTGAGAAAGACTTTTGGTGCCCTTTGACAAGTGGCCCATCTGTGTCTCGAGAGCGTTGGGAAGAGGAAACCGCTGAAACATAAATGCTGTGTCGGCTTCGATTCTGACTTCAGGCGTTTAAAAACATAGGCCGTGCCATTTCTCCACAAACAAGACTGCTCCTTGAAGGCACCCATGCAGTTTGTTTGCTCATAAATGCAAAATGGAGAAAAATGGGTCATGCCGTTCACTGTTTGTGCTGTTTGATGGCCACTTGGCAAGCACTGTTCCAACCGCTGGAATTAACTCCTTGAGTCGATGCCGTCCTTTGCCACTTGGACTATTTTGTCTATTTTTGCACTTGGATCTTTTGTCTTTTCTTTGCCTTTGTCTCTTCTGGCTCTTTTGGCCCTTGGGGGCTATCTTCTTGGCCTTGCTGGCTCCTTGGGCTCTTTTATTAGCAGGTCACTGAGTTCATTCTCAACTTTTGTCTTTTCCCATTGTTGTCTTTTCCTGGTTTGTCTTTTGTTGGCTTCTGTCTCTTTATTCTCTGGTTGGCACTCAAGAATTTAAAGATCAAACGGCTATTTCTCTGCTGTAAAATTGACGTTCGCGGGCCCGTCACCATTTGAAAACCGACGACTAGTCTATTTCTCTGAAATTACGGCTTCGGAGACGTCACCGCCTTTGGCAATTCCTTCGGTCCTTTCTCTTGATTCGGCCTTTTGTCGCTCCCTTACCTTCGGCTTTTTGCTTTGGACCCTCCCGAAGGGAAGGTGTCCCTTCAGCTTTGGAGAAGTGCCCTTCGTTTGGCAGTAGAGAGTCCCCCACAAGGGCACTTGCCCTTCGGGGTCCTTCGGCGGCCTTTTCTCGTCGGCTAATTTTTCCGCGGACAAAAAGTCCGCAAGAATTGTCTTGCTCGTTCCTTTGGAGACTTTCTTCGGGTTTTTTTCTGCGGCTATTTTTCTTCCGAATTTCTTCAAACTTTTTGTCCAAAGGAATTCCTTCGGACAAAAAGTCCGAAATAAATCGTTCTATGCCTTAGTCTTTCATAGCCCTTCCGAATTCCGTTAGACTTTTTGTCCGAAGGAATTCCTTCTAACAAAAAGTCCGAAGGATTTCTTCCTTTGCTTCTTCGACTGCCTTTGAAAAGTGCCCTTAGGAAAAATTGGAAACGACCCTTCCGAAGAGTACTTCCTTTTCCTTAAAAAATTTTCTGAAGGAAACTTACCTTTTCGGCTTTTCTCTGTGGCCTCTTTGGAAGTGTTCCCTGCCCTCCACAAGGGCAATTGAGTCCCGAACTGCCCTCCGCGAGGGCACTTTAAATGGTCCATTTTGTGCCTAAGTGGGAACTTGTCTCATTTGAACAGAGCCGTTGAACCAATTGAATGAAACAAACCATTGAACTGAGCCATTGAAACAAGCCGTTGAAGTAAGCCGCTGAACCAATTGAATCTGAGCCAATTGAACTGAATGGTTCAATGGTCCGAAGAAACTTTGTAGAAGCTCCTTTCATTCCTTGAACTGGTTCTTCATCTGCCAAAGGACTTTCCTGCAGAGTCCGTAGTTATTTTCTGTAGAGTCCGTAGAAAACACGCCTGCAGAGTCCGTAGGAATTCTCTGCAGAGTCCGTAAAAATGCTAGACTTGTGCAAAATCAAAAAATGAACTGGCTCAGAACAATAGGAGAGAAGGGGACCGATTTTTGGCCTGTTGGACCAAAAAATGGTCAACATGCACCACAAGGGCGATCGAAACAGAGAACTTCATCCTTGAATGTCCATAGATCGATCGGTCTCGTGGACTTAATAAAACTAATTATAGTCTTTATAAATATTAAGTGGTGAATACTTTCGATGAGCAGAAAACTACATATAAATAAGTCATTGTGTAGAGACTTATATTACTATGATAATATGAGGAATGAAGAATTGGAGGTATGAATAAGTGTTATAATCCTTGTCTAGTTCCTTAAAAAATATTAAGATAGGAAATTAGGTTTTAATACCTGGCGTACTTGCATAGCGTTATTGGAATAGCTATGCTGGAATCTAAAAGAAAATTATGCTGGCCGCCCTTGTGTTCTTTCCTGAGTGTGTACATGGATTATGTAAGGGTCGATTTATTGTCTATTGTTAAAGCAATAAATTCCTAAAAGCGTTGATTTTTGTTACAAAGGCAAGACTGGCTCGACATTGTTGTATACATTGCCTATGTATGAAGTTATCCACTCTCCCCTAAGTTCATGTTGCAGTAGAATGGATGTACCTGTTGTCAACCTAGAGCTGCGCCTTGAATCGAAGACGTGCATGAAATGGCCAGTCCTCTATCCGATTGAAACAATGGGATCTTCTCACGAGGGTGGGTGCCTCAATGGTGAGAAGAACCTCCAGAGAAGGCTAGTTCCTGTAAGATGTATCAATGAGGATCTCTACTCTATGTTGCGGACTACCATGGAAAAGGGAGGAATGTTTATGGGGAAACCTACCTAATAAAGGTGATACACCAGAAGATTGATCCACTCAACTTGGATCCTTGAACACTGAACAAACAAGGGAAAAGGAAGGCCTTTGATTTCAATCAATCACTTATGCATAAATATTTCATGAAGAGGTTTGATCCAATGACCAAAACATGAGGGAAAACGATGGAGAGAGGTTTGATACAAGACACTTTGCAGCGACCTAACATCCACTTACTACTGAAGACATAAAGAACACTTAACATGACCCGCATAAGGATAATCTAGCAACTAGGTATGAATCAGAATTTGGGAAGGGAGAGAAATCTACCACTTATGCAAATTGCTGAATGAATATACACTATGCCAACACTTGAAATCTAAAAGTACAGTCCTATTGATTGAAAAGGTTACACAACTCACCAATGGCAGAGTCTGATCTAGCCAAGAGAGGGATGATTTTAAATCAAGGCTGAAAGCCATTTTATAGAGAATTACAAAAGCCAAAGATTGGCGTTGAAAAATTGAAGAGAATGATTAACTTAGGTTAACTCAAAGCTGACTTGGCCTTTCAATAAAATATGTTTTCTTTTTGTCTTTGCATGAAGCTTCTTGCACTTGAGAAAGTAAACTTGTCTTTGTTCTGAACCGCCCACCTCTCTTTGCATGGAGATCCACGCCAATGTCATTTTCAGAACTCTACGTGAGCTGCTTGATGCCGAGTTGGAACGTTTGAAACGCTGAGTTGGCCATTTGATAAGCTGAGTTGGATGAAGAGATCATTCTCCTTTGCATGGGAAATTCCTGGTAGATGTGGTGTTTAACAATTAGTCAACTCTAAATCTAGAACAGTCAACTCGACGTTCGAATTTGGAACTCCAGTTGACGCTGTGTTGGACCTTCGGATGCATGAGCTGATTTGGAGATGAGCAGGACTTCGACAACCAGTCAACTGAAGCTTTGACTAGTCAATTGAAAATAGCCCTTGCTTGCATGTATTTTATCCTATTTTGGTCTGCCTGTTCATGTCTATTTTTGGTGGGATTCTATATTTGGATGTATTAGTCTATATTTCCTCCGTTTGGCCTTTTTTCAGCTTCCCGTCGCTTGATCTGAGGTCAACTTCCCATGGTTTAATTCTTTCGGAATTCTGGCTTTACCTTTGTTTCAATGGTTACTTCTCGCGGTCAAAATTTGACGTCTTGCGGGACGTCACCCTTAGTCTTCTTTTCGGGCTTATTTTCTGTCAGGCCCCTTTGTCTTCTTATTTCCTTTGTAATTCTTGTTGACAATTTCCTTCGATTTCCTTCAGCTTTATGCTTGCCAATTTTGCCGAATTTGTTCCTGTGGACTTTGTTTCACCCTATGGCTCCATATTTCCTTTGGAATTTTTTATTTGCAACTTTTCCAAAAGAATCCTTCGGACTTATGGCTTATTACCTTTCCTTCGAAATTTTCTTCTTCTCTGCCTCGGGCCTTATTTTCCGAATTAATCCTTCGGACTTTTGTCCGAAGGTTTCCTTTGTTCTGCACTCCCTTTTATGTTGGCTTTATTTTGTCGGGTTTTTTGTTTGGTTCAAAAATCCAAATTTCTTCAGACTTTTTGTCTGAAGGAATTCCTTCGGACAAAAAGTCTAAAGGAATTTTCCCTTTGTTCTTTGTTGAGAATGGACTTTGCTTTGTCGGCTTTGCAAGGGCCTTTGGCATGTACCTTTCCGAATTCCTTCAGAATTTTTGTCCGAAGGAATTCCTTCGGACAAAAAGTCTGAAGGAGTTAATCCTTGTACCTTTTTTGAACTCTACTGAGAATGCCCTTCGGATTTTTTACAAGGGTCCAGGCACCGACCGAGTGCCCTTTGCAAGGGCTTCTGTTCCTCATCTGCGCCTTTGTCGAAAAAATTGTAGGGCACCTAGGTTTTTTGCAGGGGTCCCGAATTTGACGTGTACCTTCCCGAAGGGTAGGTGCCCTTCGAGATTGTTGAAAATGACCCTTTCGAAGGGTATCTTGCCCTTCGGGTTTCTTGTTTTGCCCTCTTCTGCCTCCCAAAGACACCCTTCACATTTCTTGTTGACGCTGTGGATTACACCTTGACAGGAGACTGAGCTTTTGTCTTCCACGCGGCACAATGGAGACTCCCCTCTTGCTGTGGGTCTGGCAAAACTGAGGGGAGAATCTCTAGATAAGGGCTAGCTCCCTTTGATGCATCTCTGAGTTATTTCACTACTACTGCTAATATATATAGTGGGGGGGGTGAAAAGAGAGAAGGATACTGAAAATATAAACTAATCTAAGACGGTGATGCACCAAACAAGTTAATCTACTCAGTTACTCACACTTTAAACCAAAAGAGGGTGGACATACACTTTATCTGATGAGAAAAACAGACTGTAGGGAGCTTTAACAGGGAGGCTTAATGAAGACACACAGAAAATGAACTTACCACAGGGGCTGTAGAAAACACACTGTCTGATAACCCTTTTCTGTCTCTGCACTCCAGATTCAACACTTCCTGTTAACCTACAGAACTGGTACTCTAGCTACACTAGGTGTGTTGGTGTCAACTTGTGAAAGCATCAAGCTAAAATGACTAAACACAAGGTTAATAATCAGACACACTCAGAGATATAACTGGTCAAATAGAGGTAAAACACATTCTATTGATTCAAGGTGAAATTTTGGCAGGGCTTTGCCTTACAAAATGAGAGATAAATTATTTCTCAAATGAGAGTTTACAATATATAGAGAAAAGAAAGCAATGGCGCCTTTTTCCACAAGTGGCCCATGCTGCGTTTAATTCATTGGGAAGAGGAAGTCCGGTGAAGGAAGCCATGCTGCGGCAGTCCAAGTCTTGACTTTGGCATTTAAATTATATTAAACGTCATTGTGAAAGCATGGGTCGTGCCTTTCTATTTGAAAACAAGACCGCTTCTTAAAGAGGTTCACGCGGTTGTCTACTCATTAATGCTTAAATGAAGAAAAACAGGCCGCGTCATTCATTGTTTGCGCTCCTTGATGACCATTTCGTAAGGACTGTTCCAACCACTGGAATAACTCCTCTGCCAATGTCTCTTTTGCCACCTGGGCTGTTCTATCTGTGTCTGTGCTTGGCTCTTCGGGCTCCTTTCTTGGCGGGTCGCTGAGTTTCCACCTGGCTTTTGTCTTTTCCTAGCTTTTGTCTTTTTTTGGCTCTTTCTGCCCTCGGGGCTATCTTATCGGCGGGTTGCTGAGTTTCCACGCGCGGACCCATCTTTAAACATTTGAGAATCAATGGCTATACTATCGCCATAAAGTTGACGTTCGTGCGCCCATCGCCATTTAAAAGCCAATGGCTATTCCATTGTCCTGAATTTGACGTCTGCGGGGACGTCACTCGACATTTGAATTCCAATGGCTAGTTTGCGATGCTGAATATGACATCTTCGGGCCCGTCACTCCTTTGGCAATTTCTTCGGCTTTCTGCAATCCCATCGGCCTTTTGTATTCATTTGGCTCTTTGCAATTGAACCCTCCTGAAGGGAAGGTGTCCCTTCGAGGCTTTGAAAAGGTCCCCTTCTTGGCAGCCGAGAGTCCCCCGCAAGGGCACTTGCCCTTCGGGCTGCCTTGGTTTCTCAATTCCTTCGGACATTTTGTCCGAAGGAAATCTTACTTCATGCCTTAGTCTTTCTCTTTGGAGTCTCGGCCCATTCTCTTCTTGAATTCTTTCGGACAAAATGCCCGAAGGAATTCCTTCGGACATTTTGCCTGAAAGAATTATGCCTTTGGATTTTCCTTCGGACAAAAGTCCGAAGGACCCTTGCCATTTTGCTGCGGATTTCTTTTCGAAGGATAATTTTCCATTTGGCTCCTTGCCTTGTGAATTTCTTCGGACAAAATGTCCGAAGGAATTCCTTCAGGCACTTTGTCTGAAAGAATTCGCATTGACTTCCTTGGATTTATTCTTCAGACAAAAGTCCGAAGAAAACGTTACCCTTCGGCTCTCTTCTTTGGTCCCTCTGCAAGTGTTTCTTGCCCTCCGCAAGGGCATTTTGGCTCCAAGTTGCCCTTCCGACTCCTTCAGAAAGGCCCAATTGGTCATTTGCTTGCCCTCTACAAGGGCACTTGACCTTCAGGCCCTGTTGAAAGACTTATATCCCTTTGAAAATGAGTGATTTCCTTTGCCGAAAAAGGCTTGTGCGATTGACTGCCCAAAGAGAAAAAGGTCTTATACCAAATCGCAACCTGCAAGTCTTTAGATCTTTCAATGTTTTATAAGAACAGGACTTATTGCAAAGAAAAAAAGGCATTCGCAGAAAAGTGGGTACATGACTAGATTGATGGTTCAGAACAATCGGGAAAGAAGGAGATCGACTTTTGGCCTGTAGGACCAAAATGGTCAACAAATTTGGCAATCCCCAGGGGAAGCATGCTTGCTATGCTAAAGAAGACCGGTAGCCTCTAAGTCCATTGGGCATGGAGTCAGGATGCATCTTTGAGAAGTTAACAACCTTGTAAGGAACTATGAACCAGCAAAGATTTTACCTCAAACACAAAGAACACACAACAAAGGCTAAAAAAAAACTACACACATGTGTGCAACATCACTTAAGGAAAACAAAGATGACTGAAAGCAAACTAATATGTACAGCTAACTAGATACATTTGTCTCCGTCCTGGATCAAAGGGAAAACTTCTTAAGTCTCTTTCATGGCAAAAAAGCTTATGGTGCCAGACAAGTGGCTGAATGGAAATGAGACTTAGTGACTTGCTCTTCTTGTCTGCCACTTTGATTGGCTTGTATCCAAATGAATCACGGTCAAACATGCTTCCAACATATATGTATTCATCCTGCTCTCGAAAGCTTGCCTCATGCTGGCCCTTCATGCTAGTGTATCTCACCAAGTAGGCAATGGCTGCTGGCTCATCACCATAGGGATCATCTAGCTCACAACCCCCTTGATATGCATCATGGATTGACTTGTTTCCTTCTGCCTCATTGAAGAGACTGTCAAACTGATCTTCTGCTTCCTCATGGCTTTCTTGAAGAAGGGTGACTGTTGTGATGTCTGAAATGAGATCACAAACTGCTTGCTCATCCCACAGAACATCACCTTCTTGCTCAAGGCTCTCTTCTTCAAAGCTTTCATCAAGATGGACAGGCCTCTCCTTTTCTTGCTCAAAGACCAGGGTCTCTAGTTGTTACCAAACATGCTCCTGATCCTCCTCCAACTCGGGTTCCATGGCATGGTCATTCTCTTCATCAAAGCAACAAGGAAGTTCATCAAACAAGGGACGAGAGAGCTCACCATGCTTAATTTCCTCATCATCCATTGTTGACAGATAAAGTTTGTCAACCTCTTCTTCATATTGTTGGAACATCTGCATGTATGCATGACCTGTGTCTTCTCCATTGTTGATGATGTCTTCAAAGGGAGCATCCATGATGATCTCATCCTCATTGTCACTCATGATAGCCTCGTGGGCAGCTGCAAATTGGATCCTCTCTTCTTCACTTGCGTCCTCCTTGAGAAATAATGGAGTGGAGGGTTGATGGACAAACTCATGTGGAAGAGAAGGCAATCCTTGAGCTAGAATTGAGTGATTCTCATCCTTCCATTTGGCCAGTACTTCATCTATATCAGATGTGGCTTGATAGCTCTCTAGAAGGAGTATAGATGGGGTGTTTCAGACATGGAATCTTTTGTTTGGTCTAAACCGTCCATCACAGCTTGGCTGAGGAACCTCATTCTGGACTCCAAATCTGCAATTTGCCTGGCTATATTATCTTGGAAGAGCCTTTCTTGGAGATCATGAAGATCACCATGAGCAAAACCAGCTTTATCTTCTTCAAGGCCCTGAGCTGGTTCATGGTATTCCCTCCAACTTGGAATCTTGACATCATGTTGAAAGACTTGAGGAGGTTGAGGAAGACTAGGAAGAGACTGTTGATGTACAGGAAGAGTTTTTAGAAGAGAGATGTGCTGGTTCATGGTATTCCCTTCAAAGGAGGATTCACAACCTAAAGAATTGAGAAGGTTCATTTCCATGGGAGGCTGCTCTAATGCCCTTTGGTGTTGAAAAGCTAGGTGCAAGGGATTAAGAGCAGGAGTGATTAATGCATCAGATGAGCTAGAGTGAGCAAGTGCTATCTGGTAGAAAGAATTTGGTGCACAAGAGGGGGCTTTCTTTAGAATAGGAAGGGGCACACAAGGCTGACTGCCTTGAATAAATGGACTCTTCCATTTTGTTACTTCCTCTTTCATGGATTGCAAGCCTGAGCTTGCCTAAACAAGCACTCCTCTTTATACATAAGCTCTTGTTGATATCTATCCTGCTCCTCCAATCTGTTTATCTCCATCACTTGCTTCTCAAATTCCAGTGTTACTTCCTTTACACTAGGTGAAGGGCAACCAAGGGAGCTGCTTGAGGTGATGCCATGAACAGCCTGAGCTTGATCAAAGTTATATGAAGGAAAACAAGGTTCATGTTGTTGAGCACTGGAATTATACATACCAAAATGCGATTTCTTGATGGCACTAGGACTACTTAACCAGCTGATTCAACTCGGAGTCGCCATTGGTGTTGGTTGAAATGCCTCCAAAGGCTGATTGGTTGAATAACACACCAAAAAATCCTTCAACTCCTTAGACAAACTATCCCACCAGGCGTGCCAAAAACTGTTGACGCTGTGAATTGCACCCTTGACAGGAAGCTGAGCTTCTGTCTTCCACGCGGCACAATCGAGACTCCCCTCTTGCTGTGGGTCTGGCAAAGCTGAGAGGAGAATCTCTAGATAAGGGCTAGCTCTCTTTGATGCATCTCTGAGTTATTTCACTACTACTGCTAATATATATAGTGGGGGGGTGAAAAGAGAGAAGGATACTGAAAACAAAAACTAATCTAAGACAGTGATGCACCAAACAAGTTGATCTACTCAGTTACTCACACTTCAGATCAGAAGAGGGCGGACATACATTTTATCTGATGAAAAGACCGGACTGTAGGGAGCTTTAACAGGGAGGCTTAATGAAGACACATAGAAAATGAACTTACTACAGGCCCTATAGAAAACACATTGTCTGATAACCCTTTTCTGTCTCTGCGCTCCAGATGTAGCACTTCTTATTAACCTGCAAAACTGGTACTCTAGCTACACTAGGTGTGTTGGTGTCAACTTGTAAAAGCATCAAGTTAAAATGACTAAACACAAGGTTAATACTTAGACACACTCAAAGATATAACCAGTCAAATAGAGGTAAAACACATTCTATTGATTCAAGGTGAAATTTTGGCAAGGCTTCGCCTTGCAAAATGAGAGATAGATCTTTTCTCAAATGAGAGTTTACAATATATAGAGAAGAGAAAGCAATGGTGCCTTTTTCCACAAGTGGCCCATGCTGCGTTTAATTCATTGGGAAGAGGAAGGACATGAAGGAAGCCATGCTGCGGTAGTCCAAGTCTTGACTTTGGCATTTAAATTATATTAAACGTCATTTTGAAAGCATGGGTCGCGCCTTTCTATTTGAAAACAAGACCGCTTCTTAAAGAGGTTCACGCGATTGTCTGCTCATTAATGCTTAAATGAAGCAAAATAGGCTGCACCATTCACTGTTTGTGCTCCTTGATGACCATTTCGTAAGGACTGTTCCAACCACTGGAATAAATCCTCTGTTGACGTCTCTTTTGCCCCCTGGGTTGTTCTATCTGTGTTTGTGCTTGGCTCTTCGGGCTCCTTTCTCGGCGGGTCGCTGAGTTTCCACCTGGCTTTTGTCTTTTCCTAGCTTTTGTCTTTTATTGGCTCTTTCTGCCCTCGGGGCTATCTTGCCCGCGGGTCGCTGAGTTTCCATGCGCGGACCCGTCTTTAAACATTTGAGAATCAATGGCTATACTATCACCGTAAAGTTGACGTTTGCACGCCCGTCGCCATTTAAAAGCCAACGGCTATTCCATTGTCCTGAATTTGACGTCCGCAGGGACATCACTGAACGTTTGAATTCCAACGGCTAGTTTGCAATGCTGAATTTGATGTCTTCGGGCCCATCACCCCTTTGGCAATTTCTTTGGCTTTCCGCAATCCCATCAGCCTTTTGTATTCATTCGGCTCTTTACAATTGAACCCTCCCAAATGGAAGGTGTCCCTTCGGGGCTTTGAAAAGGTCCTCTTATTGGCAGCCGAGAGTCCCCCGCAAGGGCACTTGCCCTTCGGGCTGCCTTGGCTTCTCAATTCCTTCGGACATCTTGTCCGAAGGAAATCTTTCTTCATGCCTTAGTCTTTCTCTTTGGAGTCTCGGCCCATTCTCTTCTTGAATTCTTTCAGACAAAATGCCCGAAGGAATTCCTTCAGACATTTTGCTCGAAAGAATTGTGCCTTTGGATTTTCCTTGTATTTTCCTTCGGACAAAAGTCTGAAGGACCCTTGCCATTTTTCTGCGGATTTCTTTCCGAAGGATAATTTTCCATTTGGCTCCTTGCCTTGTGAATTTCTTCGGACAAAATATCCGAAGGAATTCCTTCGAGCACTTTGTCCGAAAGAATTCACATTGACTTCCTTGGATTTATTATTGTTCAGACAAAAGTCCGAAGAAAATCCTTCCTTTTGCCTTATTCTTTTCTCTGAAGAAAACCTTACCCTATTGTTTCCTGCCCTCCGCAAGGGCATTAGGCCCCAAGTTTCCCTTCGGACTTGTAATATCCCCTTCTCAAACCTGATCTTTCCAGTGACCGTTGGCCTTTTTCTGGAGACCCGAAGGCTAGTCGGAAGGTAAAATTAGGGTTTCCTATTTTTAAGGATGTCTTTGCTCGGAGTTGGTGGATTCAATGGCGGATTCTTTCTGGGTTTTCTGAAAGCTTCACGTTGATATGTTTTACTTGGCACACAGAGCACTTTCAGGAATTTACTATTTTTAGTAAGTTCAGGATTGGCACCGGAACGGAATTTTGAGAGTGGGGTTGGATTTGTCTTGTCAAGACCTTTCCAACGAGCTATAGATCATTGGTTTCCGACATCATCTTGGCCTCCGTTTTAAAGTCCGTAAATTAAACATTATTATTTAATTTTGGACCTTGGTGCCTAGGCTCAACGACTTAATGTTGAGGAAAAAAAGAATTAAAGAGGATTATATTATTTTCCCTCTCATGTTTTATCCCATATACAAGAGGATTTTAGAGACTCCCAGTTGAAAAAGTATAAAAAGAGGAGGAGTGCTCTCATTTCATTATCTTTGTCTACAGGAATGTTTTGCTGCCAGATTGGCTTTGGGATCGCTTCGAGGAATGAAGGCCTCCTAGCTCGGACATCGCTTCTTGTTTGAGAGACAACTAGTGGTGATTTAGTTTAGTTTTGTGAGTTCATTGGGTTTTGTGCATTGTAATCTGCATTGTGTCTAATTAGTTTCTGATTTTTGCATATTAGAGGTTTCCAGATCTTGCATTTTAGCTACAGCAGATTCGAGTTTTAATTTATAAATCCAAAAATACCAAAAAGATTGTTCTGGGTATTGTGTCATTGCATCTTATTGGTAAGGGCGCCACTTCATGAATATTTCCAGATTTTAATACAAAGCTTATGATTTTATAATGCAAATCCGTCATTCCTTGAAGGCCATACTTTCTAGAGTGCATTGGGATTCGTGTCAGTAATTAATAACTATTTTTAGATGCCATTTCTTATTACTAAGTTAGGCGCCATCATTTTGAGGGTCTATTGCATCAGATTTGAGATCATTTGGGTGAGAAATGAGAGAGTTATGAGCATATGAGTAAATTCATAGGTTGCTGGTTTTTTCAATCTAAAGTGCAGATTTGTAAAAAAAACAGAATTATTATTTGGTCCCTGAGAGAGTTATTGTTTCGGCATCTCTAATCAAGCCAAGGAGAGTTCTTTATATGATGTAATGCTAATCTTTCAATTCCTATGCTCTTGGCAGGCGAATGAGTTTCATTTTGTAAACTGGCAGTAATCCTCAAACTTGTTCAATTCTGATTTGTAATGCTCACTTTACATTCTGAAGTTGTTTAGTAATATCTTAAATCTCCGCCCTATGGTAGCTCCTTTCCCATGCTGGGTCAGAAAGCACATTCTGGGTGTTGAGTTCCGCCCTATGGTAGCTACTTTCCCTTTTGGGGTTAGCAAGCACATGCTGGGTATGGAGTAGTTTCATCTTTCAACATTTCCCTTTAAAGCATTGTTTTGTAATTTCACTCCGTCTTATGGTCGCCCCTTACTCCGCTTTGGATTGGGTAGCACATACTTGACGTCGAGTTCCTTTGTTTTGTAATTCACTCCGTCTTATGGTCGCCCCTTACTCCGCTTTGGATTGGGTAGCACATACTTGATGTCGAGTTCCATTTTCAGCGTTTAGAGTAGCAGATCCTCTGACCAATGCTTGCCATCATCGGCGCCATACTGGTTAGAGTTGTTTCAGTACGTTTGGGTTTATCTTCTAACCTTAACGGGTATTTGCTTGTAATGTTGGAATCTGATAACTAAAAATTTCAAAAAAATTGGTCGGGATATTTCAGTGGTATCAGAGCCAAGATCCTGCCATCCTGTGCCCATCAAAATTCACTTGACAGAAAAAACAGTTTCTTCATTAGAGGTCAGAGCTGAGTTCAGTATTAGCTTTCAGAAGTTTCAAAGATGTTGCATTTTTTAAGGTCTATGGGTCGTGAGAAGTCAGATTCAACTATGGCATCTGAGGAAGGAAAGGTTAGTGATGTCGTGAGGGACTTCATTGAATATGCCAAACAGTTTAAAAGACAATGTTAAGATGAGGCTGTCAAACTCCGTGAACAATATCAAAACATGCCAGATGATTATAGGTACGATGTTTCATTTGATTCCCATTTGAAGTGTGTGGCGTCACTGGAGCCCAAAAAGTTGGAGATGGTGGACCACATTAGGAAAATGATAAAAAGGGAAGCAGAACAAGCTTTGTTCGAAGAATCAAAGAGGAAAGGAGATGAAGTGCCTATTTGTGAATTGCAGCCGTCAAATATGCAAGTTGAAGAGAAAAATCAGTCATCTAGCATTGAAGATGGCACAAACAAGGTGCACATATCACATCAAAATGAACGTGAGCTTGATGAAGATACCTTGGCAAGTGAAGAGTTAAGGGTAGAGCCTCATAATATGCCCCTTGACTTGCATGTGATAGCAGGTGAAGAAGAGCAAGTTGAAGGAAATGCTATTGGTGTTTTTGAATCAGCCTATGACCGTTACAAAGTGATGATGTTGGTAATGATTTCGATGTGTTTGTACCTCCTCTTGTTGAAGATTTAGTGATGGATAGTTTTCCTCTTGTTGCTGTTCAAACTCCTCAAGAGTTTTCACAAGATGAAGTTATGACAAGTGATCAAGAAGACCTTATTGGCATACATATGACAATTCATGATGAGATCAGAAAAATACCTATAGATGATGGGTTCATTGAAGATATAGATGATAAGGTTTCCCAAACAGCTAGCACTAAAGATTCTTTACTTCGTTTTAGTGACAGTGTCAAGGGTGGTTTTGGGTTTGATCTTCAAACCAAGCCATTGAATGGAGGTATGTATGAAGATATCAGTTTAAGTGAGTTGGGTGGTGACCTGTTCAAAGAGTCAACCCTCCAAGAGAAGCACAAAGAGCACTTTCCTTTTGATCAAAACAATCAATCCTCTAGCACTTGGGATCCAGGAGTGAAGGCATTTAGTGATGACAAAGAAATTGCGTGGGATGAGTTTCCCTTTGATCCTGATGAAGTTCAAAATTTTGATTGCTTTGCAAGCTATGAGGGGGCTGCCATAAACTTTGATCATGAAGACAGCGAAGTGGAAGTGGAGCTTGAAGATCATATGGCTCTTGACGATGGAAAGTTTGATGGAGTTCCTAAACACAAATCCAATTTATCAATGCTTGAAGCTGGTTGTAAGCATTGGGTTGAAGGAACTGTGAAGTATGTCCCTCTCCATGACACTGAACATTCTCCGTTAGTTGAGGATGAAAGACAAGAAGGTTGGAGCAGCTCTGAGGACAGCGATGTCACAAAACAAAGTTCTGATTTTGAAGAGCAGCCAACCAGCAATTCACCATCTTCGCATTCTGATGAGTGGGAGGGTCAATTCAAGGTATTCATTGACAAGGAAGTGCAAGCTCTATCCCTGTTTGACTACGCACATAGCTTGGTTGAAGAGCTTTACTGGAAGGCTCAGCTTGAAGAGAGACGTAGAGGAGTGACCGATGAAGTTGCTCTTCCTAATATGCAACTTATAAGAAATTCCTTGGAGACCTTGAAGTCCGAGTACATACACTCTATTGGAGAACGGGATCATGTCATTGAAGTTGCAAAGAAGGTCATATGTGCTTTTCATGAAAAAGAGGGTACGATTGATGAACTCACTCTGGAGCTTAAATCAATAAAGGACGAGTTGAAAGAAACTCAGTTGGGTCTAACAGCGGTTGAAGACCAGTTTGCAGATTTCAAACTTTTCAAGGAGCAAGAGGATGCACAAAGAGCTGAAAAAATCCATGAAGTGATTGGAGATCTTGACTGTCATCAAGAGAAGTTTGATCTTGAAAGCATTTCAAGAAAGTCAGAAGTTGCATGTGCAGATTTGGGACAGCGAAGGGAAAGGAATGGCTTCCAAGTCTTTGACAATCCCTTCTTTGAAGTGGGTGCTGAAGCAACTTATGACAATCCCCTCTTTGCTTTGAAAATTGAGTCAAGTAGTGAAGTAACCAAGCATGAGATCAAGCATGAACTCCAATCTAAGGATGCTTTGATCTCACTCCATGTGGATGTGCCACGTTTGTTGATCAGTAATGAATGCATCTGCGGGTTTGAGGATGAAGGTTCTACATGGGAGGTGACAAAGCAAGGAAATTTCAACATCTATGACATCAAGGTGTTGATGAGACAAGTCTTGGTAGCTGTTGGTGACTTCATTACAGCAGCAACGAGTGAAGATTTCAGACCTACTACTCAGGAGGAATGGGAAAAAGATGAACTAGACTTTGGTGGGTGCACTCTTGACAATCCATCCCTTGGGTGGAATGATGTTTGGAATCATATCAATCAGTTTTGGAAGCTGAATTTGAAGCCACTCTATGTTTCATACTCCCTTAAGGTGGAAGCTTTCATGGTTAAGCTTCAAGGATTTACTAGATGGGGCATCAGTTTCGTGAGAAGGCACGTGGTTCTCACTAGCACTTGGGAATGTGTAGAGATTTCTTTGCAGTATGTTGAAAATCACTTTCAGTTGGGTATCCATGCTTGGGATTCTCAACTTGGGTTGTTAGAGTTTATTACTTATGGAAAAGACTTTTGGAGGGATAAGGAACAAATTTCCATATTTGTTGATGTTGTTCCCTTCATTTCCAGCTACTTGATGGTTCTGTTTGTTCATCAACAAATGGATTGGAGAGAAATCTTGAATATGGGTTGGAGAGATCCACGATTGGTGGTTCTTGGAAGTGACTTTCAGCTCAGACAAGGGCAGATTATGAGACACGAGCTTGCTGGCTGGAGGCAGACCAGCCACCTTACTTATGGAGTTACTTTCATTCAGGAGAGTTGGTTCCTCACTCCTGATCAAAGAAGTGGTAGTTTTCTGGTGGAGATGGCTTTAGTGTGTTTTTCAGCCACTTTGGAGGTTTGTGATGCAAACTCTGATGGTTTATTTTCATTATTGGTTCATGACAACGAGCTACCCCATGCTTTGATTCTATATTTTGAGACTCTTGGGGTTGGAATTGTGAGAAACTTCTTCAGACCTCTTAGTTGTGCCATGATAAATCAGGGGAGGCATAAGGAATTCATGTGGCATCATGAGTTCGAGTTTGTTGAGTTCTTGCAAAGGAAAGCTTTCCTCTTTGCAAGAAGAGTTGAAGATGTCACATTTGCAGTCATGGTTTCGTTTGTTACCATGTGGAGGTATGCTAAGGAGATTGATTTTGAGTTGGGTAGCCTATCTTTCTTCTTGCTTAGAATTGTGATTGACAGTAGTATGGTTGATACTGTTAATTCGGGGCATTATGGACATGAGATGTTGCATGATTTTGATGCCCCTCCTTTAAGATCTTTCGGTTTAAGTATCATGGATGGTAACACTTTGGGGTTACAAGGAAGGTTAGTGTAGCATAGGCATGATGATTTCACAGATGTGATCAGAGTGGTGCAGCATCGGCATGGTGGGTCCTTCCTGCGATGGGTTTGGGAACCAGGGATCATACTTGTTTGCGTATGGATTAGTTCTAAAATTTTGGAGTTATGGTGGTATTGCTTGAGGACAAGCAATTTTGGGAAGGGTGGATTGTAATATCCCCTTCTCAAACCTGATCTTTCCAGTGACCGTTGGCCTTTTTCTGGAGACCCGAAGGCTAGTCGGAAGGTAAAATTAGGGTTTCCTATTTTTAAGGATGTCTTTGCTCGGAGTTGGTGGATTCAATGGCGGATTCTTTCTGGGTTTTTTGAAAGCTTCACGTTGATATGTTTTACTTGGCACACAGAGCACTTTCAGGAATTTACTATTTTTAGTAAGTTCAGGATTGGCACCGGAACGGAATTTTGAGAGTGGGGTTGGATTCGTCTTGTCAAGACCTTTCCAACGAGCTATAGATCATTGGTTTCCGACATCATCTTGGCCTCCGTTTTAAAGTCCGTAAATTAAACATTATTATTTAATTTTGGACTTTGGTGCCTAGGCTCAACGACTTAATGTTGAGGAAAAAAAGAATTAAAGAGGATTATATTATTTTCCCTCTCATGTTTTATCCCATATACAAGAGGATTTTAGAGACTCCCAGTTGGAAAAGTATAAAAGGAGGAGGAGTGCTCTCATTTCATTATCTTTGTCTACAGGAATGTTTTGCTACCAGATTGGCTTTGGGATCGCTTCGAGGAATGAAGGCCTCCTAGCTCGGACATCGCTTCTTGTTTGAGAGACAACAACTAGTGGTGATTTAGTTTAGTTTTGTGAGTTCATTGGGTTTTGTGCATTGTAATTTGCATTGTGTCTAATTATTTTCTGATTTTTGCATATTAGAGGTTTCCAGATCTTGCATTTTAGCTACCGCAGATTCGAGTTTTAATTTATAAATCCAAAAATACCAAAAAGATTGTTCTGGGTATTGTGTCATTGCATCTTATTGGTAAGGGCGCCCCTTCATGAATATTTTCAGATTTTAATACGAAGCTTATGATTTTATAATGCAAATCCGTCATTCCTTGAAGGCCATACTTTTTAGAGTGCATTGGGATTCGTGTCAGTAATTAATAACTATTTTTAGATGCCATTTATTATTACTAAGTTAGGCGTCATCATTTTGAGGGTCTATTGCATCAGATTTGAGATCATTTGGGTGAGAAATGAGAGAGTTATGAGCATATGAGTAAATTCATAGGTTGCTGGTTTTTTCAATCTAAAGTGCAGATTTGTAAAAAAAACAGAATTATTATTTGGTCCCTGAGAGAGTTATTGTTTCGGCATCTCTAATCAAGCCAAGGAGAGTTCTTTATATGATGTAATGCTAATCTTTCAATTCCTATGCTCTTGGCAGGCGAATGAGTTTCATTTTGTAAACTGGCAGTAATCCTCAAACTTGTTCAATTCTGATTTGTAATGCTCACTTTACATTCTGAAGTTGTTTAGTAATATCTTAAATCTCCGCCCTATGGTAGCTCCTTTCCCATGCTGGGTCAAAAAGCACATTCTGGGTGTTGAGTTCCGCCCTATGGTAGCTACTTTCCCTTTTGGGGTTAGCAAGCACATGCTGGGTATGGAGTAGTTTCATCTTTCAGCATTTCCTTTTAAAGCATTGTTTTGTAATTTCACTCCGTCTTATGGTCGCCCCTTACTCCGCTTTGGATTGGGTAGCACATACTTGACGTCGAGTTCCTTTGTTTTGTAATTCACTCCGTCTTATGGTCGCCCCTTACTCTGCTTTGGATTGGGTAGCACATACTTGATGTCGAGTTCCAATTTCAGCATTTAGAGTAGCAGATCCTCTGACCAATGCTCGCCATCATCGGCGCCATACTGGTTAGAGTTGTTTCAGTACGTTTGGGTTTATCTTCTAACCTTAACGGGTATTTGCTTGTAATGTTGGAATCTGATAACTAAAAATTTCAAAAAAATTGGTCGGGATATTTCAGGACTCCTTTGAAAAGGCCCAATTGGTCATTTGCCTGCCCTCCACAAGGGCACTTGACCTTCAGGCCTTGTTGAAAGACTTATATCCCTTTGAAAATGAGCGATTTCCTTTGCCGAAAAAGGCTTGTGCGATTGACTGCCCAAAGAGAAAAAGGTCTTATACCAAACCAAAACCTGCAGGTCTTTAGATCTTTCAATGTTTTATAAGAACAGGACTTATTGCAAAGAAAAAAAGGCATTCGCAGAAAAGTGGGTACATGACTAGACTGACAGTTTAGAACATTCGGGAAAGGAGACCGACTTTTGACCAAAATGGTCAACACTTCCTACGGACTTATTCCTTCGGATTTCTTTGGACTTTTGTCCAAAGGAATTCCTTCGGACAAAAAGTCTGAAGAACTTTTTCCTTGGGCTTTTTTGCTTTTGGGCAGACTTTTGTTTGGCTGTGCGTGTTTCCTTTGTAAATTCTCCGAAGTATTCCTTCGGACAAAAAGTCCGAAGGAATTACTTCCTTTGTTGTAAGCTCTGCAAATTCACCAAAGGAATTGAAACTTGTAACTTCCTGCGGAGTATGTCCTTAGCACTTCTCCGAAGCTATGTGACATTCTGCCTTCTTTGATGAACCATTCCTTCGGACAAAAGTCTGAAGGAATTTCCATTGTAGCAAAGGCCCTCACAAAAAGAAAAACAATGTATTCTTTCCCAATGTATTCTTTCTTTCCTTGGACGGAGATGTGAATTTTCTGAATGGCAAGAGACAATCTGTCTTGTGGAAGAATTGTCAATAGTACCATCGATGGAAGCAGCTTGTATGGTGCATCACTTCACCTGAAACCTCATTAAACACATGGCAGTTTGATTCATTTTGATTGCTGAAGAAAATTATGATGCAAAACTCTATTTTGACATCACCATATGCATCTACGTTGCCTCTGAGCTTGTCTTGCCTGTACTTGCAACTGTGTTTCCGTCTTACTCCCTGGAATCTCCAAGTAATTGGACGGTATTGCTAGGTGTTGTCTATATGCTCGGGATCCACGAAGATAAGCTTGAATGTAGGCTTACTATTTATAAAACCCGACAATAATAATCCCACACTGGTTGGCTAGGATACAAGCATATTTGATATTATATGTAAATTCGCTTGCTTAGTGTCCACAAGTGGAGGCCTTCATTGCAAGCCTCAGTCGCTTGCAAGATTGTGAAATGAAATTGACATTTATATGCAAGTGCAAGATCGCTAAATGAATAAGCTTAACCGTTCAATGTAGCAAGTGGATGCCTTCATTGGAATCCTCGGTTGTGTGCAGGATTGCTTAATGAATAAGCTTAACCATTTGGTGGAATCCTCGGTTGCGTGCAAGATCACTTAATGAATAAGCTTAACCATTTGGTATAGTAGGGCATATGGTGTTTGAGCGGGATCCCACATTGGTTGGCTAGTGGACACCTTTCATTGGAAGCCTCAATGGCTTGCAAGATCGCTAAATGAATTCAACATTTATATGCAAGTGCATGATCGCTAAATGAATAAGCTTAACCATTCAATGTAGCAAGTGGACGCCTTCATTGGAATCCTCGGTCGTGTGTAAGATTGCTTAATGAATAAGCTTAACTATTTGGTGTAGCAGGACACATGGTTTCTGAATGGGATTTCGAATTCCAAGGTGTTTTGGATTAGTGATCAGTGAAACGACAACAAACCACCACATGGAGGCCTATTGCCATTTTGGATGTCAAAGCATGAAATTGAAAAGTGAATGTTGAATGTCAAAGCATGAAATTGCAAAGTGAACACCAAAACTGTGATGATTGTTGGATGCATCATGCTTAATCCAGATGTTAGCACTATCAGCGTTTATGATGTGAATTTGAATTCTGCCCTTTCCATCTCTGAAACTACAATCGCTGCCGATCGAGCAAGATGGAATCTGAGCCATCAGGTTTCCCTATCAACATTTTAGAGGCAAATGCGAATCTTGCCCCATCCATCTCTAAAATGACGACAGATGTTAATCGATTATGATCAAATCTTAACTGTCAGGTGGAACTTTTGGGGTTTCGGAGGTGGTAAGAAGAGAATATAAACTGATACCTGAATCAACATTGAACAGACGTGTTACGATTGAAAAATGCACAGAAAGGTGCCACGTGGCACCATCATACGATGATTTGAGTCAAGAGGATGGTTTTGTAACTTTTGCATCTGATGTCCCTTTCAGGAAAATGAAGTCATCTCCTAGGTTTTTGGGCACTTTGAGCTCATTAGTAGGATTATTTAGGGCCTAGGGGCAACCTAGACCAAGTTTACTAACCTGGGTACTCCTTGAAACTGATTAAGCCCAATGAACATGGGATATTACCTTGGGAATCGACCTAATCATGTTTACCGAATCCATATTAATCTGGAAGCATTAATTATGGGTGTGTTCTTATTCTGCTATTGTGTGTTGATATCAGATACATGTATGTGTTTTTCAGTATTTAGACAATGTATAAATGTGAAGAACAAAAGAAAAGAAGCTTTTTGTAGTGGCTTTGGTGAGCTTTTTAGTAGCGCTAGGTAGGGTGTTATAGAATATCACTGTACTTAGTGAATAAAAGCTATGTTAAGTATAATAAAATAATGTGTTGAGTGTGATGTACAAGCATTGTGTTATCAGTACAAGTGTTGTTAATCTTTCATGAGATTGGACTATTTCTAGGAGGGGTGGTTGTTGCCTAACTGTCACACCCTTTCTCTTAGGAATCTATATAGTTGGATTGGACATGAGGTTACCGATATGGATTTCCATCATAGTCGGGACTTGTACATTAGATGTTATGTTAATGATAAAACTCGTCACATTTCATATGATGTTCTTTGTGTTGTGATTTAACTCGATACCAAAATGTGTGTGACATTCTTGTAGGATAATCCATGTATATTTGTTATTATCATTCGAAACGAAGGTAGACGCCCTCCCTCTCCCTAAGACATTGATAGATAAATTCTCTTATCTTCCCCTTGATATGTATGCAGTTCCTAGTCCATAGTTTGTACTAGAATATGTGTTGCATGACTAGGAGAGACAACTTCGCATTGTTGCACTTCTATTCTTAGTGATTTACCTTGTAAATAGTTATTATATGGATAAAATTCTATCTCAGTTGTTATTGTCAATATTATTTCATGTGTGTATGTGAATGGTTTCGTATTCTATTTCTACACACTGAATATTGTTCACAAATTCACATCTTTTAGCACACTGGATTTCACAATTTAGTGTGTTCTTCCTCAGATTACTCTACTTCAGATCAGATGCTAAAGAAGCCTTTATTACAGTCCAGCGTTTGGCACACTGTACAACACATCAGCATCACCTTGCCCTTTTGTGTGAACTCATCTATTTTCCGATGCAGTCATTGTTGCCAACCTCTGGTTTGATGTGGTATAGATTTTGGCATCAATACTATGCAATGACTTTGTTGTGGCCTTCAAGTTTTGTGCCATGAACTCAGTGCAAGGTCTCTTTATGGCATAACACACCTATTTGTGAAAGGTTGTATGCTTGGAAATGTTTCGAATCTAGTAAATTATGATTTGACAAGGTTGATCCTTTAGGGATCAATATATACAAACTTTGTTGGAAATTTTTGGAAGACACGAGAGGTTGCTAAATGGACAACTTGCATTGTATCCATAAAGTTTTCTAAATTCAAACTATAACTCCACTATCATGCCCATAATTGAGATATAAACGATTTTTTTTTTAAATGTTATGATCATCATTTAAAAACTAGCAATGCATTCAAGGTTGTAGATAAAGATAAAGTCACACAATACAAGATGGGAACATACATACCACCCAACTCATCGCGAGATCCATTTTAAATGGGGCATGCCTCTTGACAAAATCATGTCGCCGAACATGTGTATATTTTTTTTTTGGAGCTGTATCCACAAACAATAGTAGTATATTTCACTCTATTTGAACTTGACATCATGTCAACCGTAAATATCTTTGAATAATATTATATTAATAAGAAGCAATGATGGTATTTGATGGAAAAACTCATTTCAGTGACAGATGAATCTTCCAAAGTAATCTAATTTTACCTCTTTATGCCAGAATTCTTTTATTAAAAGAGAATTGTTCTGATCTAGTTATTGTTAAAAACAATTACTTGGAATAGGAACATAATCAAAGATACCTGCAAATTTTCTGATTATCTATTTAAAGAATAAAGTATACAAATTTTGACCTACCCTTATTTATGTTTTCTTTGATTTCCTTTTCCCAACTCTTCCACGTGTAGATCTGTAATCAGCAGTAGTTTGTGAAAAATATTAAAGTAGTTATTATATTAAAATAAGTCCATCTATATACAGTGACAATGTGTAATGCTTATATCTATCCATAGAGTCATTCATGGTATGAAGGCACAACATCCTCTTACCATCTTGCCAACAAATCTATCAAAACTAAGGTATATGAACTAACCTTTATAGCTGCTAGAAGCATCGTCGAAACACAAAATACTATGTGGGCAATGGCCAACACAAAAACAAAGATATCCAACTGATGCATCCCTTCTATTGATAGGATAGGTGCCATTCCCTGCAGTGTATTCCAAATTTACATTTTAAGTTTACTTTTATACATTTAAAAAATGAATGTTAATTGCTAATCATGTATGTTTTCTAATTTTTTTAAAATAAACGTCTGTAAACAACAAATGCTAATTTAGTATTTTTCAACCTCATTATATTTTTCTTTCTCAACCTTGGTGGTTTACATTATATCTTAATATCAATAAACATCAATGTAATTTTTAAGACTAGTTTTTAATTGGCATGAGTAGGAAATTCTGAAGGTGAAAGGCAGTAATTCACACTAGCCACCTTTCCATAAATGGTATTGCATGATATAAGTTCGTTCAATTGTTTTTTGGCCTTAAGCATCACATTTTTCCTATATTTTAGACATTACATAAATTTTGTTCATTTATGTTTGCTGCTTGAAGTTATTTTTCTGTTCGGCTAAAACTTCATTTCAATTGTTTGAGCTAGCACATGCGTGTCCACTTGCTGCATTGTCTGCAAATCCTCTGGTCTTTGTACACTTTATTCAATTATATTACATCCAAACATTGGGTCAGTCCTAATTAATAGTCATTATGGAGTTGCACATGTCCTCTTTTGGTAATGACTAAAGAACAGGGCCTAAATTTAATGCACACTTTGCAGCAATTGTTGCCTTCATGAAAACCTTAGTAGGTAAACTCAAGAATTAATAATTAAGTGAGATCCCACCTAACCCCCCATCTCCATGCCTTTTCTTGCATAAACTAGTCCTCACATTCATCGCTCCCAACCATTTTTGGTTCTGATTTTTGTTCTGATTTGATTAGAACTAGGGCAGCCCTTTTGAAGAACCTTTTTCCTTAAGAATATATTTTTTTCGATTAAAATGGATGAAAATAAGTCTTTACAAGATCATTTGGTAAAGACAAAAGGATATTTGAGAATAGTTGAATGCCATTGGGCCGAAGATGGAAGCAGATGATATGGTGGTAATCACTCTAAAGAGTTTACTAGTTTCATTTAAGCATTTTATTAAAACCATAATATTACTTCTACTAATGTTGAGCTGAAGTTTGAAGAGTCGAGCACAAACTATTGTAGTAAGTCAGGTGGAAAATCTAGTTTGGCAATAGCAACTGGAATGAGGTTTCATAAATGGCTTTGGAAACAAACCTCAAGGGCAACGGCATGTTAAGCACAAGCTTATACTAAGAGGGGGGATGAATCAGTATAAGATATTTTTTCGCTTTCGACTATTAATCTTAAATCCAAAACCTCAAATTACTCTGCAATTAATATATTCAAAGCAATCAAAGAATACATTGCAAAACAACACAATGCAAATAGACACAGATTTGCTTGGAAACCCTTTCGGGAGAAAACCATGGAGAAATTCTCTTAATATAAATATTCGTAGGCACCAACCTACAGGAGCACCAACCCCTTTCATTGAGCACCAACTCAGCAAGAGACACCAATCTGTTCAAAATGAAGGCACCAACCTTCTCAGAAAAAATCACCCTTCTATCTCAAATTTGTTGTCAAAACAACGGATGATAGAACACTTGCTTTATCTCCTTTAAATTCGATCTACATTTGAGTGTTTTTGCTGCTATACTCTTCTTTATACTTGCTGATTTTTTCTTTTTAATATTCTCACAAAAATTTGCCTTTAAAAATTCTGCTCTTTTTTTATATATATCTTCCACTTTCGAATCTACTCTTTTGCCATTCGTTATGCACTTATTTATAACCCACGGAAAGCCACAAATTAAGGTCGTGACTCTTCAAGTGAAAAGGTCCTTTCGAACGGTCACAACTCCTCCCAATAGGTCGGCCAAGGTTGACAATTCCGTCGACATTTCTGTCGACAATTCCGTTCACTTCCCTCGACATTTCCGTCAACAATTATGTTCACTTCCGTCGACATTTCCATTCACTTCCGACAACAATTCCGTTCACTTCCGTCGACATTTCCGTTCACTTCCATCAACAATTCCATTCATTTCCAGCAACAATTCCATTTGACATCAATGACAATATTCCAACAGGGCAAGTTTGCTAACCAAAAAATAGATCGGAAACATAGAGGGTAGCAATAAGATAGAGGATTCAGGTAACCAAAATTGAAACCTACAAGTGATTCTATTGTGGAAAAGTAGGTCATAAGAACAAATTTTGTGAAAAATGGTTATAGGATGAGAAAAATAACCAAGGGCCGTAGATGCATGCCAATATTACAAAACATAAACAAGATGATTTTTATGTTTCTATGGTTGGAGATAATAGAGATTGTGTGAATAAGATTGCTTGGCATATAGATTTGGTGCCACCAAGAATTTCATGAACATGAGAGGTGTCTTGACTTTGTAGTAGATACATCTACTTTTAACTTTATTTTTGGTGAAGCGAGATTTAGGTTCAAGGTAAATGAAATGTCCAGATAACATTGAGAGGTAAAAACCTGCTTTTCATAAATGTCTTCTATGTTTTTGGTTTGAAAAAGAATTTACTTTCAATCAGTGAGAAAATGAAATATAGTCCTAATTTGAATGTGATATTTAGCAATAATAAATGTTATATTGTTGATAAGATAAAAAAGAAGACAGTTGATTTTGGTATTCAGAAACATGGGATTTTCAGATTGATTGATAAGGGGAGGAAAAAGAACATGCTTTGATGGCCAAGAGTGGTCAAGACGACAACACACTTTGGCACCAAAAGTATGGGCACTTATATTTTAAACTTTTTTTTTTTGGCTAAAGAAAGTTTGGTGGACGGCCCGTCTTTTAGAGATTCAGAATCAGCGAGGAGTTTGTGGTGCATTCCAGCTTGGGAAGAAACATAGGGTTCCTTTTTATGAAGGACAAGCTTGGAGAGATATGGTCCTTCAATTGATCCATGCTAACATGTGGTCATATGAAGACAACATTAGTCTCTAGTGCCATGTATTTTTTTCTATTTGTAGTTGGATTTTTAGGAAAAATGTAGATGTATTTTTTAAATAAAAACTCAGGGGCATTTGATAAGTTCAAAAAGTTCAAAGTCATCGTAGAGAAACAATGACGAACGAGCATCAAAATTATTAGATCAAATAATAGAGGTGAATTTTGCTTTATAAAATTTATTGATTTTTGTACTCAAGAGGACACCCAAAGGCAATACACTACACCATACAGTCCACAACAAAATGGAGTGTTAGAGAGAAAAAATCATACCATTATGAAGATGACAAGGTATATGTTAGAGATCAAGTTTGTTCCTAATAAATATTGGGTGGAAGTAGTGTTGACAATTCTTCCACATGGCAGATTGTCTCTTGCCATTCGGAAAATTCACATCTCCAACCAAGGAAGAAAGACTACAAAGGAAAGAATACATTGTTTTTTTTTTGTGAAGGCCTTTGCTACAACAGGTATTCCTTTGGACTTTTGTCCGAAGGAATGGTTCATCAAAGGTGTTTTCACATAGCTTTGGGACGTTTTTTATCCATGGGAATACAAGAAAGATATCTTTCGGACATAACCAAGGGGTCACTTTCTCTCACAAAGGACCGTAAGAAACCTGAAGGGACACTCAAAAAGTCCGAAGGGTATGTTACCCCTCGGAAAAAGTTATTTGCAAAAAGTTCGGGTGCCCTCCATAAAGCCCGGGTGCCTTAGGAAAAAACCCGAAGGAATATAATAAACAAAGGCAAAGAGAAAAAATTGAAGGATATCCTTTGGACAAAAAGTCCGAAGGAATTCCTTCGGACTTTTTGTTCGAAGGATTCCTTCGGAAAAATTGTCAAACAAGAAATCCGCGGGAATATGAAGGCAAGAAAAATCCGAAGAAAAGAAATAAGGCAAGTGGGTAAGACCAAAAGTCTGCAGAAAATCCAAAGAGGTGGAAAACAAAAAAGCCGCAGGAAAGAAATCAAAGGCTAAAGGATCATTACAGGAAATACGAAAGAAATAGGAGCAAAACAAAGGTAAAGATAGAAATTTGAAGGAATATAAGACCAAGGAGGTAGGCAAAAAACCCGAAGATAATATATATAGGCAAAGAAGAAAAATCCGAAGGAAATCAAAGATAAGCCAAGGGCAAAGTATAAGTCCGGAGGAAATATGAAGTCATGGGAGATAATAAAAAGTCAACAAATAACAAAAGCCAAGAAGACAGAGAAAACGTAAAGTCCACAGGAACAAATTCGGAAAAATTGGCAAGGAAAAAGTCTGTAGGAAATCAAGGTAAAGCTAGTAAACCAGAATTCCAAAGGAAGCCAATGGGAGATAACATAAAGACCAAGGAAAACTTAGCCAAGAGAAATCTGAAGGAAAGAATGTGATGTAACAAGAATTCCGAAAAAATTAAGCCAAGCAGATTATCCGAAGAAAATCTGAGACTTAAAGAAATGACAAAAGAACATTTGAAAGAATTAGGCTAAAGGGGTTAAAATAGGATATCTGAGGAAATATAGACAAAATAATCCAAAAATAGAATCCCACCAAAAATAGACACGAACAGGCAGACCAAAATAAAAGAAAATCCATAGCAAAGGCTATTTTCGGTTGACTGTTCAAAGCTTTAGTTGACTGGTTGTTGAAGTCAAGCTCATCTCCGGATCAACTCATGCTTTCAAACATTCCAACTCAGCTTCCAACGTTTCAATTGGAGTTCTAATTTTAGAATGGCATGGACTTCATGCATGCTCTTGTTTGTCTTCGAAGTCAACTCAGCTCTTCAAACGTTTCAGCAGCTCATGAAGGGTTCCAAATTTGGAGGTGGGCGTACCATTTTTGCATGATAAAGAGTTTAACATCCCAAATTTAGCCACTATCCATTTCAATGCCAAAGAGTTGGTCTCTATTTTTAGACATGGCTCAGCTGAATATGCACAAGCAAAGTCAAAAGTATGATTCCACCATCCAATTCTAGCACCAAAGAGCTTTCATGCAAAGACGAAGAAGACAATAGACTTTTTGTAAAGGTTGAGTTGGACAGATTTAGCCTCTCTCCTATTTTCAAACGTCAATCTCTTAGTTTTTTGTAATTTTTTATATTAATGGCTTTTCAGTCTTGTAAAAAATCATCCTTCTTTTGGCAAGAAAACTTTTGCCAAATATTGTGCTGAAACCTTTTTCATAATCAATAAGAAGAGAACTGTGTTGTTTTTTCAATTTCTAGCAGCTGGTATAGTGTACTTTTGTTATTGATTTGCCTAAGTGATAGATTTTCTTTCTTCCTTGTCAAATCTGGATTCATACTTAGTTACTAGTTGGTCATTTATGTAGGTCATGTTCTGTGTTTGATTGTCTTTTGTTGAGTTTATAATGGATATTAGTGGATGTTTAGTGCCTTTCATCAAGCCTATTTTTCCATTTCTCTCAAGCTTAGATCATTAGATTAAACCTTTTTATGGAATACTTATGTGTATTGATCAATTGGAGTTAAAGTTTTGCCTCTTCCTTGTCTGAATCAATGTTTTTAGAAGCTCGATTTGAGTGGATCAAACAAATTAGGTGTATCACCGCTTTAGCTAGGATTTCTTTTCAAGTTTTTTCTCCCCTTTTTCTCAGGCAGTTTGTAGCGTAAAAGTTGAGATCCTCATTGATACATCTTACAGGAACCGGCCTTCTCTGGAGGTTCTTCTCATCATTGAGGTACCCACCCTTGTGATAAGATACCATTGTTTCAACTGGAGCGAGGATCCGTCATTTTAGCACGTCTTCGATCAGGGTGCAACTCCAAGTTGACAAGTAGTACACATATCTGTGTATCTACTCAATTGGTCTTCAAAAAAGGTGGTGCACAAGAAAACTCCAGAAGGAGCATGTTTTTAACAAAAACCTAAAGTCACTCATTTCAAAGTTTTTGGTTCAGTTGTGTATGCATGGGGTCCTGATGAAAAACAAACCAAACTAGATAGAAAATGTAATAAGTTGATGTTCATAGGGTATTGTTGTTTGTAATATCCCCCATTTCAAGCTAATCATTTGGGATAAGACCTGTAGCTTGTGCGTTCCCAAGGGCTAAGGTCTTTTAAAACAAAAACGGGACACTGGTGAGCTTCAAAGATATATTTTGTTAAAGCACTTTATTATCTAATTTTGGGACTTTTTTTAAAGAGTCACTTTATAGTGCTATTATAAAGAAGTTTGTAATATATATATATATATATATATATATATATATTATAAAAGAAAAAAAGTAACTCTTACTTTCTATTTTTAGGCGTCACAATTGGAGGAAGCATATAAAAGGTAAGGAAGGACTCTTTTGAGAAGGTTATGCAATTTTGATATTAGAATTCTTGTGCAAGTATGTCAAGTTTAAACAAGTGACTTGAGGACGAAAACCTTCAAGTGCACCAAAGAGTTTGGAGATGAAAACCTCCATTCTTCTACCAGGGCAGCTCTATTCAAGGGTTGTAATTGCATCATAATTGTGCATAAGTGTATGCAATAGGATCTACAAAGGTGTCTTTGGACACCACCTTCATCAAGGTATTAGTATAATCCTTCGAATAGTTGAGAATATTCAAATTGCAGGTCAAGGAGGTGGGCGAACTCAATGGAGAAGCCCAAGACAAGGTTGAAAGCCATTTCACGGGTGGCGACTTCCTTTGGGAGGGTGGCGATCCCTTACAAGAGGTCGATTTGGTTTTTGGAACCCTCTTATAGGGTTGAGGTAGTTTTCATAAATTTTTTCAGTCATTTGGCGATTTGTGTGGATCAATTTGCACGTGTGAAAGGTCAATCTAGGCCCTAAAATATTCCATAATTTATTATAATATTTTTGGCACTTGGGTGACTTGCTTGGAGAGACCCAAAAGGTGAATTGGGGGGCAAATTCCAAGAAAAAATATTCAAAATTTTTTCTCTTATTTTTCTGAGGTGTGACGACCCCCTTGTGAAGATTTTTGAGGTTTTTGAGGGTTGAAAAATGCAGTTGTACATTCAAGTAAAAATCAGATTATTTACAAGGGTATTTTCAGCTGCTTCACCAATTTATTGATCCAAAAAAGATACTTTAGCTATTTGTGGAGTTATTTTGGATGTGTTTTCGCTTGGATATTCTATAATTTTTCCAGCTAGGGTTGGCTGATTTTAAATTTTTAGAATTCAGTTTTGTTTGGGCTTGTTGAAAAACCCTCTTTTTTCATCATTATCTCAATTTGAGGACATTACAGTGGTATTAGAGCCATATCTTGGCTATTTTTAGGATTCAGGATCTATCAAATAGTAACAGGGAAGGATGAAAGGTATTACACAAGCCTTGGATTATGAGGACTAGTCCTTGGTTTATTGGGATCTAATGGAGAATTATGATGAGTACTTGACTCTTGCACCTAAATACCGCAGGGGAAGGATCTTTGAAGATTGGCTAGGTTTAAGGTATGGTAAGAGGCACCATGGGTACATAGATACACAGGATGATTTGGGGAAGATAGTTCTTCCAAATTTTGATGGTGATTTAGGTATTCTGGTAAGAGCTTGGGTTAATATGATGATTGAATATCTTGACTTGAGGCCTAGAGGTAGAAAAGAGGCATTAATTTTTGTTATCCAACATTTGGATGAGGCTGCCCATGAATGGTGGCATCATGGAGGGGTGACACAAGGGCATAGCACAATTGGGAGACATGAAGAAATGTTGGAAGAGATAATTGACAAGTTTGAAAGGAAAAGGGAACCATCCACGCCTAAATCAATACGAGCACATAACAAAGAACTCCAATCAGATGAAAGGCAGCCATTAAAACAAATAACATAACCTAATTTTCAATTGTACAGGGGGCAGCCACTCCACAAATTTGCCAATAATAAAAAATCAGTCAAACAAAGCTCCTTTGTGAGGTGTGAACAGCTTGGAACTAACTCAGAAAATTCAAAAAAATCAATTGTGAGGTTGATTTTGAAAGGCAGCCACCAAATGAAGAGTCCTTGATGTTTGAGCATAAAAAATTGGTCAATAATGGACCCAAAAAAATAAGCAATCAGCTGAGATTAAAGGCAAAAAATTTAGAAGAGTCAAAGGCATGTAAAAAGGGCATAATAGGGCAGCCACCTAAGGAAGAACAATCTGAAAATTGGGAGCAAAGAAATGAGTATGTGAAGGTAAACCAAATTGAAAACGAAGAGCAAATACATCAAAGAGAAGTGGACAGCCAACATGTGACAAGGGAAGAGATTATTGCTACCCTATCAAGCACCAATAGACTCCATATTTTCCATGTGAAGGGAACCGTTAGTGGCGAAAGGGTAATTGTGTCAATGGACAATGGAGCCACTAACAATTTTATAAATGCCAAAATTGTTGCAAGACATAAGCTACGCACTAAAGTGAATGAGGGATTTAAGGTAATTGTGTGGGATGGCTCCTCCATCTCATGCATTTCTAGCACTTTGGGGTTAAAACTAACCTTGGGTGGATATACCTTTGAAGGAGAATTCAATGTGATTGATCATGGTGAGTTAGATGTTGTTCTTGGAGCCCAATGGTTCCAATCCCTTGGTGAATACAGTATAACTTGCAAAGATCAGAACTGAAATTTATGGCAACCAACAAGGAAATTGTTCTCCATGGTCTAAGCAATGGAACACCCATGTTAGTGACTTCAAAAAGGATGGAACAAGCTTTTAATAAAGGGAATATTACAATGGCAGTGGAGTTATTCATGCATGATACAAGGTCTGATTTGAAATAACAGTTGGACCACAAGGATGTTCAAGCCACTTAGATAAACATGAGGGAGTGTTTGGCAACATACCGCATGGGCTGCCCCCAAATAGGGGATTTGAACATATAATTGAACTTGAGGAAGGCACAAGAGCAGTGATCACTACTCCCTACCCCCACCCACAAATATACAAGGAGGAGATTGAGAAGGCTATCCAAGAGTTACTTGTAAGAACCCAACTGGTTCTCTGCTTCAATACTGAGAACCCAACTGGTTCTCTGCTTCAATACTGTTCTGTTACTGAATGCACTGTCTGAATTTGTTTTGGTTTTTTGAATAGATATATATATATATATTTTTTTTGTGTTTTGAGGGTTTATTGACATAAAAAACAAATAACATAAAATTGAAACTAATTACAATAATCTGAAAATTCTGAAACAATTGAACTACTGTTGTAATGAATCTTTATTTCTCAAGAGGATGGGCAATACATTATTTTCATAATAAAAACAATGGCAACAACATGGAACCTGATTTTTATTTGATTTTGTTTTGCCTTCAACCGGAACTGAAGCATTTCACTATTCACGACAACATTGTAGCATTTTACTGTTCACGATGGTACTGTTCAAGGCCATACTATTCACAGCGGTATTGTTCACGGCCGTACTGTAGCAGTAGGTACAAACTTTAATAAACAAATGATTAATCTTTCAAATATTCTGATCTGCAATGAAACCCTTATAAATTTCTGAATCTTCCTCACAACTGTTGAAGCACAAATCAGAGTCTCTGTATGAAACTCTCTGAATACCAAATTCGCTGGATATTTCACCAGTTCAAATGGAGACTCACAGAAGAAGCTACGTTCTTCAATGACAATGGCTGGAACCCTTCTTAGAGCACAAAAACCCTGTTTTCAAAATGATAGCAATAACAAAAAAATGGATCGCTCATTCTTCATTTCCCAAGCAAATATAGGCCTCCAAAAACCCTAATCGAAATTCCTCTTCAAGGCTGCGATTTTTTTTAATGAAAATTACGTTAAATAAAATCATTAACATTTAATGGAATTAAACTTAGGGAAAGCTTTTAATAATTCTCTTCCAAAATAAAATACTCAATTGGTCCCATTCGATGTGTTATAAACCCATCACTTAAGTGATTTAAATATAAAGTCAATTTAACTTTATATTTAATCATTAATCATTAAACATGTTGGAATTCACTGAAATAATCATAACTCTCTCAATATTGAGAATCTGGCCAAACCGTCCGAAATTGGTGTCCAAGAAATTATTTCCCATGTGCTTGAAAGACATGCTAAAAATAGCAACTGCTAAAAATAGCAAGAATCACTCAAATGAAGTCTAAATCAAACTCTCTAAGCTCAAACCAACCACTGAACTCTGAGAAAGCCAAAAACACTGAACAACCCAAACCTCTTGTGTTCAATCTGATCCCCTATCCATCTATAATAGCCTACGAGGGTCCAATAATAGGCTAAACCACAACTAGACTAAAATATCTAGCTAGAAGGGGACATCACATTACTTGAGATGGGGCACATAAGACCAAGCTCTAGCCCCTTTACTTTTTCAGTAGTGCTTGTGAAGAAGGATGGAACCATGAGGATATGTATTGATTATAGATTGTTAAACAAGAAGACCATCAATAATAGATATCCTATACCTAGGACTGATGAACTCATTGATGAGCTTCATGAAGCGGTTTACTTCTCCAAAATAGACTTGAAGATCGGTTATCACCAAATTCGTGTGAGGGAGGAAGATGTGCAAAAAATGGTTTTTCATTGTCACTATGGGCATTATGAGTGTTTGGTCATGCCCTTTGGACTCACTAATACTTTTGCTACATTTCAATCTTGCATGAACCACATCATCAAGCAACATCTAAGGAAATTTGTGCTAGTGTTCTTTGATGACATATTGGTGTATAACAAGACTTGGGAGGAACACTTGCACCATTTGGATATTGCTTTGTGAATGTTAAGAGTAGAAAACCCTCTTTGCAAAAAAATTCAAATGTGAGTTTGTCACTTCTGAAATTTTGTATTTGGGAAATGTGATTAATGCACAAGGGGTCCAAGTGGACCAACAAAAGATTCAAGCCATACTTGATTGGCCACCTCCCAATACTATGACCCATTTGAGAGGGATCCTTGGATTATGTAGCTATTGTCGAAGGTTTGTGAAAGGCTTCTCCCAACTTGCTGCCCCCCTTACAAACTTAACAAGGGAAAGTGCCTTTGTGTGGTCTCAAACCGCTTTGGAGACCTTTGAGAGACTCGAGGTAGTGATGATTTCTTGCCTTGTGTTGGTTGTTCTGAATTTTTCGCACCCTTTCACATTGGAATGTGATG
Organism: Torreya grandis; assembly: GCA_037957365.1. Classification (NCBI taxonomy): domain Eukaryota; kingdom Viridiplantae; phylum Streptophyta; class Pinopsida; order Cupressales; family Taxaceae; genus Torreya; species Torreya grandis. The sequence goes on from JARHVA010000055.1 coordinate 7,644,138, forward strand.
CTTCAAGAAAAGCAATAGGGGTTGTTCTCATGTAAAAAGGACATCCCATTACTTTTAAGAGTAGAAAACTCAAAGAAGGGGAAAAAAAGTTTTCAATTTATGATAAGGAGATGTTGGCTATCATGCATGCTTTGGCCGAATTCCATCAATATTTAATTTGTGGAAGATTTATAGTTAAGACGAAAATAGCTTCAAATACTTTCTCACACAATCCGATTTGAATGATAGGCAGTAGAAGTGGGTGAACAAACTTCAATCTTATGATTTCAACATTGAGTATACAAAAGTAAAAATAATAGGTGGTTGATGCCTTGTCAAGAAGGCCCTCTTTGTGTTCACTAAGCGAATTAACAGCTGATTGGAGGGCTGTAATTATAGCTGAATATGCTAAGGATGAGTGGGCTACCGCGGTTTTGGAAGGCAAGGTGATAGACAACAATTACAAGGTGCATGAGGAGCTAATTTTGCATAAGGGCAGAATTTTTTTGCCCCCTTTATCCAAGTTAAAACACCAAATTATGATGGCTGCTCATGATGATACTATGGATGGTCATCAAGGTTATTACAAGACATACAAGAATGTAAGAGAAAGATTCGCTTAGAAGGGCTTAAAAAGAGACGTTTTATTCCATGTTAGGGAGTGTATGGTTTGTCAAAGGAATAAGGGAATGACTACATTTCCAGCTGGTCTCTTACAACCTCTTCCAATTCCCCACCAAAAATGGGAGAGCATATCCATGGGCTTCATCACAGGGCTACCTATGTCACAAGGTAAATGTTGAATTTTTGTTGTAGTGGATAGATTGACAAAATATGCTTCTTTTTTTGCAATTCCAGCCAAGTATAGTGCTCCTTATATAGCAGAACTTTTCTTCAAATAAGTTTTCAAGTTGCATGGGTTGCCCAAGAGCATCATAAGTGATAGGTACAGCCGATTTATGTGCCACTTTTGGAAAGAGGTTTTCAAGCTAACAAGTATTGAATTGCTTCCAAGCACTAGTTATCATCCCCAAACGGATGGGCGAACCAAAATCATCAATAAATGGGTGGAAGGATACTTGAGGAATTACATTTCAGGGCAGCAAACAGGGTGGCATAGATGCTTGTACATGACAGAATTTTGTTATAATACCACTTACCACATATCTAGTGGTATGTCACCATTCAAGCCTTTGTATGGTCATGAGGCTCTTTCATTTTTTGACATTGTTTTGGAGGATAGTAGGTGCCTGGGGCTACTGATTGGGTGCAACAAAGTTCTGAAATTTTGGATCAGCTCAAGAAAAACTTGCAATAAGCTCAAAATCAACAAGAACTTTATGCAGATCAGCATAGGTTGGAGGCAATTTGAGGTTGGGGACATGGTCTATTTGAGATTGCAACCTTATAGGCAATCTTCTCTCAAGCAAAGTGGAGCGGAAAAGCTTAAGCCACATTTCTACGGGCCTTATAAAATTCAAAAGAAGAGTGGAAAAGGTGGCTTATGAGCTAGAATTACCAAAAGGGAGTAAGATTCACAATATGTTCTATGTTTTTTGCCTTAAAAAAGCTCTTGGAAAGCATATCATACGTTCCATTGAATTGCCACCACTTGATGAAGAAGGTAAATTGATTTTGGTTCTTGAAACTATACTTGAGGTTCATGCGAGAAGGCTCTGCAATCGCACTATCATGGAATACTTGGTACAATGGAAGAATATGCCTATGGAAGATGCAACTTGGGAAGGGGCAGCCATTCTTCAACATCCCAATTTACAATTGTTTGTAGGTAAGCAATTTTGGGAAGGGAGGACAATAATGTCCCTCTTTTCAAGCTAATCATTGGGATGAGACCCTTAGCTTGTGCATTCCTAAGGGCTAAGGTCTTCTAAAGCAAAAAGGGGACATTGGTGAGCTTCAAGGATATATTTTGTTAAAGCACTTTATTATCTAATTTTGGAACCTTTTTTCAAGGGTCACTTTATAGTGCTATTATAAGGAAGCTTGTAATATATCTTTTTTTTAAAGAAAAAAAGTAACTCTCCCTTTCTATTTTTGGGTGCCACAATTAGAGGAAGCATATAAAAGGTAAGGGAGGACTCTTTTGAGAAGGTTATGCAATTTTAATGTTGGAATTCTTGTGCAAGTGTGTCAAGCTTGAACAAGTGACTTGAGGACGAAAACCTTTAAGTACACCAAGGAGTTTGGAGACAAAAACCTCTATTCTTCTACCAGGGCAGCTCTATTCAAGGGTTATAATTATTCCATAATTGTGCATAAATGTATCCCAGAGGATCTACAAAAGTGTCTTTGGACACCACCTTCATGAAGTAATTAGTATAATCCTTTGGAAAGCTGAGAATATTCAAATTGCAAGTCAAGGAGATGGGCGAACTCAGTGGAGGAGCCCGGGATAAGCTTGAAAGTCATTTCAAGGGTGGCAACCCCTTACAAAAGGTCAATTTGGTCTTTGGAACCCTTTTCTAGGGTTGAGGTAATTTTCATAATCTATTTTAGTTATTTAGTGATTTGTGTGGATCAATTTGCATGAGTGAAAGGTCAATCTAGGCCCTAAAATATTCCATAATTTATTATAATATTTTTGGCACTTGGGCGACTTGCTTGGAGAGACCCGGAAGGTGAATTGGGGGCAAATTCCAAGGAATAATATTCAGAATTATTTCTCCTATTTTTCTGAGGTGTGGTGATCCACTTGTGAAGATTTTTGAGGTGTTTGAGAGTTGAAAAATGCAGGTGTGCATTCAAGTAAAAATCAGATTATTTACAGAGGTGTTTTCACCTGCTTTGCCAATTTATTTGATCCAAAAAAGGTACTTTATTCCCGAATAATTTTCATCTATTTGTGGAATTATTTTGGATGTTTTCGCTTGGATATTCTATAATTTTTCCAGCTAGGGTTGGCTGGTTTTAAATTTTCAGAATTCAAATTTGTTTGGGTTTGTTGGAAAACCCTTTTTTTTCATCATTGTCCCAATTTGGGGACATTACACTATTAGGAGTGTATTGTGTTAGTGCTCACATTATGTTAGTAGTATTATATAAGTATGTAGTGGATTTTATTAAACTTATCATTAAGTGAGATATGTTTGTAATATTATGTTAATGAGTTGTGAGAACAACTCACATAGATTAAATATGGGAGGGATTCTAGGATTGTGTAAGAAATATCATAAGATATAGTTGGGAATGAGTGAGATTAGGGGAAATACCATGGGGATTTAATAATAAGGCAAACTCCTTGAGAACAGAAGATAGGTTGCCTATAAATGTAATAGTTCTCTATTGAATAAGACATATTGATTGATTGACCCTAATTTGTGCATTTACATGTTTAAAATTTAGTTCTCCCACAATGGAGATATTCTCCAATATGGAGAATTTTCTACATTTGGTATTAGAGCGAGTTCAATGGACCTTTCTGCAAATTAAGTCTTGATCGTAATAAAATTAATTAGTGCAAACCACGTGACAAAGCCTTTTCATTCAATAGGCCATTCATTCTTGCTAATAGTAGAAGAGTAGTGTAGACCACATGCAATCCTTCTATCATTTGTTAATTCATAGATTAAAGTTTTGTTTTTTATCATAGGGTTTGAAAAGTTTTGCTCAATAGGTCTTAACATTTCAGATCTGAATGAGGGTTTGGAAGATTTTTGAATTGGATCTTTGCACCTATTGTTAACATTTGACACTGTTGCAACATTTTGACCGAGATTGTATGTTACATCATAAATCCACATTGTGCAAGTCATATTGGGTCATACGCTTTTGTGGTTACATAAATTTGTTTTATGTTTTAGACCCATCTAGATTCGGCCATTGATTGTTGTCAAACTAGATTCAAATCTATATCGACACCTTGAACCCTACACTACTCTTTCTGGGCCGCAGAAGTTGCATCGAACTAGTGGCTCAATGGCCAGATCTAAGGACAAAACAATGGGCCTTGAAGTATTTTGCCTACAGACTTGTTGCATTCAATAGACTGGTTGTGTATGGATGGGTTTAGATTTTGGACTTGGCTATATATTCAGTTTTGATTTGAGGTCCGAGTCTTGAGCTCCTTCCCACTCCTCATGGCGAGCTCTCTTCACCTAGCTTGGCAGCTCCAAACAAGTCATCATCCTCTATTCATCTCCCTCGACTTCAACCCTACACCTACCATACACATCGATTAGAATTTGTGCATCTGCTCGACATTCGAGCCCATCCCAAGTCGATAGTTTTTTTGTGTTTAGTTTTTTTGTTTTAAGTTTAGTTTTGTGTTTCATTGTTTTTTAAATTGAATTTTGTATAAGTGTCATTTGTTTGTCTATTTGCATTGTCATGTATAGTCAAAATGGCAATAGGAGTAAGGTGGAAATTTATTTAAAGATTATTGTCCCTAGTGAAAATGTTGGCTTATGTTCAATGGAAAGAAGTGTGATTTTTTGCTCTACTAGGGTTTTCTCCATGCACACCATTGAGTCAACCCATATTTTTCCACTTGACTAGACTTGTGTCATACCGCGGCCTTAGTTGTCTGCGGGAATTAGCATTTATTATTGTTTGGGGTTTCTCACCTTCGGGTGAGGCCAACCTTTATAATGTCTTCTCCCCATTCTATCCTGGTTGTTTTAGCTGCGAAGAACAGAGGAGCACCGAGCAATGGCCCCCTGCAAGTGCCTGAAGAAGTTTGTCCCGAAGGTTTACCACGAGGTAATGCTTCAAAACTTGATGTTATATTGCCTATTCTTGAATTTAATTTTGCATGTCAATGGTTGGAGTAGTTTTGTTTAATAGGATATTTTGTCAAGAGAATCCCCTCTGAAAGTATGCTAAGGTCTTGGGTACAAACTCACTAGGCATCTCACGACATTAAACTGGAGAGCATCCAGAACATGACAAAAGGTTTCTTTCTCTTATGCTTTTCTAACTTGTCCCATGCCGAAGGAATCCTCCATAAGTTTGCCACTTGGTATGTCAGAAACTCGCTTATGGTTCTCTCCCCTTGGACACGAGACTTTGTGGTCTCGGAGCACACTGCTCTTAAAGTCCCGGTTTGGGTTGAATTTTTAGGCCTCCCGCTCCCATGCTGTCACTTTATTCACCAGATAGAGTCCTCCATAGGCCATGTGGTTTGTCATGAACAAAACTAGTTTTACTCTGCTAGACCACAAAAAAGGGTTTGTAGAAGTAGACCTCTTTCGCGATCTTAAGGAGTTTGTGGAAATCCAAGTTGGGGATGTAAGGCACTCTCAACGAGTCCTAAATATCAACTTGCCTAACACTTGATTCCACTACCAAACCACAGACCATAAGATACGGGATTGTCCCCTTCAGTTGGCTTGCAATAATGCATCTAACTGCTCAGCCTCTCCCCCAAGCCCTCCCCTGAAGCTAGCAAGTCACCAGCTGAGGATGATTGGACTACGATTGGGAAGAAGAACACTCGCACCAAAGCCGCAAACTAATTGCTGCTCCCAAAGGAGGCAAGCCGCCTTTGAGTAATGGCCCACAGGAGCAGGCTCTCATTGCTAAAGAGCCCTCTCCGACTGCAACGCAAAAATTGGCAGAAAAGCCCAGGGTGTTCAACACTCCTCTGGCTGCTAATGTTTTATCCCAAGGTTTTGAGGCCTTTGTGCCCAATTCTTCAGACTCACAGCCAACGACTCTTCCACTCCCTGCTCGGCGGGATACGCCCAAACCCTCTCGTAACCCTCCTCAGAGGATTGACGAGGTGAATGAAGGAGAGTTTTTGGCTGACCCTAACTTGAGGAAACAATATGAGTTCTTGAGTGCCAATAGTGGGCACTTTTTGCAAAATTGGTATGATGCCCTGGAAGGGCTGGACTCGAAGGACATGTCCCTTGACACCTGTCATCTATGAATTGCTTTTCATGGAATGTTCAGGATCTCACAGACCCAAACGCAAGTTTGTTGTGCGTGATTTCAGAAGGCAGTTTCTCGAGATGGACATTCTCTGTCCGTAGGAAGTCAAGGTGGCAGATTTTGATTGACAGCTATCAGTAATTCCATCTGGCAAGACAATATCATTCTTCATAGTAACCATGCTGTAGGACGTAGAGGGGTGATCACTTTCATTTCTCCAAGATGGTGGCCACATGTAGTGCAATCTAGCATGGACCCCACCAACCAGTTAGTATGGACTCTTTTTAGCATTGAAAGCCACTATTTTGGCTTTATTAATATTTATGCCTTGAATGATGCCTTGGAGCATACCCATTTATGGCGGTGGATAGCGGATAATCTCCCCGATGCCCATTGGATATTATGTGGTGACTTTAATATGGTGGTATCTCCCGAGGACAAAATGGACCACTTGCCTACGAGGTGGACAGTTGGCAAAAAGGAGGCATGGTTTTACATGTGCACTAAATGGGGGCTTTATGACCCCAATTTAACGTGCCAGATTGCAGATGAAGTTTGGTACACCTGGAGTAATTTCAGGGAAGGCCTTGTTCAGATTCTAAAGCATCTAGATAGGGCAATGATGTCCACCCAACCATAATTCTCTTTTGATAACAGTTTTTTTCCTCCAATACATGCGTTGTTGGATTTTGGGTTTTCCAATCACTCCCCCATTCAGTTTCATGTGACATGGCAATTCATGAAACCCAAAGTCCACAAAACACAATTCTTCCTTAACACCTCCTTGCTCAAGCATGGGCCCACGATGGCACACATTAGGAGAGTTTGGAATTTAGATCCACGTCCTTCCCAAAAATCTAGTTGGATTCTCTGGTGGGATGATGCCATCGGAAGGACCTCCCGCTTTCTACAGATCTATGGCCACCAACCAGCCAAAATTCGGATACACTCTTACTCTGCTACTACCTCAGAACTAAGCCACGTGGCTCTATCTCTAGAAAAAAATCCCTTTAATGAGATCTTGAAGGTGAGAGTTGCCTCCTTGAAGCACCGCATTCAAATTGCAAACAACTACAATCCCTGGGGAGCCCAAGTCAAACCCAGGCTTCATTGGCTTCAAATAGGGGACAAAGCTTCTAAGGAGTTCTTTCAATTGTTGCAAGCCAAAAACTTGAAGTAGAAAATACAAGTCATTGTTGAGGCTGGTAATAGACTCACAGAGACTCTACAAATTGTGCAAGCTTTTGTCTACCACTATCAACAAGTGTTCAAAGCTCAAGTGTCTTCGGCTAAGCATGAAAATGCCCTTCAGTAATGCCTTCCAGTGGTGCCATGCAAAGTCACTCCCGCTCAGCGGGTGATTTGCGACAGGCCCCTCACTGTTGACAATTTGCATGAAACAGTGTCTCACATGGCTAATGAAAAAGCCCCTAGCATTGATGGCTTCCCGTGTGAATTCTACAAAACTCTTTGGGATCTTTTGGTCAGTGATTTGCATAAGGTTTATCAAGAAGCGTTTTACGCACATTCACTGGGTTAAAATATAAATAAAGGAAATATCAAATTCATACCTAAGCAAGGAGATCCTGAGTTGATCTGCAACTAGCGGCTCATCACCCTCCTGAATGTTTCCTATAAAATTATTGCCAAGGCTCTGGCAATCCGGCTATGAAATATGCTGCCTCTCATTGTGCATCCAAAAAAAACAGGCTCCATCAGAAGTTGTTATATCTTAGATAACATCATTGCCATCTAGAAAGGGATGGATTGGGCCAGACGGTCTAAGTAACAAACTGTGTTCATCAAAATTGACTTTGAAAAAGCTTATGATCGCATCGAATGGCCTTTTATCTTAGTCATGCTTCGAGCTTTGGGCTTCGGGCCCATTTTCATTCAAACCATTCAGATGCTTTTCTCAGATGCCTTGGTTGTCCTCTCCATTAATGGAGTCACCTATGAGCAATTTGGCTTATTCTGTTCCACTCGCCAAGGGTGCCCTCTGGCTCCCGCTTTGTATGTTCTTGCAGTTGAGGGTTTTGGATATCTTCTTAGCAATTCCCAAGCTAGTGGCCTTGTTAAGGGAATTTATCTCCCTCCCGATGCAGCTAATCCGCATGAAGATATACAATTGCTTAATGGCCACTTTGCAGATGATTCCTTCCTTACCCTCATTGAAGAGGAAGCCAATGTGGACAATGCTTTACAGTGTCTTGACACCTTTTGCCTGGCCTCTGGCTCTAGCATCCAATGGCAGAAAACTTGTTGCTATAGTCAATCATACCTCCCTCTGCCAGCATGGGCTGCTAAATTCGGTTGGAAGTGGATCCAACTTGACGAAATCTTTGAATTTCTTGGCATCCCCTTTGCTTTCGATGCTTCGCCACCTTTGTTGTGGCAATATATTGTTGATAGAGTTGCTAAGGAGCTAGATTACTGGGTGACCAAGTCTCTTTCGTTGGCATAAAAATTTCAAATCTGCTCGAAAATTCTTGCAACCACTAATGTGTACCACTCATCATGATGGGTACCTTCCAAAAAATCTTACCAGAAGTTGGAGAAATTGCTCAGAGACTTCCTTTGGGCCAATTCCCCACAAGGTAAAGGATTCCACAGGGTGGCCTGGGAATATTGTTGCCTCACGCATGAAGCAAGAGGGATGGGACTCATCGACATAGCTCGGCAAGGAACTGCCTTATGTGCCAAATGGATTGTCTGGGCCATTGAGGGCCCAAAAGCTTGGAAGGTGTTATTCAGACATTGTATCTCCTTAGGCTTGCCCAAGGACAAGAAAGCTTAGAAAAGGCTCGGCTTCCCCAATTTACTCTTCATCCAGTCTCCAATCCAGATCTCTAGGTCCTTTATGGCCAAAAGCATCTGGAAGGCTTGGGAAACGATTAAGCCATGGCTGTTCTGGAATGGCTCTGGTTTCCGTAACGAGCTCTCTGCTAATTCCCACTCTCTTTGGTGGTCTCCCATTTTTTCTTGCAATGAAGTGCCCCTGGTAGAAGTCCCTTGGATCAACGCACTCAAGCTTTACTGTAGAAGAATTCATATCGTCTAGGACATCTTTTGCAAGCGCTCTCGCTCTTGGCTATCTTGGGAGGAGGTGAAAGCTAAATTTTGGTTAGCCAATGCGGATCAGGAATCCTACCAGGAGATCCTCAATGCCGTCCCAGCTTTCATGCTCCATAAAATCTCGGTCCATTTCACTTGGTCGTGGTAGAAGGACTGAAAATGGTATGTTGAGACCCCTTTCCGCAATTACACTCCTTAGCTTGGCTATGCATGGCTCACCCCCCATTTGCCCATGGTTAACAAGCTTAACACCCGCTGGGGGCTACACTCGTTTGTTAAAATGTGGAGCTTTCGCTTTAACACTGTTTGGGGGGCTTGTGTGGAGCCCAAGCTTGCTCATTTTGCTTGGTGTATACTGCACCAAGGCTTGCCTATTGGGAGACTTGTTCAATTTGGAGTCCACTTGCCTACTTGCCCCTTCTGTGGCCACCTTGAGATGCTTCCTCATCTCTTTTGGTACTATTCCAAAGCTCAAAGGGTTTTTACTTGGATCCATGATCTTTTCAGGATTTCCAGCCCGAATTCTTTTTTTGGTAGCATAGTCTCATTGGAGACAAATCTGCAATGCCCTTCAAATACATGCAAGTCTGGCATACTTTCAGAGTGGAGATTCTCTTCTGGATTTGGAAAGAAAGAAATAATTATGTGTTTAATCATGCTTCTGTTGATTCTAATGTTTCTGCTTTGCACAAATCTTCTATCATCTCCAATGTTCTTTTGCATATTCAAGTCCAAGGCAATAAAGTGGCTATGGAGCTTGGGTATCTTCAGGATCTCCTCTCCCATTGGGGAGGTGCTCCTTGTACTATGGCTAGAGTTTTGCCTTCTCTGCCCAAGGATCCCAGATTGGATGATAGAGTGCCTCGACTACCTCGTGGTAGGCATTGTCGTAGTCGCTCTAGGCACCGCTCTCATAGCGACACCCCGTACCAGTGCCTTTCCCCTTCTGGGCAGCAGCGAGGGTGGTAGCCACCGCCTCCTTCCCTTGCTGGGTAGGATGGTTGCGGCGCTCCTCCACACCCAGATGCTTGGGAGGCACACCGTGGAGGCCGCGCGAACATGCTGGATAAGTTCCCCATGCTCTCTTTGGCTATCTCACCCACTCGGACACAAGCACATGATGATACAAACACTACCCAAGCTACTAGTTGGGAGCTTATTCCAGATGGCAATGATTTACCAAGCTCGGGTTGGGGTCCTGATGATATCGATCATTTTCCTTCTGGCCTTGCTCTTGTTGCATAAAAGTTATCTTTTTTTATGACTTTGTGACTTAGTGACTTGTTTCTAGGCTTTGCCTAGATTATGATACTTTTGATTTTGCTCCTAGGCTCTGCCCAGTGTGTCGTGGTGTGCTCTCATACCGCCTTTTTTTTTTGTGAATTATTTGTATATGTCTGTTAAGTGAATATATAGATATATTTCATCAAAAACTAACGGCAATAGTATTTCATTTGGTTTTAATGTAGAGTCTAATAAATTAATGTTATAGTTATAGTGCAATAATTTTGGTATTTTATTTGGTAAAGATATTTTTTTTAGACTTGTAATGTTTATAGGTGTAACAAAGTCTATAGTTCAAAAATATATAATGTCATAGTATTCTAGTGTCTTGTTTTAGGTTTTTAAGTTGTGTCAAGAGTCCTTAGTCCAAATAAAATAGTCATATTGTCATCAATTGGCTTTTTGTAATGTCCCTTTTTGGCGCTTAGCCATTTTGCATGCAATTAACTAGTTTCTCATGGTTTTGAGCTTAGATGGTTTGATGGAGCCCTTTGATGCTTTCGAAATCAATTTTCAACCCTTCGAGTGTTCTCCAAATTTCTTGGAGGAGCAGGCTATTTTTAGAAAGTCACCTGGTTGCCTTTGATCATCATCCTAAGTCTTAAATATCACTTTGGTGTGATTAGAATTTCAAAATTATATCATTTGGGTGCTTTCCACAACTTGAGTATATTGTTGAGATATTTAATTAATATTTCACTTAAGTTGTCTAATGTTGGAAATACTAAAAGGGACAACTTAGTGTAACGGCTCATCTAAAGGTGTTGAAAAATTATTTCAAGTGGACATCTTAAAAAAGGACTTTGTTCATGAGAATATATTATTATTCCTCAAAAGGGTAAAAAGTGCTCCATTAAGTTAATTATTTATTTTATAAAAAGAGTTTTGGAGCAAATAAGGAAAAAGTAATATTTTATTGCTTCAAAAAATTATAAAAGGAGGTTGAGGGCTCATTGTGAGGTTGTTGATGAATTGATTTTGCTTCTGCATTTTTTAGAGAGCTTGTGCTTTCAGTTCAGCAAACCCTAGGACGAAAACCCTTGGGTTCTTGGTTGATTGGATGAAAACCCATTTCAGCCAACGTCGGTGGATTCATACAAGATTCACAGGTACACTTGGTTCAGATTTGAAGGATTTGGAATGAAAAGATTTATCATTCTACATGTTCTGTTGCGGGAGGGTTTATTGACAAGTTTGTGAGGCTTTGTAAACAAATACAAATTTGTAGTTTGAATGATATTGTTGGTTTCTTGTTTTGGAGATTGTTGGAGGTTAGGGTTACACCCTAAATGCAAGCGCTTAATATAAAGATTCTTCATTTGCTTGAGACATCACTATTGGGAAATCCATACTTGAGTCACAGCCTTCATAGTATGTAGCTGCAGTCTCTTGGAGCGCATATAACAATGAAGATATAACAAATATAGCTGCTGCCATTTCTGCAGTATGAGCCGCCACTTCACACGAGGGATCACAACTAATATTGGGGTCTATACCTTGCTTTGATGATTATGGTACTCTTGGTATGAGGTGCCAGCCATATGCTTAATCAGTAATGTATATGATGCAAGGAAATAATATGGTATGTACAAGTTTCATTGAGCTTTTCTGTAATATATAATATCTAATATAAAACAACAAGTTGGAGGTTTTCATAATCAGATTTCTTTATTATATTTCTTCCATGCAAACTGTTTGTCATATTGCCTATGAGTTCATTATATTTGTAAATGCTCGTATAAGTGATTTATGATACCAAACTGCATATAGACTATTTTCAATCAATGTTGCATCTCGATTTCATCCTAAGTGTTATAACCTTTGAATCCGTGGATTATTATGGTTAGTTGATTATTATTGCTTTGATTTGAATTTTATAACATATACTAGTTATGAGGCAGTTATATGCTGATTAGTTTACATGATGGATTAATTATGTGACAGTTGTACTTTCTTATTTTTGTACATTATGGATGAATATTTGTTAGTCATACACATCATTAGTTTTTGATATGTATGATGACTTGCATTAACTACCTACTTGTCGTGAGGTGGATGCAGGATTGATTTTTCTCCTATGACACGATAGAGGGAGAGCATCATCAGAGAGGATGGCATAGATGAAATGATTGGGGGATGACAGAGGAATTACTAGTAATCTAACACACACACACCACAGTAGAATAATTTGTTTGATTAAGATAGTTTGTTTTTGAGTGTTGATATACTTCTGCTATAATCATGTTTCAATTGATTATGATGATTTGATTGTGTAATCTCATGTACGATTGTAGTGTATAAATTTACTCATACAATGTTGTTTTATAGTCATGTCTTTGATGTTTACATTAAACGGGTTGTCTAACACAATGACAGGTTTAAATGATATTCGGTAAATATCATTGTCTTGATTTGATGTCTTTATGTATCAGACAGTCAAAGCATTAGTATAAATATATGATTAGATAATGACAATGCTAGCATTATTAAAACATCTTTGTGTGTGATTAGAGATTATAATGTACAATAAGATTCTTTTTGTGGTCAAAAGTTGTTTATTGATTTCTCCATAATCGCATTGTTATCCTATGAAATTAACCTTGCTAAAGGATTGAAATGTAAGTGGCATAGTCTTTTATAGAATTGTGAGTTATAGATATCATTATTAATGATAATGTTTGTGGACATGTTAATTAACTTAGCATACAAATCATTAAATTTAATTTGGCTTTTGCAAAGATAATGTATGGGGTCAACAACCATGTATGTTTGAATAAGAGCTTTTAATAATTATGTTAATGTTAACCATAAAATACTCATATATTTGTAATGGACCCATTTCCATATCATGAATAAACAGGGCTTGAAGCCTTTAGTCTATTTTTTCATAGACTAAAGGAGCCCTTTTTAGGGGATGTTATTTTATTAGTTATTTATTAATTGTCAAAATAATGATTTTTATCATAAGGCAATTATTATTTAATTAATAGAATATTTAAAAATTAGTTTTTACTACTAAATTGCTTAAATGAATTAATTATTAATTTATTTACCTTAAAGTAATTTTAATTAAGGAAATTAATTAATATATTGTTCGAAAAGGAGATGTCGGCATGGGAGCTAAAGCAAGGAAAAAGAAAGGTGTTTTCTCTTCCCAAAGTGGTTCACCCTCTTTGGAAGTTATAAATACATGGTGAAAGCTACAATGGAACATATGTTGAATTTGATATTTTGTTCATGTTTGAAGTAACTATTGAGATGCATGCTTAATAGAGGTTCGCTACTGTTGGTAATTGATCAATTTAAAAGGTGTCTTTTGACACCACTTTTTGCTAAAAGAGATCTTGTTCTTGCCCTAAGGAGTGGGGCAAATTGCTTTGGAGGGTTTGTATGCATTTTTATGAAGGTTTCGTAGTCTTTTCCTTGCATGTTAAGTTTGCTAATTTATTATGCTATTTTTGCAAGTGGAGTGAACTACTTGGGGAGCTTGGATCTAGGGTTTGGAGGCTTCAATTGATCTAAAATTTGCAAATTAAATTATCTGAGTTTATTTGCTGATTTTTTTATTATTGGTGTGAAGTTTTGGATGATTTTGTGAAGGGTTTGAAAGAGATAAGATCAGATAAATATATTAATGTCTAACAAATGACTACAAAAGTAGGTCAAAGGGGTTGCAGAGTACAGAAGTGTCAAAGCAAAGTGGGAAGACCAAACGGTTTCCCAAGGAGAAAGCAAAGCTGAAAGAGAAAAAATTACAACAATGAACGAGAGTAGCTAGAAAGGAAAGAGGTGAAGAACAACCCACAGCCAACGACCTCAGGCAAATGGAGAGGTGGGAAAATACAAGATGGGAGAAGAACTAGGAGAAGCAATGAGAGAGGTCCATCAAGGAGTGGACCCAACTCTCCTAGCATCCAAGGCCATTGAGAAAAAACTCAAAATAGATGGATAACCAGTGGAGGAGGTGGAGTGTCTGGTCTGTCTTGTGTGCTGCTGTTTGGAGGGAGTAACAAGCCATGATGATCTGGTGGATTTAGTTTGACTCCTAGAGCTGGAATTGGAATGGCTATGCTAATGAGATCCCGAGTGGTTGTGAAAGGTCCCTGGATCTGTACTAATCTAGAGTGTGAAGTCGTGTTGGTTTCAATCTGGCGCTTAGTGCCTCTCCCCGAAGGTAGCACAGTGAAGAAGGAAGTAATCCGCTAAATAGACTGTGGTCTAGTGTGGCGTTGTATCACGTGGTCACAAACCCTGAGGGCCTCTTGCATGTATAGAGCCAGACATCTTTGGTCCTCATATCTAAAGAAGACAAAGAGAGCCTGGGTCTCCCTAAAGAGCCAGTGGAACCTCCCTCTGATCTCATAGTAGATGGGGCAACAGAAGATGAAGTGCTCCTCTGACTCGACCTCTTGAAGGCTGCATAACTGGCATATCCTGTCTATCAGATCCATCTGGTGATCTGTCTCAATCTGAAGCCTATGAGAACCCACTCTAAACCGTCCAAGGGGAATACAGAGAGCATGCATCCAATGGCAAAAAGTGTACTGACGATGAACAATAAGCCCGTCCCTCAATTCCTGATAGTGCTTTGCATAAAAGGCCATCTTTGGGTGTAACCCCCCATAGGGGTTAACCCAAGTGGTATAAATATACTATCTATAGATATCCTCCCTGATAATCTTGTTCATCTCCTGTCTGGCAGGTAGAAGTTGGCTCGGAGCATCCAAGGAGTACTGAAATGAAGGGAGACGATCCATCATAATCCCCACAGACCCTAAGAGATGTGAGACCCCAACGTACCAACAACAAGACCGACCAGTAGGGTCAAAATGGGCAATAGCCTCTGAAGAACAATAAGCTAAGTACGGGTATCTGTCACACCCCTTCGCTAAGTCAGCGAAGCTCCAGATGCGATGCAAGAAAGAGATCAAATCGAACATAGTCTCCAGTCTGAAGGGACAGGCCCCAAACTCTGCAAGGATGATGTGCTGGGGAACACTCTGTTTGCACCTGATAATGCGGTGGAGAAGTGTTTGGACTCTCTCAGCCAAAGCCCAATTTGACTCAGGCAAAGAGAGTCCCCAAACCACAGACCCATGATGACAGTAGGCCTGATAAATGTGTCCATGAGGGACATCTTGGAAGAGATGTCCTGAAGGTGGTGTTGAAAACACTGTCTCTCAAGGAGGGCTAAAGAAATGTAACCCTTGTTGATGCGACGCTGGAGACCCTGTCTCATGCTAAAGCGGGGTCCAGAGAAACATACCCCCAAGTAGGTATAGGTGCTGGAAATCTCAATCTCCTCTCCTCTAAAGAAGAAATGGAGGTGTGAGGTCTTTAACCTGTTGAAAACCATAACCTTGGTTTTGTCCAGGTTGACTGTCAACTGTCGAAGATCATAGAAAAGAGCTAGGGCATCTAATTGTCGCTGTGACCCCTCAGGGGAGGAGGCCATGAGGACCATGTTGTCCGCAAACAATAGGATAGAAATCAAAATCTGGAGAAGGCAACCATCACCGTTCTGGGTATGTTCATGAAGGAAGGTCTCTAACTCATCAATGTATATACCAAAGAGAGTGGGGGATAGAGGCAACCTTGTTTAACCTCGATGGTACTAATAAATTTTGACAACCCATGGGCAGTGCGGATGCGATCGAGGATTGTCTTGTATAGGTGCATAATGGCTGTCAAAAGGGTCTCGAAAATACTGTCTCTAAGCCTCTAGAAAAGGGCCTCCCACAGAATAGAGTCAAAAGCTTTTTGAAAGTCTACAAAGCAACAATAGACTTTTGATGAGCAATGACGTGCCTCCTCAATAATGGCTTGGAGAGTAAATATGTGGTCAATGGTCTGATGAGTTGGGCAGAACCTTGCCTGCCCCCTAGCTCTGAGGTGTCGCTGCTCCAACTCTCTCGAAAGCCGCATGTGGAGAACTGTAGCATATAGCTTAGAGAATGTGTGGCCAACCATGATCATCCTGTAGTTATTTGGATTTGAGTTGGGGCCCGATTTGTGTATTGGATGAATGATGTGATGTGACCAAGATGGTGGGAAACCTGAACGAACCACATGGTTGAAGAGATCAACCAAGTAACTACCCAAAACCTCATATCTATGTTTGAAGAATTCTACTTGAAATCCCTCCTCGTTAGCAGAGCTGCTGTTGTTCATCGCTCTCACAACTTCTCTGATGTTCCCGTATGTGAATAAGTGGCAAGAAGACGGTGGGGAGGAAACATGAATCGAAGATTGCCCCGGAATATCATAGAGAGTCGATGTGTAGGAGATCATCGATCCAAGGTTAAGCGCAAGAGAAAAATTAAACAATAATTTTTAGAATTATTATTTAATTATTTGGCAGGTTTTTGAAGGTTTTTCCACTTGTGAAAGGCAAGAATTTATTCTATAATTTTCTATTATTTTTTCCATCATTTTAAAAGTGGGGTGATTGGCTTGGAGAAGTTATTTTAGCGATTGTATGTCCAAAATAGGTTGCTGGAATTTTTTGGTAATTTTCGGAGGTTTGTGGCTATTTTTGGCAAGGGTTTGAAGAGGAAAATCTCACAAAACAGCAGCTGTAATTTTGATAATAAATAATAATTTGATGCCATCTTAAAGTGACATTTGAGCTTCATAAATTAGGTAAAAAGGGTACTTATTTGTGCAAATTAAATTCTGAATTATTTATGCACATTTTCAGTTTTTTCAGAACAAATTGTTCGCTGAAATTTACCCATAAAACCCTACTATTTTTGTGCCTAGGGTTTCTAGGGCTTATTAAGAGTTTTGTGAGCTTATTTTGCAATCTAAGGTTTGTTGATTGCATTTTCAGATTTGTGGATTTTGGGAAAAACCCCTTTTGCATGAAATCGTTCCATTTGAGGACACTACAATGGTATTAGAGCACCAATCTTGTCCACCTGTGAGTTTTGATTGCAAGAAAATAAAAAGATTTGGTGTTATTATGGAAGAATTGGAGAAAGAAAGGCTCTACAATGCAGGGAGAAGGCTAGGCGACCTATGCCAACCAGTGGAGGATGTAATCAACACCTTGGAAGAAATAAAAAAGAGGTTATCCAAGGTAGATCAATCATAGTATGAGTCCATGAAGTAGGCAGTATGGTCCTCAATGACTTGGTTCAACATCAATTATTGAGAGATACAGATGAGGAGGTAAGGCTCTTGGTTACTAGTTGTATTAATGAGGTTTTAAGACTAATGGTTCCCGAAGTTTCCCACAGTGATAAAATCATGAGGAAAATATTTTCGTTGATGGTAAAGATCTTCCAAGGTCTCAAAGAGGACAAAGGACACTCATTGGCTAGAAGGGTCAACACCCTCGAAACTATGGCTTCAAACAGGGCATGTATTTTGATGTTCGATAATGAGTGTGATGAACTTATTGTTAAGATGTTTCAAAAAAAAATTGCAATGTTGTAGCTTCTATACAAAAAATTTTGACTGTGACACTCAATGAGAGTGATGATCTTTCCAATCTATTATTATATATCTTGTTGACAGGTTTGGGGCTAGAAAAGGAACTTTTTCCAATTGCACATATGATGTTTGAAAATGTTGCAATTGATTGTGAGAAAAAATTGAGGCCTTATTTGCTAATGGAGCATGTAGAGGAAGAGAATATTGAACTACATGGAGAGTTGGAAGGAAAGAATGAAGGGACAGCGCTTCATGAGGGTTCCCATGAGGGAGCCAAATAAACAAAAAAATCAGATTTGAAGGAGGAAGATGAACTACAAAAAGATAACACTTTGGGACACCTAGAGTGGAAGATTATAAGAACAAAAAATCTGAGTTTTTTGAGCAGCAAAGAGGGCTGCAAATGATGGATGAAAATGAGGAAATGCCAGGTGCTTTGAGGAAGCCAATTAATTCAAACTTTGGTATTCAAAAAGTTGATTTTAAAGAAGCCAAAGAAACCGAGATATTCATAGAAAGGTATGAGTTGAATAATGATTTTTGTTTGGTATCTAACAATTGTTCAAATTTGTTGCATAACTCTAGATTTGATGAAAGAGCTTGGAAGGAACAATTCCTAATCACAAATAAGAAGGGAGTGCAAGCCTTGACAAGGTTGGATGGCACAAAGGAGCTTCTTGATAGATCAATGCACAAAGAGATGAGGGAATGCTTGAAGGAAAATAACACTATGATGGACTTGCATACGAACAAAATGGATCTGAAAAAATATCAAGATTCCAACTTATTATGAAATGTAAAAGGCAATCCATTGTGCGAAATGGATAGGAAGGATCAAGACGTCAAAAAAGAATTCAAAAACTTGACAAGTGGATTAAAAGGGTGTTATTAAACACCAATGATTTCCCTAATTTGTTTGTTTCATATGTAGGTTTATTTGGGAGATCTCTTGCAATGGGCAATGCAAGCAGTAGGTTGGTTCCAATACATGGGCTACCAATGGGAGGAGTTGAAGATGAAAACATGGATGAAGACTTGAAGACTACCCTAAAGTGGGCAAAGGCCCAAATCATGAGCAGCCTTGGACAAAACGAATTGGTGAAGGAAACTTTGATTCCTACCTTGTTAAAAAATCAAAAAATTGTTGGCAACATTTTGGGCTTTGGAACCCCATAGAGAGAAGCACAATTGGTACATGGCAGCCAACTAAGAGGTCAAAAGTTGTTTTTGAAAGGTATGGAAACTTTACTCCCAAAAATTCTGAGTTGAGCAACCTATGGCAGCCACCTATCATGCATAACAAATCTAATTTTGGGAGCATTATAACACTCGTGACAAAGGAAAATGTTGCTAGGTGTAATTCTGATTTGGTACAATCAGAAAACTTAGTTTCTACATCTCTATTACAGCGCTTTCACATGGGCAATATGTTTGATTTTGTCATATACTTTCAGCTGTTCATAAATTCTGAAAATTTCAATGACCGGGGGCACAGTTTGAATAGAAAGAAGGGGAAATGTACGGACACGAAACAATAGTACATTCGGATTCAGTTTAAGCATCCCTCTGATATCTATTTGGTCACACATGGCAGCCATGATAAAAGGAATAAATCTAATCCTTGTGGTACTTTCCAGCACTTGGTAGGAAGAATAAAAGTATGTACAAGTTCTGAAATTTATTACTCAGAAAAATCAGGTTTGCACAAGCTAATTCAACCTTACTTTAGAGGGGAAATTTTTGAGTTTTATGATGCATTCCAGCTCTTGGGACATGAGAGTTATACGAACAATCAATTCTACATTTTTTCACATGAAAAATCAGAGGTTTATTTGCATATACAACCTTGTCAACATGAAGGAAAAACTGATTTATTTCATACAAAACAATTTGCACAAGATTCTGGAAATGTAATATTGTTGGCATCATGTGAAGGTGACATAAGGCACCTCCTCACCGGGAAAGTACAACCTTCTTGTGAGAATATTGGAGGGATTTTGGGAAGTATGAAGAGAATGATATGCATCTTGGGGTAAGTAACATGGGCCAGCCTCTTGTTGGGTGCAAATTTCACACTTGGATGTCCTTACATAGTGGTGAATGTGTTTTGGAGGCCTTTTCTCATAGACGTTACAGTTCTGATTTCTCTTTGCATATTTTGTGGGACATGGACCAGCACATGAGAAAATTTTACATACAGCGTAACAAGGTGGTTTGGTTCACTTGTGATTTATATAACCACTTTAGGTCATATCTCACCCATTTGGGAGGTATAAAGGAAAGGAGCTTTCTCATCCACCACTTGGTATTGAAAAGGGTGTTTGGTTGAGACCATGTGGAGCCTTTGGAAGGCTATGAGGACACATCTAGCACTTGGAGGCAACCCCCAAAGTATAGGAACAACAGTATGAAGAAGTTGTTGACCATTTTTAGTCCTGCAGGCCAAAAAAAGGGTCTTCCTTTTGTTTCCTTGTTGTCCCAGTCTTTGATGTTTTCACCTTGCTGCAATTGTGTTTTTCCCTTTGCAATAGTCCTGGTCTTATAAAGAGTTGAGAGATCCAAGACTTGTAGGTTTTGTTTCAATATGGAGCTTATTTCACTTCGAGCGATTGCCTTGCACAGTTCTTTTTGGCAAAAAGGAATGGGCCGGTTCTAAAGGGATGCAAGTCTTTTAGCAGGCTCCAAAGGCAAAGCGCCCTTGCGGAAGGCAGCAAGCACCTTCAGGAAAGTGAACAAGGCGGAAAATAGGAGCTTTGAACTTAGAAATATTGAAATATTGAACAGTTGAACCAATGGTTGGTTCAAATAGTAGGTTCAACAATGCATCGAATTCAAAAGGAGACTAAGTGAACTCGACTCTGTATTGAACCATTGAACTGCTGAACTCCAAAAAATGGTTCAAGTTCAATCGAAAGGTTCACAGTTCGACAAAGGGGCAACATATTTTCTTCGGATGGCACTTCAGTGGGCGGCAGGACCAAATCAGAAGTTCCAAAGGGGCTGTTCAAGACCCAAAGTACCTTTGCGGAGGTAAGTTTCCTTCAAAAAGGGAAAGACCAAGGCAAAGAATTCTTTCAGACTTTCTATCCGAAGAAATTCACAAGGCAAAAAACCAAATGGAAGAAAACCTTCGGAAAGAAATCCGCGGCAAAATGGTCCAGGCAAATTCTTTCGGACAAAAGTCCAAAGGAATTTGCTCGAGGGGAAAGCCCGACTGAAAGAAAGCAAGCAAGCGGAAAAACATAAAGGGAACAATTCCTTTGGACAAAATGTCCGAAGGAATTCCTTCAGACAATTTGCCCGAAAGAATTGAAAAGCCAAGGCAGCCCGAAGGAGGCCGAAGGGCAAGTGCCCTTGCGGGGGACTCTCGGCTGCCAAAAGGGGACCTTTTTCCAAGCCCGAAGGGACACCTTCCCTTCGGGACGGTTCAACAACAGAGACCCGAACAAAGAAAAGTCCGAAGGAAAGTGAAGCCGAAGGAATTACAAAGGGGTGACGGGCCCGCAAACGTCAAATTCACGATGATGGAATAGCCGTTGGCTTTCAAATCACAAGCGTGCAAACGTCAACTTTGCGGTAATAAAATAACCATTGGTCTTTAAAAAATTAAGCGCGAATCCGAAGGAATTCAAAGGCCTTAAGGCCAAAAGGGAGAGACCACTGAGGAAGGAGCCCAAAGAGCCAAAGATTGATAAAAGATAGCCCCGAGGGCCGAAAAGGCCAAGAAAAGACAAAAACTGGAAAAGACAAAGATCAAAGAGTGAACTCAGCGACCCACCAAGAAAGGAGCCCGAGGAGCCAAGCGCAGATATGGACAAAACAGCCGAGGTGGCGAAAAGGAAAGCGTCGGTAGAGGAGTTATTCCAGCAGTTGAAACAGTCTTCACCAAGTGGTCATCAAGGAGCGCGAACATTGAATGGTGCGGCCTATTTTTTCCCCATTTTGCATTGATGAGCAGACAAACCGCGTGAATGTCTTGAAGGAGCGGTCTTGTTTGTAGACAAAGAGGTGCGGCCCATGCTTTCACAATAATGTTTAAACGCCAAAATCAAGACTGGCAACTGACACAGCATGTTCTTTCAGCGACTTCCTCTTCCCAATGTTTTCAACGCAGCATGGGCCACTTGTAAAAAAGGGGGGGGCATTGCTTCCTCTTGCTCGATATATATTGTAAACTCTCATTTGAGAAGACCATCTCTCACTATATGGCAAAGCCCTGCAGGATTTTACCTTGAACCAATACATAGCATTTTTTACCTCCATTTTGAGTTTACACTTTTGCATGTCTATGGTTTTGTTTTGTGTTAAGTCATTTTTTTAATGCTTTCATAGAATGATTCCAGCATGTCTAGTGTATTGTGAGTTCTTCTTTTGCAGGTCAGCCAGAAGTGTCCACAGCAGAGTATAGGCGCATGTGAACAGGCTGCCACAGTGTGTCTTAGAACACCTCTGGTAGTTCTTCCTCCTTGTATCTCCAGAAGATCCCTAGCTCACTGATGCAGAAGAGTTTCTCGTATCAAATGAAGTGTATATCAGCTTGTTCTTGATGTAAAGTGTATGTCAAAGCTAAGTAGATCAACCATTTTTGGTGCATCACTGCTTTATTTTAGGTTCTATTTTCAGTAATCCTACTCTCTTTTCAACCCCCCCTTTATATATATATTAGCAATAGTATTGGAATAACTCAGAGATGCATCAATCTAGAGATTCTCCCCTCGGTTTTGCCAGACCCACAGGCAAGAGAAGAGTCTCCATTGTGCCGCGTGGAAGACAGAAGCTCAACCTTCTGTCAAGGGTGCAATCCACAACGTCAACAATTTTTGGCATGCCCGGTGGGACACATTTTTAACACAGAAAAGTTCCAGGATTGATGCTGGTCCTGTCACAGCAAAATCATCCATTTTTTCAGCATCTGACAACTCCATTATCAAAAGCATCAGTCTCTGGCCAAAGACTAGTCTGACACCTTATGCCTAAGGTCACCACACGATCTGCTGCTAAGGGTGTCCCTTTTGAATTCGTTGAACTACCATTAAACTCAGCAAGGCAACTGAGTTTTGCAAGGACTCATCCCTGTTCAACAAGTCATTTTCCCATACCTGTTATAAGATACACTTATGCAAGAAGGCCCCAGTTAAATCCTGTCATAGCTATGGCTTTACCATTTGTGGCCTTTCATGGTTAGAGTCCTTTGAATCTTCTGCATTGTGACTCAATCATAGGGGCAGCCCTTAAAAGTGTGCCTCCCTTTAATGGAAAAGGGCCTATTACTGCTATTGAGCACAGCAAAAATATTGCCAACCTCTGCAATATTCACAATGTCACTGAGGAAAACATTGCTATCAGATTGCTGGCATTGTCTTTAAAGGGCAAGGTTCTGGATTGGTATGGGACCTTGCCTATGAATTCAGTCGCTCATGGAACGAATTGGGCACCCTCTTAACAATGAGATTCGGGGAGAAGAGCGACCACCTCTCACTTGCCGAGCAGTTGACCACCATACAGAGAGCTCCACACGAATTTATGTCGAATTTCAATACTCGGTTTCAGAAGACATGGGATAGAATCCCCATTCTGGTAAGGCCGACCCCAAGCAATGCTTTCCTCTATTATTTGAAAGCGTTGAACAACGACATTGCTGTCATGATACAGTTCATGGGAGGACATGTGCTTCCTGCTGCCTATGACATAGCCATAGCAGCTGAGAATTCCCTGGTGCAAGCAGGAAAGATAGCCCCTAGACCTCATATGCCGCTCTTTCTTGAATTGCCACCTCCAGTCCAGACTGCTGCACCTACCTTAGCTCTTCTGCCTGGCATAGAAAAGCCGGCTGCTACTCCGTCCAATGACCTTCATGAAGTCAAAAGCTTGTTATAAAGTGTGACCAATGAACTAGTGGCTCTCAAAAGGCAGCAAGTTCAAAGCAATCGGCCAAATCAGGGATATCAGCAGTTCGGACAAGCAAATAGACCCCCTTTTCAGAATTACAATCAAGGACAGGGTCAGTTTGCACAAACCAGACCTTATCAAGGCTATAATCCAGGCGCTCCATCATCCAAGGCCCTGGTGCCCGTTCAAAACAATTTGGTACAAGAATAGCCAAATTGCTCACCCACGGGATACAGTCAAGATTAGGTTGTTTATACAAATGAGATGTCGGGTCAATACACAAATGCACAAGACAATCAAGCAGCCGCTCAATTCCCAAGCTTTGAGGCGTCATTGCAACATGGCATGGACAGCAGGCCGGCTCAGTCTGATTTCGCTCTCATGAATCACCTGGAAGGTGAATTCTGTGCAGTCAACTACGTGGGCAATGCGGACAATCAAGGTGACTATGTTGCAGCCAACATAAGGTCCAAAAGGAGAGCTATGGAGGAAGCTCAGGCAGTTGCTCAAACGTCCGCAGCATCATCTTCATCACATACGAACCAGAAATTTCTAAATTTCAGGCCACCAGTTACACCCTCAGCTCCTCAGCCTGCACCTCAAGGTGCAAGCTATCCCAAAGAAAATTTGAAAGGAGGCAATCCTCATATCAATGTGGTGGATCAGATGAAGAAGCTACACATGAATATCTCCTTGTAGGATTCATTGGCAATGCCGGGACAAAAGGACATGCTGCAAAAGGAATTGCACAGGCTAAATGAACACGTTGTTCTAGCAAACGTTGATAATGTTCTGATCATGAATGGGCACCTTTTCACAACAAGCCAGGTAAAGAAAGAAGAAAAGGTTCCTCCTTTCTATCTGTCCTTAGTCATAGGAGATTTTCTGTTGCACATTTGCATTATTGACAGTGGGGCAAGCACCTCAGTAATGCCAAAATGTATAGCGGATAAACTGGGGCTCAAATACGAAGAAATGACTAAGGGAGTCTTGCAGCTGGATGGAACACCAGCAAAAACAGTGGGAGTGGTGAGAGGCTTGAACTTGACGCTCCACGCCTGTCCAACTTTCTCGGTTCCTCACGACGTGGTGGTGGCGGATGTTCCTCCCTACTTTGCCATTTGCTTGTCCAGAGATTTCACATCCAAGAAAGGCGGCTACCTAGCAACAAACTGGTCCTACCTAGTTTTTAGAACCAAGTATGGGACTAAGGTCAAGATTGAGTCGGAGCCAATCCACAGAAATCATCTAGAGCCGTACTCACTCAAGGTGGCAAATATCAGCGACGTCATTATTGATCAAGATTTTCAAGTGGATCAACCTCCGCCCTCTGCCTTTGAAGGAGTTGCTAACCTGCTCTTAGATGAGTGGGGAAGTGACAACTTTGAATATGATCCTTACAAGTTCATAGAAGAGGCAGTCCTTGGGATTTATTGCATGCATGAAGAGGGTACTTTTGTACCAAATTTGATGAAAGCAAGCCAAGAAAGCTCAGGTTTGTGGTAGCTTTTCTTTGATGGCTCAAGAAGCAAGTTGGGAGCTGATGGGGGAGTGGTGCTAGTTTCCCCCTCACAAGAAAAATACTTTTCAGCCTTCAGGTTCCAATTTTCTTGCACGTGTAATGTTGCAGAGTATGAATCTCTCATCCATGGTTTGGAGTGGGCGAGGAAAAGAGGAATTAGAGAACTGCAAGTTTTTGGGGACAGCGAGAAGCCGAAATTTGACCAAGAATTCCTTAAGTCTTACAAACATAGGGTGTGGGACTTAGTAGAGAATTTTTTTGCTTTCAATGTTACCTCCATTCCAAGAGAGCAGAATAAGCAAGCGGACAGACTAGCAGCAGTTGGTGCTCAGTTCGATGTCGCCAGAGAGAGGCCGAAACCGCAGTCCGCATCATTTGAAAGTGGTAATCAGACCCTCCGTGCCTGACAATATCATCAACTGGTAGGTGTTTGACAACGATCAACAAATAGCACTCTTCTTGCAAGAGGAAGCTGAGTTTGCTGCTAGAAACTAGGCTAAACTACAACAGCAATATGGCGGCCAGATTGTTCAGTTGAAGAACAATAAACTTCCTAAAGGCTTGGTCACTCTCGAAAGTATCTTCAACGAGGATGACCAATTGAAGAACGATAAAGCAAGCATAACGACAAAGGAGAACTATGAAAAAGTGGAGATAGTCAAGAATAAGTTGCTTGCACTTAGAAAAGTGTGTACAGATCATGAAAGGCAGGCCTTCATCTTGTTGTGCCAGGAGTTTGCTGATGTCTTCGCTTGGGAGTATAGTGATTTGAAGGGTTTTGACCCTAGTTTGGCTCAACATACCATTGAGCTGGAGGAAAGCGCCAAGCCCATCAAACAGAAATAGAGGCCTGTCAACCCAAAGATTGAGCCTATCATGCAAAAGGAACTCACCAAGCTGATTGAGTTCAAAATCATATTTCCAATCAAACATTCTTCTTGGTTGGTCAATCTTGTCCCTGTCCGAAAAAAGAATGGGGAGATCAAATTGTACGTAGATTTCAGAGACCTCAATCGAGTTTCTTTGAAAGACCATTATCCTCTCTCAAGTATGGAGCAGATCCTCCAAATGGTGACAGGCAGCGAGCGTTTCTCCCTCCTGAATGGGTATTCAGGGTACAATCAGATTTTGGTGCAAGATTGTGAATAGTACAAGATGGCGTTCACTACCAAATGGGGGATGTTTGCTTATCGAAAAATGCCATTTGGACTGTCCAATGCCGGTGCCACTTTTTAGCGAGCTATGGACATGGCTTTTCAAAACCTGATAAATAACATCGTATTGGTGTATCTTGATGACGTGACAGTATTCTCCAAGAAAGCAGGCCAACACATAAAACACCTTGGCAAATCTTTGAGAGGTATAGAGAGTTCGGTATCTCTCTCAACCCAAGGAAATGCGTGTTTGTTGTCTATGAGGGTAAACTCCTTGGCCATGTGGTTTCTAAAGAAGGCTTAACCATTGATCCAGAAAGAGTTTGCTCCATCCTAGAGCTGTCCTTGCCTAAACATAAGAAAGGTCTACAGAGCTTCTTTGGCAAAATAAATTTCATCAGGAGATTTATTCCAAATTTTGCAGAGGCAGTCAAGCCATTGACCTCTATGCAGAAGAAAGATGAGAAATTCGTGTGGACAATGCAAAGGAAGGATAGTTTTGAAGGGATCAAGCAGGCTATCGCCCAAGCTCCTACCTTGATCAGTCTTGACTTCACCAAGGATTTCAACCTCTACACCTTCGAAAATAAAGAGGTAATCTCCGCTATGCTTACCCAAGCGAATGGTGAGAACCTTGAACAGCCGCTTGCGTTTTTTAGCCAGGGTCTAGAGGGTTTTGAGGTCAGGTATACGTATGTGGAGAAGCAAGTCTTTGCGGTCATACGGAGTCTAAATAAATTCAAACATGTTGTCCAACAGTAGGGTTCACCTCATGGTGCCACATCCCAGCGTCAAAGACTTCTTGATCAGCCATGATCTGAATGAAAAGAGAGCGGGATGGATCACTAAAGTAATGGAATATGACGTGGATATCAAAACCACCAAGCTGGTAAGAGCAAAAGGCCTTGTCATGTCCCCTCTCTAATACGACATAACACTTTACGTGGATTTTCCTATTCCAGACTCTCGTAGGCAGATGGTGGTGATGAGAGAGTCATTTTTGCATTTATTTGGTGTTTGGATGGCTCATTATGCTCTTGGAGACATTATATTTTATTATTACTTTTTATATGGGGCCAAAATGTTATATTTTTAAATTAAGGTGCACTTTTATTTTATAAAGTTACTTTTTAGCTAAAAAGTGCAATGAGATTTTATAAGAATATTATGGATACTTCTAGAAAAAGTAAGAGGGCTTCTATAAGAAGTTTCCAAAAAGTGCATAAATAGACCCCATGGGTCTCTCATTTGGCATCCGAGTCTATTTACTCATTGAGTCTTCTTGAGCATTTGTGGGGCGTGATAGTCTGCAAATCTTCAGCATAATCCTTGAGAACGATACCTCTCAAGAGATTGCATAACTGAGAAAGTGAAATAACTTCTGAAGGGTTGCACATTGGAAGTGGTATTCAACCATTTCATGTTGAGCTTCATTGGAGTATTTAGTCTTGGACTGAGTTTCGTTACATTTGGAGTCCTCAGACTCTATTAAGGATTTGAGAATTTTGGTTGCAAATAAACTTGTTCTTCATCCACTTACCAGGAGGATTGCATTGACATTGTTTGAAGATCATTTTAGAATTTCTGGTGGCATTTCCAACATACTGCGATTCACATCTGAACCTATATTTTTGTTCATAACTCCTATTTGGCTTGGAGATTAATTTTTATATTGTGGGAGGCGTTTACCCCAGCCTAGGCGTCCATGTTTAGGGCATTATCGGCACTTGCTAGTGAAGACCAGAATTAATACCAAAATCGCACCAGTCCGTACAGTACGGCCTGTACTTGCAGCAGTGTACGGATAGCATTCTGGGCAGTGTACAGACAACATTCTGGGCGCAACATACAGACCAGGTTTCATTATTGTCATCAGTAAATTCATGTAAGGTTCTATTTACATTTGCATATCTATAATAGAGATTCAATTATGTGCCAAGCCTTTGTATTATGTTCATGATAAGAAAGGATATTATTCTGTCCATGTTATGTTGAAATCTGAAAGTCGCAATCTATTGAAAAAAGGATCTATATCTCCATTAAATGAATATATTGGTACTGATTTTTAAATCATTGAGTTGAGTGGATTTGTTGCTTAACAATTTCATATTCAGTTTACATTTACAGTAGTATAGTTTGATATTTTGCCAACTGTTTGACAAAATTCCATAGTACAATATCAGTGTTTTTGGTGATCCTACTAGTTAGGGTCATTATAGTGGTATCAAAGCTATCATCCTGCCATCCTGTGATCAGTTAAACAGCAGATGAGTGAGAGAGAAATGAGATATTATAGTAGGGAACAACGGAGACAACCAAATCAGAATCCTTAGGTCGAAGGAGATACATTGTCAGAAGCATTAAGAGACACCAAAAAATCAGTGCAAAATATGGCAGAGGAAGATAGTGATACAAGAGCGGAAAGAAAATTTGGCACTATGCTTGATATGATGTCACGCTTATTAGGAAAAATGGATCAGCAAGCCATTCCAAATCAAAATCAACACACAGCTGAACATAGTGGAGTTAATGAGGAAAGGTCAATACAACACGCTGGAAACACTAGAGGATCAGCCTCTAGGCCTCTTTTTCCCACCTTTACACCAAGAGAAGGACAATCACATGCTGCTCCAGCTACTCCATTTGGAGACGAAGCTAGACAGGTCTACTTGGAGTATACCACTCTCCCTCTTGATATGAGAGAAATATGGACATTTGATCAATTCATGAATCAAAGAAATAAGAGAGGAGGAAGAAATGATCGCTACGCTCCAAGGAATGACTATCAACAAACACTTGGTAAGATTTCCATGCCTTACTATGATGGAAGTAACAAATGCACAGCTAGGTCTTGGGTTCAAAAGCTTGATAATTATCTCTCTTTGAGACCAATGCCTGAAGAGGATGCCATAAGATTTGCCACACTACATCTTGAAAGAGCTGCTCACGAGTGGTGGTATCATGGGTTAGTCACTCTTGGACACAACCTTATCACTACATATGAGGAGTTTACCAACAGGCTGATTGAAAGGTTTGATGTCAAAGATCTTGAGGTGAGTTTCCGTGAATTGGCACAACTAAAACAGCATGGTTCCCTTGATGCTTATATTAATGACTTCCAGAAGCTAGCAGCAATGGTACCTGATATTTCAGAGCGTAGGCTAGTCATTTTATTTACAGAAGGGTTGACTGAACCACTCAAGGGGTGGGTTAAGGCCTTTAATCCTCTCACATTTCAGGAAGCCATGAAGAAAAGCCGTAGTATGGAACTTGCAGCACCAACAAACAGGTTCGGTTCAAAGGGCTCTTCATCATACAAAGATAATAAAGGGGGATTCAGCAAAAGTAAAGATAAGGTTGATGACACAAAAGGCAAGTCAGCTACACCCTTGAATAAGGAGACGCTTAATGACCTGTGTAAGAAGAAGTTATGCTTCTATTGCAAGGGTCCCTATGAGTTTGGACATGACTGTCCTATGAGGCCTAAGGGAAAGGCCAACAGGGTGATGTGGGCTTATTACGAGGGCTCAGATTCAGACAGCTCAGAGTACCATGATCCTGATGATGCAGAGCAGGAATAGGAGGTAGATAATGCTGAACAAAAGGAGGAATCAGAATTACATTTATAGGAGGCACGTCTATCTAGTATTCAGAGAGAGGGTTCTTTCAGACTTAGAGGTGTCTTGGCAGGACAAAAGGTTATTACACTCTTGGATACTGGTGCCACGCACAACTTTATTGATGCACGCTTCGTGGAGAGGCGTGGGCTCACCACTGAGGAGTTTGATGGACTGAAAGTTAAGGTGGCTGATGGATTTATTCTTCGATGTGACATGATGGTACGTGATCTACCTCTACGCCTGAACAACTATGAGTTCAAGGCAGATTATCATGTGGTCAACATGGGTGACATGGACATAGTGCTTGGGATGCAGTGGCTACATTCGTTGGAGGAGGTTACCCTGAGACTTAAGGATATGGAGATACGGTTCGAGGTAGATGGCAGAACACATGGGTTGAAGGCTATTCGTAATAGTGATGTTAGGACTATTTCACTTAGGAGGATGGAGAGGCTAGCCAGGCATAATGATATAGAGTGGGCAGCTATTTGTACCTTGATGCCTACACAAGAGGAGCAGCACAAGGCTGAATATCATCCTGATATTCGGAAGTTGAGAATTAAATATGAGAAGGTATTCAACGAGATTCCACCAAGCAGACCGCCAGATAGAGGCATTGAGCATATTATTGAGTTGGAGGAAGGCGCTAAGCCTGTCATGATCACACCATACCGACACCCGAAGCGACTAAAGGATGAGATCGAGAGGACCATTAAGGAGTTGCTAGCCATGGGGCACATCCGACCAAGTAAGTCACCTTTTGCATCTTCTGTTGTTTTGGTTAGGATGGTACTCTTCGGATGTGTATTGATTACAGGGTGTTAAGCAAAAGAACTATTAAGAATAGATATCCTATCCCACACATCGATGAATTGCATGGGGGTTGTTATTTTTCAAAGATTGACTTGAGATCAGGGTATCATCAGATCAGAGTGAGAGAACAGGACTGAGAAAATTGCTTTCAAATGTCACTGTGGGCATTTTGAGTTTGTAGTCATGCCTTTTGGTTTGACTAATGCACCTGCGACTTTCCAGTCTACAATGAACAGGGTTTTTCACCATCAGTTGAGGAAATTTGTACTGGTATTCTTTGATGATATTTTGGTATACCACAGGGCATGGCAGAAACATCTTGAGCATTTGGAGACAGTATTGGGCATATTGCAGGAGTCCTTGTATGCCAAGGAATCCAAATGCGATTTGGGCATGATTGAGCTTCTATATTTAGGACACATCATCAGTGCGGATGGAGTGTGGATGGATCCTGAAAAGACCTGCGCTATTGTTGATTAGCCACCACCAAAGAACCCTACGCAGTTGAGGGGGTTCCTTGGTCTATGTGGGTTTTATCGCAGATTCGTCAGTGGCTACTCACGACTTGCCACACCCATGACAGATTTGTTGAAAAAAGGGGCATTTGTGTGGACTCAGGAGGCACAGGATTGTTTCATGAGATTCAAGGAGATAATGACTACATGCCCAGTTCTAGCATTGCCTGATTTTACGAAGCCATTTGAGCTTCAATGTGATGCATCTGGAGAAGGAGTAAGTTCTGTACTCATGCAGGACAAGCACCCTATTGCTTATGAGAGCAGGAAACTTAGAGGGCTTGAGCGATCATTTAGCATTTATGATAAGGAGATGTTGACCATCATGCATGCTCTGGCCAAGTTCAGACAGTATCTTGTGGGCAGCAAATTCTGTATAAAGATTGATCATAACAGTTTCAGACACTTTTTGGGACAGCGGGACCTGAATGATCGCCAGCAGAAATGAGTAAGTTGCAGGCATATGACTTTGACATCACGTATGTCAAGGGTACGCAGAATGTTGTTGTAGATGCTCTATCCCGCAAGCCACACCTTACTTCTATGATCCAGATATCAGAGGATTGGTGCCATTTGATTATAGCAGAATATGCTAGGGACTCATGGGCCTCTGATATAGTGGAGGGGGCAGCGATTGATACCAGATACACACTTGTAGATGATTTGATCATTTACAAGAATAGGATTTATTTAGTCCCAGGATCGAAGGTTAAGCAACTGATCTTGAGAACACTTCATGACTCACCCACAGCAGGCCATCCTGGGTACTTCAAGACTTACAGG
The DNA here is from genome assembly GCA_037957365.1 of Torreya grandis. Lineage (NCBI taxonomy): Eukaryota > Viridiplantae > Streptophyta > Pinopsida > Cupressales > Taxaceae > Torreya > Torreya grandis. Next base: position 7,676,101 of record JARHVA010000055.1, read on the forward strand.
GCAGTTCGGGAGAGGTTCACCTGGAAGGGGCTTAAGGTTGATGTTTTGCAGTATGTTCGGGAGTGTCTTGTTTGCTAGCAAAACAAACAAGAACACACATATCCAGCAGGGCTCCTACAGCCACTTCCTATTCCTGACAGGAAGTGGGACTGTATCTCCATGGACTTTATCACAGGCTTGCCCAAGGCACAAGGACAAGATTGTATTTATGTGGTGGTGGATAGGTTAACAAAATATGTTCACTTCTTCCCTATCACTACTACATACTCAGCGGCTCAGGTAGTAGAGGTCTTCTTCCAGGAGGTTTTCAGGTTGCACGGCTTGCCTCGGAACATTGTGAGCGACAGGGACAGTTGCTTCATGAGTCACTTTTGGCAGGAGGTATTCCGGTTGTGTGGAACTGAGCTTACACCCAGCACCAGCTATCACCCACAGGCCAATGGTCAGACAGAGATAGTAAACCAGTGGGTAGAAGGGTATTTGAGGAATTATGTGGTAGCTCAACAGCGGACTTGGGTCAGATGGATTTATATCTGCGAGTATTGCTATAACGCTACATACCACATGACTATACGGATGATGCCCTTCATGGCACTTTACAGTTATGAGGCACCCCGTTTTTTGGATTTAGTGTTGGGTGATAGTCGGGTACCTAGTGCAGGTGAGTTACTACAGCAGAGTAAGGACATAGTTGCTACTCTCAGAGACAATATTGCCAGAGCTCAGAACCAGCAGAAATAGTATGCAGACTAGAAGAGGACTGAGCGTAGTTTTGAGGTGAATGATATGGTCTACCTCATGTTGCAGCCATACAGGCAGTCCACTCTCAAGAAGAGTGGTGCAGAGAAACTCAAGCCACGATACTATGGACCATTCAGGATTATCAGGAAGGTTGGTGAGGTGGCTTATGAGTTGAAGCTTCCGGCAGATAGCAGAGTGCATAATGTATTCCATGTGTCACGCCTCAAGAAGGCGTTGGGTCAGAGTGTGGTGCCTTCTGCAGTGTTACCTCCCTTGGATGATGAGGGGAAGTTGATCTTGGTTCCAGAATCCATCTTGGATAGCAGAGAGAAGCAGCTTCGCAGGCAGGTGATCAGAAAGTACCTGATTAAGTGGAAGGATCTACCCGTTGAGGATGCTACTTGGGAGGGTGAGGCCATTCTGCAACATCTAGCATTGAGATTGCTTGAGGCCAAGCAATTTCAGGAGGGGCGGATTGTCATGTCCCCTCTCTAGTACGACATGACACTTTACGTGGATTTGCCTATTCCAGACTCTCATAGGCAGATGGTGGTGATGAGAGAGTCATTTTTGCATTTATTTGGTGATTGGATGGCTCATTATGCTCTTGGAGACATTATATTTTATTATTACTTTTTATATGGGGCCAAAATGTTATATTTTTAAATTAAGGTGCACTTTTATTTTATAAAGTTACTTTTTAGCTAAAAAGTGAAATGAGATTTTATAAGAATATTATGGATACTTCTAGAAAAAGTAAGAGGGCTTCTAGAAGAAGTTTCCAAAAAGTGCATAAATAGACCCCATGGGTCTCTCATTTGGCATCCGAGTCTATTTACTCATCGAGTCTTCTTGAGCATTTGTGGGGCATGATAGTCTGCAAATCTTCAGCATAATCCTTGAGAACGATACCTCTCAAGAGATTGCATAACTGAGGAAGTAAAATAACTTCTAAAGGGTTGCACATTGGAAGTGGTATTCAACCATTTCATGTTGAGCTTCATTGGAGTATTCAGTCTTGGACTGAGTTTCGTTACATTTGGAGTCCTCAAACTCTATTAAGGATTTGAGAATTTTGGTTGCAAATAAACTTGTTCTTCATCCACTTACCAGGAGGATTGCATTGACATTGTTTGAAGATCATTTTAGAATTTCTGGTGGCATTTCCAGCATACTGCGACTCACATCTGAACCTATATTTTTATTCATAACTCCTATTTGGCTGGGAGATTAATTTTTATATTGTGGGAGACGTTTACCCCAGCCTAGGCGTCCATGTTCAGGGCATTATCGGCACTTGCTAGTGAAGACTAGAATTAATACCAAAATTGCACCAGTCCGTACAGTATGGCCTGTACTTGCAGTAGTGTACGAATAGCATTCTGGGCAGTGTACGGACATCATTCTGGCCGTAACATACAGACCAAGTTTCATTATTGTCATCAGTAAATTCATGTGAGGTTCTATTTACATTTGCATATCTATAATAGAGATTCAATTATGTGCCAAGCCTTTGTATTCTGTTCATGATAAGAAAGGATATTATTCTGTCCATGTTTTGTTGAAATCTTAAAGTTGCAATCTATTGAAAAAAGGATCTATATCTCCATTAAATGAATATATTGGTACTGATTTTTAAATCATTGGGTTGAGTGGATTTGTTGCTTAACAATTTCATATTCAGTTTACATTTACAGCAGTATAGTTTGATATTTTGCTAGCTGTTTGACAAATTCCATAGTACAATATCAGTGTTTTTGGTGATCCTACACACTGGTGAGAACCTTGAACAGCCGCTTGCATTTTTTAGCCAGGTTCTAGAGGGTTTTGAGGTCAGTTATATGTATGTGGAGAAGCAAGTCCTTGCGGTCATACGGAGTCTAAAGAAATTCAGACATGTTGTCCAACAGTAGGGTTCACCTCATGGTGCCACATCCCAGTGTCAAAGACTTCTTGATCAGCCATGATCTGAATGAAAAGAGAGCGGGATGGATCACTAAAGTAATGGAATATGACGTGGATATCAAAACCACCAAGCTGGTAAGAGGAAAAGCCCTATCTGAGCACCTTGCTGAAGACTTTAAACATCAGAAAGAGGACAATTTGCTCATTCATGATGAAGCCACAATAGAAGAACCAACAATCATGAAGGATTGGACATCAGACATGAGACATTTCCTTCTCACTGGTGAGTGCCCGCAAGGCCTTGATAGGACCAAGAGGAGATATTTCAGACTCCAATCTCTCCCTTGTTACCTGATTGATGGAGTGTTGTTCAGAAGGAATTTCTCATGAGTGCTTTTAAGGTGCATAGACCCAGGTCAGGCCAATAGGGTGTTGTCCGAGTTCCATGATGGGCCAGTTGGTGGTCACTTTGCTCCTAAGACTACAACTACAAGAATAATGAGAGCTGGTTACTTCTAGCCCACTCTATTCAGAGACAACCATGCCTGGGTACAAAAGTGCCAAAAGTGTGCTCTCTTTAATGGGAAACAACGGCTGGCTGCAATGCCTCTACAACCTATTCAAGTTGAATAGCCATTCATGCAATGGGGCCTTGACTTCATAGGGATGATTAACCCTCCCTCCAGTGCTGGACACAAGTGGATCCTGACCGCTATAAACTACTTCACGAGATGGGTAGAAGCTGTTGCTTTGAAGGAGGCCAACGAAAGTGCAGTCCTGGATTTTTACAAAGACCTGGTGACAAGGTTTGGAGTTCCAGCTACCATCATCTCAGATAACACTTTAGCTTTTCTGGGAACCAAAACGAGTGAATGGGCATTGAGATATGGCATCTATCTCAACACTTCTTCCAACTACTACCCACAGGGGAATGGTCTAGCCGAATCCACCAACAAGAATATGATCAGGATTATCAAAAGAACAATGGAGGAGAATCAGAGAACTTGGCATGCCAAGTTGAAAACAACCTTGTGGACAAACGGGGTCACTGTAAAGCAAGCAGTTGGCAATTTGCCATACACGCTTGTGTATGGAAGGGAAGCTAGACTTCCTCTTTCACTTGAATTGCCAACCTTGGACCTTGCTCACCAGCTACAATTAGAAGAAGGCAACAACATGGAGGTTAGGCTATGTGAGATGATGGAACTTCAAGAGACAAGGGACCAGGTTATGGCTTCTATGACCAACCGTCAACAGCGGATGAAGAAGCACTTTGACAAGAAATCTTTGTCAAAAGGTTTCTCTGAGGGAGACATCGTTTTGAAATGGGATGAGGACCGAGCTAAGCCTGGAAAGCACACGAAGCTTGACGCCCTATGGAGTGGTCCATATGTCATCACTTAGTGCAAGCAGCACAATGCGTTCCAACTCTCCAGGTTGGATGGTAAAGAACTGTGTATCCCAGTTAATGGGATACATCTTAAGCATTATCACTAGGCCTTCTCCCATCATGTACATATTTTTCTTGTTTTTCCTAAGTGCTTTTGCACATGTTAGTAGTTTTCTTAGCCTTGTGTGTTTTGTTTCTTTTTTGGGGTAAAAGCTTTATGACTGATTCTTGATATCTCAAGGTTGTTGCTAACTCTTTCAAAGTTGTGTTTTGACTCCGTGCCCAATGGACTTTGAGGCTATCAATCTTCTTTAGCATAGCAGGCATGCTTCCCTTGGGAATCGCCAAATTGTTGACAATTTTTTGTCCTACAGGCCAAAAAAAGGTCTTCTTTTTGTTTCCTTGCTGTCCTAGTCTTTGATATTTTCACCTTGTTGCATTCGTGTTTTTCCCTTTGCAATAGTCCTAGTCTTATAAAGAGTTGAGAAATCCAATATGGAGCTTATTTAACTTTGAGCGATTGCCTTGCATAGTTCTTTTCGGCAAAAAGGAATGGGCTGGTTCTAAAGGGATGCAAGTCTTTTAGCAGGCTCCAAAGGCAAAGTGCCCTTGCGAAAGGCAGCAAGCACCTTCAGGAAAGTGAACAAGGCGGAAAAGAGGAGCTTTGAACTTTGAACTTAGAAATATTGAAATATTGAACCGTTGAACCAATGGTTGGTTCAAGCGGTTGGTTCAAATCGTAGGTTCAACGATGCATCGAATTCAAAAGGAGACTGAGTGAACCCGACTCTATATTGAACCACTGAACTGCTGAACTCCAAAAAACGGTTCAAGTTCAATCGAAAGGTTCAAAGTCAGCTAAAAAGCCCGAAATGGCCTACATAGTTCGATAAAGGCGCAACAGATTTTCTTCAGAGGGCACTTCGGTGGGCGGCAGGACTAAATCAGAAGTTCCGAAGGGGCTGTTCAAGACCCAGAGTACCTTTGTGGAGGGTAAGTTTACTTCAAAAAGGGAAAGACCAAGGCAAAGAATTCCTTCGGACTTTCTATCCAATCACAAGGCAAAAAACGAAATGGAAGAAAACCTTCGAAAAGAAATCCGCGGCAAAATGATCCGGGAAAATTCTTTTGGACAAAAGTTTGAAGGAATTCCTTTGGACATTTTGTCCAAAGGAATTTGCCCGAAGGGAAAGCCCGACCGAAAGAAAGCAAGCAAGCGGCAAAACATAAAGGGAACAATTCCTTCGGACAAAATGTCTGAAGGAATTTGTCCGAAAGAATTGAAAAGCCAAGGCAGCCCGAAGGAGGCCGAAGGGCAAGTGCCCTTGCGGGGGACTCTCGGCTGCCAAAAGGGGACCTTTTTCCAAGCCCGAAGGGGCACCTTCCTTTCGGGAGGGTTCAACGATAGAGACCCTAACAAAGAAAAGTCTGAAGGAAAGTAAAGCCGAAGGAATTATAAAGGGGTGACGGGCCCGTAGACGTCAAATTCACGACGATGGAATAGCCGTTGGCTTTCAAATCACGACAGGCACGCGGCATCAACTTCGCGGCAATAAAATAACCATTGGTCTTTAAACAATTAAGCGCGAATTCGAAGGAATTCAAAGGCCTTAAGGCCAAAAGGGAGAGACCACTGAGGAAGGAGACCGAAGAGCCAAAGATTGATAGAAGATAGCCTCGAGGGCCGAAAGGGCCAAGAAAAGACAAAAACTGGAAAAGACAAAGATCAAAGAGTGAACTCAGCGATCCACAAAGAAAGGAGCCCAAGGAGCCAAGCACAGATATGGACAAAACAGCGCAGGTGGCGAAAAGGGAAGCATCGGCAGAGGAGTTATTCCAGCAGTTGATACAGTCTCCACCAAGTGGTCATCAAGGAGCGTGAACATTGAATGGTGCGGCCTATTTTTTCTCCATTTTGCATTGATGAGCAAACAAATTGCATGAATGTCTGGAAGGAGCGGTTTTGTTTGCAGACAAAGAGACGTGGCCCATGCTTTCACAATAATGTTTGAACGCCAAAGTCAAGACTGGCAACTGACACAACATGTTCTTTCAGGGAATTTCTCTTCCCAATGTTTTCAATGCAGCATGGGCCACTTGTAAAAAAGGGGGGTGCCATTGCTTCCTCTTGCTCGATATATATTGTAAACTCTCATTTGAGAAGACCATCTCTGAGTTCGTATGGCGAAGTCCTGCAGGATTTTACCTTGAATCAATACATAGCATTTTTTACCTCCATTTTGAGTTTACACTTTTGCATATGTCTATGGTTTTGTCTTGTGTTAAGTCATTTTCTTTAATGCTTTCACAGAATGATTCCATCATATCTAGTGTATTGTGAGTTCTTCCTCCCTGTATCTCCAGAGGATCCCTAGCTCACTGATGCAGAAAAATTTCTCGTATCAAATGAAGTGTATATCAGCTTGTTCTTGATGTAAAGTGTATGTCAAAGCTAAGTAGATCAACCATTTTTGGTGCATTACTGCTTTAGTTTAGGTTCTATTTTCAGTAATCCTTCTCTCTTTTCAACCCCTCCCGTTTTATATATATATTAGTAATAGTATTGGAATAACTCAAAGATGCATCAAAAGGAGCTAGCCTTTATCTAAAGATTCTCCCCTCGATTTTGCCAGACCCACAGGCAAGAGAGGAGTCTCCATTGTGCCGCGTGGAAGACAGAAGCTCAACCTTTTGTCAAGGGTGCAATTCACAGCGTCAACAAAAGCCATTTGAGGATTTTTTTAATTGGAAAACAAGTAAATGTGGACATTGTTTGATAAGGTGTGTTGGGACACCTATTTGGATTTTGCAATTGCTGGAGGACAAACAATTTTGTATGGGGAGAATTGTAAATGTCCCCATTTCCACATCATGAATAAATAGGTCTTGAAGCCCTTTAGTCTATTTTTCCATAGGCTAAAGGAGCCCTTTTTAGAAGATGTTATTTTATTAGTTATTTATTAATTGTTGAAATAGTGATTTTTATCATAAGGCAATTACTATTTAATTAATAGAATATTTAAAAAGTGATTTTTACCACTAAAGTGTTTAAATGAATTAATTATTAATTTATTTGCCTTAAAGTAATTTTAATTACTATTTTAAGACAATTAATTAATATATTATTCGAAAAGGATATGTCGGCATGGGAGCTAAAGCAAGGAAAAAGAAGGATGTTTTCTCTTCCCAAAGTGGTTCACCCTCTTTGAAAGTTACAAATACATGGCGAAGGCTACAATGAAATATGTGCTGAATTTGATATTTTGTTCTTCATGCTTGAAAAAACTATTGGGATGCATGCCCAATAGAGGTTCATTATTATTGGTGATTGATCAAGCTAAAATGTATCTTTTGACACCACCTTTTGCTAAAGGTGATCTTGTTCTTGCCCCAAGGAGTGGGGCAAATTGCATTGGAGGGTTTGTGTGGATTTTTACGAGGCGTTCGTATTCTTTTCTTTGCATGTTAAGTTTGCTAATTTATTATGCTATTTTTGCAAGTGGAGCGAACCATTTGGAGAGCTTGGATCTAGGGTTTGGAGGCTTCAATTGATCTAAAATTCGCAAATTAAATAATCTGATTTTATTTGCTAATTTTTTGATTATTGGTGTGGAGTTTTGGACGATTTTGTGAAGGGTTTGAAGGAGGAAAAATAAATAATAATTTGCAAAATTATTATTTTATTATTTAGCAGGTTTTTGAAGGTTTTTCCACTTGCGGAAGGCAAGAATTTATTCTATATTTTTTTTGCTATTTTTTCCATCATTTTGGAAGTGGGGTGATTGGCTTGGAGAAGCTATTTTGGTGATTTCTATGCCCAAAATAGGTCGCTGAAATTTTTTGGTAATTTTTAGAGGTTCGTGGTTATTTTTGGTAGGGGTTTGAAGAGGAAAATCTCTCAAAACAGCAGTGGTTATTTTGATAATAAATCAGAATTTGCTGTTATCTTAAAGTGGGGTTTGAGCTTCAAAAATATAGTAAAAAACGTACTTATTTGTGCAAATTAAATTTTGAATTTTTATGTACATTTTTAGTTATTTTGGAACAAGTTGTTGGATGATTTTACCCATAAAACCCTACTATTTTGATGTCTAGGGTTTTTAGGGCTTATTAAGGGTTTTGTGAGCTTATTTCACAATCTAGGGTTTGTTGATTGCATTTTCAGATTTGTGAATTGTGGGGAAAACCCTTTTTGCATAAAATCATTTCATTTGGAGACATTACAATATTATAGTTGATTTGGCCATGATTCGTGTAAAAAAAATATGGCAAACTATTTTGGCGAATTTGGGAGTTTTCTGCATGGATTATGTTGAGTAAGAAGGTTTAAAATTATCATTTAAGAAGAATGACTTATGTGGAGATAAGCTAGTAACTAACTAGGCTTTAAACACAAATTTTATCATGCACGATTTATGAAAGCAAATGAAGCTCAAGTGGAGAGTAATAGATTTTTAAACAAAATAGAAAAGTGACGGTTTATGCATGAAAAAGGAAATCTTTAAGAAGGAGATGATTATAATTGGAAAGGGGGAGTACGGCGACGGAGGGAGGATAGAAAGAGGAGTACGGCAACAAAGCGAGGAGAGAGAGAGAGAGCAGAAAAGGAAGAATTCTAGGTCGATTGTATCTTGTGGAAAAGCGTGGAAAGGTTGGTATTGTATTTATGATTCTATATTATATTGTATGCTGAAAATGAAACGATCCATATAGTTTGAAAATTAAATTGTTTAGTATTGGAAAAAAAATACAGGCATAGATGAAACTTTAGTTGTAAAATACCATAGTTTGAGCATGCCATGTTTATATATTCAAAAACATATATATATATATAATATCTATATACAACTCAGCTGGTAATAAGCAGATTGATCAAACATAGGTATATGCACCTATGTAGTATACGGAAGAAAATAATAGAAGTCTTAGGAAGTCATCTATATTTGGGCAAACGATAAAATATGTTTTTGTTGAAATAGACAAGGTTTTCTATGTCTATCAAATTGTTTATTAAAAAAAAAAAAAAAAAGAATTAGACAGTGTGTGAGAAAACAAATAGATATACAATAGAATTGGGACAACTGAGCTCAAAATAGGACTGTCGACTTAGATGTAGTTGACTATATAAATTTTTAAAATGAGCAGATTTGTGCAAAGACTTTCTTAATGCGAATCTGCATACATATATGTGTATATGCTTGTGCAATGAGAAATAGAAGCCAATATATATATCAAACTGTATTTAACTGCGTGTACTCATCATATGGACCGTAGAAATATATAATTGTTTGCAGATTTAGTTCTAATCCATATAAGTTTGGATATGCATTTAAATATTTGAATCTTGCGCTTTTGTAAAGCAATGAAATCTATATAGTGTTGATGTATATGCATAGAAATATATGTGTATATTCACGATGGTTAAAAACCCACGATTGGGAAGCAATGTATACTCCATTGGGAAAGAAATGGTAAATGTATGAAGGAAACTACGTTTCCTCTTTGTTACAAATTGAATTTAGGGTGGAACTTTATTTTTGCTCGGATTTCCGTATTAAGGTTTAACTTGAGTCTATATATATACACGATTTCAGCACTCTATGTAATATAATTGACCGCCTGTGTTAGAAACTTACGAGGAAAATTATAAAAGGATTTCACGGAATGCTCCCTTGAGTCTGTCTTTGGAATTATCTGTACATATAAGTATTGGTATTTTGGGTTTTTGGTAGTTTAATAAGACAGGGTGTATATATATATATATATATATATATATATATATATATCATCTTTTGCATACTTAGTTCCCATAACTAGTCGACGATCAAACTAGAAGATGTGCATGCGTTATGTATTTGAGGCATACAATATAGGATGACTTAGCATGCGTGTTATTGGTCAATAGTGAAGTCTGCTAGTTTGTAAATGGATTTAGTATTCATTGTGATAGGCAATGCATGAGTTATTCACTTGTAAACAATTCATGAGCTTTTAGTTGAGTTAACTAATTATAAGTAAATTTTAGTAATTGACTGAGAATAATATATCTATTGTGATATGATTCTTTTAAGCCGAGTGTTGAACATTTAACATAGTAATCCATTGGTGGGGATTTTGCATATAAACTTATAAAGGGATTTCTTTAATGTACAAGAGATACAGTATATATGGAATGATAAACCCTATTACAAAACTGAAAACTATTATACAACTTGTGTGAAGTTGAACATTTCCTATACGGATTGGTTATAGGGATGCTTGGATTATTGTATGAACTTAGCTATGGCATACATATGTTTGTGATTAAGATTTCAATGAATTCTTGTGATATGTATTTATGAACTTGATATGATTCATGCCCAGATGGTATGATTCTTGAATATAGATAAGATATTTTCATTATATTTGAAATATCTTAATGTGTGAAATTCATTTAATGCATTTGACGGATTAAATGCATAGTTATGATTATTTCCCATACTTGGCATGTTTTTCATACCTGTTAATAGGAATAATTTGTTTGAATCATTGGTTTAAATACTATGTTATATTTAACCAATCTTGCATTGATAATGTCAAACAAGTAGTGAGATGGACTTCACTAGCTTAGCATCATGAATGCAAGATGACGGTAATCCGATCAAGTGGTGTGTATGAAATTAACTAATCTTAGAGATCAATTGCTATTTGAAAACTTTGGTCAAAGTAATTATTGGCCATTTTTTTGGTCTACATACCAAAATTTTGCCCAAGTGTGAGAGGGTGAACATTCAATCAAGACTTCGGATTTTACAAGAGGCACAACTTATTTCACTTTATGAGTAATCAGCAGTTGAAATCCCTCAGTAGAAGTAATCTGGGTTGGAAACCTTGAATTACTCTAAACAGTGCAAATCGGGTTTTGGGAAGTGCTTTGCTTATGAAAGTTTTATTAGCAGAAGTAATCCGCGCTGGAAAACCCGAATTACTCTTGACAGTGCATTTCAGGTTTCTCAGGGTGAATGACTTATCTCTTTTATAAGTAACAAGCAATGAAGAATTCGAAGTAGGTGCTAGTGAAGAGTCCGAAGTTGCAGACATTAAAGAACAAGCAAATAGACTTCGGACAAAAACCTGAAGGAATTCCTTCAGAAAAGTTCAAAAGACAAGTCAAAATATTTGACACTTCCAAAAAACCCGAAGGGCAATGTACCTTTTGGAAGGGACGTTTTCAAAAAACCCGAAAGCCCTTCAAAAAACCCGAGTGCCTTTTTCTTAAAGGTTATTCGACAAGAAGGGGCTGTTTGAAAAGTCCAAGGGGCTGTTTAAAAAACCCGAAGGGCAGGTACCCTTCGGAAGGGTCATTGACAAAAAAAATCAAAGGGTAGGTACCTTTCGAGAAGGCTTATTTCAGGATCGACAGGGATGTTTGCGAAAAACCCAAAAGGCCCCTGCCCTTCGGAAGGGTCCATCTCACGAAATTCAAAGGCTTTACAAAAAGCCCGAAGGACACCTACACTTTGGGAGAAGATCATGACAAAAAGCCCGAAGGGCACCTGCCCTTCGGGAGAAGATCATGACAAAAATTCTGAAGGGCTAAGACCATGAAGGCTAAGGGACAATCTGTAACAATCCTTGCCCAATCTGCCCTTAATTGTCTCAATTTGCTACCTTGTAATTTTTTCAAACACTTTGTAAGCAAAGTGCTTCTTGCAGGTTTTTGTCACAGTTTTGATGATTTGTTTGAATGACGATGGATTAAAGCTTCAAGTGTTGATAGAACAATGCAAGAATGACAATGCTAAGTTCTAGATGCAAGAATGATTTCTTTTTTTATTCTTTTCTATGCAATTAGATGAATTCACAAAGAAAACTAATCACTCACATCCAATGGACATTTAGTCGAACAGTTGGCATGCAACCTATTATCTCAATTCAAATGCTCAAAAGATAACTATAAATGACCAACTTGTGATTCTTATTTGTATTGATGATTTGATACAATGCTCCACTAGACTAGCCAAGACTCTTGGCATAAACAAGAATTACAATTATATGGTATGCTGGTATGAAGGACGCACACCTACAGCTACAAATATAAACTATACTAAAGGATGAATTGTATGCAATGAACCCTGGTGGGATTGAGGCACCCTTGATAATAGATGGAGCAAGCAATTTCCCAGCGAAATGATGATCTCCCAAGCCAAATCGAATTTTCTAAGCCAGTCGCCCCTGTTCTGGTCTGATCTCAAACTTAAAATAATATGCAATGAATATGCGCTACTTCAAGCATCTAATATCATCTCCATGCTCCAAGGAAGTGGGCGCACCAAGACAGGCAGATAATCGATGTAAAATGGAACCCCCACAAGCAAAAACGTCCCTCCTAATGGCATCCTTCCTTGACTGTAAATATCTGATTTTTATATCAAATTTCTCTATAATGCAATCTGCTCTCTTAACCAAGGAAAACCGATGACAGGCTATATAGAAACCAACACCAAAAGATAGCTATGCAACCTCCACAAATTCACCAAATCGATTTCTCCAAAATTGGCCAATGGCCACAAATTTTGCTCCAATTGAAATGAAGGAAATATCACCTCCAAAATGCAACCCTTCAAGAGATATTTCACTCCCTCAGTTATGCTATCAATGGGAGTTATCAGTCCCAAAGACAAATTGATTCACTACAGAAAACTCTAGGCTCCACCAGCATACCACATCAAAGACAACATCAAATCAAGATAATTCATAATGGCAGCCCACACCTCACTTTATACTCTCTTTTTTTTTCCCCTTCATTTGGGAAGCTTCTAGAAACATCATAATATTTTATTATTATTTTTCCCTTTTAATATAATATATTTGCATTTTAATATAAAATAATAAATTATATCATAAAGTACAAATATAACATCATCTTGTAACATGAGGTTTCTAAAAATAGAAACATTCTAATAAATCATTAGAAAACCTCCAAAATATGTCGAAACTTCCCCAAGGAAACCAACTGCCATTTGGATAACTGCGGAGAGGACCCTCAAACCATGCCGTATTAGCCTACGAGGACCACTGATAGGCTAATCATATTGAAAGTAAAATGTCTAACTAGAAGGGGACATTACAGTCCACCCCTCCTGAAATTGCTTGTCCTCAAGCAATCTCAAATTAGGATGCTGTAGAATCTCCTCATTCTCCCAAGTAGCATCCTCAACTGGCAAGTCCCTCCATTTAATTAAGTATTCCCTGATGACCCATCTCCGCAAAGTCCTCTCTCAAACATCCAAGATGGCCTCGGGCACCATTATCAATTTCCCCTCATCATCCAGGGGTGGCAAAGTCATGGAAGGAACCACAAGATGTCCTAATGCCTTTTTGAGGCGTGACACATGGAAGACATTGTGTACTCTGCTGTCAGCTGGCAACTCCAACTCATAAGCCACCTCGCCCACTCTCCTGATAATCCTGAATGGCCCATAGTATCGTGGCTTAAGCTTCTCGGCTCCGCTTTTCTTAAGAGAAGACTGTCTGTGTGGCTGTAGCATCAAATACACCATATCACCCACCTCAAATGAGTGTTCAACTCGCTTCTGATCCGCATACTATTTTTTTTGGTTCTAAGCCTTCTGTATGTTTTCCCGCAATGCTCTCATAATGACCTGGTTCTCCTGCAATAGATCACTAACACTAGGCACTCGACTATCTCCAACTAACAAATTCAGAAAGCTCGGCGCATCATACCCATACAAAGCCATGAATGGTGTCATCTGAATGGAGAGATGGTAAGTAGTATTGTAACAATACTTGCATAAATATGACCACTTAACCCAACCCTTCTGCTGCCCTGCTATGTAGTTCTTGAGGTAGCCTTCCACCAATTTATTCACAATCTTCATCTGTCCATCGATCTGCGGGTGGTAACTGGTGCTCGGAGTGAGTTCTGTCCCACACAGCCTGAATAGCTCCTGCCAAAAATGACTCATAAACCGGCTGTTTCTATCACTGACTATGCTCCGACGTAACCCATGCAACCTAAATACCTCATGGAAGAACAATTCTGCCACTTGCGTGGTTGAGTAAGTAGCTGAGATCGGAAGGAAGTGAGCATATTTAGTCAAACGATCCACAACCACATATATGCAATCCCATCCTTGGGCTCTGGGTAATCCAGTAATGAAATCCACAGATAAACATTCCCACTTCCTATTAGGAATCGGAAGTGGCTGAAGTAAACCTGCTGGATATGTGTGTTCCTATTTATTTTGCTGACAAACAGGACACTCTCTGACATATCGTAGAACATCTGATTTGAGGCCCTTCCAAGTGAACCTCACCCGAATCTGCTTGTAAGTCTTGAAATATTGTCATTGATGTCAAATGAACTATTGCCGAAAGTGAACGGAATTGATTGCCAGAAGTGAACAGAATTGATGGCCGTAAGTGAACGGAATTGTTGACGGAAGTGAATGGAATTGTTGCCGGAATTGAACGAAAATGTTGACGGAAGTGAACGGAATTGTTGCCGGAATTGAACGAAAATGTCGACGGAAGTGAACGGAATTGTTGACGGAAATGTCGACGGAAGTGAACGGAATTGTCGACGGAATTGTTGACGGAATTGTCAACCTTGGCCGACCTATTGGGAGGAGGTGTGACCGTTCGAAAGGACCTTTTCACTTGAAGAGTCACGACCTTAATTTGTGGCTTTCCGTAGGTTATAAATAAGTCCATAACGAATGGCAAAAGAGTAGATTCGAAAGTAGAAGATATATAAAAGAAGAGCAGAATTTTTAAAGGCAAATTTTTGTGAGAATATTGAAAAGAAAAAATCAGCAAAGTATAAGAAAGAGTATAGCAGCGAAAACACTAAAGCGTAGATCGAATCTAAAGGAGATAAAGCAAGTGTTCTATCATCTGTTGTTTTGACAACAAATTTGAGATAGAAGAGTGATTTTTTTTGAGAAGGTTGGTGCCTTCGTTTTGAAGAGATTGGTGTCTCTTGCTGAGTTGGTGCTCAGTGAAAGGGGTTGGTGCTCCTGTAGGTTGGTGCCTACAAAATTGTTTTTGGGGTTGGTGCTCCAGTAGGTTGGTGCCTACGAATATTTATATTAAGAGAATTTCTCCGTGGTTTTCTCCCGAAAGGGTTTCCACGCAAATCTGTGTTTATTTGCATTGTGTGGTTTTGCATTTGATTGCTTTGAATATATTAATTGCGAAGTAATTTGAGGTTTTGAATTTAAGATTAATAGCCGAAAGTTAAAAATATCTTATACTGATTCACCCCCCCCTCTCAGTATAAGCTTGTGCTTAACAATTGGTATCAGAGCCGGTTCCTTCGGTGTTAGCACAACTGCTAGAAGGTAGATCTTGGAAAGCACATATGGCAGGATCTCAAGCACTAGATGGTTTCTCCACCAACAAGGCTCCTTTGTTCGATGGAACGAATTACGCATTTTGGAGCATAAGAATGAAGACTTACTTGATGGCCCTAGGTTTTGATATCTGGCAAGCAGTGGTAATAGGATACACAACGCCACAAATTGCACCAACGGATGCCACCGGGAAAAAGGCCAGTGAGAACAATGCGAAAGCTATGAATGCAATCTTATGCGGGCTTTCAGAAAATGAGTTTGTTAAGGTTATGCATTGTGAATCTGCAAAAGAGATTTGGGATAAACTCAACACTATTTATGAAGGTGATAGTAAGGTTAGAAAAGCAAAACTCCAAACCCATCGGAGGCAGTTTGAAAGTTTAAAAATGAAGAATGATGAAAACATTGCTGGATATCTTCTTCGTGTCGATGAAATTGTTAATGTCATTCGAGGACTCGGAGAGAAAATTGAAGAATCTGTGATCGTTCAGAAAGTCCTGAGATCCCTACCATTGAGATTTGATGCGAAGGTCTCCGCCATTGAAGAAATGAAGGATTTAGACATGATGAAAATGGACGAGCTCCATGGAATTCTTACAGCCTACGAAATGAGAACCGAATCTGAGAGACAGTCGAAGAAGGAAGCATCATTCAAGGTCTCGAAAAAAGAGAAGATCAAAGAACCAGAATCAAGTGAAAATTCAAGTAGTGAAGAAGATGAAAATGAAGCTCTATTCATTTGGAAGTTAAAGAAAGGATCAGGCAAATATAAAGGAAAGTTACCATTTAAATGCTTTAATTGTGGTAAAATTGGTCATTTTGCAGCCAAATGTCCAAATAAAGGAAATAGCGATGATGAGAGAAACAAATCAAAGTACAAAAAGGGATTCACGCCGAGCAAAGACAAGCAAAGATTTGAGAAACAAAAGAAAAGCCTATACTCGAAGAGGTATAGCAGCTCATCCGAAGAAAACAAAGAAAGTGATGTTGAGAGTGATAATGAAGAGATTCTGTTCATGGCTACAGAGGAAAATGCCACCACCAGCAAAGATAATTTGGAGGAAGACGAAGACATGGAAGAAGAAGGTGAAGTGAACCTTGAAGAAGAACTTCTTTGCGCGTTGGAAGAAATAAAAGCATTTAAGAAGAAGAATCAGAAACTAAAGTTACAACTCCGAAAATATGAAGAAGAGAATCGAGACTTCAAAACGAAGACATCACAAGTCTTTGAGGAATCAAACAAGGTAATTGCTGATCTAAAAGTCCAAATCGAAGAAGCAAAGAAAATTGAAGAAGATCTAACGGATCAGCTAAAGAAGAAAGGAGAAGACTATGAAAGGTATGAATTTGAAATAGGTGTTTTAAAAAAGGACCTAGAAAAGGCGAATTCTAAAATAACAAGTGAATTGAAATCTGAAAAAAGCACTCAAGTTTTGAATAAGATTCTAGAGAGTCAAAGATCACCATCTAACAAGTCAGGTATTGGGTATGAGAAAGAAAAAGAGAAAGCTAAGAGCTACGTTGAAACTCTTAAAGAACCAATGAAAAAGGAGACCAAGAAGGAAGAAGCCAAGAATACAAAAACCAACTCTATCAACAAAGAAAGCAAAGGAGAACAAAACTTCAGAAGACCATTTGCTCCAAGATATAAAAATAAAACTAGGTTTAGTAATTATTTTAATGGATATTGTTATTATTGCAATCATTTTGGTCATAAGAAATTAGATTGTAGAAAGAGAGCCAAGGATATTGAAGTCAGGGGTAGAAACAAAGGAACCTATGGAGCTTCGAATAGAAACTACAATTCATTTGCTCCCTTATCAAACTTTGATGAAGCTATAGTTTGTTACAAGTGCAACAACTATGGACATATAGCACGCTATTGTAGAAGTGTTTTTGAATCTGTAAGACAAGATCAAAAGTTCAAAGCTCCAGTGATAAAGAAAAGAGAATCATCAAAGATCTGGAAGAAGAAGCAAGAAGAATCCATGATTGTTCAAACAGCATTCCATGCTAGAGATGAAGGACAACAATGGTTCATTGATAGTGGATGTTCGAGACACATGACTGGAGATAAAAGCAAATTCATCTCGTTAAAAAAGGTCAATGAAGGCACGGTGAAGTTTGGAGACAACACTACAGCCAGAATAACAGGAAAAGGTACACTTAGTCTCGATAATGGAAAAACCAAAACAAAAAATGTGTTATATGTGGAAGGGTTAAAGCATAATCTTCTAAGTGTTAGCCAAATGTGTGATCAAGGACACACGCTCAAGTTCTTTTCTGAAGGTTGTGAGATCAGGAAAAGAGACACAGGAGAACTAATTGCAGATGCTCATAGAACTACAAACAACCTATACATGCTTAGAGAAATGAGAGGAGAGAAATGTTGTCTGAGTCAAGTTGAAGAAAGTTGGCTATGGCATAGAAGGTTAGGGCACATAAATTTTGATAATCTTGTGAAAATCAGCAACAAAGAGGCTGTGCGAGATATGCCAAAGATAACAAAACCTTCAAGCACTCTATGCAAGCAATGCCAACACGGGAAGCAAACCAGAACAAGGTTCAGAACGAAGGAATATTCGACCACCAAACCACTAGAGCTGATTCATACGGATCTTTGTGGTCCTACCAGAACTGAAAGCATGCAAGGTGAGAGCTACTTTATGTTGCTCATTGATGATTATACTAGAATGACATGGGTAGCCTTTCTAAAAGAAAAATCAGAAGCATTTGAAAAGTTTAAAGCTTTCAAGGCATTAGTAGAAAATGAAAAAGCGCTGAAAATAAAATGTCTAAGGTCAGATCGAGGAGGTGAGTTTATTTCAAATGAATTCATTGAGTTTTGCGAAGATCATGGAATTAAGAGACAATACTCAGCTGCAAGGACTCCAAAACAAAATGGAGTGGTGGAAAGGAAAAATCGAACCGTTCAAGAGATGGCTAGAACTATGTTCAATGAATCTAAGCTATCAGATAGATTCTGGAGAGAAGCAGTTAATACAGCAGTATATATCTTGAATAGAGGGCAAATCAGAGTTAATAATGACAAAACTCCTTACGAATTGTGGAAAGGAAGACCAGCTTCGGTCAAACATTTCAAAGTGTTTGGAAGTAAATGTTTTATCAACAGGAATGAAGAAAACTTGGGCAAATTTGATTCAAGAGCTGATGAAGGAATTTTTCTTGGTTACTCCATCAAAAGCAAAGCCTATAGATGTTATAACAAAAGGCTACAAACTATCGTAGAAAGTGCTAGTGTTAGAATAGATGAGATCATGAATCAAAAGGCAAAAGAACCTTCAGAAGAGCCTCTAGAAATACCCAATCTTGTAGAAGAAGGGGAGGAAGAAAATGTAGAAAAATTGAGTGAATCTGAAAGGCAAGACACCAAAGCACCATCTCGCTTTGTTCAGAAGAATCATGCTGAAAGTCAGATCATTGGCAACATTGATGCTGGGGTGCAAACCAGAAGAAGAATTGTAAGTATCCCTGAGCATGTAAATTTTTCTTTGTTATCCAAGGTAGAGCCTAAGAATTTTTCTGAAGCTAGTCATGATAAACATTGGGTAAAAGCAATGGAAGAAGAATTAGATCAAATTGAGAAGAATGAGACTTGGGAACTTGTGCCGAGGCCAATGGATCAGAATGTAATTGGCACTAAATGGGTTTTTCGAAACAAATTGAATGAAAATGGCCAAGTCACTCGAAACAAAGCAAGGTTGGTATGTAAGGGGTATGCTCAAGTAGAAGGTGTAGATTTTGAAGAGACTTTTGCCCCTGTTGCTAGATTAGAAGCAATTCGAATATTTCTTGCATTTTCAGTATTCAAAAATTTCAAAGTTTATCAAATGGATGTTAAATCAGCATTTCTAAATGGCAATCTAGAAGAGGAAGTTTACATAGAACAGCCAGAAGGATTTCTCTTATCAGAAAACAAGGATTATGTGTGTAAGTTGAAGAAGGCTTTATACGGATTGAAACAAGCTCCTAGAGCATGGTATGCTAGGCTTGATAAATACCTACAAGACCAAGGATTCAAGAGAGGATATGCTGATAGTAATCTTTACATCAAAACTGAAGATCACCAGTTAATTGTTGTGGTGTATGTAGATGATATAATCTTTGGAGGAGACAATAAAGAAATGTCTAAGATATTTGTCAAAGATATGCAAAAGGAATTTGAGATGTCCATGTTAGGTGAGTTGTCATTTTTCCTTGGTTTACAAATCTCTCAATCTAACAAAGGAATATTCATATCCCAAAGCAAGTATGTGAAGGAGATGTTGAAGAAATTCCATATGGAGGAGTGTGCCCCTGTTAGCACACCTATGGCTACAGGTACGAAGTTGAGCAAAGATGATGAATCTCCGAATACTGATCAAACACTTTACAGATCAATGATTGGGAGTTTACTATATGTGACGGCATCTAGGCCAGATATCATGCAAGCAGTAGGTATGGTTGCACGATTTCAAGCAGCTCCAAAAGAAACACATGTGCAAGCTGTAAAACGTATATTTAGATATTTAAAGAGAACCTTGGATTATGGGTTGTGGTACCCAGGAGGTAAAGACTTCACATTGGTAGCGTACACGGATTCAGATTGGGCAGGTTGTGTAGATGATAGAAAAAGTACAAGTGGAGGAGCATTCTTTCTTGGAGATAGCCTAGTATCTTGGTTGAGTAAGACGCAGAATTCTGTATCTCTATCCACAGCGGAAGCAGAGTACATAGCGGCAGTGCTATGTTGTACACAAGTTCTATGGATGAAACAAACCTTGAAAGATATCAAAGTAGAGTATAATCATCCAATCTCTATATTCTGCGATAATACTAGTGCGATAAGTATTTCAAAGAATCCAGTTATGCATTCCAGAACTAAGCATATCCCTATACAGTATCATTACTTGAGAGAACAGGTGGCAGAACAACAAGTAAAATTGGAATATGTTTCCACATCCGAACAGATGGCAGATATCTTCACTAAGCCACTTCCAAAGGAAACATTTGAGTACCTACGACAGAAGTTGGGAGTAATTTCTTTTGCGTCTTGCCACTAAAGGGAAGCATCAGCTAAGGGGGAGCTAAGTACTAGCTCTTGGATAGACCCTTTGCCATTGATGTCAAAGGGGGAGAAGTACATAAAGAAGATGTCACAGAAAGGGGGAGCTACAACAAAAAAAAAAAAAAAAAAAAAAAGGAGGATTCAAACAGAAGAGACAGTGCAGCAAAGGGGAGCAGTTTCAGTATGTGGTTGCCATCAATGACAAAGGGGGAGATTGTTGGAATATTGTCATTGATGTCAAATGAACTATTGCCGAAAGTGAACGGAATTGATTGCCAGAAGTGAACAGAATTGATGGCCATAAGTGAACGGAATTGTTGACGGAAGTGAACGGAATTGTTGCCGGAATTGAACGAAAATGTTGACGGAAGTGAACGGAATTGTTGCCGGAATTGAACGAAAATGTCGACGGAAGTGAACGGAATTGTTGACGGAAATGTCGACGGAAGTGAACGGAATTGTCGACGGAAATGTTGACGGAATTGTCAACCTTGGCCGACCTATTGGGAGGAGGTGTGACCGTTCGAAAGGACCTTTTCACTTGAAGAGTCACGACCTTAATTTGTGGCTTTCCGTGGGTTATAAATAAGTCCATAACGAATGGCAAAAGAGTAGATTCGAAAGTAGAAGATATATAAAAGAAGAGCAGAATTTTTAAAGGCAAATTTTTGTGAGAATATTGAAAAGAAAAAATCAGCAAAGTATAAGAAAGAGTATAGCAGCGAAAACACTAAAGCGTAGATCGAATCTAAAGGAGATAAAGCAAGTGTTCTATCATCTGTTGTTTTGACAACAAATTTGAGATAGAAGAGTGATTTTTTCTGAGAAGGTTGGTGCCTTCGTTTTGAAGAGATTGGTGTCTCTTGCTAAGTTGGTGCTCAGTGAAAGGGGTTGGTGCTCCTGTAGGTTGGTGCCTACAAAATTGTTTTTGGGGTTGGTGCTCCAGTAGGTTGGTGCCTACGAATATTTATATTAAGAGAATTTCTCCGTGGTTTTCTCCCGAAAGGGTTTCCACGCAAATCTGTGTTTATTTGCATTGTGTGGTTTTGCATTTGATTGCTTTGAATATATTAATTGCGGAGTAATTTGAGGTTTTGAATTTAAGATTAATAGC
Organism: Torreya grandis; assembly: GCA_037957365.1. NCBI lineage: Eukaryota > Viridiplantae > Streptophyta > Pinopsida > Cupressales > Taxaceae > Torreya > Torreya grandis. The sequence goes on from JARHVA010000055.1 coordinate 7,697,676, forward strand.
CGAAAGTTAAAAATATCTTATACTGATTCATCCCCCCCTCTCAGTATAAGCTTGTGCTTAACAATCCAGGGGTGGCAAAGTCATGGAAGGAACCACAAGATGTCCTAATGCCTTTTTGAGGCGTGACACATGGAAGACATTGTGTACTCTGCTGTCAGCTGGCAACTCCAACTCATAAGACACCTCGCCCACTCTCCTGATAATCCTGAATGGCCCATAGTATCGTGGCTTAAGCTTCTCGGCTCCGCTTTTCTTAAGAGAAGACTGTCTGTGTGGCTGTAGCATCAAATACACCATATCACCCACCTCAAATGAGTGTTCAACTCGCTTCTGATCCGCATACTATTTTTTTTGGTTCTAAGCCTTCTGTATGTTTTCCCGCAATGCTCTCATAATGACCTGGTTCTCCTGCAATAGATCACTAACACTAGGCACTCGACTATCTCCAACTAACAAATTCAGAAAGCTCGGCGCATCATACCCATACAACGCCATGAATGGTGTCATCTGAATGGAGAGATGGTAAGTAGTATTGTAACAATACTTGCATAAATATGACCACTTAACCCAACCCTTCTGCTGCCCTGCTATGTAGTTCTTGAGGTAGCCTTCCACCAATTTATTCACAATCTTCATCTGTCCATCGATCTGCGGGTGGTAACTGGTGCTCGGAGTGAGTTCTGTCCCACACAGCCTGAATAGCTCCTGCCAAAAATGACTCATAAACCAGCTGTTTCTATCACTGACTATGCTCCGACGTAACCCATGCAACCTAAATACCTCATGGAAGAACAATTCTGCCACTTGCGTAGTTGAGTAAGTAGCTGAGATCGGAAGGAAGTGAGCATATTTAGTCAAACGATCCACAACCACATATATGCAATCCCATCCTTGGGCTCTGGGTAATCCAGTAATGAAATCCACAGATAAGCATTCCCACTTCCTATTAGGAATCGGAAGTGGCTGAAGTAAACCTGCTGGATATGTGTGTTCCTATTTATTTTGCTGACAAACAGGACACTCTCTGACATATCGTAGAACATCTGATTTGAGGCCCTTCCAAGTGAACCTCACCCAAATCTGCTTGTAAGTCTTGAAATACCCGGGATAACCTACCATAGGTGTATCATAAAAGGTCCTCAAAATAATGTTCTTCATCTCTGATCCTGGGGTCAAATAAATCCTTCCTTTGTAAATGATTAAATCATTTACAACTATATATATGGTATCCTGTACTGACCCCTCAACAATACTTGCAGCCCAACTATCCTTGGCATACTCTGTCACTATCAAGTGTCGCCAATCATCTGCTATCCCAGTCATAGAACTCAAGTGTGGACATCGAGATAAAGCATCAGCAACCACATTCTGTGTCCCCTTGACAAAGGAGATGTCAAAATCATATGATTGAAGCTTGCTGACCCATTTCTGCTGCCGATCATTAAGATCTCTCTGTCCAAGGAAATGCCTTAAACTATTATGGTATGTTTTCACCACAAACTTACTGCCTACCAAATACTGCCTGAATTTGGCCAATGCATGCATGATGGCCAACATCTCCTTGTCATATATGTTGTACCCTCTCTCTGGACTGCAAAGCTTCCGACTCGCAAAAGCAATCGAATGCTTGTCCTGCATAAGGACTGCACCTATCCCCTCGTCTGATGCATCACACTGTAGCTCAAAGGGTTTGGGGAAATCTGGTAATGCAAGAACTGGGCAAGAAGTCATAATTAGTTTGAACATCTCAAAACAATCCTGTCCCTCAGGAGTCCAAACAAATGCCCCTTTCTTCGTCAAATCAGTGAGAGGTACTGCATGCCGTGAATATCCATTAACAAACCTGCAGTAGAAACCACACAATACCATAAAACCTCTAAGCTGAGTAAGGTTCTCTGGAGTAGGCCATTCAACAATCGCCTTGATCTTCTCTAGGTCCATACGTACCCCCTCATCATTGATGATGTGCCCAAGATAAAATAATTCTGTCATTTCCAAGTCACACTTGGATTCCTTGGCATACAAGGATTCACCTCCAAGAATACCCAAAACCACATCAAGATGTGCAATGTGATGCTCCCATGTTCTGCTATATACCAAGATATCATCAAAGAATACCAACACATACCTCCTTAACTGCGAATGGAAGACCTTGTTCATCGTAGACTAAAATGTCATCGGAGCATTGGTTAGCCCAAATGGCATAACCACGAACTCGAAATGTCCACAATGGCACCTGAAAGCCATCTTCTCTATGTCCTGCTCCTTGACACGAATCTGATGATACCCCGACCTCAAGTCAATTTTGGAAAAGTAGCAGGCACCATGTAACTCATCTATCAACTCATCAATTCTAGGGATGGGGTAACGGTTCTTGATTGTTCTTTTATTCAGGAGCCTATAATCAATACACGTCTGGAATGTACCATCCTTTTTCTTGACCAAGACTACTGATGATGCAAAAGGTGACTTACTTGGTCTAATGTGTCCCATGGCCAGCAACTCATTAATAGTTTTCTCTATTTCATCCTTCAACCTCTTCGGATGCCTATATGGGGTGACCATCACGGGCTTAACACCCTCCTCCAACTCAATGATATGCTCAATCGCTCTGTCTAGTGGTCTTCCTGGTGGAATATCACTGAATACCTGAGTGTGCTTAACTCTTAACTCTTGAATGTCTGGATGGTAAAGTGGCTTCTACTGCTCACCCTATGTAAGCATCAAAACACACTCAGCTGCCCACTCAACCATGTCATGCCTCATAAGTCTCTCCATCCTCCTAAAAGAAATCATCCTGTAACTGGAATCTCGAATAGCCTTGAGGACATGAGTTTTTCCATCTACCTGGAATGTCATTTCCATCTCTCTGAGATCCAGGGTGAATTTCCCTATGTCATGTAACCATCTCATGCCAAGTACCATATCTGTATCACCCATATTCACCACATAGAATTCGGTCTTGAACTCAAAGTTGTTCAAACGCATAGGCAAATCTGATATCCTCCTTTCGCACTTGAGGGTATAACTATCCACCACCTTAACTCTTCCTCAAATTCCTCTGTCCTGATTCCATGCCTCTCAACCAATCGGGCATCAATAAAATTATGAGTGGCCCTTGTGTCAAGAAGAGTGATAATCTTTTGCCCTGCTAGAACTCCACACATTCTAAATTATCCCTTCTACTGGATACTAGTGATGTGCGCATCACATTGCCTCGCTGCCCCTTCATGCTCTCCTCTTTTATGCTTATCTTTCTCGTGCTCTGTACCTGAATCCTCAGGATCAGATTGCTGATCTGGTTTCTCCGACTCAGAGTCCTCATAATATGCCCACATCACTCTATAAGCTTTTCCTTTAGGTCTTAAGGGACAATCATGGTTTGCATCATAGGGCCCCTTGTAGTAGAAACATAACTTCTTTTTGCGCAAATCATTAAGTGTATCCCTATCTAGAGGTGCTAATGATTTGCCCTTAAAATCTGGTTTGTTCTTCTTTTTAGAGAAATATTTATTGTCTCAATATGAAGAAGATCCCTTTGATGAGTACTTGCTTTGCGGGGCTGCAAGTTCCATGCTCCTAGCCTTCTTCATTTCCTCCTGAAGTGTGGGAGGATCAAATGCTTGAATCCATCCTCGCATAGGCTCCAATAACCCCTCAATGAATAGCACCACCAATCTTCTCTCTGAGATGTTGGGCACCATTACTGATAGTTTCTGGAAGTCTCCAATATAGCTTTCCAAACTACCAGCTTGCTTGAGCTAGGCTAAATCCCTGAAGTATCATTCTAGATCCTTCCTATCGAAACGCTCAATCAGTCTATCCACAAACACCTGGTAAGATGTGATCTAACTGTGTTGCAATGTAACTAGTCCATGATACCACCATTTGTGTGTTGCTCCCTCTAGATGCAAAGTGGCATATTTGATAGCTTCCTCTTCTGTCATGGGTCGAAGAGCCAAGAAGGTATCCAACTTATAAATCCATGACTGTGCCGTAGTCTTGTCATTGCCATCAAACATGGGTATTGTAAGCTTATTAGTAGCGTGTTGGAGTTCCTTATTATGATTCCTAGGTCTTCTCTCCTGTCAAGACCTATAGTAATCCATCCTTGATTGTACAAACCGATCAAAATGCATAAGCCCTTGTGCTTCAGGGGTCAATTGTTGCCGTTCATCATGGGCAGCCATGTATGCGTCAACATAAGTTGGATTCTCAACCTCTTCAATATTCTCCTCAGCTGGATCATTTCTCAGGAATGTGGGCCGAGTAGGCCTATCTGCAGTGTGGAACGGTGCCCTCTACACTCTTCGGGACCCGCTACACTCCTATCAGCTTCCTAGACCTAAGGCTGTCTTCTAGGTAAATTCAACTGCTGCAAAGTATTTGCCAACTGCTGTAAGGCCCCAGCTACCTGTTGCTGACTAACTCGTAAATCTCTTAGAGTCTCTCACTTCTCTATCACCATTTCTATCATTGTCTCTTCTCTCATCTCTGTGTAGACCCATGTCTGCTCTGTCACCCATTTCAGCCAAAGGTACCTCTGTAAATGGATCTTCTTCTTGCCAATTCCCTTCCCGTTCTGCTCATCTGCTGGTATAGTACCTATGATGACCTCTCATGTGATATTTTAACCCTCCAGGATGGCAAGATTAGGGCTTTGATACCACTATAACAATCCTTTCCCAATATGCCCTTAATTGTCTCAATTTGCTGCCTTGTAATTTTTTCAAACATTTTGTAAGCAAAGTGCTTCTTGCAGGTTTTTGTCACAATTTTGATGATTTGTTTGAATGACGATGGATTAAAGCTTCAAGTGTTTATAGAACAATGCAAGAATGACAATGCTAATTTCTAGATGCAAGAATGACTTCTTTTTTTGTTCTTTTCTATGCAATTAGATGAATTCACAAAGCAAACTAATCACTTACAGCCAATGGACATTTAGTTGAACAGTTGGCATGCAACCTATTATCTCAATTCAAATGCTCAAAAGATAACTATAAATGACCAGCAACTTGAGATTCTTATTTGTATTGATGATTTGATACAATGCTCCACTAGACTAGCCAAGACTCTTGGCATAAACAAGAATTACAATTATATGGTATGCTGGTATGAAGGGCGCACACCTACAACTGCAAATATAAACTATACTAAAGGATGAATTGTATGCAATGAACCCTGGTGGGATTGAGGTGCCCTTGAGAATAGATGGAGCAAGCAATTTCCCAGCGAAAGGATGATCTCCCAAGCCATATCGAATTTTCCAAGCCAGCCGCCCTTGTTCTGGTCTGATCTCAAATTTAAAATAATATGCAATGAATATGTGCTGCCTCAAGCATCTAATATCATCTCCATGCTCCAAGGAAGTGGGCACACCAAGCCAAGCAGAGAATCGATGCAAAATGGAACCCCCACAAGCAAAAACGTCCCTCCTAATGATGTCCTTCCTTGACTGTAAATATCTGTTTTTTATATCAAATTGCTCCACAATGCAATTTTCTCTCTTAACCAAGGAAAATCGATGCCAAGATATATAGAAACCAATACCAAAAGATAGCTATGCAACCTCCACAAATTCACCAAATCAATTTCTCCAATTTTGGCCAATGGCCACAAATTTTGCTCCAATTGAGATGACTGAAATATCACCTCCAAAATGCAACCCTTCAAGAGATATTTCACTCCCTCAGTTATGCTATCAATGAAAGTTATCATTCCCAAAGACAAATTGATTCACTGCAGGAAACTCTAGGCTCCACCAGCATACCACAACAAAGACAACATCAAATCGAGATAATTCATAATGGCAGCCCACGCCTCCCTTTATACACTTTTTTTTTTTTCCCCCCCTTCATTTGGGAAGCTTCTAGAAACATCACAATATTTTATTATTATTTTTTCCTTTTAATATATTATATTTACACTTTAATATAAAATGATGAATTATATCATAAAGTACAAATATAACATCATCTTGTAACATGAGGTTTCTAAAAATAGAAACATTCTAATAAATCATTAGAAAACCTCCATAATATGTCGAAATTTCCCCAAAGAAACCAACTGCCATTTGGATAACTGCGGAGAGGACCCTCAAACCATGCCGTATTAGCCTACGAGGACCACTGATAGGCTAATCATGTTGAAAGTACAATGTCTAACTAGAAGGGGACATTACACAATCCCTGCGGACTTTTGTCCGCAGGAGATTCACTTGGCAGAAAGGGACAAACAAGAATCTAGAAGGGTACTTGCCCTTCGAGAAGGAGCATTTCCAAATTTCCGAAGGGCAAGTGCCCTTTGGCAAAAGTCATTCCAAGAGGGAAAAATGGCCATTCAAGAACCCCGAAGGGCACCTGCCCTTCGGGAAAGCTCACTTCGGAAAATAACAAGGGCTTTCCCTTCAGAGAGGATGCAAGCATAAAGCCCGAAGGGTAGGAATCCATTAGAAAAGGACCAATATAGAGTTCTGAAAGATTCTTTCAGACAAATTGTCCGAAAGAATTCTTTCGGAAACATTTGTCCGAAGGAAACAAGGGCCAAAGGAAAAAGACAAGACAAATCCCCACAGACATTTTTTCTGCGGGAAAAGGACAGGGCAAATCTCTGAAAGAAAGCCAAGGGTAGATGACAAAAATCCGAAGGAGTTCCTTCGGACTTTTTGTCCAAAGGATTCCTTCGAAAAAATTGCCAGACAAAAAAGCTGAGGAAATATAACCCGAGGCAAATGCAACCAAGAACAAAAGGTCTGAAGAAATCTAAGACCAAGGAAATCCAAATTCCTGAGAGAAAGTCCACAAGAAGGAGAAGTCAACAGGAAGAAATCCACGGGAAGTTAAACAAAATAAATCCCGAGACTAAATATAGACAGGCAAACCAAAATAAGAGAAATCCATGAAAAACGAGAGTTGTTTTTAGTTGACTGGTCAAGCTTCAGTTGACTGATCATCCAACTCAACCCTCCAAACGTTGCAGCTTGTGTGTCAAAACGTTTCAATAGCTCTAGATGAAGAAGCCAAATTTAGAGGTGGGCATAGATTTTCATGCAAAGAAAGGTGGGCATTTCAACAAGCCCAGTCATCCACTTTCGAACGTCAAAGAGCTAGTCTCTAATTTTAGACATGGCTTAGCTGATCATGCATAAGCAAAGTCAAACGTTTGAGCCCATCATCCACTTTTCAACGCAAGAAATTTTCATGCAAGACAAAATAGACTTTTGTAAAGGCTAAGTTAGTTTGAGTTTACTCCCTCTCTATTTTCAAATGCCAATCTCTTGGCTTTTTGTAAATTTCTATATTAATGGCTTTTCAACCTTGTAAAAATCATCCCTCTTTTGGCAAGAAAACTTCTACCAAAGATTGTGATGTAATCTTTTTTCAAAATCAATAAGAAGAGGACTGTGTTTTTTCAATTTTCAATAGCTGATATAGTGTATTTTTGTTATAAATTTGCCTAAGTGATAGATTTTATTTCTTCCTTGTCAAATTTGGATTCGTACCTAGTTACTAGTTGGTCATTTATGCAGGTCACGTTCTATGTTTGAATGTCTTTTGCTGAGTGTATAGTTGATATTAGTGGCTATTTAGTGCCTTTCATTAGGCCTATTTTTCCCATTTCTCTCAAACTTAGATCATTAGATTAAACTTTTTTGTGAAATACTTGTGTATTGATCAATTGGAGTTGAAGTTCTGTCTCTTCCTTGTCTGAATCAGTGTTCTCAGAAGCTCGATTTGAGTGGATCAAGCAAATTAGGTGTATCACCATTTTAGTTAGGATTTCCTTTCAAATTTTTGCTTCCCTTTTCTCCAAACAATTTGTAGCGTAGAAGTTGAGATCCTCAGAGATACATCTTACAAGAACCAGCCTTCTCTGGAGGTTCTTTTCATCATTGAGACACCCACCCTCGTGAGAATATCCCATTGTTTCAATTGGAGCGAGGATTAGCCATTTCAGCACATCTTCGATCAGAGTACAACTCCAGGTTGACAACAGTAATGTTAGATAGACATTGTCATTTTATATGTTTGATTTACGTGTTTGTGCGATATCATGTTAGAACGTTTTTTTTTTATGATACACAATATGTAGTAAAAATCTTACAGCACACAGGTATTGGCATGTCTCTATGGATTCCCGCACCATTACTATCTATCTGTGAAGGGAGGGTCATTCTTTGATGGGGGATTGTGCGGGGGATCGATGGCCCGTGGTTGGTGTAAAAAATCATTCGGATGATGCTCTCCCTCTCCACTGCAGTATTTAGAGACTATACTTGAGATTATCAGAGATACATGAGTTAGTTTGACTCGAGCTATGTGAAGCATAGAATCTATTTATTGTATTAAGGCTAAATGCCTAATGGAAATGTAATTGTATTATTTTGTTATACTTCAACAACAGTTGTATTATTGTACTAGCCGTGGTTTCATTTTAATGTGACTACTTTCCCTACAGTTATGTTATGTTACATAAAATGCTAGTGTCTAGAACGCGTATTGCTAAGTTTGAAATTGTCTATTATGCTTTGATAGTATGTTAACAATCACTACTTAGATTCTCGTGGTGTAATCTAATGAAAGAATAAATGTTGAGTAATGAATTTTTTAAAAAAAAAAAAAAAAAAAAAAAACTACTACATTATTCTAGTACAATCCATGAGGGGTTGTCACAATCAATACATTGAAACTATCACTGAGAATGGCAAGAATGCAAACTGTTTGGTGGAATGCCTACACATTAGTAAATCAAGAAATTGTGAAAATTTGGTGAAAAATATTAGAGGGGATCTTACATTTTCATCCAATGTGTCGTTATTTAGAGTTCGTCCACCTACGTCTTCTCAAAGTTAGTGTGTATAGTCAGTTTTAATTACAGTTTTTAGAGTAGTGTCTCATTATGTGTTTTCAAAGTATCTTTATAGCTATTTTTAATAGTCATGTGAGTATTGAGTCATCTTGTTTTATAAGTTTAGTATTATTAAAAAAATAATCACTAGCTATTACTTTTTAAATATTTTGTCATTTCATATAGTCTTTGAGTGTCCTTATCATCAAAGTCAAAAGATAAAATAAAACTATTGTAAGTTGTCTTGTCGTTAAAGTAAATAAGTCTGACGGGTCAGTCAAATAACACATTAAGAGTAATAGTATTGCCATGGTCCATAAAGATTATAGTCATGTGAGTATTGAGTCATCTTGTTATAGAAGTTTAGTATTATTAAAAAAATAATCACTAGCTATTACTTTTTACTAGTCATGTGAGTATTGAGTCATCTTGTTTTATAAGTGTTGACACTGTGGATTGCACCCTTGGCAGAAGGCTGAGCCTCTGTCCTCCACGCGGCACAATGGAGACTCCTCTCTTGCCTGTGGGTCTGGCAAAATTGAGGGGAGAATCTCTAGATAAGGGCTAGCTCCCTTTGATGCATCTCTGAGTTATTCCAGTACTATTGCTAATATATATTAAAGGGGGGGTTGAAAAGAGAGAAGGATTACTGAAAACAGGACCTAGACTAATACAGTGATGCACCAAAAAAGTTTGATCTACTCATTTACTCACACTTCAGACCAGAAGAGGACATTCATACACTTTATCTGATGAAAAGACCAGACTGTAGGAAGCTTAACAGGGAGGCTTAATGAAGACACAAAAAATGAACTTACCACAGGGGCTGTAGGAAAACACACTGTCTGGTAACCCTCTTTTGTCTCTGCGCTCCAAATACAACACTTCTTGTTACCTGCATAAATGGTGATTTGTTTATACCAAGTATGTTGGTGTCAAACTTGTGAAAGCATCATGCAAAATGATTGAACACAAGGTTAACACTCAGAGATATATCCAGCCAGACAGAGGTAAAACGCATTCTATTGATTCAAGGTGAAAATTTTGGCAAGGCTTCGCCTTACAAAATGAGAGATGCCTTTCTCAAAAGAGAGTTTACAATATATATATAGAGAAAGAGGAAGCAATGGTGCCATTTTTTACAAGTGGCCCATGTTGCGTTGAAAACATTGGGAAGAGGAAGTCGCTGCAAGAACATGCTGTGTCAGTTGCCAATCTTGACTTTGGCGTTTAAAGTTATATCAAACATTATTGTGAAAGCATGGGTTGCGCCCCTTTGTCTGCTAACAAGACCACTTCTTAAAGACATTCACGTGGTTGTCTGCTCATCAATGCAAAATGAGGAAAAACAGGGCGCGCCATTCACTGTTTGCGCTCTTTGATGACCATTTCATAGGGACTATTCCAACAGCTGTAATAACTCTTCTGCCGACTCTTCCCTTCTGCCACCTGGGCTGTTTTGTCCATATTTGTGCTTGGCTCCTCGGGCTCCTTTCTCGGTGGGTCGCTAAGTTCACTCTTGACTTTTGTCTTTTCTCAACTTTTGTCTTTTCCTAGCCCTTTCAGCCCTCGGGGCTGTCTTCTGTCAATCCTTTGGCTCTTCTGGCGCCTTTCTCGGTGGGTCGTTTCCTTTTGGCCTTAAGCCCTTTGAATTCCTTCGGATTCACATTCAATCATTTAAGGATCAACGGTTATTTCATTGTCGTAAAGTTGACGTTCACGCGCCCTCGCCATTTGAAAGCCAACGGCTATTCCATTGTCCTGAATTTGATGTCTGCGGAGACGTCATCGGACGTTTGAATTCCAACGACTAGTTCGCGATGCTGAATTTGATGTCTTCAGGCCCGTCACCCCTTTTGTAATTCCTTCAGCTTTTGTCGCAATTCCATCGGCCTTTTTTCCCTCGACTTCACTTTTCGAAGTGTTCCTTCAGACATTTTTTGAAGGATATCTCCCCTTTCTTTTCCTTTGTTTGGGCTTTTGGCGTTGAACCCTCCCGAAGGGAAGGTGTCCCTTCGGGGCTTGGAGAAAGGTCCTCCTTTTGGCAGCCGAGAGTCCCCCGCAAGGGTATTTGCCCTTCGGGCTCCTTCGGGCTGCCTTGTCTCAAATCCTTCGGACAAAATGTCCGAAGGAATTCCTTCGGATGTTTTGCCCGAAGGAAATGTGCCTTCAAGTTTCGGCATTTCTTCTTGGTCTTTTCCTTTGTGAATTTCTTCGGACAAAATGTCCGAAGGAATTCCTTCGGGCATTTTGTCCAAAGGAATTCACACTTGGTTCTACACGGATTTTCTTCAGACATTTTGTCCAAAGAAATCCTTTGCTCCTTTCCTTACGAATTTCCTTCGGACAGAAAGTCCGAAGGAATTCTTTGCCTTGGTATTTCTTTTTGAAGGAAACTTACCTTTCGACTTTTCTGCCTCATCATTTTCTGAAGGAAACTCTACCCTCTGCAAAGGTACTTTGGGTCTTGATCAGCCCCTTCGGAACTTCTGATTTGGTCCTGCCGCCGACCAAAGTGCCCTCCGAAGAAAATTTGTTGCCCCTTTTGTGAACTGTGTAGGCCATTTCGGGCTTTTTTTAGCTATGACTTTGAACCTTTCAATTGAACTTGAACCATTTTTTTGGAGTTCAATGGTTCAATGGTTCAACGGTTCAATACTCTGTTTTGCAAAGAGTCGGGTTCACTCAGTCTCCTGATGAATTCAATGCATCATTGAACCTACTGTCTGAACCTATTGCTTGAACCTCTTTTCCACCTTGTTCATTTCCCTGAAGGTGCTCATTGCCTTCCGCAAGGGCACTTTGCCTTTGGAGCCTGCTGAACGACTTGCATCCATTTGGAACCGGCCCATTTCCTTTGCCGAAAAGGCCTATGCAAGGCAATCGCTCAAAGCGAAATAAGCTCCATATTGAACCAAAAACCTACAGGTCTTGGATCTCTCAACTCTTTATAAGACCAGGACTATTGCAAAGGGAAAAAACCATGATTGCAACAAGGTGAAAACATCAAAGACTGGGACATCAAGGAAACAAAAGGGAGGACCGATTTTTTGGGCCTGCAGGACCAAAAATGGTCAACAATAAGTTTAGTATTATTAAAAAAATAATCACTAGCTATTACTTTTTAAATATTTTGTTCATTTCATATAGTCTTTGAGTGTCATTATCATCAAAGTCAAAAGACAAAATAAAACTATTGTAAGTTGTCTTGTCGTTAAAGTAAATAAGTCTGACGGGTCAGTCAAATAACACATTAAGAGTAATAGTATTGCCATGGTCCATAAAGATTATAGTGAGTGTTTCTAGTACAAACTGTGTGAGAGTTTTTTGGAATGACACTTCGGATCACACTCAATGATCCATCATCATGTAGGGAGCAATATGATCCGAAGTGTTGTTTCAAAAAACACACACACAATTTTTACTAGAAAAAATCACTACAAATAACACATGTTTGTTTTATTTGTCAAAGTTGTCATTAGTAGTTTTAATTGTCATTATGTCGAAAATATTAAATAAGCCTATGTTGAAAGGCAATTGTTATCTCAATAAAATATGCACAATGATCATAATTGTGAAAAGTCCCAATTATGTAAAAAACGCATTATCAAGAGAACCCAACATTCTTTCTTGTGGGGGGTTCATATTCACCCATGTGAGCACTTAGGGGGAAAATGTTAAGAATTTATTGTGTTAATGCTCACATTTGTGAGCATGTATGCTAGTAGTATTATGTGAGTATGTAGTGGGTTGTATTAAACTACTTAATAGGTGAGATATATTTGTAATATTATGTGAATGAGTTGTGAGAACTCGCATAGATTAAATTTGGCAGAGACTTTAGGATTGTGTAAAGAGATATTACAAGATATAGTTGGAGTGAGTGAGATTAGGAGAGATATCATGGGGATTTGAAAATAAAGCAGACTTATTGAGAATAGGAGATAGGTTGCCTATAAATGTAATAGTTCTCTATTGAATAAGGCCTGTTGATTGATTGACCCAATTTGTGCATTTACGCATTTGAGTTTCGGCTCTCCCACAATGGAGATATTCTCCAATATGGAGAATTTTCTACAATAGCTACCGCCATAATGTTGGGATATTGATGGTAGATGTGTTGTCATTAATGTCAAGTGGCATTGGTGATGACAAAGTGGTCTATGATGTTAATGAAATGGAGCATGGTGGCATAGTGTACTTAGTACAATGTGATACTTGCAAGCATATGCATAGGTGTCCTAGGTGGATTTTGTATGGCTGAATGGAGCTTGGTATGATGATGTTTGACTTGTTCCTGATGTGTTCTATGCTCAAGGGTTGTATTCATATGGCCTTCATGAGGTATGCAGGTCAGTTTATGTCTTGTAGGTTTGATCATGCATGGTTGCCTATGGGGTTTTGAGCACTATGGATTTTGTGACATGGTAAGGAGCTCAGTATGCTTGGCATATATATGTTAGACATGTATAGGGTGCTAAGAGGTCAGGTGTATGGTTTGCAAGAGGTGGCTAGTAGTCTGCAAGACAGTTTGACCAATGGCCTATTTGGCCTAGGTGGGCTTGTGAGGCCTTGTGAAGGGTCAAAGAGTGTTTGCAGGTTGGTGAAGCTTGTTTTTGCATGAGAGATGGTTAGGCAAGTTTGTTCAAGCATGTTGATGATGTCTGAGGTTAGAGATTGAGCTACAAAGTCAGAAAGTTGGTTTAAAAGCTTCAAGAGGTACTAGAAAGGTGTCTAGTGAGCTCGAGGACTTTCTTGTGTCTGTTAGCATGTGCAGGGTCTACATGGGGCACTGAGCCTTTTGGAGATGTTGGGGAGGGTCCCTAAGAAGATTCTTCAAGCATTAATTCATAGACTAAGGTACTATCCTTTATGAACGATCGTTAAGAAGCTAAGCAGGGTTTTGTGTGCAAAAACCCTAGTTTTAGACCCAATAGAGAAGATCTTGATGGTTTGGGCTTAGAATGGATTGGATTCTAAGCCATTTTTTTGTATTCTTGGAATGGTTGCTAATGGGCTGTTAACAGTATTCTTGTTTCTGAGGAAGATTTTTGTGAATGACCAGATGATCTAATGGATGATTGTTGAAACTCAGGACTTGTCCCAAATAGTCATGAAAAGTTTCAATAAGATTCATCTTTCTATGTCAAAGTTCTAAAAGGTTACAGTTGACTAGTCGATATGAAGGAAATGGTGTCTTAAGTGAGAAAGAGTGATCAGAGTGAAAAGAGGAATTGGAAGGCCTAATCAGTGAATAGGAATGGGTCTGAGCTCTTGGAGGTGATGTAGGGGATGTATGCCCTCTATCCATGAGATTATTATTGTTCCTAGTCACTTGGAGTTGATTGAATGATTGACTCGTAGTTGACCATGATGGTTTTGCTAGCAAAAGGAACATGTTTTGGATGATTTTGTTTGCAGGTCAGACGATCAGATCAAGTGTACTTGATGATTGGAGAGTGTTGAGGATCTCTTGAAGATATTCTGTAGTGGGGCTGTGCTTCATTTGTGAGGTGTTTGTGATATGAGTTCATGGTTTGGTATAAAAAGCTTGTGCAGAGAATCATGGCTGACCTTGGGGGACATGAATAATTCTTCCTAAGATATTCTAGAGTGAGATGGCTGACCATATTAGTGAATAGTATATATTCAAGGTGATTTATGCCTTTTGGGTGTGTGAATGAAATAAGACAAGCAAGTGTATGTATTGATTTTGAAGACCTTGTGCGTTGGGAGTCTTGGTGACCAATGTTTGTATGAGATTGAGCAGAGAAAAATGTCATTAGACTCAGCATAATTTTATGATTCTATTGATTATTTTTATCAGATTTATAAGGGCATATTTGAATATAAGCGAACGATTTGTGAAGGGGTTATTTGCTTGTGTTGAAGAGATAGCTTGGTGTTGGTGACTTGTGTCAAGTTGCAGACTTGAAGAAGAGTGTTCATGCAGGTTTTCTCAATCAGATTGAGAAGCAATCAAAGTTTCAAGAGTTGTTCATTTGATAAGGTGTTGTGTTGGTGCTCAACATCTTAGGCAAGTTGGTTATTGTTATCATGTTTGTAATCATCATATAGGACTGTAGTCCATTGTTTTGCAGACTTGAGAGTGGGTTTTCTCTCCCATGAGGATTTACCACATAAATCTATGTGTTATGGTTTCATTCATGCTTGTTCTTTGAGTGGGTTTTCTCTCCCATGAGGGTTTCCCACATAAATCTTTGTGTTATGGTTTCATTCATGCTTGTTCTTTGATTCATCTATCTTGCATATTGATATGGTTGGTTAAGTAGCTTGAAGAGTTGGGAATTGGATTGTAATATTGTTATGCCATTGATTCAAGCGCCCCCGCCCCGCCCCCTGCCTCCCTCCCCCTCTCAGTAGTGTATACCTCCATCACATAAAGCATATAGGTTAGTTGATATAGAAACTTAAAAATGATGCTTTAGTCAGGATGTCGTAGTTGATGAGAATGCATGGCCGTTCCAGATTAAGACCAATTAGAGATTAGATCATAAAGTTTCAGCCATTACAGTTGATATGATTGAGTTTTCACGCCGAATGGATGGGTATAGTCACCATGAGGAGAAGGAATCACTCAAGTATGAATCTTGAAAAAATTTCAGCCAAGATGTAGCTACAAGTTCCTCAAATCAACAAGACACCGATGCTGATTTGAAGGGGAAGGAACATAAGAAGAGACCAAAATGGTGGTACAACACCTATGGCAATATTCAGGAATATGAGCTCCCTTATTTGAGAGAGGAAGGAAGACCAAAAATAGGTAAGACATTTGATACGATGAATTATTCTTTGATGGCTAACCTTCAACATTATTTTGAACCTAAATTATATGAAGAGGCCAAAGGAAAAACGGAATGGGAGAAGTTCATGCAAGCCCAACATGAAACTTTAATGAAGAACCAAACATGGGTTCTAGAAGAGCCTATTGGGAAGAAACCCATTGGCTGCAACTGGCTGTATAAGGTGAAGTATAAAGCAAATGCCACACTTGACAAACAAAAAGCAAGGCTGGTCTCAAAAGGCTTTGCACAAAAGGAAGGGATTGATTATGAGGAGACATCTACTCCTATTGCAAAAATGAAAACAATTTGATTGGTTCTACCCATGGCTACACAATTTGGTTGAGAATTACATTTGATGGATGTGAAGAGTGCCTTCCTCAATGGAAATCTAGAGGAAGAAATATATATGTAGCAATCATAGGGATTTCAAGTTCCAAGGAAGGAACATATGGTGTCAAGATTGAAGAAAGCTCTTTATGGGCTAAATCAGGGTTCCAAGGCATGGTTCTTCAAAATTGATAGGTATTTGGGAGATCAGAGACTCAAAATAAGTCATTTTGACCCTAATCTATACATCAATAGTAGGAATGGCGATGTGCTGATTCTAGCGGTATATGTTGGTGACATCATCATCACAAGTAATGAGGTCAGAGCTATTGAAAAGGTAAAATCAAATTTATGTTCTACTTTTAACATGACGGATCTAGGCCTCCTACATTATTGTTTAGTTGTAGAAGTTTGAAAAACTGATAAATATATATTTTTCTTCTCAAACAAAATATGCGAGAAGTTTGTTATACAGGTTTAGGATGACAACTGCACCCATGGAGATAGCGCTGAAACTTTCAGCCAAGACTGATGCAAAAGTAGTAAATGAATCAGTCTATAGGCAACTAATTGGCGGCTTATCTTACATCCACTAGGCTTTATTTGTGCTATGTAGTCAGCTATATCAACTGATTTATGACGGCCCCAAAAATAATGCATTTGATTGCGACGAAGAGGGTGTTGTGATATGTGAAGGGAGCGTTATATTTTGGCATTCTATATAGTAAGAGCAAGGAGCTTCACTTGTGTGTCTATTCAGAATTGGATTGGGCAAGATCCATGGATGACAAGAAGTCTACAACAGGTTATGTGTTCTATTTAGGAACAAGGGCGCTTTCTTGGATAGGAAAGAAACAATGTGCACTTTCACTATCCTATACAAAATTAGAATATAGAGCCGCAATGAAAGGGCCATGTAAAGCAGTTTGGCTTAAAAGAGTGCTTGCAGATTTGCAAGTTGATTAAATTGAGCCTACAATATAGTTTTGTGATAACCAATAAATTATTAAGTTGGAAAAAATCCATTCTTTCTGTAATGTCCCCAAATTGGGATGACAACCAAAAAAGAGGGTACTCTTTCTATAACAAGTACTTTGTGTGATTATGGCTACAACTTAGGAAGACTGGTCCTATAGTCGTGGTATAATATCTTCACTCAATTCTCCTTTCCCCCAAAAAAGGACCAAGATGGCACAAAGCTAATAAAACACATCAAGAATAATAAAACAACGAGCATAAGAGGAGACATGAAGCAAATACATGCATGAGATATATATTATGGATCCGTTCATGGAATGTGTAAGTATCTAGTTTCCAATGAAATTGATGTGTTCTTACAACTAAAGGAATAAAACAATGAGAAAAAGAGGAGACAACAAGCAAGTACATAGACAAGGAATATATATTATGGCTCCATTCATGGAATGTGTTTGTGTTTTTAATGAATTGTCAATATGTATTATACAATATCCATTGGAGTACAACTAAACGAATATAACGATGAGAAAAAGAGGAGACAACAAGCAAGTACACGCACAAGGAATATATATTATGGCTCCATTCATGGAATGTGTCTGTGTTTTTAATGAATTATCAATATATCTCATACAATATCTATTGGAGATTAACCTTTATTGGGGTCTATTTCAAATTTCTTAAAGTTAGTGTTTAAGATTATTGTTTTCTAAATTCCCTATAAAAAGAGATTATAAAATTTATAGTGGTGCCTACACCACTTTGTCCCACTATGTAAAATTCTCCATATCGAGGAATATTGGAGTTAAATATGAAATGTGTCTCCTTTGCCACTTTGCCCACACTTTCCCCTCACAACATGAGAACTAGAGCACTGGGCACATAATTTGAAGGTTGACAAAGGCTATGATAGAGTCACTTTGTAACTCCTTTTGCATTCTTCACTCTATTTAAAGTGTTCACAGTATCTTCCTATTAAGGATTCTTTGAGTGCTTCTAAGGCTAATCTTTCCTTTGAAGGATGATGTATATTGTGAGATTTTGTATTTCTTTGGCGAACTCTCAATAACAAACATGGTTTTCTTTTGTCATACAGTTTCCCCACTTTCCAACTTGGATCTCAGACTTTTTATGTTTTGGCTTATTCTTAAGGTCACTTGTTTGTTGCATATTTTCTCTTATGACTTAATTTTTTGGTAGTTGATCATGGAATTATCTCTTCCCATATCCTTAGTAGTTTCGCATGTTGATAATTTGGGGCTTCTCAATCCCCATGAAAAAAGGGATGGACTCGATTTAGGAAGACCAGTCCTATAATAGTCATATAATATATTTGCTTAAGTTTCCTTTCCCTTGGACAAAGGATCTCGCAATTCATTTTAGCATTTGGTTTCTAATGAAATTGATGTGATATCACAGGTAGAAGAATAAAGAAATGAGCTAAAGAACAAACAAGAAACAAATTACATGCATGTGAGATTTTGTGGTCCGCACAATTCTATACTCTTCTATCACATAATTCTAGATATGAATTACAATGATGAAGAATATCTAGAGCAATACATAGCATGCACACTTGGATTTCCAAATACAACTCATCTAGGATGGGAAAATAGGATGAGAATAAAGCAAAACATAGAGAAAATAACCCATCTAAATATTTTTACAACCACTCAATTATGACTTCTCATCATTTCCTCCCTATTTAGAAGAAATTGTCCCCAATTTCTCCTTCAAATTGTAAAATTGGTCCTCTTTGATTGCGAAAGCTTGTTGGCACATGTCAATAAAGTTATTTTGTGTCCTACGCAATAAGAGACGTTTTTCATATGCCATGTAGTTCAAGTTCATTATTCAGAAAGGTATCCTTGATCAAAGGAGGTTTGAAGTTAGGAATAGTGGCCTAGGAGGTTGGAATTTAGGAATGATGGCCTTAGGGTATGCAACTCAAAACCTCCTCTTCCATGTGTGAAGGCTTGTGAAGCTTGAGTTGGCTTACATTGAGCACACCATTCATACCAAGCTGAGCAGAGCGTACACCAAGTGCATCATTGAATGTGAAATATTCGCACCTACATAGTAGGTGTAGTTCTGTCTCGTCTGCGCCCAAGAATGATCAAATAAATGCATCCATGCAACACTAGCGTTAATTAATAAGTTGACACTTACAGTTATATAAAAGGAACTATAATAAAATCTTATATATCAAAAAATCAAGGAGCAAGAAATTTTATACTATCATTATATATTTTAGTGCTAGGGAAAGACCACAAAATATAAAGTTTCAGTTAACTTTTGTTTCAATCTTATTGTTTCTTCACCTATATTTTGAAATTCACTTCTAGTAGAGTATCCTCTTAATTCAAGATTAATCTTAGCCACAATTTTATGAAAAATATGATGTCATGATCTAAAAGGGAGATTTTTTTTAATATTACTTCTACTAAAACATATTTTTTTATTTCATTTTACTTTTGTTGAATCTCCTGATTTCTATATTTTCATTTCAATTGCACTGACCACTTCATGTTCATTCAAGATAAATCCATATAGTTTTGTTCTCTTATAACATTCTTAATGTGTGGAAGATTTTGATATGGATATCTAAATTGATTATGTTTTCTGAAGAATTGAGGCCAATAAAAGTTTTGGTCTACCTTGCAGTTTGACAAGATTCACTATTCAAAACCTATTAATTATCTCGTGCTCACTTTTAATTGCATGCTACTTGAATTTATAGATACTATTGCAGACAATTCCATTCCTTGTGTAAATGTGCATTTATGTTGAAAAATATCATTCATGTAAGGAAAAATTAATGCACTTCACCCTTTTTTCACAGTGGCCAGCCTCCAGAGGAAGTCTTTCCATATCAACATGCACTTTTGAATCCTTGTCACACGGCAACATTATTTTGGTAATGTGTTTTGGAACACAAATATGATTGATGGGCCCTTGAAAAACAGTAATGAACAGGGAAATAAATCCTAGAAGCATCAACTCTGCAAAAAATCATTGTCAATTTCATAAGAAAACAATCTAAAACTTCTCATATTGAAAGAACTACATGCAATGTAAACTTAAGATAAAAATGCAAATCATGAAGAGAATGCTGTAAGTATCTTAAGAAAACATGAGGGCACATTTGTTCAACTTCTTATCACTTCACAAACATAAAAAACGGAAGTAGAAATTGGAATTTGAATGGCATCTTAATTATTAGTACTTCTATACACATGGGATAACACCAAAGACTATTTCTCATAACCACAAGTAGAAGACCAAGGGTAGAAGATTTGACAGAGATGTTGAAAAAATTCCAAGGAAGATTGGAGTTGATGAAGACTGCACAAAGTAAAGATGATGTTGTAGCTGTGAGTATAGAGAATGAAGAAAAAATGATGATGGGTTGTGCCTATAGCAAGGCTAGATGCTTTGGAGATAAACCAGACAAGTGAAGGAAAAGATTTCAGCCAAAGAAAAAGACCAGCAGTGGTAAAGGTGAAAGAAAGAGGTAAGTCTACTTGTGACATTGATTTGTTTTGTGGAAAAGAGAGCTCAAATAAGCTCATGAAATGGATTGTTGAGTTAGAAAATTTATTTGAAGTGGAAAATATTTTGGATCCCATGAGGGTCAATATTGCATGCACTAAGTTAGGTGGACATGTAGCCATGTATTGGAAATATCTCCATGCAAGGAGACGAGAGTGGAATGAAGAAGGTGAGTGGATTGGAACAAATGGTTTCCAAAGTTGATAGGTCATTGTGTGCACCCACATTTGTGGAGAGAATGGTTGCAGAAGCCACAAGAATTGAGGCTTGAGCATGAAGAGAAGTAGATTGCATTCAAAGGCAATGGGAAAAGGAAGTTGCCAGGTGATCAGCTCAAAGAAGTGAATGTAGAGAAGAAGAATGCCATGCAAGGTACTGGGAAAGTGAGATGTACAAGCGAGAAGCCCAAATCTGATTTTCAGAAGAGAAAAAAGAAAGAAGTTTATAAGCAGCCCATTGTAATATTCCAAATCGGAATATTTAACATTAATTTGGTTTTCTCATAACTCCTATTTTTTTTATAAATATAAATATTGCATTTAAAATAATAAATTAAATAAAATATAAGTCCACAAGGGGTTTCATCCTTGGGCTATTATAATCACAAGGGTTTTCATCCTTGAAAATGGTTGTATAGCATAATGCTTATACGAATTTAGATGACTGAATACATAATTGAATGATGTCTCCCATCCCAATGGTTGATTATTTACATCTTCAAATCCTTACATCAAAGAGACATGACTTTTCAAAATGTCTTGTTCCAAGAGGTATATTTCCAAGGGTGGCGTCTTTTGTCTTAATGAATGTTGGTTAACAATTTATTAATTAAATAATTAATAAATTAGTAATTGTTGCTGTTCCGATCTTCTATATAACTAAGTGTGGCGATCTTCTAAAGTAATTGTTGTTGTTCCTTAATAAATAATTGTTGTTGTCTAATGGTAGCGATTCCCCTCTTGGCAATGATCTTCTTGGCAACTATAATATTCCTTGCAGCGATCTCTTCCTTGGCAGTGATCTCTTAATTGAGGCTGAGTTTGGGAATATTACAAACCTTCCTCAAATTGTTTGTCCTCAAACAATTGTAAATTAAGGTGTTCAAGAATTAATGCTCCTTCCCTTGTTGTATCTTCGATTGGAAATCTCACAAATGCGATCAAATATCGTAAGACAACAGTTTGAGTGGGAACCACCAAAATGTCAGGAGGTTTTGCATACTTTTTCCATGAGAAGATCTTACAAATAACCAATGCTCTATAATCTTTAGGTTTCTTGTTTTCACTCAACAGCGAAGGATAGTAGAAAAAATATGAATAGCTCTTGTCAATCAAGAGGTGGGTGTAAACATTTCAAGCAGACATGTACTTTATCTTACGCAAACCCCTTAAGCCATTCCTTATGATAGAGTACCAAGTACATGTAGAATTTACATGGAATGCAAACATAGATTCTTCAGTGGCCCTACTTTGATCCAAGTTGTTCTCTCGTTCTGAGTAATAAAAAATTACAAATGCATAAAGACAGTCCTACACATTCAACTTATTAGTGTACTTTAGTATATAAAATGAGGATCTATGTATAAACAACACATAGATGATGATTTGGTGTGGAAGTAATATTATATCTATAGGGTCTTTTGCGATAACTCAGCTTCATTGATACTAGCAGATCGACAATCCTTCTGCAGCCATGGTATACCCAACTTCACAATTAATCCAATACCCATCTTTGTAAACCAGTTCTTGAAACCTTCATCCAATTTTCCAAGGAAATCAAAAGGCCAACAAAAATGTTTGTGGTTTCGTCAATAAGCGCAATTGTATGTAACAATCCATCAGTTCCAATCCTGCCATTTCGAAAAATGTTACGAACAGGTTGAGTAGCTTTATCTTCATTTTTAACAATAATATGATTGCCATTATGTTCATCTATTTTGTTCACATTTGTCTCTAGACAATCATTTGAGGAAACTGCAATCTCGTGTTCAGGGCATACTTTGATCAAATGATCATCTACTACACATTTGGTAATTTCCAGGTTTTGTTTGAAATTCTTCGAGCCAATTAAATTTGTTATACAATAGTGCTCTAGAATATAATTATGTTTATGTAATATCCTCAAACTCCACCCAAGTTGCACAACACCCAAGCAAGGATAGAAACAGCCAAGGAATGATAGAACACAGTCAACCACCAATGAAAACAAATCGCTGCCACCAGCAAATAAAAGGAAAGGCAAATTGTAGCATTCAAAAGAAATCAACGCAACATTCACAAGCACTCGCCATTCCATTAAATCATTGTTTTTAATTAATTAAATCGCTGTTAATTAATTAACTCACTATTGTTAGTCAATTAAATCAACATTCATTAAATAAATGGTCACCACCTTTGGGAAAAGACACATTGTTTGATGGAGGCGATGACATTAATATTCATTCATTGGTGTGAAAGAAGGCATCCAATTCAATTCAAACATTCAAACATTCAAGTACAATTATGTGTTTTATTATTCTATTCAAAGACAAAAACCTTTGAAAAACAATCCAAGGACGAAAACCCTGTGATAATTATTGTAATAATCGAAGGACGAAAACCCTTATGAAATTTAATTGTATTATTCAAAATTATTATTCAAATATAAAGTTGTATGTTATCAAAATTAAAAAAAAAATCTCATAAATTTTGTTTTATCAAATAATATTCTGTTTTGGAATATTATAGTGGTATCAGATCTCTCTATCCTGCCAGCCTATGGAACAAAAAACTTCATGCAAGGTGACAATAAAGAAATCCGTTATTATCTGAGAAGTAAAAATAAAAACTCTGGTCAGCAAAGAGAAGAAACCAAAAGGGATGAGGAAAGGGAAAACATGGAAGAGAAAGACCAAAATGATGAATAGATTAATACGCTGATTCACGGTCATGAACAATTGGCTAATACAATGAATTAATTAGCTATTGTAATACAATCTATGACGAATCATAGCTATCGAAATGGTGAAAATAGCCATTCTAACATGAGCCATAACCAAATCCCTCATAAAACAACAATGAGTTCTTCAAATAGACCCTTTTAACCTAAATCTATTCCAAGAGTAGAATCATTTATGGAAGAAAAAACCCAAAATTCATTTGGGGATGACCTTACAGCTGATTTTGAAGAATATCGAGCCCTTTCAGATAACTTAAAAAGGGCAATATCGCTCACCAAGTTCATAGAAATGAAAGGAAATATAAAAGGTACCAAAATAGAGAATAGACCCCAGAATAACCAAAGAGATCTTCAGCAGGCGTTGGGTAAATTGAACTTGTCTACTTTTGATGGCTCTAACAAATGCATGGCTTGGGCATTGATCCAAAAATTAGATACATACTTATCTCTCTGTCTCATGATGGAAGAGGAAGCGATCAAATTTGCAACCCTTCATCTTGAAAGAACAACTCATGAATGGTGGTATCATAGATTGATTACACAAAGACATGATCTTATTAAATAATATGATGAATTTACTAAGAGATTAATCGAAAGATTTGATAGAATTGACCTGCAGAAACTCCTAGTTTCCTCTGATTCTGAAAACTGGCTGTTTATATGTTTTTCTTCCGAAGTTTTTGATTTTTTTGATGTTTTTGGGGTTTTTGGCATGAAATAGGAATAATGCGATTTTTGCATAAAATAGTAAATAAATTCTATAAAATTTATCTAACTCCATAAACTATATAATTTACTGCAAACTTCAAGCTTATTTTCATATAAAATCTTCCAGAGTCGATTACAACTAAAACCAGTTACATACAAGGTAAAAAGCAATGATATTTTAAAAACCTGGTTTTTGATGCAGCATTAAATGCCCTGCTGAAGATGGTACGGCTGCATATATATGACCTTCTTTTCTGAGTCTGGTAAACTCCGCTTGCTCCCAATACAACTGCGCCCCAGAAGGATGAAGAACTAAGACCAGAAGAGAGTCGTTTTTCCCAATGACAAGAAGGTACTGCCTATTGCAAATAAGTACGTCCAGGTACAGGTACGGCTGGGTCTGAACCAGCAATTAATGATGTTGTACGGCCTGCCTTGTAACTCTCCAGACCTCCAAAAAAAATAGGCGCCTAGGTAAAACCCTGCCTGCTGAATAACTCTGCTGAAAACCTGTAAATAGATAACCTCTGAAGATCAATGATTCCTTCTGGATGAAGAAACCTCTGCTGCAATAAATTAGGTGTTATTTCACACCCTCTGAATTGCTTCCAATGGAGATGGCACGTTCCCCAAGGAATTTGAACTTGAAACCCTGAAGCTTCTTGCTCATACCAAAGTTGATCAATTTCAATTCGCAATAATGACATAATGGCTCGATTCCCAAGGCAAATGCATAAGTAACCAAAGAGGTGCGATTTCCTCCATAATAGGGTTTTTAATTAAAAAATCGTACTTCTCTTTATTTTAATATTTCCATAGTCGTGGCCAATTTTATAATAATATATAATTACAAATTGGCCCCCTCCTAATGATGGGCGACCCCTCAGCATTAAAATCATTTAAGTTATAATTTTTAATTATAACTTAATATAATAGTCTTCGCATAATTAATACAATTAAATATTAATATTTCCCTCGTTACTCACCCGATGACTGAACCGTTTGAAGCTGTCATATACTGAAGTGATTCCGAACGCTGCCAACCCATATTGCTAAAAATAGCAGGGGTCCCACTCTGACCACTAGGAACTGCTAAAAATAGTAACTTCTGCCAGAAGTCTCCGATCGAGCCCAAACGAAAGCCAACTGATCAAACTCTGCCAACTGAAGCATGAGCCAAGCTCCAAAGTGACCCTCTATCCAGTCTATCAGCCTACGAGGGTCGTATGATAGGCTAATCCTGTGCTCCGAGAGATGTCACTGAGAAGGGGACATGACATGACCCCAAAATTCATTTTCAAGAATTGGAATTGTTGAAACAAAGTAGCAATGTGGAAGACTGTGATATAATTTCAGAGACTCCTCGTGGTGGTTCCAGACATTATTGGAAGGAGGCTCGTAGTATTTTTCATGGAAGGATTGATCGAGCCACTCAAAGGGTTAGTCAAAGCCTTTAACCCTTCCCTCCAAGAAACAATAAAAAAGGCATTAGATTTGGAGACATCAACACCAAGGAATAAAATTGTACCATTTGTACAACCAAGAATAGCCAATAATGGACAACCATGAACCATACCTTCAGGACAACAAGGGACATTACCCTATGGCCAACAAAAAAAACCATTTCAATCAGGAGGATTCCAACCTGGAGACCCACCTAAAATAGGTAAAGAAATAGAAACAAGAAATGAACTAAGAAGAAAAAAATTATATTTCACTTGTAAAGACCCCTAGGTACCAAGTCACCGTTGTTTGGGAAAGAGGCAAGTCCATTACATCAAAGTTGTGTCAGATGATGAACCCAATGAAGAAGAGGTCATAGTTGAAGAAACAATACATGAATCAGAAGAAGGGGAAAGAACATTGGAGGGTACATTTGCAACTTTATCAGGAGCTCCAAGATACCATCCCTTTAGAGTAAGAGGGAGTCTACAAGGATAAAAAATCACCGTATTGATCAATAGTAGAGCCACCCACAATTTTATTGATGAAGGATTGGTAACAAAAATAGGTTTAAAAACAGAAGAATTTCAAGGTTTCAAGGTGATAGTTGCTGATGGTTTTACTATTCCATGTACTCGAAGGATTCCATTACTCCATCTCACATTGGGAAAACATCAAATAAATGATGATTTCTATGTGGTGGGCATTGGCAAAATGGATTTGCCACTAGGTGTTCAATGGCTACATTCCTTGGGGGGATTTATCCAAAACTATCAAACCATGGAATTGAAATTTAAAGTAGAGGGGAAAGAAGTAATTCTCCAAGGTATGGCTAATGGAGCCCTCCAAGTGGTCATGGCCAAGAGGATGGAAAGGGCACTCAAGAAGGGCCACGTTTCATGGGCAACACAATGTTTTGTAAGCTCAACAAAATCAGAACCGCATATTCATCATGAAGATATTCAGCCCATAATTAATAAACATGCTAAGGTTTTTGAGCATATTTCACATGGGTTGCCACCAAATCGGGGTTTTCAACATATCATTGAATTATAAACTGGTGCCAAGCCAATAATCATCACACCTTACTGCCACCTTCGAATCTATAAAGACGAGATTGAAAAAAATATCAAGGAATTGGTGGAAATGGGACATATTAGGCCAAGTTCAAGTCCTTTTCCTTCATCTGTGGTCCTAGTCAAAAAGAAAGATGGCACATTGAGAATGTGCATAGACTATCGTTAATTAAATAAAAAGACCATTAAGAATAGATATCCAATACCAAGAATTGATGAACTAATCGATGAGCTTCATGGAGCAATTTTCTTTTCCAAAATCGATTTAAAATCAGGATATCATCAAATACGGATGCGAGACAAAGATATTCAGAAAACGGCATTCAAATCTCACTATGGGCATTTCGAGTTCTTGGTTATGCCTTTCGGATTGGCCAATGCTCCAGCCACCTTTCAGTCCTACATGAAACATATTATCGATAAATATTTGAGAATAATTGTGTTGGTTTTCTTCGATGATATTGTTGACCAATTTTTGGTCCTTCAAGCCAAAATTGGGCACCCCCTACTTTTTCTTTGCAAAAGTCATCCAATCCATGTTTTCGCTAGATCATCCCTCTGCTGCCTTGTAAAAAAAAATGTTCTATGCCAGACCTTTCTCATGAAAAATCCAGGTGTTTCCCTCATTCTGCTTTGCCAAGTGCAAATTGGGTTTGTGCAGGTTCATTACTTGTCTACTTTTATAAGCAGAAGCGATTGAAGAACCCGAAATGGTCTAAAGCAGTTTGCAAAAGGCAACGGGTTTCCGTCAGAGGGCATTTTGATGGCTTGAAGGACATTTGGAAAAATTCCGAAGGGTAAGTGTCTTTCCGGAGGGCACTTGGGAAAAGAAAGAGGACTTCTTCACTTTTCTGAAGGACGTTTGCAAAAGATCCAAAGGGTATGTGCCCTTGTGGAGGGCACCTTGAGAAAGTGAAGAAAAAAACAAAAGGCCCGAGGGGACGTGCCCTTCGGGAAAAGAAGCAATCAAAGGAAAGAATTCCTTCAAACAAAATTTCATTCAGACATTTTGTCCGAAGGAAAATGTGGCAAAAAACCCGAAACAAAGAAGGCCCGATAAGTCAAAGAGCAAGCAAAGAAAAGGCCAAGGCAAAGGAGAAGTCAAAGGAAAGAGACAAAACAAGTAAAAACAAAGTGAAAAAGACAAAACAAGGAACAGTTCCAGCTGCTGACAAAGACAAAGGACAGAATCAATGACCACTCAGACCAAAACAAGTAGCATAGACGACTCAGCAAAGAAAATTAATACATTTGGTAATATATATCTACCGAAAACCAATAAAATAGATTGGTTTTCAAAATATAGAGAGCAGCTTGTGTTTTCATGTTTCACCATTAATGCACACCCAGTTGCGCCCAGCATTGAAGAGAGCATGGTCTAGCCACAACAACTTGGGGATGGCTTTGTCAATTGCTAAAAGGAGTATCCCATGCTTTTGCAGGCCCAGAACAGCAAAGGCAGCGACTTGGACATATATAGCATGGCTCTCCCATACGCAATTGGAAGAATACGGCAGCAACATGGTCTTGTGGTCTCTATAGAAGCGTTTAACTCAGCATGGGTTTCCATTCCTTGATTTGTTAGCTATCTTGTTTCCATTTATTTATATATTTGTAACTTCTCATTTGAGAAGAGATATCTCAGCTTATATGGTGAAGCCTTACAAGAATTTACCTTGAATCAAGACATAGCATTTTTACTTCCATTTGAGTTTGCACTTTTGCATGTCTATGGTTTTGTCTTATGTTAAGTCATTTTCTTTCATGCTTTCACAGAATGATTCTAGCATGTCCAGTGTATTGTGAGTTCTTTTGCAGGTCAGCAAGAAGTGTCCACAGCAGAGTATAGGCGCATGTGAACAGGGTGCCATAGTGTCTTAGAACACCTCTGATAGTTCTTCCTCCCTGTATCTCCATAGGACCCCCTGTTGAAACACTGATGCAGAAGAGTTTCTCGTGTCAAATGAAGTGTATATCAGCTTGTTCTTGGTGGAAAGTGTATGTCAAAGCTGAGTAGACCAACCATTTTGGTGCATCACCGCTTTAGTTTAGGTTCTGATTTCAGTATTTCTCTCCCTTTTCATCCCCCCATTATTAACAGTAGAAAATCCAGGGCCTCAAGGTGCATCAAAGGGAGCTAGCCCCTAATCTAGAGATTCATCCCTCACGTTTGCCACCCACAGCAAGAGGGATGTCTCCATTGTGTCGCGTGGATGAAGAGAGCTGAGCCTCCCTTCATAGGGTGCAATCCACCGCATCAATAGATATATTAGTATATAGTATGTCATGGAAAGAATACTTAAAACATTTAGATATAGTGTTGGGAATATTGGAGCAGCAATCTCTTTTTGCTAAAATGTCTAAATGTGAGTTTGGAATGACGAAAATTTTATACTTAGGGCATGTCATCAATAGATAAGGAGTGCACATGGATCAAGATAAAATTCGAGCTATAATAGATTGGCCCCCTCCTAATATGACTCAATTAAGAGGATTATTGGGGTTATGCACTTACTATCGAAGGTTTGTAAAAGGGTTCTCTTAGATAGCTGTCCCTTTGACCAATTTAACGAAAAAGGGAGCCTTTCAGTGGTCTGAAATTGCTCAATCGACATTTGATGAAGTTAAAAAAGAAATGAGTTCGTTTCCCGTGTTGGTGGTACCAAAATTTTCATTACCCTTTGTGCTCAAATGCGATGCGTCAGGTGAAGGAATCAGTGTCGTCCTAATGTAGCAAAGTAATCCAATTGCGTTCGAAAGCATAAAATTGAAAGAACATGAGTGCAAGTACTCTATATATGATAAATAAATGTTGGCAATCATGCATGCACTGACCAAGTTCTGCCAATACTTGGTATGTGGAAAATTTGTGGTAAGAACGGATCATAATAGTCTAAAACTTTTCTTAAGTTAGAAGGATTTGAACGATAGAAAACAAAAATGGGTAAGCAAGGTCCAAGCCTTTGATTTTGACATTGAATATGTGAAAGGAAAGAATAATGTTGTGGTGGATGCATTATCAAGAAAACCATCTTTGTGTTCCATATCTAGAATTGCAGCTGATTGGAAGGTTATCATAACAACCGAGTATGTTAAAAATGAGTTCGCTAATGCAATCTTAGAGAGAAAGATTGGGGACGAACGATACAAGGTAGTTGAAGATCTCATTTTGTATAAAACTAGAATCTTCTTACTACCAGAATCAAAGATTAAGCATAAACTATTAAAGGCTATTCATGATAGTCCATTGGCAGGCCACCCAGGTTATCTTAAAACATATAAATAGGTAAGAGAAAGGTTATTTTGGAAAGGGCTTAAAAGTGAAGTTCTTAAGTACATCCAGGAGTGTCCTACTTGCCAACAAACAAAATAGAGCATGAATTTATAGTAGGCTTGTTGCAGCCTTTACTCATTCCTACTAAAAAATAAGAAAGTATTTCAATGGATTTTATTACTGATTTACCTGTAGTACAAGGAAAGAGTTGTCTCTATGTGGTTGTTGACCATTTGAAAAAATATGCTCATTTCTTTCTGCTTCCCACCAAGTATGATGCCCCCTTGGTAACTGGAATATTTTTTAAAGAAAATTTCAAATTACATGGGTTGCCAAAGAACATTGTTAGTGATAGAGATAGCGGATTTATGAGCTTGTTTTGGCAAGAACTCTTTCACTTAACAGGCACTAAATTATCCCCAAGCACAAGTTATCATCCTCAAACAGATGGTCAAACAAAAACCGTCAATAAATGGATTGAAGGGTATTTAAGGAATTATATCTCAGGACAACAAAATGCATAGATCAAATGATTGCACTTGGGAGAATTTTGATATAATACCTCTTATCATATGTCGATTGGAATGACACCCTTCAAAGCTTTGTATGGGTATAATGCTCAATCTTTCGTGGACTTGGTCATTCCAAATAGTAGAGTTCCAAGAGCCAAAGACTTAATTCAACAAAGTCAAGATATCCTTAGAATTCTTAAGGATAACCTTCAGCAAGCGCAGAATCAACAAAAGTTGTATGCGGATCAGCATAGAACATAAAGGAAATTTGAAGTAGGGGACATGGTATATTTGCGTTTACAACCCTATAGGCAAAACTCTATCAAGCAAAGTGGAGCTGAGAAACTCAAACCACGTTTCTACAGACCATATAAAGTCATGAGGAAGGTGGGAGAGGTTGCTTACGAATTGGAATTACTAGGATGTAGCCAAATCCATAATGTTTTCCATGTTTCGTGCCTAAAAAGGGCACTTGGGAAACATATCATTCCTTCTATAGAGCTACCCCCATTAGATGAAGAAGGCAAGTTGATTTTAATACCCAAAGCCATCCTTGAAGTTCATGAGAAGAGGTTAAGAAATAGAAGTATCAACAAATATTTAATTCATTGGCACAATTTACCACTCGAAGATGCCACATGGGAAGGAGTAGCAATTCTTGAACATCCCAATTTACAATTTCTAGAGGACAAACAATTTGAGGATGGGAGGTCTCTAATATCCTCAAACTCCACCCAAGTTGCGCAACAGCCAAGGAATGATAGAACACAGTCAACCACCAATGAAAACAAATCAGTGCCACCAACAAATAAAAGGAAAGGCAAATCGTAGCATTCAAAGGAAATCAATGCAGCATTCACAAGCACTCGCCATTCCATTAAATCATTGTTTTTAATTAATTAAATAGCTGTTGTTAATTAATCAACTCACTACTGTTAGTCAATTAAATCAACATTCATTAAATAAATGGTCGCCACCTTTGGGAAAAGACACATCGTTTGATGGAGGCGATGACATATTAATATTCATTTGTTGGTGTGAAAGAAGGCATCCAATTCAATTAAATCATTCAAACATTCAAGTACAATTATGTGCTTTATTATTCTATTCAAAGACGAAAACCTTTGATAGACAATCCAAGGACGAAAACCCTTGTGATAATTATTGTAATAATCGAAGGACGAAAACCCTTCTGAAATTTAATTGTATTATTCAAAATTATTATTCGAATATAAAATTATATTTTATCAAAATAAAAATAAATTCTCGTAAATTCCATTTTATCAAATAATATTCCGTTTTGGAATATTACAGTTTAAGTCGCAGATGTAGATTGGAGTCTCTCAATAAAGGCCTTTTCCTTTCCTCTAAAATAGGAAATGGAATGTCTTCAACAAGGTAAGGGGCACCAAACCATGGTTCATGTGGCTTTGAGAAACTTAAACTTTCTAATATCAAGTTTGGGTCCCATGTTTTGAATATGAACTTCCCATGAAGCATGTCTTCTTCCCTATACACTAATGAAGGTTTAACCATTTTAGATGCAAAGCCAAGTTCAAACTGTTGAGACTCACAATATTGTAACTCTAAGAATATGAAGTTTGAATTATGGATAACTTCAAGCTCCTTAAAAATCCATGTTTGAGGACCTACATCCTCTACTCGCTTGATGTATGGATACACAACCCTTATATTTAATATGAACAAATTTGGACTTTTTCGTCCAGTTATTAGGTTCACAACATCCTTGGCATGCCATTCATCAACATACTTTAATATCCCATCATCATAGTTTATTTCTTCCAATATCACTTGAGCCCCTCCTACTGAAGAAGTAGGCATGGAATCAGCTTCTCATTCATCTTTTGTTTTGGACGGCTATGTGTAATTTATCTCTAAGTCACAGCTCTCAAGTGCAGCATTTCCAAGATTAACAATACAACTTGATTGCCTCTATTGATTTTTGAATGTTTTAAGCACACCTCCAAGGACTCTCCATGTTCAACATGTGAATTTCCTATTACTCCAAGATATCTAGGCAAATCTAAAAGAAAAGGTGCACATGTAGAGTCTTGTTTGTTATCCATAATATCAATGGAAGTCTCTTTGGTATCCTTCAATGAGTGAGGTGCATTTAATGATTGTCTACCTTCCAAGGCATCAAGGTTATCTGGTGGACGTTTTCCCCATATTCTATCAATTATTTTGGTTGGCTCTCCATCTTTTTTATTTTTAAGATCGTAGCCCATGATATTTTGTTGATATTGTGCATTAATTAGAAAATCAATTGGTTTATTAAACATAGAACCTGTGTTCAAGGAACAATCCCCAAGACCTTTCTCTTGCACACACTAAAGTTTATCTTCACTCTGACGTAGACAACACATATCAACATCATCATTAGCATTTTGGATAGATAACTCGTGTGCATCTCTAATATCCAGAGTTTCTATGTCATTCTTCCCAATAGACAAGTCTCCATAAATATCAACTTCTTCTTGGATAAGTATGTTTGGGTATTCCCTTAGTTCAACGTTGGATGCCTCATTTGTTTGCTCCTAGATAGGGAAGTCAATCTTGGAATTTGTCATCTTCCTTTCTTCTGGGTCCTCTTGAAAATTGAATTTCTCTTCATATTCAGTACTGCCATAACTATGATTCACAAACTCATCTTCCTCATAGTGTCTATTTCCATTCCATGACTCTTTTAAATCCAAAAAGTCTGAAAAAGAGATTTCTTTTTGAATCTATGCTGAAAGGATGTTGTACAACTCGTAATTGTCCATAATTACTTTATGTCGTGACCCCAGGGTTCACAGGCTAGCAAGAAAAATAGATCTGATACCACTATAATATTCCAAATCGAAATATTTTACATTAACTTGGTTTTCTCGAAAATCCTATTTTTTTATAAATATAAATATTGCATTTAAAATAATAAATTATAAGTCCATAAGGGTTTTCATCCTTGGGTTATTATGATCACAATGGTTTTCATCCTTGAGAATAGTTGTATAGCATAACACTTATACAAAGTCAGATGACTGAATACATAATTGAATAATGTCTCCCATCCGAATCGCTGATTATTTATATCTTCAAATCCTTCCATCGAAGAAACATGGCTTTCCCAAATGTCTTGTCCCAAGAGGTATATTCCCAAGGGTGGCGTCCTTTGTCTTAATGAATGCTGGTTAACAATTTATTAATTAAATAATTAATAAATAACTAATTGTTGTTGTTCCAATCTCTTAAATAACTAAGTGCGGTGATCTCCTTAGTGTGGCAATCTCCTAAAGTAATTGTTGTTGTTCCTTAATAAATAATTGTTGTTGTCTAATGGTAGCGATTCCCTTGCAACGATTCCCCTCTTGGCAATGATCTTCTTCTTGGCAACTGTAATATTCCTTGTAGTGATCTCTTCCTTGGCAGTGATCTCTTAATTGAGGCTGAGTTTGGGGATATTACACCCATAGAGGAAGAAATCCTCGTGGAAGAGGATTTGGAGGTGATAGTTGTTGAACCGGAAGGAGAAGACCCATTATTGGAGGATGGGAAATATTTTATGATATCTCATAAGTGGGAAGAGGCTGTATTATCCTTGGAGAATACATGTAGTGCAATTGTTTTTTCTTTCTAGCAACGAAGGAAGGTTGAAGACAACCAAGGAAAGATACATGTTTCCTTGAAGGAAACAATACAAGTGAATGAAGAGGACAACCAAGAAGAGATTCAGGTTTCCATGAAGGAAACAATGGAGGTGGATAAAGTGCAAGTGAATGCACATGATGAAAGTATGGTTGAAAACCATCTATATGAGGAAGAGGCAGCGAATCAAGTGAAGAATGAGCAGAGAACAACCATGAAGGTTGTTGAAAATGTGCCTTTGGAATTCCATATTTAGGATTCCATCATGAGAATGAAATCTATGAGAAGAATGTGAGAAGCAAAGAAGAGTTGGACAACATGTCTTTGAGGTGTGATGAAGCCCTAGAAGAAGTGTTTGTGGGAACTTTTGATTCCCTTAATATGTTTGATCAATGTGCCGGTCCAGCAATGATGGAGATAGCAAAGAAGAAGACAAAGTGTGGTTCGGTCTAGCAATCTCATATATATGAGAAAAAGAGAGAAGAGGTGGAACAAGAGGATAATATTGCAGTAGTAGTTGAAGAGCTAGTTGGTAAAATTGTGACGGCAAAAAGGATTTTCTTCAAGTTAAAATGGAGACTATAGAGAGTGGGAAGTTGACAGTCCAAAGACTTCATCAAGAGAATATGCAAGTGGAAATTCATTTTCAGTAGTTAGAGGTGGGAGAGAAGACTCACAAGAGATATTGGAAAGAAGAAAAAGACCTCAATAGGACAGCATGGAGAGATAAGAGTGTGCATTATAATTCCATCTTGAGAGATGCATAGAGATTGAGATGGTGAAATATAAAGTTCAGAAATTGTTAAGAGAATGGTCCAAAGAGCATTTGGACAAGGCAAGATGAAGAACGCTACTCATTTGACATAGAGGCAAAGAAGGAGATGGAGATGGTGGATATGGTTACACCAAGTATATTGAAGGATGCTAGTGGCATGGCACATGTGGAAGAAGGCAACATAGATGTTGAAGGAGAGGCTCTTATGAGTCAAGGGTTGTCTTGTTTTCACACAAGCAAAGGAAGTGTAGGTTAATTTGCGCATGGCATACATGTGATGTTAAAGGAGAGGGATGGAGAACATAATTAGCCAAGAGTTGACATAAAGAGGATGAGAGTAGAAGAAAGGATGAGGTTGCAGTAGAGATGCAATTAAAAAATGATGAAATTAAGGAGATGTTTTGACAAGCATTAGAATTACATGGTGAAAGAGCAATGATAGAGAACAAAGAGAGGCTATTTGAGACAGACTTCCAAAAAGGAAATGGATGATCTTTTTGAAGACATATTGACTATTGAAATTGGAGAAGAAGATGGTGTTGTAGCAGAGGTGGTAGGGTTGTTTGACATATCAATGAGAGCATCAAGAGAAGAAAGAGAAGAGGAAAAAGAGTAGTTGGTTTTTGAATCACCTAATAGAAGACCATTTGCAGGATGCATGGAGTGATATAAATCCAGACCTCTCCAAGGCCAACAAATCCAAAGCAATCATGCAGAGTCAAACATCCAAATCGACTGAGATGGACACTGCACTTAAAGAGTATCTTGCTTTAATAGACATTGTAATGGAAAGGATGCACACTTGGGAGCTCAAAATGCTTCGCAGCACATTTGTTGGCTTCCAAACATAGAGACACATGGATAGAATGGACCAGGGAATGCAGGATATCTAGTAGAAGGTATAATAGCATAAACTGATCATCACAGTTGCAGAGGGTGAAGATATACAAGCAATCATGCACAACCAAGCTCCACTGGACACACTAATCACCATAGTACCAAATGTCTTGGTGGATTGGCGACAATTCAAACAGGATTTTGAAAATCTTGATACTTCAATTGAAGCCATCATCGACGAACCAAAGTTCTCCCACCTACCGCATACATGAGCTGCGACAAAGGAAAGCTTCTTAGGTGATGCAACAAATGCCTCCGCCACAACAAACGCCTCCAGCAATGGCTTCAACAATGGCTCCAATAGTATCTCCATCATCACAGGTTGAGTCAACTACAGCTTTGCAGTCCATGCTTCCACCTTCTCAGTTGTACTGCAAATCAAAAAAATTGAAAATTTTGATGATTGTAGAAGTTTGGGAAGGCCATTGAGAGCAGGGCTAGGAAGGTTGAAAACCCGTAAAAGGTGGCCTCCTAGTTATGCCAACCTATTGAAAACCCATAAAGGACGGTATATCGGTATGTTAGTTGAAAACCCAAAATGGCGGCTAAGAAGTGCACAAGAGGTGAAAACTAGTAAATGACACTTAGATTGATAACTACAATCATTGATTTTGACCAACGCCTCAACTCTGCATAGACAACTTCACCAATGCTAGACTTCAACATACTTCCTGCGACTTTGTCTCGGAATGAGACAACTATTTAAGTCCAAGAAAGTGTTGGTAGTAGATTACGATGTGTAAAATCGTAAAATGTTGTATAATTGACAAGTGAGCAATGTATAATGTTTTGTATGTAGTTTGGATTGCAATTGAATATCAAAAGATAGTAGAAGATGGAAAGGCTCCTTCAGGATGGAAGTGAAAGGTCAAGAATATGAAGCGATAGAGCTTCATTGCACTACTATAAAGACTTGTTTTGTAAGGAAGAAACAGTTCTGCCCTGTGAGATAATAATATAGAGATCAATTGATGGTTCTTTTGAAAGTCTTATGTGTTGTTTTCTACACATAAGTGAAAGATCCCAAACTAGAATTGAATGCAAATAAAATTGATTTCAACTACTTGCAGCATTCAATCAAATGGACAAAGATATAAATCTGAATGTAATTGATAATATAGTCCAGATGTCATAAAATTATTACAGATGTGGTCTCAAAACCCAATTATTATATCAAACTACCAAACTGGAAATAAAAACCTGGGTCTGCGTGCTCGGCCTACTGTGTCCAAGAAAAACACAGTCGCCGACATCGGTGATGATGATGCCGACGTCGGTCGCTACACTGCCGCCGTCGGTCGTCTGGTGGCGATCTCTGCCTGCCTGTGACTGCCTGTGACTGCCTGACTGCCGGCGTCGGTCGCTGATCGGCCGATGTCGGTCTATATGCCGATGCCGGTCACTTAATTGCCGATGTCAGCCTCTGTAATACCCTGCGGCCCACAACTGCGAACTGTGCCCTTTTCTTTTATGGATCTGCTGGTACAGCCTGGTGCCGATCTGTACGGATTCCGTACCGAACCTGATCTGATGATATAAATATATAAATCTGAAATCAAAACAATGGATAAATACCTGGAAACCTTTGCATACGCTGAACCCTGATATACTCAGTGAATGGCCTCTGAAGCTCCAGATCTGATCAATATGCCCAATCTGAATTCCGTCACGAATCCATCTCTGAAAAGAGCTGGGTTTTCGTCCAACTCTTCTCCAATCTACTGAAGGTTTGCGTCCTCAGAGATTTCAGCTGAATCACCGATTCAAGCTTCACAATACTCAGAATAATTTTTGCAACAAAGATATTAGATCCTCCAAATGCTTTGCCTTCCCCTTCTTTTAAAGGCTTCCAGGAGACTTTTAGAAGAATTGAAATTTATTTTATTAAGCTATTTTATTTATTTCCATAATAATTAAATTAATTAATTAAACCACTTTATTATAAATTTGGGGACATTACAATAAGTTTCTTTGTTTTGGTTAAATCTATGTCTACTATAACAAAGATGTATGATTTTGGGTAATAAATTGTGTCTAACTGAATATACATTGAGTAAGAATGAATTTAATTGCCTTAATCCTATTTGAATATCCCAAACCTATGACTAAATTCGCAAAATACAAACATTAACATGTTTTGATGGGAATTTCCAGGGACCTCTACTAACACAATGTTATCTTGAGGCGCTTCACTTGGTGATTTGTTTTGGGAGGTGTGTTAAAGACTTGTTATAAAATGCATAATCATTTGAGCCATGGTTAGTGTTGGCCAATTTTTTGGCCCACATACAAAAATTCTGACTAGTTTAAAGAGATGTGTTGAACACAACTATCTACTGAGAGGGGCGGTGAATCAGTAGATCAGCTAAAAACTAGTTCTTTAACTTTTTAATGAAAATACAAAACATATGCATATCAAAGAACAAATGTAGAGAGCACACACACACACAAAAGCACAGTACACCAGATTTATACATGGAAAACCCAAAGGGAAAAACCACGGTGAAAATAGCTGCTAGAATCCACTGTTCTAATTTAGCCTCACAGTTAAATCACCTCACTGGCAAAACCACACTGGTTACATTCAAGGACACCTACCCTTAGGTGATACCAATCCCCTAACCAAGCACCAACTCAGTTTAACCTTACTAGTTACAAGATTTGAGGGCACCAACCCTAAGGAGACTCCAATCCCCTAACTGAACATCAACTTAGTTTGTCTGATGGCACCAACCAATCAGAACTATGGAGTTACAACTCCAGTATACAAGATAGATTCACAAATGAATCCAGTTCAGTTTCTTTGTTACAAGTCTAGTCTGTAACTGCTCACTCTTGGCTTATTCTGTGTATGCATATTCTTCTTCTCTGCTCAATCTTTGCACATTCACTGTGTGCCCTTTCTTTCTCTCTGCCTCACTCTCTGCTCATTCTCTATGTGTTTTTTCTTCCTTTCTACTCAATCTCTAAACATTCTCTATGTGCTCTTTCTTCCTCTCTGCCTCACTCTGTTTCCCACTTTCACTCTGTGTTTGCATACATCCTGAGTTGACACCCTTCAAGTTTTCTCTGATGACACTTTTTTCAGTTTCAACAATAGCAGCGGCAGCCCATTTTCTTTATCTGCGTATGTCTAGATATGTTCTATTCAGACACGCTTCATTCCCTTTTGTTTTTCTCTGTCTACATGTATCTCTTATCGATAGCCTTGGACTCCTCAAAATTGCGATGGTAGCAACAACTCAATAATGTTTTATAAGTCATGTATATACAATGAATTTTAGGGTTTCATGTCTCCAATTGCGTTTAT
This sequence comes from Torreya grandis, assembly GCA_037957365.1. Lineage (NCBI taxonomy): Eukaryota > Viridiplantae > Streptophyta > Pinopsida > Cupressales > Taxaceae > Torreya > Torreya grandis. Next base: position 7,736,766 of record JARHVA010000055.1, read on the forward strand.
ACTTCAACTACACTTAACCGGTTCTCATTCAATGCAACTTTGACTTATACGATTTCCCGTGTCTCGGTTCATGCATCACATTGCAATGGTCAAGTCTCTTTACTATGTTTGGCAACTGCTGGATTCAGGTCATTATTGCATTGTTTCTTTAGTCAATGATTGATCGGTTGGATCGATCAATCTCGGGTTTCGTGTAATCTTTTTGAGCTCACCATTTTTCTGGTCATGTCTTTAAACGAGGATTATTCATCTTGTCTTTGGCACCAATCATTGTCTATCTTGAACCGTCGGATATTTCCATTTTTAAAACAAAACCATTGATCTCTCTTGCATTAACCGTCGAGCTCTTTTTTGCATCTCGATATTTTCTATATGATGGGTTCGCTTTTGCTCCTTTCGATTATCCTCGATATGCTCGATCTTTAATCTCACCTTGATCCTTTGGAAATATTGCAAGTGTCTTATACTTTAGCCGAAATATCCTTCAGAACCTTGTTAAGCATCCACTTGCCCTAGATTCTTTCTGAAACAATCCAAGTGATCCTTGGGAAGCTTTGTAATGGTCCTTGTGTCCTCCGCAATTGTCTTTCGGCAAATGCTCAAGTGTCCTTTCCCTCCATTTGAACTACCCTTCGGGTTTTTGCAAGTGTCCTCTCTTTCTTCGAACTATCCTTCGAACAAAATGTTGCGGGTTTTTTGTCAAGGGCTCTTCGGGTAATTTCCGCGGGTTTTTTTGTTTGAGTCCCCTTTACGACAATTTCTACGGGTTTTTTGTTCGAGCGACAATTTCCATGGGCGTTTTGTCCGAGTGCCCTTCAATTCTTTGCTCATATCTTTCGGCACTTTTGTTTAGGACACATACCCTTCGGATTTTTTTTAAAGTACCCTTCGGCATTTTTTGGAAACATCCACATACCCTTCAGCCTTTCTGTAAGGGCCCACATACCCTTCGACCTTTTGCAAAATACCCTTCGGTTTTTCTGTAAGGGTCCACATACCCTTTGGCCTTTTGCAAAATACCCTTCAGCCTTTCTATAAAGGTCCACTTACCCTTCGTCTTTTTGCAAAAGTACCCTTCGGCTTTTTGTAAAGGTCCACTTCGGAAGCTTTGTTTGGGACCTATTTCCTTCAGACTTTTTGTCCAATGAGAATTTAACCATTTTTCCGAAAGAATTTGACAGAGGCACTTCTTCTGAAAGAAAACACTTCCTTCGGATCTTTTGTTCGAAACAATTGTTCCGAAAGAATTGACTTAATCAATATTTCTAAAAGAATTGACTCAACCAATATTTTCGAAAGAATTGACTAAGACACTTTTCCAAAAGAATAGACCAAGCTTGTAAAATCAAGTGTTCAGATACCGTTCAACTGCTTGGGAGCCCTACTTTTGCACCTACATAACTTTTGCTCCTTCCATCCGCATGACTTAGAACTTGGACCACAAGGAATAGGCACAAACCTGAGTAGCCTGGTGTGATTGTTTCCTCCAAATGCTGCCATAAATGTAAATGTAGTCACCAACAAACTGTGTACTAAGCCCTATTCAAAAAACTAATAGAGGCATTCACATGACTATTCTGGGAATTCAAGGTGCACATACAATCTCCATGAGGACTCTACAATTGATCTGTTTAGCTCAACACAGCTCAACACCTTTGTCATTAATGCTTGATAGAACATTCATCATTTGACATCAATGACAATATTACAGACAACAATCTCCTTGTACACCATGACACTCAAATTGCCAACAAGATGGACACGATCAAGAAGCAGAAGTGTAAAGGTTCGTTTCTTTCAGGACTCTTTTTCACTAAGTATTTTCTTTCGAAGTTTTGTTCGGGCTAAGTGTTAGAATTTATTCGGACATTTTGCCCGAAAGAAAAGTTTTGAAGGGCAAGTTCTTCATTTGACTAAGTGTCGGGAATTGTTTCAGACATTTTATCCAAAACAATTCTTTCGAAGGGCACTTACAAAATTTCTGAAGGGTTATTCAAGGCAAAGTGAACCAAACAGAAAAGCCGAAGGGTACTTTTCCTTTCGGAAGAGGCATTTTCATGATTGCCAAACGGTCCACTTTCCTTTCAGGAGGTCACTTTATCAAAAGCCGAAGGGCATTTTCAACTCTTCCGAAGGGTCATTTCCATGCCGAAGTGTTACATTATGCAGCATTCCAATCTACAAAGGAAATGGACCTTTGCAAAAGTCTCAAAGACCTTTTCTTTTGGGAAAGTGATCAAAGCAAAATCGTTTGAAGGGGCATTTTCGAGAGTTCTAAAGGGTACTTTCCCTTCAGAAAGGACACTTAACAAAACCTGAAGAAATTTGCTCAAAGAAATAAGTTTGAAAGATTTGCCCGAAGGAATAAGATTGGAAAAAGGGGGCCCGAAGGAATAGTGGCCAAAGGAATAAAGTCCATTTTCAAAATGCTGAAGGAATTCCTTCGGAAGCTAAAATGTCCGAAGAAAATGGCCAAAACAAGTGTCCGAAGGAATTGATAACGGATCCACAAACGTCAAAATCTGAACCCCTGCAAGTAGCTGTTAGCATTTAAAAAGATCAAAAGAAGCTACGCAATCTATAGACTTTATCGACATAAATGGATACAGGAAAACCAATGTCCTTAGATTAATTTTCTATCTATAAAAAAGATTTGGCCCAGGTTTCAAAGCAGGAGCTGGTGTATGCAATTAATGGAGAGGCTCTCGTCCTTCGACATGGCCATCATCTCCGACAAACAGTCGCTCAACTCAAACGCAGCATGGCTCAGTCCAAATTCAAAGTTATGGGAATTTTGTCCTTATCCGTGCAAGACAAGTGAAGGATGGCATGGAAGTGAAAGATGAAGATCAGGGGATTAGAAGAGGTAGCTCGAGCATTAAAGACGTTCCTGGACTTTTCTTTTTTTGAGTGGATCATGACATCATCATCCTCAACAAGTTCTTGTCTTCTAGTGTGTTTCTCAACCAATGAGAGGGCTTGAAGACTATTGGAGCTAATGGTGGTTAATTTGTTGAAGAAGGATTAGTTCTAATTAACCCAAATGTGGGTGAAAATCCATGGAGGGTGGTTGGATCTCATTTATTGAATTATGTTTGCTCGCCTCTTCTCCTTTCTCTTCCCCCTTTTTCCTATATCTTTGTTTTCTCCCCCATAAAAAAGAATATACCCTCATTTGACAAGGAGAACCCTTGTCAAAATTTGTAAGAAAGACCTTTTGAAGCAATAAAGATCAATTATAACCTATCTTTTGCCTCTAAATTATGCTTAGCAAGCTTGTGCATGATGGCCTTATGAAGAAGTGTTCTTCCATGTCCATTGTCCTTCTTTCTTGCTATTTTTAGGTGTTTTCAAGTTAGTTGCAGGTCTCAACTTGAGCTCTTTCCACCATTAATGGACGCTTGGTGTGAATTTTGAAATTCCTCTTTGCTTCATGTATTGTTTGGTGAGCCTAGTTTATAAAACACATATGCAAATTAATTAGTTTGTGAGGTTGTGTGAGCAAGAATTATCTTATGTTGAATTAGTGTTTATTTCATGTTTATGTGAGTGTCAATCAATTTGGTGTTTCACCCAGTTAGCTCTCTTAGTTAACCCTATACCCCCTCTCTACCCCTTTTCCAAGCAAAAACATTAGTTTAGGCAATCTACCAAGAGGAAGCTAGCTTTCTCCGGAGGTTCAACCTCACTACAAGATACCCACAGCCTGAAGTTGCTCCAATATTGTAGCTAGGAATGAGAGCCTAAAAAACTCTCCCACAAAGGTGCAATTCTACGCTACAACAGTTAGGTTCCAAATGTTAATTTTCCAAAATAGAGGAATAATAATAAGCAGCGGGCCATAAAGAAGTAAAAAAAAAACATTTTTAATGATGGTTGTTCATATTACTTTTGTAGAGGAGTCTAAGGGACACTCGAAGAAGCTGGAAAAACACAACAAAGAGGAGATTTGAGGGAAACAACAAGAAAGGGAGAGGAAGAGTAAAAAAGGTTTCAAAGGACCCTTTAAAAGAAAGAGAGCGTTGGATAAAGGAGGAGGAAGGAACAACATAAGAACAACTGAGAGGGTGGTAGAAGCAACATGAAAAGACTAGAAAGACACTACAGAAAAGGGAAGAAGAAATGCTGCAAAACAAGAAGGAAAAGGGGCACAACAAAACTACGGAATAATATAGCACAGCTATGAAACAAAACAACAAAAAGAAATAAATTATATTAATGTCCACGGATGACCAAAAGTAACTCAGACTTGAGGATGCAACTGTTAACAAAATAAATTTCAAGGAAAAAGAAACCAAGAAGCTAAAGTACATAAGACAAATTACAACAATGTGCCACTAACAAAGGTGGTAATGGAACAAATGCAAATAGTGATGGGGTGTGAACAAGACCCCCCAAAATCATGTGCCGATGAAGACTGGAAAACCTCATCGAAAATCTCTATCTGTTGAAGTAGTGGAGCAGTCTGACCCATTATCAAATATTGTGAAAGGATCTGATAGTGTTCATTGGGGAGCACCAAATGTTAGAAAGGTCAGGTTAGGAGATCCTAGAAAGAAGCAAAGCACTTCCTCTATAATCTACTATCCAAGGCCGATGTACTTACTGTAATACAAAAGAAACTCGTAATGTGAGTCCGAACCTGTGGTCTGGGAGGCGGCCGGTAGTAGTAGATCCATGTCGCTAGAAAACAACAGAGCCACACCAACAGGAAGAAGTAAAGCCACGGTGTCGAGGGAGAGCAAGTTGGGGGATCCAAGTAGTTTTAGTAATGATATGTTGAGAGTAATACCACCTAACTAATTTATCAAATCTGATGTGTGATGCACTAGTGTCCAAAGGGTGCTTAGTGATGCCAATCGCTTAGATGGGCTGGAAGAAAGAGGTGATCAACATGGGGGTTCTAGAGCCTCTAGGCTCCTGTAGGGATCTATGGAGGAGGGTGATGACCTTGCGAAGATAAAGAGCCAAGCACCACTACTCCGGATATCTAAAGAAGGCAGATATAGTGTTGGTTGAGTCCCTGTAGAGACAATGATATCTTTTCTAGATTTCATAGTAAATAAGGCACATGAAAATGAAATGTTCCTCAATCTCCACCTCCTAGAGGGAGAAAAGATGGCAGATCCAATCTGGATGGAGAATGTGGTGATATGTTTCAACATGTAATTGCTGAGAACACACTCTCATTTGGAAAAGGGGAAAACTCAAGCCATGGGACCAATGGTGCTAGAGATAGTGAGGGCAACAAATAATACCATCCACTGCTTGTAAAAAATTATCAATGTAGAAAGCAAACTTTACACAAATCAAGGGGGAGATTTAGGTGGCATGGACATATTGTCTGTAGATGTCCTTTATGGAAGCTCTAGTAATGACATCCTTTGTGGGAAGGACCTCGAGGGGGGGGGAGGAGGTGGGGAGGTTGTCTATAGAATACATAAAATGGGGTAACCGATCCATAGAGATGCCAATAAAAAGGAGCAACCTAGTTTCGAAGTACCAATAGTGTTGGCGTATGGTAGGGACTAGTGAAGCAATCCTCTCTAAAGAGCAAAGTGTTAAGTATGGATATCTCTCATGCCCAAAGGTTGAGTCCCCCAAGGACCTAAGTCCCCCAAGGCCCTAAGTCCATGGATGTAGAAAGTAAGCTTGAAGATGGTCTCAATGCATAGCGGTTGGGTGGAAAAGTCAGCTTGAATGATGCTTTGAGGAATTGCCTGCTTGCAACGGATCATGTGCAATAACATGAGAGTCTGGACCCTCTCAATATGGGCCCAGTCAATGGCCCCCAAGCTAGGTCCCCACACCTTTGAACCATATAAAATTGTAAGTTTGATGATTGCATCAAAAACGTGTAACTTGGAAGGAATGTCCTGGAAGTGGATCTTGAAACACTGACATTCTAAGACAAAAAGAGAGGCATAATAGATCTAAAGAACAACACAATAGAGTTGTGGAACAAAACAAAATTGCTACTACAAAAGCCTATAGATGCAAGTGAGTGTGTGAGTGTGTAAGCAAATCTTTATAATATGTGTTGAGCTCAGTACAAAATGTGTGTTGTGTTTCAAGTCTAAAGAGTGTGCTTGTGTGTGACCACTAAAGAGTGAGTGTAAATTCTAGCTACACAGTATTAAAGGTTGTCTTTCATTGAACCCCCTTACTGTGACTGCATCAGTTGTTGTAAAGTTCTTAGAGGAACTGCATCTTCAACGAACAAGTATTGTGTTGACTTATGCTAACATTGGAGCTTGGAATTGACATTCAGAGCTAGTTTAGCATTGGATTACTTAATTCAAAGCTTTAAAAATTGTTTTAACATTATTGTACATTTCATAGTCATTTGGGAGCCTTCTGGTATTATGCGGTAAGATTCATGATAGATATAAGGTATGTGGTAGGATAACATGCTCTTTTGAGGTTCTTATACCTATTAACTGAACCGCATAGCTTATGGAGCCATTTAATGGTCTAGCTGATCTAAAGGATGACAAAAGGATCTAATTCTCATATATAAAACCATTGCTTGTTGGGTAGGCTGCATTGGAATAACAAGAGAGGATAGCATGTTCCTGTGATGTGTTATATTGCATTGAGTTGTGTTACCAATTAATATGCTCATTTGTGATGTATTAATGCTGAGACTATGTCAAAGCATTTAATGATGTTAGTGGATTGCAGAGAACTTAATGTAAGTAGGTGGGTCTTGTGCCCTTATAAGCATGCCCCTCCACTTGTACAAGGTAGGGGGCTTCTTCTTTTGAGACTTTTGAGTTGTGAGTTGAAGGATAGATCATAGTAACTATTTTGAGATATAACTAAACTTGCAAAGACCATGAGTTAGCAAGCAAAGATCTGAGGTTGTAATGCATCTCATTTGAGATTGCTATGTTTTTGTCATCATGCGTGCCTTCTATATCCTGAAGTTGAAATCAAAGAAAAATCCGAGTTGTTTTTTTATACACTTTGATTGTCATTGTGTATTCCGTTGTGTGATTTGAATGCTACGTGGTCAAACAAGATTGTAAAAGTCTTAAAGTTCTACAGGGGTTAGGTTCAAATCCATCTACTATCATTATTTTGCTAAATTATGTATTCTTTAAAGTGATAAACATTGTACATCAAGAATCTACTTGAGGGTCAAGGCAAATCCCCAGTAGCATATCTTTTTCTTTTGTGGTTTATTTTCTTTGTGTGTCAATATGGCTAAAGTAGTTAGTCTCATCTCAAAAGCAGGGAAACTAACACCTAAAAACTACAAAGATTGGAGTACGAACATGGAAAACCTATTTGGTTGAGAACCAACCTACACCTCCTGCTGATGTTGCTAAGTTACATGAGTTTCACAAACAAGATTGTAATGTCCCGAAACTGGGACAAAATTGCAAAACTGAAATTCTTATCAAACCCTGGACAAATAGATAAAATTCTGCTTTTAATTTGTAATGTCCCCCTTTTTGACATAGCTTGTTTTTAGAGTCCTTAGCTTGGTTGTTCCCACAAAGCTAAGGGAAGGAAGAAAAGGGAACATGGAGGGGGGCTAATCTATGAACAAACAAGGTAAAAAGTACTTAAGTGTTCTAATTTTCAGTTGAGTTTGCAAAAATGTACTTTTTATCTTATATTCACTTAAGTTGGGGTCATGGGAACCTAAATCCTCAATAAAATGAGTTTTAAAAAGATAAAGTGCTTATGTTTGAAAGAATACAACCCTCCAACTTGGGCACCACCCTTGGAGGTTGGGTATAAAATCAAAAAAAAAATCTTGTGAATGTTATGTTGAATATTGATTTGGAAATTTGAATCAAGTATGTCAAGATTGATTTCCACCTCTTGAGGACAAAAACCTTCAAGAAGTGTCTTAGGTTTGAGGACGAAAACCTATATTCCTTCTATGTGGGCAACTCTATTCAAGCGTTAATTTTCAAATTGCATGTGTACATTCAAGTGGATTTATAGAGGTGTTTTGGAACACCACCTACTTCTGGAAATTTGAGTGAACCCAGGGTTTACGGAGGTAAATTCTGAAAACTAGGGTTTTCAGAGTTTTAGAGCAAGTTTTGATGGCCTTCTCATGGAAGGAAAATTTTGAAATTATTTTTATTTGATAGTAATTTTGTGGTCACTTTAAGCTCTTATTTGCATCATAATTTCAAGTATTGAGGGAGTTATGAATTTTTGAAGTTTCAACTATTTGTAATAAATAATAATTGTTGAGAGCAGATTTGCAAGGGTTTTGGTGACCTTTTTGAGGGTCAAGATAGCAACTGATAAGGCATAACCAATTCTTAAAATTTTCTAACAATTGTGGCCACAACAATAAAAGTTTTTGAAGGACCGTTAGTGTGGAAAAAGGGCAGAATATAGTTGTTGCATTATTCATTGATTGGCATCACTTTGTGGGGCCCTAGAAAGGGGTAACTAAAACTGCAGTCCTCTACCAAATATTTCCAGCCTTGGCGACTCCCTTTGGGATATTTTATGATGTATTTGTTCAACTCTTGGATGCCACAAGTGGGCTGTGATTTCTATCATAATTCTGGAAAAACATTAATCTAATTTTTGTACTATTTTTCCAGCTATTTTTGGAACGATAAGCATCTATTCGAATTGGTATTTTCGGTTATGATATTGTATAAACAATAAGGATATATGACGCTCTAACTTCTGATTTATGAATGGGTATTTTTGGCTAAGACTGTTGGGCTTGTTTTGTGTATTGAAACATATACATTATAGTTAGGGTTTGGTTGAAAAATCAATGAATTATGCAAGATATAAGGGTTTGATAATTGATTCTAGTTATGCATATGGACAATTAGGGTTTGAGCATAATAATATTTCAGATTTGCATAAGTTTGTGGCTAGTGTTCCCTTGAAACCCCATATTTTGTTGAATTGTCCCAATTGGGAACATTACATAATTTCCAGCAAACCCTAAGCGCCACAATGCCACAACAAAGCTGCAATAAATCAATGGAAACCCTAGTGGTAACTTCACCATTTTTCAATGAATAAACTAGGGCAAAGAAGAGTGATTTTTCCTTCAAACCCTAGATGCCACAAACTGAGAAAAATACAAAATTAAATGCTTGTCTTTACCCTTAAAAAAAAATGCCATTTTATGATCCAATAACTAACCTAAAAGGTACTAAATTAACAGTTGGAATTAATACCAAATTTTTAGTAATAAATGGAGCAATAAATACTGAAAAAACCCAATAAAATATAATATTATCCACATTCTAGATCTGGATATTATGAATAAATGCAGAATTTCCCAAGCATCAATGGCTAGAAACACCTTACAAAAATCACCAAAAATTACCAATAGTTGTTTGACCCCAAAAATGGCCAAATTAGGCCCTAAACCTTGCTCGCCCAGCCTTAGGGTGGAGTCGTTGACCCTTCCTGCTCTGAACTCACTACCCTACCAAAGGATGACGTTGATGTTTGGAAGCCCTTTTTGCCTTTGTGGATGCCTCAAACCTGCTCACCAAACTTGTTGCAATGAAGATTGGTGTTTAAAATACCCTTGACAATCAATGATGCTCAATACAACTTCCTTATGAAGCTTCCCTAGTTGGTCTTAAGGGTTTTCATCCTTAATTCTAGTCCACCTTGAAGGATTTCATCCTCAAGGAGAAAGCCAAGCATTTTCATGCTTAGACTTAATGAATTCAATTATCAAAATCATAGATGCATGCCCTTTCCAAATGATCCTCCACACTCTTATATCAGTTTCCCCAAGTGGTGTGTTCCATTTTGGAGGGAAGACCTTTTTCAAATATAAAAAAGAACAATCCTTATAACCCTCACTTAAGCCCTTGGGCGCCCATGACCCTCAAGAGACCCCAACTTAAGTGAAAATTAAAACAATAAAGTATTTTTTGCAATTTGCCCTTAGAAACCCCAAATGTTTCCCTTTTCTTTCTTCTTCTCTTAGCCCTTGGGAAACCAAACAAGGCTAAAGGTCTTCATTCGTTATATGTCCAAAAAGGGGACATGACAATCCTCCTCACCCAAAATTGCTTGTACTCAAGCAATAGCAACATCCATGGAGTTGTCCCAACAATTATCCACATGCAAAGCCCTCCTATAGCCTCTTCCCATGGAAAGAAGACCCCATAGTGAAGCCTCTCACTATTGTGCCTAAAGAAATTTGGCTGCCCATCTAAGCTGGAAGTGTCATAACAGTAGTGCAGTCTTCCCCCTTTCTCCATATTGAGGCCTTGCACCCTATGGACCCCGGAAAAATGACTAAAAAGGAGGAATTTTCTGAACTTGCAGTAACATGGGGGCTCGAAATGTTTGCTACAACAAGGTAGTCACTGGAATTCTAGGCCTTGGCTGTCCACATGGCACTACCTACACAAGAAACAAACATGTTAATCAAATCCAAAGCCCTCCTCTCTTCATGACACATATAGATATAGCTCCATCTTCCCTCCTTGCTTGCATCCTTGACCCTATTCTCCATTTGATCAGTGGCTGGAAACGTGTATGATTGCCTTGGAGGGCATAGAACGGCTGCCCATGCTGTACATGGTGCAACTGAGCATGGGATAGCTGTTCACACATTCCCAATTTGCCCCCAAACTCAGAATTTTACAGCCTATAAGGGCTGGAAACTTCCCTAAAGTGTTTGAAATCCATTCCTTGCTTCCCGACAACCAACAAACATTCAAATTTGCAAATGGGTTGCTAAATTCAGCTGTGCTTACTGTGATTGATTGGCTAGATTCACACATATCAGACTTCTTATTATCCCTAAATATGAAACCATTCAACCACAACTCACCTTTTTGAAGTGTCATTTTGCAATCAACCTTCCAAATGCATTTGGAGACCCTCAAGCTCATACTAAGTGAGCTAGAACTGTTATGGACAGCATGGTGTAAGAATGTACCATGGCTGCCCTTCATGATCCTCCTCATCCATGTGTGCCCCTTAGAGGGGATGCCCTTTTGTAAGTTATCTGGGTATCCCTTATGACTTCCAAAGGACCTCAAAAATCTCTCAACAAGCAAAAGATATGGCTCACCCATTTCTATGCAACAATTAATTTCAAAAAAATTGGGAATCGTACCTTCCAAGTGGGGAACCTTCATGGAGTGGCCAGTCTTGCCATGATGCCTCAACAAATGTCTCATGCTCCCCCTTATGCTGCCCTTTCCAAACATGCTTCCCAAATAGCCCGTGAGCACATAAAATTTGTGGAACTCCTCCATCCATGGGATTGTCTCTATCTTTCCCTTCCATCCCCTTGAGATGGATGGTAGTTGTGGTCCCATTCTGAAATCTGAATTCGTTTTTTCATAGCATACTTCTTCACAATGAATTGCATATACAAATTTAACCCTTGCTGTCCTAACACAGAATTTTCAAAACATATGGCAGTTACGAAGCTTGTAATACGCTGAAACTTCATGTGATGGAAGGGATATTCCCTATTTGAAGTTTCAAACTTGGTGACACAAGCAAAGAGCGGGGTTTCCCAACTATTTCCAGAATTTTCAGCATGATGTAGGGGCTGTAATGCACCAAACTTTTCAGAATTTTCGATGCACAAAGCAATCTGATTTTGCAAAAAAAAACTCATAATTTTCTGAGTATGTCATGGGTCTATTCCTCATAAAAATTTTAGATTTCTTTATACCATCTACAATCTGAATTTTTGTGAAATATCCCTTTTAGGACTGAAAATAGATCAAAGTGGTTTTCCGACAAACCCTAATCAAACAAGCAAATTTATGAAAGGGCTCAAACCCTAGATACACAAAATAAATTTTAGATTGTTGTAAACGCCCAAATATGGCACAAAATAAATATTTAATTGCTCCAGAAAAATATAGAAAATTAACAATAATTGCAGCCAACAATTTAGGCTCAAAAAATTGAATTTTTCCAATGTGAATGGCAGGAAAATAATTACAAAAATATCAAAAATATATATGCTACTATTCAGCATCCAAAGAGGCCAAATGAAGCCCTAGAGGTCACTCTCCCCACCTAGGAAGGCGTCGTTGACCTTCCCAATGGTTTCACTGCAAACCCTAGGGAAGTGAATTGCCATTTTTGTCTTTTTTTACCACACCAAGCCTTCCAATCAGCTCGTCACACTTGCTGCAAATAAATTGGTGTTTAAAACACCCTTGGCGATCCAATATGCGCAATACAACTTCCTTACGAAGCTGCCCTAGCTGTAAATTCTTCCTTTGATGATCAATTACAACATTTGAACTAGTGCCGCCCTAGATGAGGAATAGGAGTTTTCATCATTAAACCTTCCTTGTCTTGAAGAGTTTCATCTTCAAGACCTAGGTAAAGCGTTTTCATGCTTTAACCTCTAAATCAGTTGTCATATATGCATAATGCTTTCAAATGAATCACAATCCTCCTTATATACCTTACTTCTTAAGTTGGGTGCTCCATTTGGAGGGAAAGTGCAAAATGTTATAAGGGTAACTTTCTTTTAAAATCAATTAAGGGCTATGTGAGCCCCATTAACTCAAGAATCCCTCTCCTCAACTCAAAATTAGAACAACTTAACCAAAAGGTACCTTTTTATAATTGGAAAGAGTTAGACCTTCCTTTTTAAGTCCCCTTTCCCTTGGCCTAAGAGAAACACCAAAGAATAAGGCTAAGGGTCCTTTTTCACTCTTATGTCCAAAAGAGGGACATGACAATCCTCCCTACCTAAAATTTATTGTCCTCAAGCAAATTCAACATCCATGGGGCTGTCCCAACAATTATCCACATGCAAAGCCCTCCTATAGCCTCTTCCATGGAAAGGAAGCCCTATTCTGAAGTTTTTTTGCTGTTGTACTTGTAAGAGGCTTGTTGTCCACAAGTGCTGGAAGTGTCGAAACAGTAGTGTTGTACCCTTCTTTTCTCCAACAAAGGTCTTCCCAGCTGTACTTGTCATTGCCAAACCTAAAATGGCTATCAACATGCCTCCAAATGGCCTCTAAGTTTGTTATTTGGCATAATTTTGGGGCTGAAAACTCCCCTATTATGGCTGCAACCCACTCCTCAACTCCCATTCTCTAGTGACCCTTCACTTTGGTGAGAAAGATCCTACTAACAATTCTGTAGTTGGTGTTTACTGGGTTGTACTTATGCCTTACAACCCTCAAATTGTCCATGAATGTGAGGTTCTTCACCCCCAACCTGCCCCTTGTGAATTTATTCTTGCTTCTAACCTCCAAGGGACATGTGATGACCCTCCTACTCACCTCAAACAGGCTGGAACTGTTATAAACAGCAAGGTAGAAGAATGCATCATAGTTGTCCTTCATGGCCATTCCTACACAAGAAGCAAACATGTTAATCAAATCCAAGGCCTTCCATTTCTCTTTTCCACTCATCTGTGGTATAGTTACACTTTCCTTTCTTGCTTGTACTCTTGACTAAACTCTTCTCCCATGTAGTGGCTGGAAACACCTTTACAATTGCCCTAGAGGGCATAGAAGGGCTATGGAGTAGCTGTCAACACACTCAACACTTGCCCCCAAACTCTGAATTTTACAAATTTTAGGGGAAGGAAACTCCTTCCATGTGGTTGTAACCCATTCCTTATCCTTATACTCATATGTTCCCTTGCTTGGGAGAGAAATACCCCAAATGTAATTTTGTTCTTGATGTTTTGGGAGCTGTATTTATAACTTACAGCCTTGCACTTGTCCATGAAAGCCAAACTCTTTACCCCCAACTCGCCTTTTGGGAATCCCTTTATGCATCTAACCCAAAGAGGATGAGTCTACAACCAACTTTAGGAGAGCTGGAACTGTCATAATCAACAGAGTAGAAAAATATACTATGGCTGCCTCTTATGGCCCTTCTTCTTTGCATGTGTACCTTGGAGTGTGTGCTCCCTTGGAATTCATCCCAATGCCCCTTAGGACTCTCAATGTGTCTTAAAGCTTCTTCATCAAACCAAAGGTATGGCTTACCAATTTACATGAAACAAACAATTTTGAACAACCTTGGGAACATACCTTTCGTGTAGATACCTTGGCAGGGTGCGCAACTCTGCCTTGATGCCCAATTGAGTGTCCATTTCCTATCCTCTTGTTGCCCCTTCCAAACATGCTTCTAGTATACACTATAGAGTACATAAAATTTGAGGGTTTTCTCCCTCTATGGTGCTGCCCCTATCATGTCTTCCTTTTCCCATGAGTTGAAGATTAATTGTAGCCACCATACCACCCTTTCACAATTTTGAATTTTCTTTTTTATTGCATGTTCCATCAAAGTTAATTAAATATTCAAATTCCACCCTTTCTGCCCTATCACAAAGTTAATAAAGCTTGGGGTACTTACCATACCTGCAAAGAGCCAAAACTCCATACCTTGGAAGAGTTGTTCTCAATTCACAATGCCCAACTTCGTGTCACATGTGAGGGACCGAATTTCCTCCTTATTTCCAGAATTCATTAGGAGCTGTGATACACCAAATTTTTCAAAATTTCATGTACCTTCCTTGGGCTGAGTTTCCATGATTTTTAACGAATTTGCTTCCTTACCATTTTCAGATTTTGTTAGGGGCTGAATTTCCCCAACAACTTCCAATTTTTCTATACTTTTTGTGGGCTGAGTTTTTACAAATTTTCCGAAACTTGTCCCTTCACAATTTTCAGTTTGATGTACAGAACTATCTGATTTTGCACAAAAAACTCAGAATTTTCTGAGTATGTCATGGACCTATTCCTCATGAAAAATTCAGATTTCCTTATGCCATCCACAAGCTGAATTTTTGCCCATTCAAAGACTTGTCTCAATTCTTAATTTTCAGAATTTGTAATGTTTCTAAGACATGGAATTGAATGGTCTTCAACATATCTTTGTGGCTTCCCATACCCAAAATTTGCCACTTCTTTAGCCCCTTTTGATGAACAATAATTCCCAGAATTTGAGTCACTTACCAAGTATGAAATGGGGTGGATTCCCATCTCTGCTGTAATGGTTGCCCCAACTCAGAAATTACAGCCTCCTTTGCTTTCCCATGACTGTAGAAATGTGTTTTCCCACATAAAATCTGATTTACAAGAGCTGGAAATGATTCTATAACAGCGGTACATACCTAAACTTTGGCCAAGGGCTGTACAACCTTGTATTGTGTGCCCTTCATGCTTCTATCAATCAAAACTACCCTATGTAGCCTTTGAAAATTAGCAAGTAAAGCATGATGCTTACCAAGATTTGCAGTGGTTGGCATGCTCTTCACCTTATCGTTCTTTTT
The DNA here is from genome assembly GCA_037957365.1 of Torreya grandis. Taxonomy (NCBI): domain Eukaryota; kingdom Viridiplantae; phylum Streptophyta; class Pinopsida; order Cupressales; family Taxaceae; genus Torreya; species Torreya grandis. The sequence goes on from JARHVA010000055.1 coordinate 7,752,013, forward strand.
TATGATCCCAAGGCCTTACCAACCTCCTTGCATGGGTGCCAAAGAACTTGGAATTTGTATGACAAAAATACTAAATTTTTAAGTCTCCCCTGGATCCCACATCCATATTGGGAATTTGCAACTCCCCATCCTTAGATTCTTTTGAAGAAGTTCCTTCCTCCATTTACTGCCCTTCATCTTGCCTTCATTGTTAGCATGATCTTCATGTGATCAAAATATTATAGGGACAAAGTAGGGTGTTGATGCAACAACCCCTTGATGTGAAGGTCATCAAATTGCTTATCCTTGGTTGCTGATATGAAAATTCCAGCAAATTGAAAATGAACAATAGTACCTAGCATTTTGACTTTGACCATCAATTTCTCTTCAACATGCAAAATGGATTCTTATTCTTTCTTTAGCTCATGCTCTAAGATTTCCCCTTCTTCCTTCACCACTAAGGAAAAACTCATAACACTACTCTCAACATGTGTTAGCTCAAACTTTGCAATGTTTGCATGAGGGTTAATTACTTCTAAGGCTGGAACAACTTCAACCCCAGATGCTTGGTATTCCACATATAATGCTTGTTGTTCCTCTTCCTTGGGGAGTTTTGATTTTTCTGTTTTTTCTCCATTAGTGCCTAACATTTGCAGCTCCATTTGCTACCCAAGAACTTGCTGTAAAACCTCTCCTTGCTGTCCTAAATTTTCTGATTTTTGGAACTCAAAAAATTCAATAATTGGTTGCCCCAAAGTGCTTGACTCTTCCTCATTTTTGTCTTCAATTTGCAACTCCTTTTGATGTAAGTGTGTCAATTCTTCAAAGTAAAGTTTTGGATCAGCCCTATCAAACCTCCCAATGAGCCTCCTACTGAATTCCTTATAGTTGTCTATGAGGTGATGCCTTTGGGTTATCAACCCCTGATGCCACCAATCATAGGCAACGCCTTTTAAATACGTTGTGATGAATATTAGGGCCTCCTCTACCTCCATGGGATGAAGTGTAAGGTATGTATCTAACTTATCAATCTATGCCCTAGCTGAAATGTTTGTAGAACCATCGAATGTGAGAAAAACAATCTTCCCCAAGGCATCATGTAACTCTTGTTCAACCCGAGAACCGCCCCTACCTCTTTTCCATGACAAAAAATCATCGAGGTTCATCTCTTTCCTGAAAGGGGTTGGGTAAGTCATATACTCATAAATTTTCATCAAATCAATTTGAATGGAACACTGCCCCTTCATGAGCTTGAGAGAATTTTTCAAACCTTGTACTATCCATATCTCCCATGTCATTGTTTGACATGAAACCCTTCAAACCCCACAGCTAGCCAAGATATTGGCTCTGATACCACTGAAATATCTCTTTTAGGGTTGAAATTAGATCAAAGGAGTTTTCCCACAAACCCTAATCAAACAAGCAAATTTATGAAAGGGATCAAACCCTAGATATACAAAATCAATTTCATACTGCTGTAGGTGCCCAAATAGGGCACAAATAAATATTTAATTGCTCCAAAAATATAGAAAATTAGGCTTAAAAACTGAACTTTTCCAATGTGAATGGCTGAAAAATAATTACAAAAATACCAAAAATATATATGCTACTATTCAGCATCCAAAGAGGGCAAATGAAGCCCTAGATGTCACTCTCCCCACCCTAGGAAGGGGTCGTTGACCTTTCCAAGGGTTTCGTTGCAAACCCTAGGGAGTGAATTGCTATTTTTATCCTTTTCTACCACGCCAAGCCTTCCAATCAGCTTGCCACACCTGCTGCAAACAAATTGGTGTTTGAAACACCCGTGGCGATCTAATATGCGCAATACAACTTCCTTACAAAGTTGCCCTAGCTGTAAATTCTACTTTTGATGATCAATTACAACACTTGAACTAGTGCTGCCCTAGATGAGGCATAGGGGTTTCCATCCCTAAACCTTCCTTGGCTTGAAGGATTTCGTCTTCAAGACCTATTTAAAATGTTTGCATGTTTTAACCTCAAAATCAATTATCGTAGATGCATAATGCTTTCAAATGAATCACAATCCTCCTTATAAACCTTAGTACTCAAGTTGGGCGCTCCATTTGGAGGTGTTATAACTTGGAATTGCACCCTTGTGAGAGAGTTCTTTAGGCTCTCTCACTTCCAGTTACAAGCATGGGAACAACCTCAGGATGTTGGTGTCCTATGGTGAAATTGAGCCTCTAAGATTTTTAAAGCGGCTAGTTCCTCTCAGTGAATCACCTAAACTATTGTTGAAATAAAACTTTCACAGGAAAAAGGGTTAGAAGGGGGAAAGAGGGCTCTTAAGAAGCCTAACTAGGCGATGCACCAAAGCCAGGTGATGCACCAAAGCCAAATGGAAAAATCTCACCAGCTTGAACCCACATTGATTCTGGAAAGGACAATACCGACTTGCACAATCTCAAGATCGAGCTGGTTGCATTAGTATTTCAAGGAGGAGGTTCCAGAAGCAAGGAATGCAAACAGAGAGGAGTTCTAAGAGTCACTAAAAGCTCACATCAATGGCAGAAAGAACACTAAACCAGACTTGCAAACAACGTTAAAAAACTCCCTAAACAAGGTCAGAAAGGAGGACCATGGACAAGGAAGACTCTCCTTCACACATTGCCATAGTGCACAACTCAACAGACATGAATCCAAGGCAAAAGATAGGCAAAGAAAATACTTTTATTGCATCAAGAGGTAGTTCTTACAAGTGCTTGACAGGGTCGAGCCTAATCAAGATGAGCATATTTTTGCAATATCTCAAAGAGTGTCCCATCTCCCAGAAAAATAAAAAAGTCTAAAAATTGGGAACCCTTACAATGGCAAGTCGCATGATATTTATAGAGAACGGGGAGAGAGAGAGAGAGAGAGAGAGCTGCATGACAGAAAGGAGAGAGGGGAAGTCGTTGAACTGGGACCGCTGTTGTCGCCACTGCCTTGACCATGAAACGCACCACCTAGGATCATCCCAATCTCTTTGAGCCATTCCCGCATTCAAGTCTCCCTTTGGCGTATTTGAGAAGCCATGTCGTGGGTAGCTGGATGTCGCTGCCAAGTCCGAGTGTTTTGATATTTGCATTAAATCTTGGCAAGTTCTTTATTGCAACTTGGACTATCCCAATCTGTCCTTGCATATTCGTTGCTCCCCCTGGACGTGTCCAATCCTTGTTTGACCACTTTGCATGTTCTGGAAGTGAGTTGTATGTACTTGTGCCACTTGTCCTTGACTGATTGGCCCTTTGGATTTGCACTTGGAGAGGACTTGTCTTTTTGAGACCCGAGAGGCACTTCGAAGACCAAATCGGGCTTTTGATGTCTCATTACTTATTTCGGGTTTCTGACTGCTCACAACTTATGAAGTAATTAAGTAGTGCTCCTTGGAGAACCTGAAATACACTGCCCAGACCAAATCAGGCTTTCCAAGCCTCACTACTTACTTCAGACTTATCATTACTTGCAACTTATAAAGTGAAATATGTAGTGCACCCCCAGAAACCCGAAATACACTACCCAGACCAAATCGGGCTTTCCAAGCCTTCTTACTTGCTTCGGGGTTTAAACTGTTGGTTACTTCTAAGGTTTTTTTAAGTAGTGCTCCTTTGGAAACCCGAAGTTGTCTTCATCAAAGAACCCGAAGCCTTATTTAAGAGAAAGCTTGAAGTTGTTCACCTTGAAGAATCCAACCTGCATCGTCCATGAGTAATTCGAGTTCGTAAACCTGAATTACTTCTACTTATAAAACAATTAAAAGTCAAGCACCACTGGAAACCCGATTTGCATTGTGCCATCAGAAACCTGAAGTTTGAATACTTTGTCATTTTCTTCCTGAGTTATGTCCATTTTCTTCAAACTAACAAAATTTTGATATGTGGGCCAAAAATGGCCAACAAGAGGGAAAGTGCAAAATGTTATAAGGTTAACTTGATTTTAAAATCACTTAAGGGCATGGGAGCCCCATTAACTCAAAAAGCCCCCTCCTCAACTTAAAATTAGAACTTAACCAAAAGGTACTTTTTTATAATTTGAAAAGGAGTTAGTGCTTCCTTTTTAAGTCCCCTTTCCCTTACCCTAAGGGAAACACTAAAGAATAAGGCTAAGGGTCCTTTTTCACTCTTATGTCCAAAATGGGGACATGACATTTTTCCCATTTGAAGATTTGTCTTCATTTTCAAAATTTGCAATGTTTTTAAAACATGGAATTGGACGGTTTTCAACATACCTTAGTGGCTGCCCATACTCAAAATTCATCACTCCTTTAGCCTCTTTCGATGGACAACAATTTTCAGAATTTGAATTACTTACTGAACACGATGTGGGATGGTTTCTCGCATGTTGTGGTCACTGCCCCAACTAAGAATTGGCAACCTCTTCCCAAGGTCTGAAAGTTTGCCCTGGATCCCACATAAAATCTGAACTTCGAATTATCCCAACATCTATCTCAAAAAGTGGATTGTCAAAACATTGGAAGTTAGGTCTATCCCTTTGTTCAAACTCTACATTTTCAACTTTTGAATTTTCTAAAATAATTCCAAATCGAGGTCCTCTTCAAGTTCAACGAGCTCATCAATTACTTGTTTGATTTTCGTTGCCCTTGCTTCATTCTCTTGCTCCCTAAACTTCTTTGCAACATCAATTTAATTTTTTGCCTCAAGAAATGCCCTTTGACTATTTTCTAAGGACCCCGTGGTTGATTCAAGCTCAAGGGTCAGCTTGTCAACCTTAAGCTTCATTGCCTTAGATGCGTTTAAAGCCTCAACTACAATTTTGATGGCCACATCCTTGTCTTTAACCACATGAAGATATTCGGATTTTGTTGTTTCTATTGCATCCTTAATTGTGTGTAAATCCACAATGGTGATAATTCCTTTCATGTGTTTCCTCTTCACATTTTGCATTAATCCTTCAAGGAACCCTTTTGTGTTGTCCAACCTTGTTAAGACTTGGACTTCCCTCTCATTTGTTACTAAAAATTCTTTTTTCCAATCTCCCTTGTGCAATCTAGAGTTATGCAGTAAAAATAAACTATTGTTAGAATCAAAGCAAAAATCAACATCCCTTTCCATAGAGTTATTCTGAAATATTTCTGACTTATAGAGTTTGTGTCCTTTCTAAACTTTGGTTTCTTCAACCACTTCAAAATTTTCTTTTCGAGACTCAGAAGTTACAACACCAGACTGCTTCCAAATTTCTGATTTTTGTGACTCAGAAATTACAGCACTAGGCTATCCCAAAGTTTCTTCTTCATCCTCTATTGTCAAGTAAGGCCTCAACCTTTCTTCACATTATTTTACAATATTGCTGATCAGTGCATGTGCAGCTACTTCTTCATCCTCTATTGTCAAGTAAGGCCTCAACCTTTCTTCACATTATTTTATATTTTATCAGTGCATGTGCAGCTGTAAAGAATTTCTGCCCTTGCCTTCCATTACCCAATAGGATAGATAATAATTGTTGGGAAATATCATCACTTTCATTTAGAGTCAAAGCCATAATTGTTTTCATAGATGTTATGACATTTTCTGCATGATTCTCATTGATAACTGCAAAACTGAAATTCTTATCCAACCCTAGGCAAATAGATCAAATTCTAATTTTAATTTCCAGCAAACCCTAAGCACCACAATGCCACAACAAGGCTGTAATAAATAAATAGAAATCCTAACAGTAACTTCACCAATTTTCAATGAATAAACTAGGGCAACGAAGAGTGATTTTTCCTTCAAACCCTAGATGCCACAAGTTGGAAAAAATACAGAATTAAATGCTTGCCTTTACCCTTTCAAAAAAATACAATTTTATGATCCAATAACTCGAAAGGTATTGAATTAATAGTTGTAATTAATACCAAATTTCTAACAATAAATACTGAAAAACCCTCAATAAAATATAATAAAATTATCCACAGTCCAGTTCTGATTATTATGAATAAATGCATAATTGTCTAAGCATCAATGGCTGGAAACACCTAACAAAACCAACCAAAATTTACCAACAGTTATTTGACCCAAAAATGGCCAAATTAGGCCTTCAAACCTGCTTGCCCAACCTTACGGAGAGGTCATTGACACTCCTCGAAACTCATCTACCAAAAGATGACACTGATGTTTGGAAGCCCTTTTTGCCTTCATGGATGCCTCAAACCTGCTCACCAAACTTTTTGCAATGAAGATTGGTGTTTAAAACACCCTTGGCAATCAATGACGCTCAATACAACTTCCTTACGAACATACTCTAAATGGTCTTAAAGGTTTTCATCCTTAATTCCAATCCACCTTGAAGAGTTTTGTCCTCAAAGAGAAAGCCAAGCGTTTTCGTGCTTAGACTTAATGAATTCAATTATCAAAATCATAGATGCATGCCCTTTCCAAATGATCATCCACTCTCTTTTATATCAATTCCCCCAAGGGGTGCATTCCATTTTGGTGTTGGCCATATGATTGTCATTGATGTCAAAAGGGGCATTATGGATGTCATTGATGTCAAAGGATCAGGAAAGATTGATGGAGAAAAGAGCATGTTTTACAATTGCACAGTGCAAAGTTGTCATGCTTTTACAAAGACCATTTCTGGACCACTTGAAAAGCAATTAATAGATATGTTATGGGTTTTTCAAGAGCATCTTAAATATATGGTCTGCAAGTTTAGTTAAAAAGAAATGAGCTCAAAATTGATTTATTTTTGCTCTCAAACATTACAATGTTTCTCAATTAAACCCTAAGGGTTTAAGCCATGGCGTTCACAGGGATGTTCTATTTTTATGTTGACTTGCTATAGACAAGAACCAGTTACTTAAGTTATAACTTGAGTCTTCCTCATCGTTGTGCAACCAGTGCCTTCGACCTAGAAATTACCCGCTCGAGCAATGTTCTAAGACTTTATATTTCCTAAGTCCTCGACTTAAGATGTGTCCTAGCTTAATCAATGGTTAGCGCTTAATCATACATTGAAGATCCAACGAAGCGTAGCAAAGTCAATTTGTCAAAGGCACCTCCAAGTAAACACGCTAATGACAAGTGTCACAATCATGGAGCTTGCACAGTAAATCTACGGAGTGGTTTAAAGTCAAATAGTCAAGGATTAATGTGAGGATGCCAAGTGTCTCAATAGCGGGAACTAACAGCAAAGGTGCAGAAGGCACGCGAGGATGCCAAGTGTCACATTCATGGGAGCTTGTCAGAGATAAAGTTCGAGCTTGTCAGAAGATCAAATGATGAGTGTGTGATCGTGCAATGAAGATCTAACAGAGCGAGTGAACTCAATGGGATCAAGTGCTCGATGTTTAACGACACAGAGGGAAGTTAAAGACTGAGCTAGTTTGATGAGATCGACGGAGTGTATTCGTTCCAAAGTCTCAGGAAGCAACGAGATTAGACCAAGTGCTCAAGGTTTAATATCAAATAGAGGTAAAGTTCTTGCAACTTTGATGATCTAACGGAACATAGGAGCTCGGATCAAAAGATATAACAGATGTGTTTTAAAGTTGGAACATTAAAGCCCGGAAGCGTACAAGGATCCAACAAAACGCGTGAGCCTGTCAGAACTTGATTTAACAGACGCATTTTAAAGTTGAGCAAATTGAATGTGGATCATCAAATCATGGCGCGAAACTTAAGATCAATGGTCAATATTCAAAAGTTTGTTCATCGCAATGGTAAAGCGGAGGAACATGCAGGTATGCCATAAAATACGACATAGACAATGAAATAGATTGTAATGATCGATCGAATTTGTGTAATATGCAATGTGCATCAAAACAAGAGCCTAGTATATACTAAACATAGTAATGAAACCAAGAATCATGGAAGTGAAGCATGAGTTCAAGACACGAAAAACTTGTTGTTCAAGAAATATGAACCAAGTCCAGAATTGGCATGACGTGTTAGTAAAAAAGGGTGAACATAGAGAAGATGCGAACCCTAGATCAAATGCTTATATATATATATATATATATATATATATATATATATATATATATATATATATATATATATATGTCATCTAAGATACTGTAAAAGTAGTAGTTGTTGAATAGAGTCAAATTGAGAGAGAGAAAGACAGAGAACAAGAGATTGATGAAGTGTTTCAAATTGAGAAATATAGAGACAGAGTCAAAGGGGCAGAGAGGAAGAGAAGAGAAGAGAGATGTGCAGAGCATGAACAATTACAGATCAGACCTGTAACAAAGAATTGAATTGGATTCATTTATAAATCAATATTGTAATCTAGAGTTGTAGCTCCATATTTTGAATATAGATCTGATTGGTGGGTGCTATCAAATAAGCTGAGTTGGTGCTGAGTTATGGAGTCGGTGCTTCCTTAGAGTAGGTGCTCTTAAATCAAGAGATTGGTGTCTCCTTAGAGTTTGTGCCCTTAAACATTGTAACCAATGAAGTTCCTAATTGTGACGCTGGATTAGAATAGTAGATTCTAACAGCTATTCTCATGGTGGTTTTTTCCATATTGGATTTTTCACAGTATATAGTGTTATGTATATTTGTGTGTATATGATCTCTGCATATATGTTTTAATCTGCATTAAAAGTATTAAAGGACTACTTTATTCAATCTACAAATTCACTCCCCCTCTCAGTAGATAGTTGTGTTCCCAACAATTGGTATCAGAGCCCTGGTTCTTTAGAAGAAGCTTAATCAGCTCAGGTAGATAATGGACGAAGAACACAAATGGCTAGTCAAGAAGGCTCTTCTTCAAACAAATTACCTCTCTTTGATGGATCAAACTATGCATTTTGGAGTATTAAAATGGAAGCATATTTATCTTCATTAAGGTTTGATATATGGATATATGTTATAAATGGATATACAACCCTGCTACAACTCCTACTAATCAGGCTGCAAAGAAGGCATATGAGAGCAATGCCAAGGCAAAGAATGCTATTCTATGTGGATTGTCTAATTCAGAATTTGTCAAAGTGATTCATCGCCAAAATGCACAAGATATCTGGAACAAATTGAAGAGCTTCTATGAAAGTGATGATAAGGTAAAGCAGGCCAAGCTACAAACATTCAAAGGTAAATTTGAAAGCCTTAAAATGAACGAAGAAGATAAAAATGCACACTACCCCCTCAGAGTAGATGAAATAGTCAATGCAATCAGAGGCTTTGGAAAAGAGATGAAAAATCCAATCATTGTCAAAAAGGTCCTAAGATCTCTGCCATCAAGGTATGACTCAAAAATCTCTGCAATAGAGGAAGCAAGAGATCTAGATAAACTCATTGTTGATGAGTTGTATGGAACATTCACAACCTATGAGATGAGAATGGGAGAAACAGATACCTTCAAGAGAGAAGTTGCATTCAAAGCATCCAAACCACCTTCAAGAGAGAAGTTGCATTCAAAGCATCCAAACTAGTAAAGGTAGAAGCACTTACATCCGGATATGTGGAGATTGCTAAAGAAGAAGCCAACTTTGTCATAAGATTAAGAAGAGGGTCTAGAAAGTACAAATGTAAGTTACCCTTTAAATGCTTTAACTATGGTAAAGTAGGACATTTTGCTACTAAATGCCCTTATAATAAGAATGATAACTCTGAGCAAGAAGAGGATAGTAAAAATGTGAAACCCCACTATTCCAAGAAGTTTTTCAAAAACAAGAAAGGCCTATACACAAAAGAAGACAGTGATTCGTTGGATGACAATGATAGTTCTGATGATGACCATGACTGTGCTTTTGTGGTTGAGGAAAAAGAAGTCCTATTCATGACATTAGGATCAGCTTTTGTGGATCAAGAAGAAGTTGAAGACTCGGATGAAGAAGGAGAAATGGATCTAGAGTGTGAACTCATATGTGCTCTAAATGAATTTGATACGCTGAGAAAAGAGAACTCAAAACATAAGAAGCTTGGATAAAAAGAGATTGAAAAAATATCCAAAAGTCTTGAAAAATCTGATTACATGGTGGTTAGCCTAAAGACACAAGTTGAAGAGGCTAAAAGAATAGAAGATGTAGTCAAAATTGAACTTCAATCTAAATCCAATGAGTGCATGAAGTTAGAAGCAAAAATAGTGGTTTTGAAAAAAGAATTTGAAAAAGCTAAAGAACAATTAGACAAAATTCTGAAGCTGAAAGGAGGTTCAGTAATTCTAGATGAGTTAATTAACTCTCAAAAGCCATCAAAAGAAAGATCTGGTCTTGGTTATGAAAAGGGAAAAAGTCTCATAACCAGTACATCTACTAACCGATATGACAACTTCAAAGCAGAAGGAGAATTAGGAGCAAAGAAAGAGAAAGCTTGCAAGAATACAAAGACAGATACAAGCACTATTGATGTGAAGAAAGTTGAAGGAGAAAAGAAGCCTGAAGAAAGGAAGAAGAGCAATGAGCAAATCTCAGCAAACTCAAAAAAGATGCAGAACACAAAGGTCACTAATGCAGATGGTTTCATAAGGGTGAAAGATTTGAAGCTAGAGTTAAGAGTATTTCCTCATCCTGCACAAAGAAATGGTATGACCAGGTATTCATCATCTTTCTATGGTTATTGTTATACGTGTAATCAGTTTGATCATAGGGCGAGTGATTGTAGAGTTGTACCTAAAAGGAGAACAAATTTTGTAAGCAGAAATTTATTTGCACCCTTTTTAGATACAAATGTAATATGCTATAATTGCAATAATTTTGATCACATAGCTAAACAATGTAGAACAAACTTTGTAAGATCAAAAATATAAAGTGAAAAGAAAGACATGCCTCCTAGTATGAACAAAGGTTCACAAGTCTCTTAAAAAGAGAAAAATAAGCTAAATAAGAAACTCAAAGATGTGTGGAAAATGAAAAATCAACCTATGATTGTTCAAACTTCACTCTATGCCAAGGAGCAAAATTTGTAGGTAATAGACAGTGGTTGCTCAAAAGACATGATTGGTGACAAGAGGAAGTTCATCTAATTGAGCAAATGTAAGGAAGGATCTATCAGCTTGGGAGACAATACTGCAATAAAGATCCATGGTAAAAGAACCTTGAACATAGATGGAAAATTGCCTACGCATGATGTCCTTTATGTTGAAGGATTGAAACATAATCTGTTAAGTGTCAACCAAATGTGTGACAATGGATATAAGGTCACATTTAATGCAAAAGGCTACAAAATAAGGAGATTTGAAAGATTAATTGCAAAAGGAAAAAGAACTGAAAGCAACATTTATAATCTTAGTAAAGTGAATGGTAATAGTTGCCTGATAGGAAAGATTGATGAGAGTTAGTTATGGCATAGAAGAATGAATCACGTCAATTTTGACAACCTGATAAAGGTGAGCTCAAATCAAAGTGTTAGACACATGTCTAAGATAACCAAACCTGCAAACACTACTTGCAAGGAATGTCAACAAAGCAAGCAGACAAAGGTCAGAATTCAAAAAAAGGAGTATGCAACTACAAAGCCTCTAGAATTAGTTCATACTGATCTTTGTGGTCCTACTAAGACGAGGATCTAAAGGAGAAAAATACTTCATGTTATTTGTAGATGATTATTCAAAAATGACATGGGTAACCTTTTTGAAGGATAAGTCTCAAGCATTTAAAAGATTCAAGATCTTAAGAGCCATGGTAGAGAATGAGATTGGACGAAAAATCAAATGTTTAAGATCTGATAGAGGTGGAGAATTCATCTCAAATGAGTTCATAGAGTACTATGAGAAGCATGGAATCAAAAGGCACTACTTTGTAACAAGGACTCCACAGCAGAATGGAGTTGTTGAAAGAAAAAACAAGACAGTCAAGGAGATGGCCAGAACAATACTAAAAAAAGCCAAGTTACCTGATGGATACTAGAGAGAAGCAATTCAAACAGCAATATATATCTTGGACAGATTTCAACTGAGGTTAAACAGTGATAAAACTCCCTATGAACTATGGTATGAAAAACCTGTCTTTGTTAAGTATTTCAGAGTGTTTGGTAGCAAATACTACATCAAGAGAAAAGAGGACAACTTGAGAAGCTTTGAATCAAGATGTGATGAAGGAATATTTCTTGGTTATTCCACCCAAAGCAAAGCCTACATATGTTACAACAAAAGGCTACACAAGATTGTAGAGAGCATCAATGTCAAGGTTGAAGAAGGTTTGAAACAAGTTAAACTTGACAGAGAAATTTGTATTGAAGAAACAGCTAATGAAGAGGCTAAAGAAATAAATGAAAAGCCACTTACAAGATATGTTCAAAAGGATCATCCTATATAGCAGATCATTGACAATAAGAATGGAGTTCAGAAAAGGAGAAGAGTTGCAATGAACAAGGAGCAAGTAAGTTTTGTTCAAATGTCTGAAATTGAGCCTAAGAGCTATGTTGAAGCTAGCAAGGATGAGAATTAGTTGAAAGCCATGGAAGAAGAACTAGGCCAAATTGAGAAGAACAAAACTTGGAAGTAGTTTCAAGACCTACAAACAAGAATGTAATAGGTACAAAATAGGTCTTTAGAAACAAGCTCAATGAAGATGGAACTGTCATAAGAAATAAGGCAAGATTGGTGTGCAAAGGATATGCACAAGTTGAGGGCATAGATTTTGAGGAAACATTTGCTTCAATTGTCAGATTGGAAGCCATAAGAATGTTTCTAGCATTCTTTGTTTATAAGAAATTCAAAGTCTATCAAATGGATGTTAAGTCTGCTTACTTGAATGGGAACCTAGAAGAGGAAGTCTACATAGAACAACCTGAAGGTTTTCAGCTGTCAGAGGAAGAAGATTATGTGTGCAGACTGAAGAAAGCTCTGTATGGTCTAAAAACAAGCACCTAGAGCATGTTATTCAAGATTAGACCAGTCCCTGTAAAAACAAGGATTCAATAAAGGTTGTGCAGATAGCAATCTGTACTTTAAATCAGAAAGTGGGCATATGTTAATTGTTGTTGTATATGTAGATGATATCATTTTTGGTGGTAGCAACAACAGAATGTGCAAATAATTTACTACTCAAATGCAAAATGAGTTTAAGATGTCTATGCTAGGAGAACTTTCTTTCTTCCTTGGTCTACAAATAGCACAATTTAATGAAGGGATCTTTATATCTCAAACCAAGTATGCTAAGGAAATGCTCAAGAAGTTTGGGATGGAAGACAACAAACTAGTAGGTACTCCCATGATAACTGGATGCAAGTTGAGCAAAGAGGATGAGTCCCTTGATGCAAATCAGACTATGAACAGATCAATGATAGGTAGCTTGTTATACCTAATTGCATCAATATCTGATATCATACAAGCAGTATGCATGGTTGCAAGATTTCTAGCTGCTCCTAAAGAGTCACATGTCAATGCAGTGAAAAGAATCTTCACATATATCAAGAGCACAACTGACTATGGCCTATGGTATCCTAAATGCGAAGATTTCACTTTGACAACATATACAGATGTTGATTGGGCAAGAAGTGTGGATGATAGAAGAAGCACTAATAGTGGTGCATTTTTTATTGAAAACAAACTTGTTTCATGGCTGAGCAAAAAGCAAGAGTCAACTACTCTTTCTACAACAGAAGCAAAGTATGTTGCAGCAGTGGCATGTTGCACTCAAGTCTTGTAGATGAATAAAACACTCAAAGACATCAACGTAGAGTACAAATCACCTATCTCTATTCTTTGTGAAAATTCAAGTGCTATTAATATATCAAAGAATCCAGTGATGCATTCCAGAACTAAGCACATATCAATCATCACTTCTTAAAAGAACAGGTTGCAGATCAAGAGGTCACAATGGAGTATGTGCCAATTCAGGATCAAGTAGCAAATATATTCACCAAATCTCTTCCCAAGAAACAATTTGAGTATCTGGGATAGAAATTGGGAGTGGTGGCTCCTACATCACATCACTAGATCCTAGTGATATGGCATGAGTCCAGGGGGAGTATCACAAAAGTCTTGTTAATCCCTGGAAGAAGAGTGAAAGGAAACTCAGGTATACATATTTTTGCAAATTTCTAATGAGTTGATGGTTACAGATTCTTGGGCAAACTCCTTTATCTGATAAGGGGGAGAAAAATTTGGACAAACTGTGAGAAAGTTGGAGTCCCTTTGCCATTGATGTCAAAGGGGGAAAAAAGTGCAAATGCTTTCTGTAAAAGTTTGAAAGAGCAGAGCATGTGTCCAAGTTGAGTTTAGGCAAATGTTCCACTGCCTAAGGGGGATCAAGTTTGGTATGAACAGTTTCAGTTCAAGTTCATTAGAAGCCAATGCAAGCAATGCCAAAGGAGCAGAGTATTATAAGATCAGAGCATTTAGTTTGCCATCAATGCCAAAGGGGGAGATTGTTGGCCATATGATTGTCATTGATGTCAAAAGAGACATTATGGATGTCATTGATGTCAGAGGATTATGAAGGATTGATGGAGAAAAGAGCATGTTTTACAGTTGCACAGTGCAAAGTTGTCATGCTTTTACAAAAACCATTTCTGGACCACTTGAAGAGCAATTAATAGATTTGTTATGGGTTTTTCAAAAGCATCTTAAATATAAGGTCCACAAATTCAATTAAGAAGAAATGAGCTCAAAATTGATTTATCTTTGCTCTCGGACATTACAGGGTTTCTCAGTTAAACCCTAAGGGTTTAAGCCATGGCATTCACAAGCATGTTCTATTTTTATGTTGACTTGGTATAGATAGGAACCAGTTACTTAAGTTATAACTTAAGTCTTTCTCGTCATTGTGCAACCAGCCCCTTCGACCTAGCAATTACCGACTCAAGCAATGTTCTAAGACTTATATTTCCTAAGTCCTCGACTTAAGATTTGTCCCAGCTCGATCAACGATTAGTGCTTAATTGTACGTTGAAGATCCAATGAAGCGTAGCAAAGTCAATTTGTTAAAGGCACCTCCAAGTAAATGCGCTAGTGACAAGTGTCACAATTATGGAGCTTGCATAGTAAATCTATGGAGCGGTTTAAAATCAAATAGTCAAGGATTAACGCGAGGATGTCAAGTGTCTCAATAGTGGGAATTGACAGCAAAGGTGCAGAAGGCACGCAAAAATGCCAAGTGTCACATTCACGAGAGCTTGTTAAGAGATAAAGTTTGAGCTTTTCAGAAGATTGAACAGCGAGCATGTGATCATGCAATGAAGATCTAACAGAGCGAGTGAACTCAATGGGATCAAGTGCTCAAGTTTTAATGACACAGAGGCGAGTTAAAGACCGAGATAGTTTGACCAGATTAATGGAGCGTATTCATTCCAAAGTCTTAAGAAGCAACGAGATTAGACCAAGTGCTTGAAGTTTAACGTTAGACAGAGGTAAAGTTCATGCAACTTTGAAGATCTAACAGCACACGGGAGCTTGGATCAAAAGATCCAACAGATACATTTTAAAATTGAAACATTAAAGCCCAAAAGCGTACAAGGATGCAACGGAGCACGTGAGCCTGTCAAAACTTGATCTAACGGATGCGTTTTAAAGTTGAGCAAATTGAATGAGAATTATCAGATCATGGCGTGAAACTTAAGATCAATGGTCAATATTCAAAGGTTTGTTCATCACAATGGTCAAGCGGAGGAACATGCAGGTAAGCCGTAAAATATGACACAGACCACGAAATAGATTGCGGTGATCAATCAAATTTGTGTAATATGGCATGTACATCAAAACAAGAGCCCAGTATATGCTAAAAATAGTAATGAGACCAAGAATCATGGTGGTGAAGCATGAGTTCAAGATGCAGAAAACTTGTTCACGAAATATGAACTGAGTCTAGAACTGGCGTGATGTGTTAGTAAACAAGTTTGAACACAAAGAAGATGCAAACCCTAGATCAAATGCTTATATATATATATATATATATGTCACCTAGGATATAGTAAAAGTAGTAGTTGTTGCTGAACAGAGTCAAATTGAGAGAGGCAGAGAGCAAAAGATTGATGAAGTGTTTCAAATAGAGAAATATAGAGATAAAGACAGAGGGGTAGAGAGGAAGAGAAGAGAATAAAAAGATGTGCAAAGCATGAGCAATTATAAACCAGACCTGTAATAGAGAAATGAATCGGATTCATTTATGAATCAATATTGTAATCTGGAGTTGTAGCTCCATATTTTGAATATAGATTTGATTGGTGGATGCCATTAGATAAGCTGAGTTGGTGCTCAGTTATGGAGTCCGTGCTTCCTTAGAGTAGGTGCTCTTAAATCAGGGGATTGGTGTCTCCTTAGTATCGGTGCCCTTGAACATTGTAACCAATGAGGTTCTTGATTGTGAGGCTGGATTAGAACAGTAGATTCTAACAGCTATTCTCATGGTGTTTTTTCCCATATTGGGTTTTTCATGGTATATCTAGTGTTATGCATATTTGTGCGTGTGTGATCTCTGCATATATATATTAATCTGCATTAAAATTATTAAAAGACGAATTTATTCAATCTACTGATTCACCCCCCCTCTCAGTAGATAGTTGTGTTCCAACATTTGGAGAGAAGACTTTTTCAAATATAAAAAGAGCAATCTTTATAACCCTCACTTAAGCCCTTGGGTGCCCATGACCCTCAATAGACCCCAATTTAAGTGAAAATTAAAACAATAAAGTACTTTTTGCAAATTACCCTTAGAAACCCCAAATGTCTCCCTTTTCTTTCTTCTTCCGTTAGCCCTTGGGAAACCAAACAAGGCTAAGAGTCTTCCTTCGTTCTATGTCCAAAAGAGGGACATGACAAAGATAAGAGAGCTCTTACACTATTAAGGTTTTCTTGTTCTTCATAAGTTATTCTTCACATAGAAGCAATTAGATCTGAAGCTTAGAAAGTGTAATATCCCCTTTTCGGTTTTTGAATTCTGAAATTTATTGCAAACCCTAGATAAAAATCAATTTTTTTATTTTTCCAACAACAAACCCTAGTTGATTTGAACCTTTCAAAAATAGCACAAAATTAGGATAAACCCAATGCACTAATTGGGGTTTTCAACAAATAAGTTTTCCTTTCAAAAATATGAATTTGCATTCAAACTCTAGACGTTCCAATCTGAAAAATTTATTTTATTTTTTTACTGATTTATCATGCAACAACGCTTCATGGAACCTTCATAAATTTTTCAAAATTGAATAACTAATTATGAATTTTTTGAATATATTTGAGGTCCAAATGTCCTCCAAAACCCTCATAAAAATAAAAAATAATAATAGAAATATAAGAATATTTTTTTGGGCATAAATTAGCCCCAAACCCTTCCCACAACAACCCTAGGACAAGTTGCCCAAGCTGGAATAATTAATTTCAGCCCTAATCCATGCAGCCCTACAATGTAAAGGTCTTCAACAACCAACAACCACAACCAACAACCAATCAGCCCTTCCCTAAAAGCAAGTCGCCAACCCTTGGAATGTCCTTTCTAAATTTGATGCTCAATGGTAGCTCCTAGGTGAAGTTGCCCCATGGAAGAATGAGGGTTTCCATCCTCAATCTCTTTGCTTGAAGGTTTTCGTCTTCAAGTCCAAAGCTCAAGTTTTTTTGTGCTCAAAACTTGTAATTTCAAATAATGATCCAAGATGTCTTTCAACAAGACCCCTCAATTGCTTTTATACTTCTCCCCAAGTGAAGCACCCAATTTGAGGTAAAATATCTTTGTTGATCTTTTTTCAAATTATAAAAGAATATCTTTTGATAATTTACTTAAGTGGTTCAATACTCATGACCCTTGAAAAGGTCCCAAATTAAGTGAAATTATAACAATAAAATACTTTTACAATTATTCTTTTCAAAATAAAATGTTTCCCTTCTTTTTCTCTTCTTCCTTTAGCCCATAGGAAACTAGGCAAGGCTAAAGGTCTTAAATAGTATCATGCCCACTCAAAATTGCTTGTCTTCAAGCAATTGAAATATCCACGGGGGTGTCCCAACAACTCCTTATGATGCATTGGTTATCTGTACTTTTTTCCCAAGGAAAACCTCAATATGAAAGAACCCCTTGTCAATCTGCCTTTAATTTTTTAGTTTTTGTTTGTCATTTTGTCAAACACTTGGCATGCAAAGAGACTGAGTTCTGATTTATGAGTGTATATGTGCTTGTTTTGTTGTTTTTGAATGATTTGCAATGCCAAAACGCATACCAATACATAGAAATGATAACCAATAACTTGCATAAACAAATAATGAACATTCAACCCTTCAAAATGATTTTATTTGCACTATATTAGGTCTGAATGTTG
Source organism: Torreya grandis (assembly GCA_037957365.1). Lineage (NCBI taxonomy): Eukaryota > Viridiplantae > Streptophyta > Pinopsida > Cupressales > Taxaceae > Torreya > Torreya grandis. The sequence continues at coordinate 7,770,129 of JARHVA010000055.1, forward strand.
ATCATTTTTTGGCCTACATACCAAAATTTTGCCCAAGTTGTTAAGCACAAGCTTATTCTGAGAGGGGGGGGGGTGAATCAGTATAAGATATATATATTTTTTTTTGCTTTTGACTATTAATCTTAAGTCCAAAACCTCAAATTACTCCGCAATTAATATATTCAAAGCAATCAAAGTATACAATGCAAAACCACACAATGCAAATAGACACAGATTTGCGTGGAAACCCTTTCGGGAGAAAACCATGGAGAAATTTTCTTAATATAATTTTCAAATATTCATAGGCACCAACCTACAAGAGACACCAATCCCCAATTACAATTTGCGGGCACCAACCCATAGGAGCACCAAGCCCTTCCACCAAGCACCAATTCAACTTTAATTCGTGAGCACTAACTCACAGGAGCACCAACCCCTTACAAAAATTCTTCTTACCACTGTAGATTTGTTGTTAACTCAATGAATGATGGAACCCTTCTTTTCTCTCTTTCTTCTGTCAATGATTTTTTAATGCATTTTCAGCTCTTCTCCCGCACTTCTCTTAGACTTAAATGATATAAAATATATTTCAAGTGCTTGTTCATCTTTTTTTTTTCATCCACTCATCTATCCTTTTATAGCCTTTGCTACCTTTTCCCAAGAGGGGCGTCCATTTCAAGAGACACCTCTTCCCATCAAGATGTGTCTTTTTGATTTATTTTATTTAAATAACTCAAGTCGGGCGATTTTCCTTTTCTTTTGCTTAGTCGGCCTGTTGTTTATTTAAGTGTTGCCCGTAAATTAATTTGTTGCCTCCTTAAGACAAAACGCTAGCCCATTGAACAAATCATTGTCCCATAGAAGAAATCGCTGGCCTATTAAACAAAGCGTTGGTCCTTTCCATAGGTAGATTGTTGATTATTTATTGCTGGCACATGATCGCTGCTATGCATATGATGATCGTTGCTATGCTTATGCATTTGACATCAATGATTATGTTGACATCAATGACATATTTTCCAACACAAGTGTGAGAGGGTGAACATTCAAGCAAGACTTCGCGTTTTACAAGAGACACAACTTATTTCACTTTATGAGTAATCAGCAGTTGAAACCCCTCAACAAAAGTAATTCGGGTTGGAAAGCCCGAATTACTCTAAAAAGTGCAAATCGGGTTTTGGGAAGTGCTTTGCTTATGAAAGTTTAGTAGAAGTAAGAAGGTTTCACAAAACCGAATTACTCTAAACAATGTATTTCGGATTTCTCACGGTGAATGACATCTCTTTTTATAAGTAACAAGCAATGAAGAATCCAAAGTAGGTACGAGTGAAGAATCCGAAGTTGCAGACATTGAGGAACAAGCAAATAGAGTCGGACAAAAAGCCCGAAGGAATTCCTTCGGACAAGTTGTCCAAAGGAATTCCTTCGAAAAAGTTCAAAACAAGAAGTCAAAATATTCGAATACATAAAATCTGAAAGGCAGAAAAGGACAAATCAAAAAATCCGAAGGGTAAGAAGTAATCTGGGTTGGAAAGCCCGAATTACTCTAAACAGTGCAAATCGGGTTTTGGGAAGTGCTTTGCTTATGAAAGTTTTATCAGTAGAAGTAAGAAGGTTTCACAAATCCAAATTACTCTAAACAATGCATTTTGGATTTCTCAAGGTGAATGACTTATCTCTTTTTATAAGTAACAAGCAATGAAGAATCCGAAGTAGGTGCCAGTGAAGAATCCGAAGTTGCAGACATTGAGGAACAAGCAAATAGACTCAGACAAAAAGCTCGAAGGAATTCCTTCAGACAATTTGTCCGAAGGAATTCCTTCAGAAAAATTCAAAAAAACAAGTCAAAATATTCGAATGACACTTCCATAAAATCCGAAAGGCAAAAAAGGACAAATCAAAAAATCCGAAGGGCAATGTACCCTTCGAAAGGGTCATTGACAAAAAACCCGAAGGGTAGGTACCCTTCGGGGAGGCTCATTTCAAGATCGGAAGGGACGTTTGCAAAAAAAACCCAAAGGGCACCTGTCCTTCGAGAAGGTTCATCTCACGATTTTAAGAGCTTTACAAAAACCTGAACGACACCTGCCCTTTGGGAAAAGACCATTACAAAAAGTTCGAAACATTGCTAAACTCCGAAAAGTTCAAAGGACCATTTGAAGGGACATTCAGGAAAGCTGAAGGGCAATTGCCCTTCGGAAAGGACCAAGACAGAGACTCGAATGGTAGTACCCTTTGGGAAAATTCAAAGGAAAAAAGTCCGCAGAAAGGAAGTCCGCAAAAAATAGAGAAGAATAAAGTCTGCGGAAAAGAATGCCAAGGGGAAGACAAAAATCCGAAAGAATGGGAGATGACAAAAAACCCGAAGTAAATAATCCAAAGGATAGACCTTAGACAATTCCCACGGACTTTTTGTCCGTGGGAAGTTGAAAGCAATAAGTCTAAAGGAAATCTGGAAGTTTTGAAAAGTCAAATTCCAAGCAAAAGGATAGACCAAGGGAAAAGCAAAACTGACCATGCAAAAAAAATAGACAAAGGCTTAGGGAAAGAACCCGAGGAGAAATGCCAAAGAAAATAAGAACAAAGTCCGTGGAAAGACAATCCAAGGCAAATAAAAATAGAAAAACCACGAACAGGGAAGAGAAATGCATGCACGGAAATAAGGAAACCGAGAATAGAAAGTTGGCGAACGATTCAGTCTAAATATGTCTCACTTATGCAAGCAAGGGCTATTTTTGGCAGATTGCTAAGTTTTAGTTGACTATTTGTTTTGTTCATGGTTTGACTAGTCATTCTTCTGCATCTGAAGGTCCAACTCAGCTTTAATTCGAGTTTCTCAGTCTAAGTTTGGCGTCGTTTTCATGCAAAAATGATTGTTTTCTCGATTCGGCAGCTCAAGAGGAGTCTCTTTTTGAAATTTGGCGTAATCTTCCATGCAAAGAAGAAGTTGACTTTCAACAGACCCACCGTCCATTTCTCAAATGCCAAGGAGCTTCATGCAAAGACAATAAAAATATATTTTATTGGAAGGCAAAGTTGGTTTTGGGTTAATCTAAGTTGATCTTCCTCTTCTATTTTTCAACGTCAATCTCTTGGATTTTGTAATTTTCTATATAAGTTGGCTTTTCAGCCTTAATTATTATCTCTTTTGGCAAAGAAATTTCTGTCAAAGATTGTGCTGTAACCTTTTTCAGAATCAATAAGAGGACTGTGTTTTTTCAATTTTCAGCAGTTGGTATAGTATACTTTTGTTATAGATTTGCCTAAGTGATAGATTTTCTATTTTCTTTGTCAAATCTAGATTCGTACATAGTTACTAGCTGGTCATTTATGCAGGTCACGTTCTATGTTTGATTGTTTTTTTGTTGAGTTTATAGTGGATATTAGTGGTTATTCAGTGCCTTTCATCAAGCCCATTTTTCCATTTTCCTCAAGCTTAGATCATTAGATTAAACCTTTTCGTGAAATATTTGTGTATTGATCAATTGGAGTTGAAGTTTTGCCTCTTCTTTGCCTGAATCAGTGTTTTTAGAAGCCCGATTTGAGTGGATCAAGCAAATTAGGTGTATCACCATTTTAGCTAGGATTTCTTTTCAAGTTCTTTCTTCTTTTTCCCTAGGTAGTTTGTAGCGTATAAGTTGAGATCCTCATAGATACATCTTATAGGAACCAACCTTCTCTAGAGGTTCTTATCATCATTGAGGCACCCACCCTTGTGATAAGATCCCATTGTTTCAACTGGAGCGAGAATTAGCCATTTCAGCACGTCTTCGATCAGGGTGCAACTCCAGGTTGACAACATTGAATACATTGCATTACAGGTCTGATATAATTCATTTCAAACTACAACATTACATAAAATGACATACCCAAACTTATATGACAAAGTAGACATCCAAATGTGCAAAGTTGAGGCTGAAGTATGATCTCTAAGAGCTGGAATAATCTGAAGAATAAAGTGCAAATCTGAAATCTCCTGAAAATCTTGAATTATGCCATGGCTGATCATAAATAATCTTATAAAATATATCTCTGCACATATGGCTCCAAAACCCTCATCCAAGTGTCACCAAAACCCTCATAACCAGTTGCCCAAGTAGATGAAAACCATATAAAATTATGAAGATATTAAATCTGCAACTTTTTCCACCAAATAAGGGGTGCCAAAACCCTAACACCTTCAAATAAAATTTTGATCAGCAAATATTCATTCAAACCCTAACCAGAATTGATGCCAAATGAAGATCATGAAGCCCTAGACGCCTTATTTGTCACTATTCCTTCAAAATTTGCAAACCCACTTCAGAATTTTTATTGTAAAGTCCTTCAAAATAAATTTCACACCCAACCGTCCAAGTATGAAATGAATCCTATAACTAAATGCCAACTTGTATCTCCAAACTACCTCAAATTTGCAAAATAATCCCAATAGTGAACCCTAGATGGATCCACCTCTCAATGGTGGAATTGGATTTTTGTCCAATCCACTAAATTCTAAGGGTTTTTGTCCTCAGAATTAGGTGGGCATGAATATACCAGCTCAAGTATGAAGAAGTTTAAGTTTTCCTAAATCACATTGTGAGCAAATGAGGGTGAAGAATAATATTAATAAAACCTCATTGCTAGACTTGGACTCCAAAATCCCATTAAATTATTTTTAATAAATTTTATAAGCTCCCAAGGGTGGCGTCCCAATTTGGAGAATTAATATTTTATTTTATTTTCTAATTTTCACTTTTTCCCTTTGTTCTAATTTTTATTTTATAGTCACTTTTTTTATAATTTTATATTTTTCCAAAACGTAACTTTATAAAATGACTTTATAAATAGTCATTAAGTTCTTTTTCGAAAAATAACTTCTCCAAGGTACAAACCCAATTTGCCCAACAAATCATTCCCTTAACCCCTCAATTAGCCTACGGGAATACTGGAATAGGCTAATCCAATCATCTGAGTGATCACTTAGGAAAGAGGAGACATTACAGTCCTCCCTTCCCGGGATTGCTTGCCCTCAAGCAATCACATACCATCACTTGGGTCCCAAATCCATCTCATGAATACTCTACCATGCTGACGCTACACCACTCTGATTACAACTTTAGCCCTGGCATACCAAAATTGTACTCTATCGACCTGTGGTCCAATGCAATAATCCTCTACAACCAAATTGGAATACCTGAAAAGGTTGAAGCTATCATGATGATCCTTCTTCATGAAGTCAAATGGATACACCTCTGAACTATCATCACTGACATGGAATAGAGATTGATATAAACTTGTAATCAACACTACTAAAAATGTCCAATCAAACTCGTCATCATAATAGTATGGTGCCAAAACAAGTATACTCGTTGAGCCCTCCATGAATCGTAAAGTCCATCATATCTGAATCAAATCCAGTGGTTTTGAAGAGATCAAAGTGTCCCAATGTACTAGAAACACCAAACAATTCTCCAACCTCTGTAGATCTCTCATGGTTGTGTAGAGTACTCCTTAGGAGTGTAAGAAAATTTGTAGTCACTCCTAGTGGGTTGTTAGTATAGAACTAAATAGCAGCTTCCCACCTGAAAATGTGACCCAAATGAATGGCAATGTCATCACCAATTCCATATGGTGATAGAGCGTCATCCATACATCATCCTCTAATGATGAAGAGATGATCAAAACCTCTCCAAAGTACCCAAACTACTATTGTCCTCCAAATGTTCTGTAGGATATCCGTGAGCAATATAGTAGGACAGCCATCTATCAAAGTATGAAGATAGTCCTCATTAACTAGGGCTAGTACATCTAGGCAAACCTGCTCACCTCTATATCTAATGCCATAGTTCCACTTCACCTCCAAATTATGCCCAATACATGCACGTGTCTCCATGGCATGCATCACAAATCTAGGGAATAGAGCAACTACATACTCTACCCAAGAGTCATCAACATGATGGAATTGTATCTCATTATAAGTAAACTCCTCAAGTTCTCCATGAATGACCAGAGGCTCAACCAAATCTGAATCACCAATGTCTCCATCTATACATGTAGGTATACTACTAGTGGTTGATCCACTAGGTGTGTGCTCCATCATGTAATCCAAGTGTATGTTGTGCCTTGAATAATCCTGATTATGCAAAAGTGAAGGACTGCTGTCCAAAATCAGAAAATCAGAATTGTTGTTATACCTTCTTATAGTGCCTTCCTTTACCACTCCTTCCATGAATGAATGCTCATGCATTAGTGCAGGTCCAAGGGATGTCTTCAATGGAAAATCAAGTGTGTTATGTGCCATAATTTCTGTCCCATGGCTGCAAGACAAATCTCCATGTGTATAGATCCCCTTTATCTTCATGACTTCACTCTTTGCCAAACTCAACTCCAAACAAAGTGACTCATGAACCTTATGATAAAAATCCTTTGTATTTACACAAACTGAACCACTTATGACTCCCTCTTCATGTGAACTTCCATCATTAGTGGCTGGTCCACTCTCAAACAAAGGCAATTCATGACGCAAATCAGGTACATGAACAAAGTCATACCTCTCCAAATCTGCATACTCTTCTTGCTTGCTTTCGTCAAGAGTCTCCTCCTTCATTTGCTCCATCACTATGTATTCTTCCTTTGGAAGAAGTAGAGATCTAAAGTAAGATCTTTGTTGTTCCTTTGCTTGATCTAGCTGTTTGTGACGTTCCTTGATCTCCTGTAGGTGCTGACTTGCTTGGGCAGCAATCAACCTTACTTCCTTAGCTCTTTGCAACCATCCATCACACAATCTTTGAGTTCCTTCCATGCTATGATATGAAAAATCATATTGTTTGCAACTTGAATCCACAATAGTTATCTCATGTTAGTCATCACATCTTGAGTATCATCAAGATCATCTTCATATGATTCATCTATCACCTCGTGGTTATGTGAGGGTAATGGAGTGCTTTCCATAATCAGAAAATCAGGACCATCATCATCAAGTACTGGTCCAAGAGGTGTGCCCAGCTGAAATTTGTGTCCTTCTAGCTGCCATAGCTGTCACAAAATTGATCCATACCTTCACCTCCTTGGCTGATATGATTTTTGCTTCCATCCAACTCTATGGTGTGGTATCCATAACAAACCAAACATTATCAAATTGGAGGATCTTCTTGTTATGCAATCTCTTAGTCTCTAAAATCAACTCTCTATGACAAAGTGCCTCATATAATCTTGGCACATGCTCCCCCATTGTGGATGATGTATGCTCAACCCAAATGGAATCACTTATGTCTCCCTCTACATGTGTAGGTATAACACTAGTGGCTGATCCACCAAGTGTGTGCCCAACATCATCTCTGATGTGAGCCTTCAATGGGTTCTCTAAAAGGGGAAACTTATGAACCTTATGGTGCAAACTAGATACCCAAACAATTTTTTTTGAATCATGCTTCTTCTCTTGTTCACACTCATCTACATATTCTACTTGTGTGCTTATCTCTAGAAAATCTTCCTTTGCATGCTCAACTTGTATACATTCTTCTCTTGGAAGAAATAATGATCGAATGTATGATTCTCTTTGTTGCCTTGCATTATCTAGTTGATTGCATCGTTCTTTGACTTGTTGAAGGTGTTGTTTTGCATGTGCAGCCACTAACTTAGCCTTCTTGGCTCTTTGTAGCCAACTATAATACAAGACTTGAGTCTTGTTCACATCTTCCAAGGTCTGATATACAAAATCATAATGTTTGTGGCATAAATCCACAACACATAATTCATCTTTAACACCCAAACCTTGAATACCAATATTAGAAGACTCTACAATACCATCATCCACATGTGAAATGGATGTTACCTCATGATTAGGACTGCTGTTGCAAAAATCAGAATAGGTGTCATACCTTAGTGTCATATTTTCAATGTCTCTAATGGGCTGATCAATGATTGTAATCTTTTCCACTTTGTGATCAACATGATGACTCAATGGTGTGCCATGTGCTTCCTCTTGATCCAACATTATTTCTTCTTTAGGACTCCACATGATGGCTGATTTCTGCATTGATTGTGATCACTTGTAGGCTGCAAATTGCAAACAAGTGATTCCTCTTCCTATCCTGGTTCTTGGATATTTAACACCTCACATTTCCCAATGCTTTCTTTCTTTTCTTGCTGCTGATATGGACTTGAAAACATCAAGTCATCTTCACCATCATCCGGTATACTCAAAAATTGTGTGTATGAAAGCATGTCTTGTATCTCTTGAGAAAGAGAGCGATTTCTGAGTGTATATGTGTTTGTTTTGATGTTTTTGAATGATTTGCAATGCCAAAACGTATACCAATACATAGAAATGATAACCAATAACTTGCATAAACAAATAATGAACGTTCAACCCTCCAAAATGATTTTATTTGCACTATATTAGGTCTGAATACATTGTATTATAGGTCTGATATAATTTATTTCAGACAACATTACATTAATTGACATACCCGAACTTATATGACAAAGTAGACATCCAAATGTGCAAAGTTGGGGCTGAAGTATGAACTCCAAGAGCTGGAATAATCTGAAGAATAAAGTGCAGGTCTGAAACCTCCTGAAAACCTTGAATTATGCGATGGCTGATCATAAATAATTTTATAAAATATATCTCTACACATATGGCTCCAAAACCCTCATCTAAGTGTCACCAAAACCCTCATAACCAGTCGCCCAAGTAGATGGAAACCATATAAAATTATGAAGATATTAAATCTGCAACTTTTTCCACCAAATAAGGGTTGCCAAAACCCTAACACCTTCGAATAAAATTCTGATCAGCAAATATTCATCCAAACCCTGACCAGAATTGATGCCAAATTGTGATGTCCCCTTTTTAGCGTGATCCTGTTTTATGATGGTTTAGTCTATCACTGGCCCTCGTAGGCTAACTCAGATGGTTAGAGGGTCATTTGTGATAGAAAACTAGTTAGTGGATGGTTTATTTCTTTTTCAGAGTTCAGTAAGTTTCAAGGTTGGCCTTTGCAAGGGTTTCAGGACTCTTTCTCTCATACTTACTATTTATAGTAATTCATTCAATCAGGTTTACTATTTATAGCAAGGCGCCTGAATGGGTTATTTCAGCAGTGTCGATTCCGGTATTTAGTTGGCTTGGAGAAATAAAGTGTTTGGCCTAAGTTATGATATTTAATTATTATTAAAGGTCACTTTAATAATAATGAATATTTTAATATTATATTTTAACGTTATAGTTGCACTTTATGACTTGAGGGGTCATGTGGCATAAAAGGGGGCCATTTCAATTTATTATTAATAGTCATATTTTAATATTATTAAAAGTGCAACTAAAATATTATAAGAAGGAAGCTTATACATGGCCCGACTTGATGAGGAGAAAAAGAGTATATTAAGAGGGTCACCCAAGCTTCATATCATCCAAGAATTGATATTTGATTTTGAGATTGTTGGTGATGAGACCAGCTAGGGTTTCTACCATTACTTCAGCGATTGGGAACGAAGACTCTCAATTGGTAATGTGATTTTGAGGTTGTGGAATATCATCGGAATTATTGCTTCATTGTGGGCTTCATCCAGGAGTCCAATATGTGCTTAAATTGGAGAATACATTAAGTTTCACAAGGGGTCCAAAGGTTAATCATTTGCAGATTTGAAAATTGTTGATGACATGAATAGTGGCGTGAATAGTGTCATGCTATAGTGATTGCTACAGTGCACATGAACAGTGATCGCTACAATGAATGCTATAGTGCACATGAACAGTGCATGTTATTGCTGCTAAACAATCTTCAACACAACCATGTGGAAGTTAAGGAAATTGATCATCATTCTCAGGCCGTATTGTTGTCCTGGTTGGGTGTGTAAAGTCTAGGGCAGAAACGCCTTTCTTTGGCATCTTCACTTCATTACTAAGGGATGGCTAGACTTTATAAAGGCTTCTTTGGGGTTTTTATGGTGGAGACAACATTCCTTGCAGCAGTTAGAATAATACAAGGGTATACAATCTGCTGTCAAGATTTCCAGGTTCATTTCCATTCTAGATTGCATATAGCTAACTCAATTAAATCAATGCTGAAGCAACCTTGTAATTGTTTCATTGAATAATCCTGCATTGTAATCAATCTTGCCTTGGTATGCTGAGTCTTGGCAATCCAATTGTAATCAGGTTTACCGAGTTTAGTATGCAAGACAACTGTTTGTCTTAATACATCATTGTTGCAACAGCTTATGGGTATTAGTTTTAGTCATAATAAGTTTGCATGCCAACCATTTGTGATAATGCCTATACATTGCCAGTCAATATAATTAGTCGGAAGGCTGAAATAAAGAAGTTTGGAGTTGTATTGAATTGTTTGCAAAATACCTTCTTGCTGTAGGTGTTTATTTGCTTTGGTAGGTTGCTTGCCAAGTGTTTGCATTAATGCCCTTGGCTGTAGTTGCACATCAGTCATAGAGTTGCATTATATATATAACTTGCATTACATCCTCATTTCATTTCAGTCCTTTGCATATGTTCTTTGGAGCCTATTGAGTGCATATTACCATCTTCTTTTAAAATACCAAAAGAATCATCAATCAACAAGTTCAGACTTCGCAAGACAAGTGTTTGACGGAATTCCTAAGAGCCCAAAACTGAAAATTAAAGGCCAATTCAGTAGGGGTCTTTACATTGGTATCAGAGCCAAGGTCCCGAGGTCAAGACCCACTGAGCGTGGTGGGCTGTGATGATCCGATGTCAGGCCCCGTTGGACGATACCCAAGCGGTCGGGGGTGATCCCCTGGTCGGTCAGTAAGAGTCAACGGCACCACGTGTTCCAAGGAATTGCCTCGACGGTCCTTCGGTGACTGGCCATATAGGGGTCTGGAAGAGGACCCAAATCATCCCGGGACTTTTGGTGTGACGGCCAGTCCCCATTGGTATCAAAGCCAAGGTCTCAAGGTCAAGCCCGCGGAGCGTGGTGGGCTGTGATGATCCGATGTCGGGCCCCGTTGGACGATACCCCAGTGATCGGGGATGATCCCCTGGTCGGTCGTTAAGAGTCAATGGCACCATGTGTTCCAGGGAATTGCCTCGATGGTCCTTCGGTGACTGGCCATATAGGGGTCTGGAAGAGGACCCAAATCATCCTGGGACTTTTGGTGTGACGGCCAATCCTCTATTGGTATCAGAGCCAAAGGTGACGGCCAGTCCTCTATTGGTATCAGAGCTTTTGTCCTGCCATCTTGTTGGGTAGATTGGACATTGAATCAACTAGTTAATCATGGTTACTTCAAGTACTCAGAAGCAGTGGGACAAGAATATAGAGAAGCTTAAACATAGTTTGAATACTAGTCCTCTGATACCAAAGGGGACTGGCCGTCACACCAAAAGTCCCCGGATGATTTGGGTCCTCTCCCAGACCCCTATATGGTCAGTCACCGAAGGACCATCGAGGCAATTCCTTGGAACACGTGGTGTCGTTGACTCTTACTGACCGACTAGGGGATCACCCTCGATCGCTGGGTATCGTCCAATGGGGCCTGACATCGGATCATCACAGCCCACCACGCTCCGCGAGTCTCAACCTCGGGACCTTGGCTCTGATACCAATAGAGGACTGGCCGTCACACCAAAAGTCCCAAGATGATTTGGGTCCTCTTCCCGACCCCTATATGGCCAGTCACCGAAAGACCATCGAGGCAATTCCCTGGAACACGTGGTGCCATTGACTCTTACCAACCGACCAAGGGACCACCCTCGACCGCTGGGGTATCGTCCAACGGGGCCCGACATCGGATCATCACAGCCCACCACGCTCCACGGGTCTCAACCTTGAGACCTTGGCTCTGATACCAATAGAGGACTGGTCATCACACCAAAAGTCCCAAGATGATTTGGGTCCTCTTCCAGACCCATATGGCCAATCACCAAAGGATCATCGAGGCGCCACCCTCTTGGATCGCGATGCCGTTGACTCTTATCGGCTGGCCAGGAACCCGTCCCGACCGCCGGAGGATCGTCCGGTGGGGCCCAGCACGGATCATCACACAAATGAAGATCATGAAACCCTAGATGCCTTATTTGTCACTTTTCCTTCAAAATCTACAAAACCACTTCAAATTTTTGATTGTAAAGTCCAAAATTATTTTCACACCTAGTCGTCCAAGTATGAGATGAATCCTATAACTAAATGCCAACTTGTAGCTCCAAATTGCCTCAAATTTGCAAAATAATCCCAATAGTGAACCCCGGATGGATCCACCTCTCAATGGTGGAATTGGATTTTCGTCCAATCCACTGAATTCTAAGGCTTTTCGTCCTCAAAATTAGGTAGGCATGAATATACCAACTCAAGTATGAAGAATTTTAAGTTTTCCAAAATCACATTGGGAGCAAATGAGGGTGAAGAATAATATTTATAAAACCTCATTGCTAAACTTGGACTCCAAAATACCATTAAATTATTTTTAATAAATTTTATAAGCTCCCAAGGGTGGCGTCCCAATTTGGGGAATTAATAATTTATTTTTTTAAATTTTCACTTTTTCCCTTTGTTCTAATTTTTATTATAAAGTCACTTTTTTTATAATTTTATATTTTTCCAAAAAGTAACTTTATATAATGACTTTATAAATAGTCATTAAGTTATTTGTCGAAAAATAACTTCTCCAAAGTACAAACCCAATTTGCCTAGCAAATCATTCCCTTAACCCCTCAATTAGCCTACGGGAATGTTGGAATAGGCTAATCCAATCATCTGAGTGATCACTTAGGAAAGAGGGGATTTTACACAATCCAAAACATCCCCTTGCTGTACTTGTGATTTGAGGGCTGCCCTCAAGTGTTGTAAACGCCATAACAATTTTCCATAGGCCTCTCATGCCCCCATATGCAATTGCCATGCATGTACCTATTGTTGCTAAAAAGCCACAAGCCCTTAGCACCTTCCCAACTAACCTTTCAACTGCATCTTCTTTCAAACAACTTGCTGCCCCAAATATATGTTGCCCAACACAACTCAAAACAGTGGTTAATATGCCTCATCTCATGCCCCAAACTCTTCAACATGGTCCTCTCATGAGTTGGAATTTTTCATGGTGAAGCCATGGACACTTGTTCCTTCATCCAAGAAGAAATTATCTCATCAACAAGAACGAATATGCGGAGATGTGGACTGTGATTGTGATGTACAGCCAGGCACTTGCTCTAAAATGTCAACTTATTCATTACCAAGTTGATCCCCAATGCGTCCTTCATCTCCATACTCTTCAAGGAAGCCATTGTGAACTCAAACATTACGCAAAAAGGGCTAGGGCTGCAAAAATGAATCAAACTGAAATGTATGACAAGGCTGCCCCTTATGAAAATTCCCTTTTGAAAGTGTGCTAGTGTGGGTGTGCTCCCATGGTATGCATTCCAAAACTTGTTAGGGTCTTTTATATGCCATGCCCAACTTTTCCCAAACCGAAATTGTAGCCTCCCCACTTGCAAAGAGAAAACAAACTCGAACCAATTTGAGAGCATACCTTGTAAGGGAAAGTCATGTGTATGTAAGCAATCATGCATGGATCTCCTTATGTGTGTCATGTATTCTTCCACTTGCTGCCCTTCGTCAACATCTTCAAGCATGTATGCATCACAAAATAAGTCCAACAAACATTCAAATTCATCCATGAAAGAGTGTTGTACCTTACACATGCTTTCCCAACCTTTGCTATGCAAGAAGTGCCCCAAATCATGAGCATTTCCAGAACTTGTTTAAAGGCTATAACCAGTCAAAAAAATCAGTTTTCTCATTCTTGTGAAGCTGTTGTATTTGCATCCATAACTCAGAATTTTCTGAGTGACAAAATTCAGACTTGGTGTGTGTACTTATACTACTTATTCTAGGTTGTAGCATGCTCAAAAAATCAAGGTTTATGACCTCAATAGGCAATGGTGTTTGTCTTACCAACTCAGAAATTTCTGAGTAAAGAAAATCAGGCTTTGCATATGTATTTTCAGAATTTATCATCGGCTGTAGCATGCCAAAAATTTCATAATTTTCTGAGTTTTCAACCAGCTGAGTTTGCATACCTCTTCCTATCTTTCCACCATCAATTTCAGAATTTCTTGAGCTCTTCAAACATGCAATTGGATGGTTTCTACCATGCCTAATTGGTTGTCCATGCACAGAAATCACAACATTCTTTGCACTCTTTATAGCCATTGCAATTGATTTCTCTAGTGACCCTACACATGGAACAAACATATTAGTAAAAACATTAGTGTTTAGCAACACTTTTCCAATTATTCCATCATGCCTTATGAGCATGATATGGACTCCCTCTTGGTGCCTTGACCTTTTCTTAGCACAGCTGTAGTATGCCTTTTTTCTTTTCCACTTCCTCCTAGTGGTCAGAAATACACTAATACAAACTTGGGCCACCCTCATGATGTTGAGGTGTGAGAAGCACACCTTTTTAGAGCCCATACTCACCATGGTGACAAAAAACTTCAAGAACAAACTGAAAAAACTAAAAACAGCAGTTACTATGATCCTGGGACCATGATAACCCTTGCTTATTCCCTTTTTTATGTTGGCCCAAATTGTATTCTTTGTCTCACCACATGACATGATAGCAATATTACTCTTGTAGAGCTCACCTGGATCCCATATCCGTGATGGATACTTGCCATGCTCATTCCTTGAATTTACTTGGAAGAATTATGTTCTCCATTGAGTGCCATTCACCCCAACCTTAGTGATAGCACAAGGTTTGCAACCAAGATAATGAAAGAACCGAGTATGAGGAGAAATCAATGAGCACTTACCAAAATGACAACTCAATTGCTTACCCATACACAAATCTGACTTTCCTTCTTCCAATTGCACAATGAAATCTTCTTTCTTTTTATTTGGCATTACTCCTTCAAAGGACCCCTTTGCCTTGTCCAATCTTGTTGGGACTAGTGCTTCCTTTCCAAGTATTAATTTATTCTTTCAAGCTTCCTCTTGAAATCTGAAATTAGGCAAAGAAAATGGTCTATGATAAGAAACAATACAAAAAAATTCTTTCATGACATACCTTTCTATTATGGTTTCCTTATCCATGTCCAAGCTTTCTTCTTGATCTTTTGGTTGCTTATGAAGTTGTTGAACAACTTCACCTTGCTTTGCCTTTAGAAGTTATGATTTTTCTCCTACTTCCACCTTAGTGTCTACCATTTGCAACCCCATTGGTTGCTTCATAACTTGTTGGAAACCCTCACTTGGCTGCCCCTGACTTTCTGGTTCTTGTGGCTCAGAAAAATCAGTCATTGGCTGCCCCAAATTTTTTGATTTATGCATTTCAGAAGATTCAATACTTGGCTGCCCATCAAACTCAGCGTTATACAACTTAATATTTTCTACATTCAACTCAAAATTTTTTGAGTTGGTTGGGATCGAAATCAGTTGGAAGCTTATCAAAGGTGGCTCCAAATTCACTGATTTTCATTGCTTAGAATTTCTGTGTTAGTTGCCCCTTATATAACTAAAAATTTGCTTCTGGCTGCCCTCAAACTTCTTATTTTTTAGGCCCAACGAATTCATGTGTTGGCTGCTCCTTGTACAACTGAAAACTAGGCCTTGGCTGCCACAAACTCTCTGAATCTGTTGCTTAGTTGAATGTTTCCTTGGTTGCCCTTTATACAGTTGAAAGTCCCCCTTAAGTGTCATCAAGATTTCTGATTTTGGAGGTTCCATCTTCCTCTCATCAAATCATCTAATGAGCCTTTCACCTAATTCCTCATATGTTTTAATGAAGTCATGTCTTTGTGTATTCATTCCCACATGCCACCAATCATGGGTAGCTCCTTCCAAATGCTTTATAACAAAGGTTAAGGCTTCCTTTTCTCCCCTAGGGTGCAAATCAAGGTATGTATTTACTTGTCTACCCATGCTCTCATCGGTGTGTTTGGATACCCATAAAAGTTAGGAAGAACAATCTTTCCCAAGTCATCTTGCATATCTTTTGTGTTGTTCCTTCCTTTTCTAGATCCCCCTTTACCTTGCTTCCATGTTACAAACTCATTGAAGCTCATTAACCTCTTGAGCTGGGGTTTATGTGCCATGTATTCATCATAATACTCCATCCAATCCAAACAAATTGGAGCCTGCATATTTTTATCTAAGCATGATTTGTATGGGAGCATATTTTGATTTGCAAGTGTTCCTTCCCCAATAGCATGACAGCGTTATGGTGTGTAATGTCCCCCTTTTTAAAATTAAAATAATATTATTACTAAAATAAAAAGTATTTTTAAATACTCAATATAAAGTAATAATAGTGTAATTTGCTTTTCACTTAAATTGGGACCTTTTGAGGATCATGGGCACTTGAAGCCTAAAAGTGAATTTTATAAGGAAGTTTTATTTATTATCTTTTTAAAAGAAAAAGGTAAACTCTCCCTCTTTATTTTGGAGGCTACACTTGGAGGAGAGATATAAAAGGAAAGGAAGTGCTCATTTGAAAAGGTTATGTATTTTTGGATATTGAAATCGATGATCAGGTATGTCAAGCTTGTTCACCACAATTTGAGGACGAAAACCTTTAAGTGTGACAAGGGTTTGGAGATGAAAACCTCTATTCCTTCCTTCACAGCAACTCTATTCAAACGCTGTAATTGCACTTCAAATTTGCATGATTGCATGCAATTGAATTTACAAAGGTGTTTTATAACACCACCTTATTTAAAGGCAAATTGAATACATGAAAAGTTGTTTGCATTGATTTCTCATTGTTTGATTGTGCAATTGAGCTCAATTTTCAGGTTTGGAGGAATCTAGGGCTATAAGTAGGATTTTTGAAACTTCAGAACAACTTTTGAGGGACTTCCTATGGAGAAAAAATTTTGATTCTAATTTTGTTTGAAATCTACTATTTTTGTGATCATTTTGAACTAACTTTTGCATTGAAATTTTAAATATTACAGAATATATGAATTTTTGAAAGTTCAACTGATCGAGGCAAATAATAAATTACTGAGCGCTAAAATTAAGAAAATTAATTTAGAAAATTATTGGTATAAGTTTTTCAAGTGGGACGAATTGTTTGGGGAGCTTGAAGACCCCTCTTGAAGGATAACGTGCAAGAGAAACCCTCTTCTAAGGTTTGGTAGTATTTTATTTTATTTATTCTAGTTGGGACGATTTGTGTTTGAGCGGTTTTGTAGGGTTTTGAAGGCCATTCAATGCCCTTAAAACATTCAAAAAATTACTAAAATATTTTGAAACTTGGGCAATTCACTTGGGGAAGTTTTAGGGTTGTTGTGGAAGTGGAAATGCAGCTATACTTTCACTCTAAAATCAGAATATTTGTAGAGTTAATTTTCAACCTCCTTGCCACTATCACTTGGCAAAAAAGGTACTTTGTTTTCAGTTTATTATTCAGCATTTTTGTGGAGCTATTTTGGAGTGTGTTTTGCTTGAAAATTCTGCAATTTTTTCAACTAGGGTTTGTTGGTTTTGTGGATTAGATTTCAGTTGTTTAGCAATATTATCTAAGGGTTTGTTGGAAAATCCCAGCTTGGTCGTCCCATTTGAGAACATTACAGTGGTATCAAAGCCAATTTTATTAGCCATTTTTGGGATGAGAAGATTATTGTCAACCAGGGACATGGACAATGCTAGGTGTGACAAGCTTACTCAAGCCCAAGAGTGGCTGACGAAAACTATGGCCACATTTCTTTAATCAATGAAGGGCATGAAAGGGAACCAGCCTCTTGAAATAGAAGAGAAATAACCCTTTATTAGTTGGGAATTGATGGAATATTATGATGAATACTTAGAATGCACACCCGGAGTCAAGAGGACAATGAGCTTCAATAAGTTTGTGGCTTGAAAACAAGGAAAGAGGCAACATGGACAAGTGGTTGTGCATAACGACTTGGGAAGGATTGTTCTCCCTACCTTTGATGGGGACCCAGGTACTTCAGTTAGAGCATGGATGGACAAGGTTAATGAATACCTTGATTTGAGTCCTAGAGATGAAAAAGGGGCCCAAATTTTGTCATACAACACTTGGAAGGAGTTGCCCATGATTGATGGCATCTTGGGTGTAGGACACAAGGACATGACATTATTAAAACATATGAGGAACTAGGTGAGAAGCTCATTAAAAAATTTGATAAGAAGAAGATGGAGCCTCCAAAATCAGAAATCGTGAGGGTACTTAAGAGGGACTTTCACTTACACGAGCGACAGCCATTAAAGCAACCAAAATCAAAAGTTTGTGGGCAGCCAAAAACAAAATTTCAGACATACAAGGAACAACCAACACATGGATTTTTTGAGTTGCAAAAATCAAAAAATTTGGGGCAAGAAAAAAGAATGTTTCAACTAAATAAAGGGCAGCCAATGATTAGATTTTCTGAACCACAAGAACCAGAAATTCAAGGGAAGCCTAGTAAGGGTTCCTCTCAAGCTATGAGGCAACCAAGGGGGTTGCAAATGGTAGGTATTAAGGTGAAGGTAACAAAAAAGTCAGATCTTCCAATGGTAAAGGAAGGAGAAGTTGTTCAACAGCTTCATGAGCAATCAAAGGATCAAGAAGAAAGCTTGGGTAGTGATAAGGAAATCACAAGGAAAAAGTATGTCATGAAGATTTTTTTTTCATTATCTCTAATCATAGATCACTTTTTTTTCATAATTTCAGATGTCATGAAAAAACTTGGGAGAGGCAATTGTTGTTAGCACCTGGAGAGGAAGCACAAGTCCTAACAAGGGTGGACAAGGTAAAGGGATTTCTTGAAGGAGTGATGTCAAATAGGAAGAAAGAAGATTTCATTTTGCATATGGAAGAAGGAAAATCAAATTTGTGTTTGGGTAAGCAATTGAATTGTCATCGTGGTAAGTGCACATTGATTTTTCCTCATGACGGGTTCTATCATTATCTTGGTTGCAAAACTTATGCTATCACTAAGGTTGAGGTGAAGGGTACTCAATGGGGAAGAAAATTCTTCCAAATAAATGAGCATGACAAGTATCCATCATGGATATGGGACCTCGGTGAGCACTACAAAGGTAACATTGCTAGTGGGTCATGTTGGGCCAACATTAAGAAGGGAGTAGGCAAGGATTATCATGGCCCCAGGATCATGGTGACTACTGTTCTTAGCATTTTCAGTTTGTTGTCATCATAGGGATTATGGGCACTAAGAAGGTGTGCTTCTCACACCTCAACACCATGGTGGTGGTCCAAGTAGGTATACGTGGATTTCCAGCCACTAGATGGTGCAATCGGAAGAGGGAAAAGATTTGCTACAGCTATGATAAGGAAAGGTTAAGGCACCAAAAGGGAACCCATACTATGCTCATAAGACATGATGGAGTGATTGTAAAAGTGTTGCTAAACACTATTGTTTTTTCTAATGTGTTTGCTTCATGTGTAGGATCACCATGTGGACCAGTTGTCATAACAACAAAGAGTACCAAAAAGGCTGTAAATTCTATGCACGGGCAGCCACCTAGACTTTGTAGAAATCATTCAATTTTGTGCTTGAAGAACGTTGGAGTTACTATGAAAAAGATGCAAACTCAGAGGGACAAGTGCACCCTAGACTCCAAAGTTTGTGGGGCAATGACTTTTGAAATTGATGATGGATTGAATGTTGAAGGTAATATGCAAACCCAGTTGGACATCTATACAGAAAATTCTTATTTTTTGAGCAATAAGGATCCACTGGAAACTACATCAAGTAGCATGATAGGTACTTTCTACATGAGCTTGAGGGGAGAAGAAGGATGTAGTAGGGAAGAGGCTGCAAATTTCGAGCATAAGCAGCCAGTAAGTCCAAAGAAGGTATGCCCTACTATGAAATTGGTAAGTATGGCCAAATTTGGAATTTGTTGTGCCTTAGTGAGAAAAATAAATAGAGAATTTAGTTTTCACAATCACCTTCTAATTTACAAGGGGAAGCACCATATTCCAAGTTGTAAAGAAGGTTTTGTGGAGTTGGATGAAGGCATAAAAACACTCTCGATTTGGGAAAAAGTTGGGATTGTGAACAACAGCATAATGGGAAATCTTTGAGGAGTTTTTGGTTAAGAGCACACCCAGAAATTTTTGAGTTTGAATGGCCAAAGCCACTACTTCCTACCATCATGAAATTCAATTTATTTGACATGCTACAGCAAGTAGGAAATCAGGAAAACTTAATGCAAGGACTAAATTTTGTCACTCAGAAATTTCTGAGTTATTGACGCAATCACATCCATCTTTTATGAGAGAGATCACTTGTGTTTTTGACAAGGTAAGTGAGATAAAAAGGGGAAGATGTTGCCTAGTCAAGGAGGTCAATGTAGTGGTAAAAAATCAGCCTTCAAGTTATATAAGAGAGCATCTAATTTACTTTTGCATGAGCTTGATCCAAAGATATGAAGGCAGATCTGAAATTTGCCTTGAAGATCAATCTAAAAGATAGAAACAAAATTCAGAATTAGATGTGAAGTTTCAGAATTTTTCAAGCTTTGAAATTGACGAGTTAGAAGGGCCAAATCAGCTATTTATTGAGGTCAAAAATTCTGATTTGTTGGGCACACTGCAGCCCCTAACCAATTTTGGAAATGTATATGAAGAGTCTGATTTCTTGTTCCATTTACAACTACTAACAAATAATGAAAAGGCCTATGCTCAAAGGTACAACTTGCATGATGAAAGAGTAAACAATAAAGGCCGTTTTGTATGGCATAAGGGAGTAAAGGTGAGAAGCAACTGTCACACCTTTTCTTGTCGTACTTACGACAAATCCAGCTCTTTTAAGGTGATGCATGATTTCATTTTTGTCCCTCTTAAAGTTGCACACACGAGTGACACATCAAAAGGCAAGAGGAAAGTGGGAAAGGGGATCTCCAAGAGCAATTGCATGGCCGTGAAATGCAAATACAGCCCTCTAATCATTGTGTATGGGTCTCCTTGCAAAACATTTCATCCTAACAATGGAAGGCCTAGGAGCATGAGGGCCAAGGATTGGATGAGCACCATGGGGAGGAAGTTTCCAGCCCAAAAGGAGCATGCAGTGGCAAGTATGGGGATACTTCCAGCGCTTTGGATTGAGGAATTTATGATTTCTAAAGTCAGTAAGAAGGATGGGGACTGCTGTTGTACCATGTCCAAAGTGCACAAACAACCAAGATTCACAGCAGGTGTTTGAATTGGTCTTCGCAAAAACTCTTTCATTTGACAGGTATGGGAGCTAGATTATGGAAGCATTTCAGCATGATCTTCCACCTTGACATGAAGGCACTTGGACATGAGAGCTTGCAATTGCTTGAGGGCAAGCAATTTCGAGGAGGACTGTAATGTCCCCCCTTTTGAAATTAAAATAATATTATTACTAAAATAAAAAGTATTTCTAAATACTCAAAATAAAATAATAATAGTCTAATTTTCTTTTCACTTAAGTTGGGACCTTTTGAGGATCATGGGCACTTAAGGCCTAAAAGTGAATTTTATAAGGAAGCTTTATATATTATATTTTTAAAAGAAAAAAGTAAACTCTCCCTCCTTATTTTGGGCACTACATTTGGAGGAGAGATATAAAATGAAAGGAAATACTCATTTGAAAAGGTTATGCATTTTTTAATATTGAAATTGATAATCAAATATGTCAAGCTTGTTCACCACAACTTGAGGATGAAAACCTTAAGTGTGACAAGGGTTTGAGGGCAAAAATCTTCATTTTACATTGAAGAAAGCGCTATTTAAGGGCTGTAATTGCGTTTCAGATTTGCATGATTGCATGCAATTGAATTTACAAAGATGTTTTATAACACTACCTTGTTCAAAGGCAAATTGAATACCTTGGAAAGTTGTTTGCATTGATTTCTCATTGTTTGGTTGCACAATTGAGCTCCATTTTCAGGTTTGGAGGAATCTAGCGCTGAAACTAAGGTTTTTGGAACTTTGAAACAACTTTTAGGGGACTTCTTATGGAGGAAAATTTTTGATTCTAATTTTGTTTGAAAGCTACTATTTTTGTGATCATTTTGAGCTAACTTTTACATTGAAATTCTAAATATTGCAGAAGATACAATTTTTTTAAAATTTTAGCTAATTGAGGCAAATAATAAATTATTGAGGGCTAAAATCATAGTTACCATGTTCGACTGAACATGGCTCATGTTCGGTTCGAACCGAACAAATGGCGTTGACCGGATTTGTGCGGTCAAATTCGACCGAATAAATTTTTAATAATTTTGATTAAAACAACTCCAACGGCGAACGCAATGCGTTGCAAACCCTAATCTGCAAAGCCAAAAAGGCAAAAAGCCAAAAAGGCAAACGCTTATCAGTTATCACCAACGAACGACAGATGCTGAGAAGACAGTCACGAATGGTGGAACGATTAACACTAACAGTCAGTGTTTGGCAGTTTGCTCGTTAGGATTCACACTTCACAGTCACACGACAGCATCACCATCGCCATTCACAGTCAGTGTTTGCCTGTTTGGTAGTTTGCTACTTTGTAGTTTGCTCGTCGAGATTCACAGTCATCGAGATTTAGCGTTGCCATTCATCATTCGCCATTTCGATTTGCCAAGTAGGGTTTGGAATCTGGATTTCCCATTATTTGCTGAGTCTTTGACTCTTTGAGTCTTTAGTCCTTACTATTAGTATTTAGTATAGTTAAAAACTTTAGTTTAATTTTTAAGTTTTTATTATTTAATCCCATTTAATTTGTTGTTTTAAATTTTTAATATTTTATTATTAGTATTTAGTAACTATTTACTAGATTTATTATTTAATAATTTTGTTAATAAAAAATATTAAATATACATGTAAGTTCAATTGGTTTATTATTACTATTTTTAATTCATTATTGTTAGTTTATTATTAATATTATTCTTTTAAACTTTAAAGTTTAAAATAATAAAATATTATTAAGTATAAATTATATTATATTGTATTGTATAGAATGTTACATTTACAGGTCAATATGTTTTTTTAAATTTTAGGGCAGAAATCAAAGGTTCATAACAATGTATGTAAGGGGGATTCATTGGGCAGTGCGGGACCAAGGCATATTGAGAAAATTCAGAATAGTGAATGCAAGGTTGAGCAGTGGGCATTGGGCAGTGAGGAATCAAGATTCAGGATACAGGGGGCAGCATGTCTAGCCGTCCATTAGAAATGAAATATATCGTCCAGAGATGATAAAAAAGTAAATATGAGATGCACCTTATGCAATGGTAATATCACAGGCAGTGTCATTAGATTTTGATACCATTACCTTGGAGGATCTGCAGATGTGAAACGCTGTACCATAGCAAATGAAAATTCAAAGTGGAGTATGCAGATTTCATAAAATGGGTGAAAGCTAAACATGATGTGAGTCGTGCTGGATAATTTGCTTCAGAAGCAAAGAAGGCTAAAATCCAACACTCTATCTCACAAATTGGCTCATTAAATAGTTCAAGTGGTGCTCCATCACCATTTACCAGTGGAAGTGCAAGTGATGCTGAAAAGTCACAAGTTTCATTAAAGTCCATGTGGAGGCCACAACAAAAGCATGACGTAGATAAGTTGGCAGGGAGATTGTTTTATGCTGAGGCCATTCCTTTCAATGTCATTCGTTCCCCACATTTCAAAACCTTTGTAGATGCAACGATTGAATTTAGGAAGGGTTATACATTGCCTTGCTATAAAAGACTAAGAACTTGGCTTCTTGAAGAGGAAGTCGCAGCCATATCCACTGAACTAGCTGAAATAAAAAAAAATTGGAAAAGAACACGTTGCACAATAGTAAGTGATGGCTGGTCCGATTCAAGAAGAAGGCCCCTCCTAAATATTTTGGCAATATCTCCTGATGATGCTATGTTTATAAAATCAATCGATACAAGTAATGAATAAAAAACTTCTCTTTTCATTTCTCAATGCATCGAATCAGCGATTTTAGAGATAGGAGAAGAGAATGTTGTTCAAATCATTATAGATAATGCAGCGAATTGTAAAGCAGCAGGGGATATACTCATGGATAGATTTCCTCATCTCTTTTGGACACCATGTGCTGCACATGTGTTGGATCTTTTGTTTGAAGACTTATCAAAACTGGAGTGGGTAAGTAAAATTGTGATTGAAGGCAAACAAATATCTAAATTAATCCTCAATCACCGCTTGACATTGAACTTGTATCGTTCATTTTCAAAGCATGAGCTTCTCTCCCTTGCCGAAACAAGATTTGCCACCAATTTCATTACTTTGCAAAGGGAGGTAGAGGAAAGGGCAGCATTGAGAAAAGTAATGGTTACTGATGAATGGACAGAGTTAAAGCTTTCTAAGAAATCCCATTCAAAATATATTGAAAGAATAATCTTAGGGGACACATTTTGGGAGGGGGCCACGAAAATCATAATGGTGTTTGAGCCTCTTGTTAAAATTTTGAAAATGGTTGATGGCAATCAACCTTGCATGGGCTTTGTGTATGAGGGAATGGACAGAGCAAAGGAATAAATTCAAAAATTACTTGCAGGTAATGTTGAAGAAATCAAGAGCATTTGAGAAATTGTGGACAAGCGATGGTTCATGCTACATCGTCCTCTACATGCGATAGCTTGCTATCTAGATCCTAAATTAGTAGAGGTAAAGAGATAATGAGAGGTGTATTTGCAACAATAGATAGGTTGCTTATTAATGAAGAAGAGAAGGAAGCAACAAGGCAGCAACTTACTATTTTCAAGAACCAACTGAAAATGTTTGGCATCAAGGAAGTGTTGACTATTTTGGTCCTGCAGGCCAAAATTGGTCCCCTTCTTCCCTTGAATGTTCTGAGTAGTCGAATTCGGGTTGCACAAGTCTTTCGACAGAAGATGAATCAGTTTAAAGAATGAAGATGAACCAGGGCAAAAGAAAGTCCAAAGGCACTTTTCAAAGGGGAGCCTATAAGCAAAAGGAAGTAATTCTTTCGGACTTTTGTCAAAAGGAATACTTTGGAGAACCCAAAAGACCATCCAAACAAGCAAGGCAAAGGAAGTACCCTTCGGAAGGGTCGTTTTCAACATTTCCAAAGGGCAACTACCCTTCGGGAAGGTACATGAACGAATTCGAGACATTTTTGTAGCACCCGGGTGCTCTCCAATTTTATCTAAGGGCACTTTTCGAAGGCAGTCGAAGGAAAAGACAAGGACATAATTTCTTCAGACTTTTTGTTCGAAGGAATTCCTTCGGAAAAAAAGTCCGAAGAAATTCCTTCGGAAAAAAAGTCCGAAGAAATTCAGAAAGGCTACGAGCAAAAAAGTCCGAAGGAAAACAAGTAAAAAGACTAAGGCAAAGACAGAGACAAAAAATGATTTCTTTCGGACAAAAAGTCCAAAGAAATTCGGGAAAAGCCGCGGGAAAAAACCCGAGAGAAAACCTCGAAGGAAGGGAAGCGTCGCAGCGAGACAATTTTTGTGGACATTTTGTCCGCTGGAAGAATGGCCGAGACAAAAGCCCGACCGAAGAGAAAAGAGCCGAAGGAATTGCCAAGGACGGTGACGTCCCCGAATCTGTCAAATTCAGGGAAATAAACTAGCCGTTGGCTTTCAAATGGTGATGGGCGAGCGAACGTCAATTTTACAGCAAGGAAATAGCCGTTTGATCTTTAAATACTTGAGCGCCAACCAGAAAAGAGCCCAAAGAGCAAAAAGACAAAGAGACAAAAGCCAACAAAAGGCAACCAGGAAAAGACGACGCTGGGAAAAGACAAAAGTTAAGAATGAACCTAGCGACCTGCTGATGAAAGAGCCCAAAGAGCCAAAGAAGTAGCAGAAGATAGCTCTCGGGGGCCGAAGGAGACAGAAAGGACAAAGCCAGGAAGAGACAAAAGAGCCAAGTGCAGAAACTGACAAAATAATCCAAGTGGCAAAGGAAGGTGTCGACTCAAGGAGTTACTTCAGCGGTTGGAACAGTGCCTACCAAGTGGTCATCAAGGGACTCAAACAGTGAACGGCGCGACCCATTTTTCTCCATTTTGCATTTATGAGCAGACAAACTGCGTGAATGCCTTCAAATAGCAGTCTTGTTTGTAGACAAACGGCGCAGCCTATGTTTTTAAAACACCTGAAGTCAAAGCAAGAGCCGACACAACATTATCTATCAAGTGGCTTCCTCTTCCCAAGGCTCGGAATGCACATGGGCCACTTGTAAAAAGGGG
The DNA here is from genome assembly GCA_037957365.1 of Torreya grandis. NCBI lineage: Eukaryota > Viridiplantae > Streptophyta > Pinopsida > Cupressales > Taxaceae > Torreya > Torreya grandis. The sequence continues at coordinate 7,796,224 of JARHVA010000055.1, forward strand.
TGCCAAAGTCTTTTCCAGAAAGCACCAAAGTCTTCTTCTCTCTCTATATATTGTAAACTTCTCATTTTGAGAAGATATCTCTTAGCCTATAAGGCAAAACCCTACCCAAAAAATCTCTCGGGCTTGTAAGGCGGAGCTCTGCCGGATTTTACCTTGAATCAAGACTTAGCAATTTTTACCTCCATTTGAACTTGCACTCACGCATATGTCTATGTTTTTTTTTTTGTTAAGTCATTTTTTTTATGCTTTCACAGAACGATTCCAGCATGTCTAGTGCATTGTGAAGTTTCTTCTTCTGCAGGTCTGCCAGAAGTGTCTACAGCAAGAATATAGGCGCATGTGAACAGACTGCCATAGTGTGTCTCAGAACACCTCTAATAGTTCTTCCTCTTTGTATCTCCACAGGACCCCTTAGCTCAATGATGCAGAAGAGTTTCCCATATCAAAATGAAGTGTATGCCAGCTTTTTCTTGGTGAAAAAGCATATGTTTGAGCTAAGTAGATCAAAATTTTTGATGTATCACCTTTTAGTTTAGGTTTAGGTTCTGTTTTTAGCATCCTTCTCCCTTTTCAACTCCCCCCTTTTTTTAATTTATTTGTTAGCAGTAGGAAATCTAGGACCTAAAAGATACATCAAAGGGAGCTAGCCCTTATCTAGAGACTCTCCTCCTAGTTTTGCCAGGCCCACAGGCAAGAGGGGAGTTTCCATTATTGCATGTGGAAGGTAGGAGCTCAGCCTCCTGTTAAGGGTACAATCCACTGCCTCAACAGTTTTTGGCACTGCCCGATGGGACCACGTTTGGACACTTAAAAAAGTTCAGGTTTGGCGATGGTCCTGTTACAGCAGAACGAACCATTAATATAGCATCTAACCTTTAATCAGGCGATTGTGGGACAAGTTTTGTCCAAAGAGTTGAAGAATGTTTAGTGTGCCCTTCAACCAACCAGCCTTTGGAGGCTTTTTTCATCAACACCAATGGTGATTCCGAGTTAAATCAACTGGTTAAGTAGTCCTGGTGCCATCAAGAAATAGTATTTTGGTATGTATAATTCCAACGTTCAGAACCATGGACCTTGTTTTCCTTCATATAGTTTTGATCAAACTCAGTTTGTTCATAAACTCATCTCAAGCAACAAGGATGCGTACGGTTATGAGTTTTGCTCTTTACAGGTTGGTGAAACATTTTGGGCTTTGCCTCTTTCTCCTCAGTTTGAGCAAGTCTTTGGCCAGCCTGGCTATGATCCTTACCAGCCTTGTGTTGATCCTTATCAGGTCCAATATGACCAGTCTTAGCCCTGTCATGAGCTATATCAGTCTTATGCCCAGTCTTCTCAATGTGTCACTTCTCCTACTCAACCTAATCTCTTTGCCAATCAACCCATTTCCACCTTCAAACAAGCACTGCTGGTATACGAAAAGTATGTAGTAGAGCTTGACACCAGAAGGGGATGTGGCCAAGAAATCCCTGATCATGTCGTCCATCAAGTGAGAAATGCACTGGATCTGGTTAAGAGCGAATGGACTCCCATTGAAAGAGCCAATTGGCAAAGGCTTACAAGTGAGATGTTGGATGTGAGTGGTTTGATTGCATCTTTGAAAGGGAGGCTGAGTATCCATGAGAGGCAGCCTTACCAAGTCTATCAACCTGCATACCCGCTGCCCCAAGTATCATATCAGTCATACACAACCCCTGCTTATGAGCCAAGTCAAGCCTGTCAAAGTCATGTTGAGGAGAGTTTTGAAATAGTAAATCTTGTGTTTAAGGCTAATCTTGATAAATAGATTGAATTGGCAAATCTTCAAATGCAGCAGTCTATTTTGGCAGCAAGGGAAGTGGAATCCAAACCCTCACTACCCTCTCACATTGTAGCCCCATCACCCCAAAAGGAGATGCCCAGTCCTAATATCATGAGCTGGAATAAAGTGGTTGAGTCATGGAATAGCAAGTAGGAGAAAGACATTGTCCAAGAGTATGAGGTACAGAATGAGGTTAGTCCTTTTCAAGTCCCTCCCACCCTTCCTCAGGAAGCTTCTTGTATTTCATGGTAGCCTTCATGCACTCCCCATCTCTATGATGATTCCTATAAGCTCCAAGAAAGACTCTTTCAAGAAAATCTAGCTAAGCAAATTGAGGAGTTGGAAGCAAAGGTGAGATTGCTTAGTGAAGGAGAGATGGAGTTTTCAAACCTTAGAGAGGAGCCTATGCCAAAAGACACCCCTTCTACCAATCCTCAGGTCTCTCAACATGATGTCAAGATTCCAAGTTGGAAGAGGGAATATCATGAGCTAGCTCGGGACCTTGAAGAGGATAAAGTCACTCCATGTTCACAAAGGGAAAATTCCAATCCCCAGGTCATGAGTTGGAAGCAAACAATGGGATCATGGGGCAGGAAGGAGGAGAAAGGTTTTGCTCAAAACCTTGAAGAAGATGAAGCTGCTCCTACTCATTGTGATGATGATTGTGACGTCCAAGAAAGGCTCTTCCAAGAAGATATAGACAGGCGAATTGCAGAGTTGGAGTCCAGAGCGAGATTCCTCAGCCAACGTGTGATGGACGTTTCAGACCAAACAACAGATTCCATGTCTGAACACACCCCATCTACACACCTCCAAGACAGCTATCAGGCCACATCTGATATAGATGAAGTGCTGGCCAAATGGAAGGAGGAGAATCATTCGATTCTAGCTCAGGGACTGCCTCCTCTTCCACATGGGTTTAATGTTCAGCCTTCCACTTCATCCCTTCTCAGAGAGGAACCTATTTTGCAGGAGGCAAGTGAAGATCCAATCTGCAGTTGTCCAAGAGGCTACCATGAGCAATAATGAAGATGAAATCATCATGGAGGCTCCTTCGAAAGACATCATCAACAATGGAGAAGACGCAGGTCATGCATACATGCAGATGTTCCAGCAATACGAAGAGGAACGTAAGCATGGTGAGCTCTCTCCTCCCTTGTTTGATGAACTTCCTTGTTGCTTTGATGAGGAGGATGACCATGCCATGGAGCCTGAGTTGGAGGAGGATTAGATGAATGTCTTTGAACAACTGGAGACTCTGATCTTTGAGCAAGAGAAGGAGAGGTCGGTTCATCTTGAGAACAGCTTTGAAGAAGAGAGCCTTGAGCAAGAAGGTGATGTTCTGTGGGATGATCAATCAGTTTGTGACTCCATTTTAGACACCAAACAGTCACCCTTCTTCAAGAAAGCCATGAAGGAGCAAAGGATGAGTTTGACAGGGTCTTCAATGAAGCAGAAGGGAACGGGTCAAATCATGATGCACTGCAAAGGGACTGTGCATATCAAAGGGCTTATGGTGATGAGCCAACAGCCATCGATTTCTTGATAAAATGCACCAGCATGAAGGACTAGCATTGGACAAGCTTCCAAGAACAAGAAGAGTACATATATGTTGGAAGCATGTTTGACTCTGATCCACTCGGATGCAAGCCGATCAAGGTGATAGGCAAGAGGAGCAGGTCACCAAGTCTCCATTCCATTCAGCCACTTGTCTGGCACCATAAGTTTTCTTGCCATGAAGGAGACTTAAGAAGTTTTCCCTTTGATCCAGGAGGGAGGCAAATATACCTGGTTAGCTGTATATAGTAGTTTGCTTTCAGTTTTCTTTCCTGTTTTTCCTAAGTGTAGTTTGCACAAGTAGTGTTTTTAGCCTTATGTGTGTTTCCCTTTGTGTGTGGGGTAAAAGTTTCATGATTGATTCTTAGATCCATCGGGGCTGTTGCTAACTTTTTACAAGTTGCATTCTGACTTCGTGCCCAATGGATTTTAAGGCAACTGGTTTCTAAGCATAGCAGGCATGCTTCCCCTGAGAGTCGCCAATTTGTTGACCATTTTGGTCCTGCAGGCCAAACTCGGTCCTCTTCTTCCCTTGAATGTTCTGAGCAGTCGAATTCGGTTTGCACAAGTCTTTCAACAGAAGATGAATCAGTTTAAAGAATGAAGATGAACCAGGGCAAAAGAAAGTCCAAAGGCACTTTGCAAAAGGGAGCCTATAAGCAAAAGGAAGTAATTCTTTCGGACTTTCATCCGAAGGAATACTTCGGAGAACCCAAAAGACCATCCAAACAAGCAAGGCAAAGGAAGTACCCTTCGGAAGGGTCGTTTTCAACATTCTCGAAGGGTAGCTACCCTTCGAGAAGGTACAGGAACGAATTCGAGACATTTTCGTAGCACCCGAGTGCCCTCCAATTTTCTCAAAGGGCACTTTTCGAAGGCAGTCAGGAAAAGACAAGGACATAATTTCTTCGGACTTTTTGTCAGAAGGAATTCCTTCGGACAAAAAGTCCGAAGAAATTCGGAAAGGCTACGAGCAAAAAAGGCCAAAGGAAAACAAGTAAAAAGACTAAGGCAAAGACAGAGACAAAAAATGATTTCTTTCGGACTTTTGTCTGAAGGAATTCCTTCGGACAAAAAGTCCGAAGAAATTCGGGAAAAAACCTGAGAGAAAACCCCGAAGGAAGGGAAGCGTCGCAACGAGACAATTCTTGCAGACATTTTGTCCGCAAGGAAAATGGCCGAGACAAAAGCCCAACCAAAGAGAAAAGAGCTGAAGGAATTGCCAAGGACGGTGATGTCCCCGAAGCCGTCAAATTTAGGGAAATAAACTAGTTGTTGGCTTTCAAACGGTGACGGGCCCACGAACGTCAATTTTACAGCAAGGAAATAGCCGTTTGATCTTTAAATACTTGAGCGCCAACCAGAAAAGAGCCCAAAGAGCAAAAAGACAAAGAGACAAAAGCCAACAAAAGACAAAACCAGGAAAAGACGACGCTGGGAAAAGACAAAAGTTAAGAATGAACCCAGCAACCTGCTGATGAAAGAGCCCAAAGAGCCAAAGAAGTAGCAGAAGATAGCCCTCGGGGGCCAAAGGAGACAAAAAGGACAAAGCTAGGAAGAGACAAAAGAGCCAAGTGCAGAAACGGACAAAATAGTCCAAGTGGCAAAGGAAGGTGTCGACTCAAGGAGTTACTCCAGCAGTTGGAACAGTGCCCGCCAAGTGGTCATCAAGGGACACAAACAGTGAACGGCGTGACCCATTTTTCTACATTTTGCATTTATGAGCAGACAAACCGCGTGAATGCCTTCAAGGAGCGGTCTTGTTTGTAGACAAACGGCGCGGCCTATGTTTTTAAATGCCTGAAGTCAAAGCAGGAGCCGACACAACATTATCTATCAAGCGGCTTCCTCTTCCCAAGGCTCGGAATGCACATGGGCCACTTGTAAAAAGGGGCGCCAAAGTCTTTTCCAGAAAGTGCCAAAGTCTTCTCTCTATATATATTGTAAACATCTCATTTTGAGAAGATATCTTTTAGCTTGTAAGGCAAAACTCTGCCCAAAAAATCTCTCGGGCTTGTAAGGTGGAGCTCCGCCAGATTTTACCTTGAATCAAGACTTAACAATTTTTACCTCCATTTGAGCTTGCACTCACGCATATGTCTATGTTTTCTTTTTGTGTTAAGTCATTTTCTTTTATGCTTTCACAGAACGATTCCAGCATGTCTAGTGCATTGTGAAGTTTCTTCTTCTGCAGATTTGCCAGAAGTGTCTATAGCAGGAATATAGGCGCATGTGAACAGGCTGCCATAATGTGTCTCAAAACACGTCTGATAGTTCTTCATCCCTGTATCTCCAGAGGACCCCTAGCTCATTGATGCAAAAGAGTTTCCGATATCAAATGAAGTGTATGCCAGCTTCTTCTTGGTGAAAAGCGTATGTTTGAGCTAAGCAAATCAACTTTTTTGGTGTATCACCTTTTAGTTTAGGTTTAGGTTCTGTTTTCAGCATCCTTCTCCCTTTTCAACCCCCCCTTTTTTCATTTATTTGTTAGCAGTAGGAAATCCAAGACCTAAAAGATACATCAAATGGAGCTAGCCCTTATCTAGAGACTCTCCCCCCAGTTTTCCCAGGCCCACAGGGAAGAGGGGAGTTTCCATTGTTGCGTGTGGAAGGCCGGAGCGAAGTGGGAACCATCTAAATGGTGGCAGACTTATGGGGCTTCTACTCCACAATTGCAGAGGCTTGTCGTGCGAATCTTCAGCCAGTGTTCCAATGCTTTTGCATGTAAAAAAAATTGGAGTACACATGACTTAATCCACACCAACAAAAATCGACTAAGGGCTCAAAAACTATTTGATCTTGTGTTTGTTCATAGCAATCTACGATTGCTTACTCACTCTCTTGCAAATGAAGATGACAACTCTCGCCTTGGCGAACCATGCTTTGAAGATGAAAATATTGATGTTGTTGATGAGCCTACTAGTGTAGGATTAGATGATGATGCCACTGCTAGTAGTGATTTTGGTGTAGATGCAGGGTTTGATGTTGCAGATTTTTAAATTTCAATCTTATTTTTAGTTAATGCTGAAAACTTTTATGTTAAACTTTAAGTATTTGTATGATGTTGAACAATGATGATTGAACATTGAAGTTTAAGTTTAACACTTTATTGGATTTTACTATCTGTTATATAGATGTCAGATACTTATCAACTTATTTATATTTATGTTTTTCTGTTTACAAATATGTTACATGCATGATATATTTATTTTTTATAATTTATAAAAAAATCTTAACCGAACATACCGAACCAGACTTTTTTCAAAATTATGAACTTCCAAACTTTTTCCCCCTTCCGAACAAACCGAATTTTTCGAACATGGTAACTATGGCTAAAATTAAGGAGATTAATTCAGAAAATTATTGGTATAAGTTTCCCAATTGGGGCGAATTGTTTGGGGAGCTTGAAGACCCCTCTTGAAGGTGGTATGCAAGAGAAACCCTCTTCTAGGGTTTGGTAGTATTTTATTTTATTTATTCTAGCTAGGGTGATTTGTGTTTGAGCGGTTTGTAGGGTTTTGAGGACCATTCAATGCCCTAAAAACATTCAAAAAATTACTAGAATATTTTGCAACTTAGGCAACTCACTTGGGGAAGTTTTAGGGCTGTTGTGGAAGTGGAAACGCAGCTGTACCTTCAGTCTAAAATTAGAATATTTGCAGAGTTAATTTTCAGCCTCCTTGCCACTACCACTTGGCAAAAAAGGTACTTTGTTTTCAATTTATTATTTGGCATTTTTTTGGTGCTATTTTGGAGTGTGTTTTACTTGGAAATTCTTCAAATTTTCCAGCTAGGATTTACTGGTTTTGTGGATCAGATTTCAGTTGTTTAGCAATATTATCTAAGGGTTTGTTGGAAAACCCCAACTTGGTCTAATTGTGCCATTTGGGGACATTACTTGGTGGCTTTTTAGGTACTTACATTTTATTAAAGTTTGTGGCTTTGTAGGTACTTAAACTTGAGTTATGGTAATGAGTTAAAAAGATATAGTCATAATAACGAACCAAGCAAACAACAACCCAAAGGGCAATCATTTAAAATCTTACATTTGAGCTTGAAAGACCTTATGATGTAGGAGCATCCATGGTGGATAGGTTATCATGCATCAACCAAAAATAGTGTTGGTTATTTTCCATTGTTTTGCTCTGTTGTACTTGTTCTAGTGTGTTTGGTTGCAAGTTGTTTTCTTGGTTTTTGTGTTTGGTCATTCTCTGCACAGTGGAATGATTGTGTTTTCACCATCAACTTTTGATTTCAACAGTTAGCTTGAAAGGTTGTTTGGTCACCTTGAAATTCATGAAGACCAAACTTCGTTTTGGTCTTAGCAGGGTGTAGTGCTAATTAGGCTTTTCTACCCCGATTAGGTCTTGGATTGAAGTGGTCATGGTCAGCAGTTGTAATCGGGCTTTGAGACCCCGATTAGGTCTTAGCAAGTTTGAAAAACACCTTACAGTTGTAATCGGGATTTAAGACCCCGATTAGGTCTTGGACAAGTTCTTTCATGGTTCTAGTGCTAATTGGGTTTCTCTTTACCGATTAGGTCTTGGCGAGCCTTAGTGGGAGCTTACAATGCTAATTGGAGTTTGTTTGTTGATCAATTCTTTTGTAGGCATGTCATCAAAATGTAGTGTAAGTCATTGAGACACTGATCCCAACCACGTCCATTTTATGTTTGGTGAGAGGTCTCTATGCTTATTGGACTTCCTATGCCAATTAGGTCGTGTAGCAATACAAATGTTGCTTGCAATGGTATGCGGGATTTTACTCACAATGTGAAGTTTCGTGGTTTCCCCGTAGCCTTAACTAGAATTTAAAACCCAAATAGTATAGCATCGAAACCTTGTCAAAAGTTACAGTGTTAGGTGGAGAAAGTGTCCCAATTAGGCGGGGAGGACTTCGGTAGAAGAATAGGCAGTGGTGAGCGGGTTTTCAAACCCGACTAAGTAAGAAATGTCATCGCCTTTGCTATGTGGTGTTAAGAGCCCAACTAAGTTGGGGTTGTCTTCTCCAAAATCCCGCAATGCCAATCAGGGGTTGGGAACCCAATTAGGTATGGGGTCATTTTCAAAATGTTTCAAAGCGCCAACAAAGCCCGCCCAGGACTATATTGAGAAAATTACATTTTAATATATATTTGCATGCTCCAAAGACTGATTAGGTCCACCTGAAGTTGAAAAACATTAGTTTGCTTCCTTTCAATCTGTTTTGACCTGCGTTGGAAGTGGAAATGGCATGGAAGGTGAGAAGCCACCTGGGGAAGCTCTTGGGTTAGATCATTCTTGCCTTGAATTGCAAAATGACACTTGTATTGAGGATTCTTCCGCTGGAGACTATTGTAGAAAACTGATATTGTTATTTTTCTCTTCTCTTGATATTGGTGAAGCGTTATGCTGCCAAAATTTGTATTCAAAGACCTGATTTTGAAAACTTGCATTGTTTTCCTGATTACCTTCAAGATGAATAAAAGAAATGGACTTGTGTGCTGAGTTCTGCCTTTATTTTCTGATTTGGTTCTCATGAATGGATGTGTTTGCCCAAACTAACACATCCAATGTGTTTGCCCAAACTACGCATTGTAGACAAAACGAATGCCCTTAATTGGAACCCCAATTTGCGTGCGCACCACCTTAAGAATGTTTCGAAGGATATTTAGGGGAAAAATTGTTGAAGATTCATTATAATAACACGATGATGATAATGCAAATTTTCAACATGTGTAACATGTTTGTGGACAAGTTAGAGTTGTTGGCACTTCCGTATTGTGTTTATTATTCCTATGATATACTAAGGTAAGCCTTAAGAGAATTAATCTTTGTGATACAAAGAAGAATTCAACTTAGAAAAGCTCTATAGTTGACTAGATTTAAACCACTAAATGACTTGTAGGAAAACGTTTGCAGATCTTCAGTGTTGTTTTTACTTATTTTAATGGAAGTTTATTTTTTAAAGGAAATAAGTTATTTCTAAAGGTGGATGCTTTGAGTAAGTTCCTAGTGTTGAAAGGTTGGTTGATACTTGCCCTATAAAAGGTTAGGCATAAAGAATCACAATAAAACAACATAAGATGTTTGATTAATTTTTTTAGGAATTTCAGGGCAACAATGGATGCCAAGACTTGTGCCATATTTGAGGTCTTGTCCAACCAATGAACCATATCTGATTGCTTTAACATCTCAATGGCCCTTATTGAAATGTGTACATTATTTAGTTTTGAAGTTGTTATATGATGACTTTGGACATAACTTTATAGTATTTATCATCACCCAAGAATAAGTTTTTGAATCTCACATGGAATTTTATTATAAGTTTTTTGAATCTCACATGGAATTAATTTGAGCATTATTATAAAATGAAAGAGCAAAAAAATCTCACATTTGACTAGTGATAAAAAAAGAGATAACTCTAAGAGGCACATGGATTTCATTTAAATAAATCAATTGTACAATACAGTTTAATGTTTTCCACAAGTAGTAGCTTGAATTTCCATACCTTCTTTCATCTTCTCTAAGGTTTCATCCAATGCTGTAAATCTCTTCTTTTTCAAAAACTGCAAATAATGTCATTGGAAAAAAATAAAATGTTATTGAACCCTCTCTAGACCCAGGTTAACTTTGCAATCAAATAGGATTCAACTAACGTATCCGTATTGAATTACCTTTAGTAGACGATTAGTTTAAAAACATGCAACAAAGGAGTCACTTGAACCACCTAAATAACATAATGTAAATATGTATGTCTATGTATGCTATCAGGCTTGATTTAAAACAACGTGGCTCCTCAAGAATTTTCTCTTTTTATCATCCCACCATGCCATCTGTGATTGAGCATACCTTTCCAAGGCTATGAATTCCTCTGTCAATTGTGAGGGATATTATCACCAACGCCAAACACACAATTGCAAGCCTCCATGTGGATGTGTATTCCAATGACTGGTCCTCGTCTTCAACTTCTGCCATGATACAAGCTCTCCTTCCGCAATAGCCTTATCTCCTCTAAATTGCCTTGAAGCGTCTTGAAATTTCAATAATGGAAATAGAGTACAATAAAACTGATACAATGTCTGTATATATTTCAGGATTGGTGGGTAAAAAAACAGAATAACGTCCCGACCAAGATGTTCTTCTGGTCGGCATGCAATCCTTTCCCATTTTTTTAATTGGTATTTCGAAGGTAAAGTGAAAGAAAAGTAAATATTTGGTATAGATGCCGGGATGTGTATACAAAGAATATATAGCTAAGCTATGCAGAGGTTAAATAGTGCATGCTTCATTAATGGCTTGTTACTCACGAAAGGTGGGGGATCTACTGTACGGCTTTTTATTCCACGAAGAGCATTTTTGTGGTATGGTAAAGTTAACCTGGTCTGCTGTAAATGCGTCAACACCATAAGCCAGAAAGCACGCATATATTTATCTTGTGTATATTGCATTTGCTTTTTAATCTCCTGGGTGCTGATTGATGCTCTGGATCTTATTATGTAGGCCTTAAATTCCACCCAAACACTCCTAAATGTGAAAATTTGGTTTAGGCATTTTGCCAAACAATTAGCCTTCAATTGCAAGTTGAAAAGGTGTTGCAAAACATTTTGTTGTTTCATTTTTAAAAAATTGGTCTTCCATCTACTAATAAAACCCATATCAAATCTGCGCCCAGATTTTTCAAAAACCTTGCTAAACTCCCACAACAACTTAGACGGTGTCAAAATGCTTTTTTCTCTTTGTTCTTGCTTTCAAATGTTTTTGATGGATCTCTCAAGGAATTTTCATCATTCTCAGGGCCCCTCACCACTTTTTCCTCTTGGTATTCATGCCTAAAAATAGATCAGTGTGAAAAACGGTTCATCTTTTGCTTGGAGGTCGGGTCACTTTCTCATTTCTAAGTTTGGGCATGTTATGAGGATCCAAATAGATTCATAGGACTTATCCCCTCTTCTTGAAACGTTTCTCGGGTGCTTCAATGGGTATATGTCTCCGAAAACGATCTCTTTCCCTTAAAAATGGTATTTCTTTGAGCTTATTAGGGATTTTTTATTTTTTATTTATTTTTTTAATCTTTCGTTAAATAAGATTATGGGCATTTAAAAAAACATGAAGATTCTATTTATTTTCTTTTTGATGTTTTCAAAGCATCTCTTGCATATGCAAAGGTTATTGTAGAGATTCAAGGTTCCATTCCTGATGAGTATTTGCATAAAATTGGAGTCAATTCTCTTGTTTCTTAGTGGAAGGATTGACACTTCCATACGACCACCCCGTTTTCCTGATATTCTTGTAATGTCCCTTTTTTAGCCCGTTCCAACTTCTTGGTAGATTAGCTTATTATTTGGCCCTCGCAGGCTAACGCAGATGGTTAGAGGACCTGTTTGACAGTTATCTGAGTGTTTTCTTCTCCCGAGCTCAATTGGGTTCAGGGTTGGTTTTCGTTTGGTGATTCAGGTCTTAGTTTCACACACTTATTATTTATAGTAAGTCATCTTGCCAGTGGAGTCCAATGTTTCTATATATAGTAAAGCCTCTAGGCATGTGATGAATTCAGTGTTGATCCCAATTTTCAATTGATCTGACGAATTAAGGATTAATGTGTAAATTATATCATTTAATTATTATTAAAGGTGACTTTAATAATAATTAATCATTAAAAGTATATTATAAAGTTATATTATAACTTTATGTCTAAATGGGGCCATTTAATGACCTAAAGTACATTAAATGATTAATTAAATAGGCACCTACTTTGAAAAAATATTTTATTAAGTTATAAAGTGCACATTTAATATTATTTTAAAGATTAAAAGAGGCTTTTAGAAGATCGACCTCTTCTTGGAGAAATTATAAAAGGGATCAACTAAAGCTATTATGGATTCATTCAGGGTTTTGATATTTGGTTTTGGAGAGTTTTGCTATGGATAAGAAGAAACCTAGGGTTTCAACATTTTCTACCATTATCAGCTTTGGAGAGCGTAACTACTTCGAAGTTTGTGCACTCTGAGGTTGTGAAATACAAGCTGAAGATTGCCTCGTGGATTGGCTTCATTCAGGTGTCAATATTGAGCTTCATTAGATGATTCCATCAAAGGAATATATAAGGGGTTTTAAGTCTATCATTGGAGAATATCAAATTGAGGAAATTATTGATCTTTTTGTGGGCAATGAAGCAAAGACTTGTAGTCATATTTAGCAACGATTTGGGCAAAATAAATATATATAAAAATCATGGTATGTTAGAAGGGTTTTTATTTGATAAAAGATATCTCGATTTACAATGAAAAATTTAAGAAAAAATCGTGGGAAATCATATTGAAGCAACACAATAATGGAGTGAAATCATGGTACTTTGAAGGCACATGTGGGGTGCACCATCAAACAGTCCAATCATCTAGCTGCCAACTATGAATAGGTTCCTCATTTGAATCATTTAGTTTATTACCTCACATTGTATTAGTCGTTGCATAAGATAGTTGTAGTTGCATATTTGGAAAAGATATTGTAATAGCATTCATTCATGCTTGATGTAAGCCAAGAGTCTTGGTAATTGCATTTAGTTTGTATCAGCATATTACAATCAGTCTATTCGATTAAGAAATAAGGAACAAGGTTACATCGTAAGTGTTTGTCAAATTATCAATTGTTGTAGCTATACATCTCAGTTCATAAGTTCGTATAACAAGTGTTTGAGAAAATGTCATATGCAGTAGATGAAGATTTCAGTCATTAATATACATGTCAAATGTTTGTAGTAATGTCTCTTGTTGTAGGTGCATATTCAATATCATTTCAGTCATTTAGTTGCATTAGAAAGTCATAAATCCATAGTGGTATTGCATATTCATCTTATATCAATCATTTGCATATCTTAGTTCAAGTTCTATGAATGCTTATGCACTCTAACAACATCAAAACCACCAAAGAGATTACAATATCAAGTTCAGACCTTGTGTGTAGTGATTGCCAATATTCCTTAAGCATCAAACCAAAAAAAAGAAGATCAAAATTAGCAAGATATACTACAGTGGTATCAGAACTTTGATCCTGTCAACTTGGAGGGTTAAAGTATCACATGCAGCCACAAGAGATTAGTTTACACATGTATTATACTCATATAAGAGCAACACAACAAGAAAATCCAATTGTAGATACACAACATGACATAATGGGTGATGGGAGAGGTGGTAGCCCATCGAGAAATAAAGGCAATAATGAGGACAAAGAATCAAGAGATATTATGAGAGGAATTGCAGTAAGGTATCAACATATAGCTGATGTTTTGTAGTAGCTTATAATAGCTATACAATAGATGAATACTCCTAGGAGACAAAATCATGAGCAGGATGACAATAGAAGTGTTGTTGGGAGTCCAAGAGCACCTACTCGTACCATCGATAGACCTTGTTGTCCTACTTTTTTTAGGAATGAACTAGAAGAAGAGAATGTTAAAGAAGATGAAGATGCATCATTCACAAATAATGTGATGACAATGCACGATGAATGGGATTTGCTAACACCACAGGGTAAGGAGCATTTGAACTTTGACTGATACATGAGTCAAAGGAGAGAACACAACAGAACAAGGCAAGATAAGAGACCAAGGAACCAAAACAAGGACCTAAAACATGCCACAAGTAAGTTCACACTTCCAACATTTGATGGCAGCGGGAAGGTCCCAACAAGAGCTTAGATTCACAAGCTGGATACCTTCTTGACTCTTCGGTCTATGGCAGAGGATGATGCAATCAAGTTTACAACTTTACATTTGGATGGGTTAGCTCATGATTAGTGGCACCATGGGATGGTCACCTTATAGCACAACCTCATAACCACCTATCAGGATTTTATAGATAGATTGATTGAGTGCTTCGACAAGAAAGATCTAGAATTGTACTTTAGAGAGCTTGCACAGCTTAGATAGGTGGGCAACTTAGAGACCTACATCAGTGAATTTCAGCATCTATCAGTAATGATCCTAATTTATCTAAGAAGTGTCTAGTTATTTTATTCATTGAAGGATTACATGAGCCTTTGAGACAATGGATCAAGGTTTTCGATCCCCCTTCAGTACTAGAGGCAATGAAAGAGTGAAGTATGGAGTTAGCTACCCCCAAAAAATAGTTTACTCCTAAAGAGATTACTTCTTCCAGTAATGAGAGTCATCAACAATCTGTTGATAAGAAAAAGAAATCAATAACTAAGGTGGATGAGGAGTCACAAGATGAATTGAGGAGGAAGCAATTATGTTATTGGTGCAAGGATCCCTATAGCAAAGGGCATGACTGTCCATTAAGGCCTATGGGCAAGGCCAACTGTATGATGTGGGTTTATTATGAGGATTTTGATTCTAAAAATTTAGATCAGTAAGCTACTTTAGGGGATGATGAGGGTGGAAAATCCTCTACAGAGTTTGGACCTGATGCAAATTTGTCTCCTTTAACCTTATTTGCTAATATACAGAAAGAGTATTCATTCAAAATCAGGGGAACAATTAATGGACAACATTGCATTGCTATTCTTGACACTAGAGCAATACATAATTTGATCGATGAGGGGTTTTTGGCCAGTTGTAGACTCCAGACAGAGGACTTCATTGGATTCAGAGTCAGAGTTATCAATGGATATACCCTCACGTGTACCAAGTAGATATGTAATCTCACTCTGTTGTTGAATGACTATGAGTTACATGTTGACTTCTATGTGGTCAACATGGGTGAGATGAACATAGTGTTGGGCATGAAATGGCTCCAAGACATTGGAGAATTTACCCTTAACGTACCTAAAATGGAGTTAAAGTTCAAAATAAATGGTAGAGGTTACATGTTGAGGGGAATTTTAGATGGGAGCTTGCATTTTATCTCTCTTCATAGAGAGAAGAGCAAAAAGAGAGAGAAGGAGGTGGTACAAGAGGAGGAGTATTTGTCAATGCAAGAGTTTGATTCTACTCATTGCTCCAGTAGTTTGGAGATGGATGACTCAAATTGGCATGGAGTAGTTTTGCAGTTTGTGAATAATCCATTATTTGAGTCTAATGCTGGATTGGTTTATGACAATCCACTCTTCAAGTTTGATGTTGATCTTCTTCCAGGTACCACTTTAGAGTTGGGCGATAATCATAGTGTTTGGGATCCTTCTAGTGCATTAGGATTCTAGGCAGGGATCATTGAGGAGTTTTACGATGTGTACATGGTGAGGAGTGCCTACAGTTTCATTTTTGATTCACCTGTACATAATTTGTTTCAAATGCATAGTTCTAATGCACACATGGTGGATAGTTTGTATGATGTTTTACCTTGCATAGAGAGGGGAAACAAACTTTGTCAGCATTCTAAGTTTCTTCCTCTTGAGTTTCATGCTCTTGAGATATATGACACCAGATATGAAGTTGGGTACATTGATTTATCAATTGTACATATGTTGGTACTCTAAGAGTCAGTTGTGGCAGTGAGGGACATTATACAGGTCTTCCCTTGGGACCCAGGTGGAGTGATCTTTCAGAGGGTTCTCTTTTGGTAGTTGAGATTACTTGAAGACAAGCAATTTTAGGGAGGGCAGATTGTAATGTCCCCTTTTTAGCTCATACTAGCTTCTTGGTAGATTAGCCTATTATTTGGCCTTCATAGGCTAATGCAGATGGTTAGAGGTTCTTGTTTGGTAGTTACCTGAGTGTTTTCTTCTCCCAAGCTCAGTTCGGTTTAGGATTGGCTTTCATTTGGTGATTCAGGACTTAGTTTCACACACTTACTATTTATAGTAAGTCATCTTACCAGTGGATTCCAGTGATTTTATATATAATAAAGCACTTGGGCATGTGATGAATTCAGTGTTGATCCCAATTTTTAGTTGACCTAGCGAACTAAGGATTAATGTGCAAGTTATATCATTTAATTATTATTAAAGGTGAGTTTAATAATAATTAATCATTAAAAGTATATTATAAAGTTATATTATAACTTAAGTCTAAAGGGGGCCATTTAATGACTTAAAATACATTAAATGATTAATTAAATAGGCACCTACTTTGAGAAAATATTTTATCAAGTTATAAAGTGCACATTTCATATTATTTTAAATGAGGTTTCTAAAGGATCGACCTCTTCTTGGAGAAATTATAAAAGGGACCAACCAAAGCGATTATGGATTCATTCAAGATTTTTATATTTAGTTTTAGAGAGTTTTGTTGTGGAGAATAAGAAACCTAGGGTTTCAAATTTTTTTGCCATTATCAGCATTGGAGAGTGTAGCTACTTCAAATTTTGTGCACTCTAAGGTTGTGAAATACTAGCTAAAAATTGCCTCATGGATTGGCTTCATTTAGGAGTCAATACTGAGCTTCATTGGAGGATTCCATCAAAGGAATATACAAGGGGTTTTAAGTCTATCATTAGAGAATATCAAATTGAGGAAATTATTGATCTTTTTGTGGGCATTGAAGCAAGGATTTACAGTCATATGTAGCAATGATTTGGGCAAGATATATATATATATATATATATATATATATATCATGGTATGTTAGAAGGGTTTGCAGCTGATAAAAGATACCTCAATTTGCAATGAAGAATTCAAGGAAAAATCATGGGAAATCAGATTGAAGCAACACAATAATGGAGTGAAAACATGGCACTTTGAAGGCACATGTGTGGGGCACACCATCAAACAATCCAATCAGCTAGTTTTCAACTGTGAACAAGTTCCTCATTTGCATCATTTAGTTGATTACCTTGCATTGTATTAGTCACTGCGATAAGGTAGTTGTAGTTGCATATTTGGAAAGGATATTGTAATAGCATTCATTCATGCTTGATGTAAGCCAAAAGCCTTGGTAATTGCATTTAGTTTGTATCAGTAGATTATAATCAGTCTATTCAATCAATAAAAGAGGAATAAAGTTACATCGTAAGTGTTTGTCAAATTATCAATTGTTGTAGCTATACATCTTAGTTTATAAGTTCGTATAACAAGTGTTTGAGAAAATGTCATATGTAGCAGATGAAGATTTCAGTCATTAATATGCATGCCAAATGTTTGTAGTAATGTCTCTTTTGTTGTAGATGCATATTCAATGTCATTTTAGTCATTTAGTTGCATTAGAAAGTCATAAATCTATAGTGGTATTGCATATTCATCTTATATCAGTCATTTGCATATCTTAGTTCAAGTTCTATGAATGCATATGCTCTCTAACAACATCAAAACCACCAAAGAGATTACAACAAGTCCAGACCTTGTGTGCAAAGTGTTTGACAATATTCCTTGAGCATCAAACCAAAAAAAGATCAAAATTAACAAGGGATACTACAACTCTCCTCAAATGGTGTATCATTTAGTTGCTTCACATCATATTCCAAATGATATGATTAATATCATATGGAATCTTCATTTCAGATATGGGATCTGGGCCTATCGATTTAGCATGGTGTGGTCTACTTCTATTGAGCCCAAAAAACCTTATTTCATATGGTGCCTTCTCTACCAAGACCTGCCTGTGGGAGACCAACTCAAGCATCTAGGTGTGCCTAGCTCCATCTACCTGACTTATCGGCAACCCAAGACCATTAAACACATTTTTTTAGTTTTATCGACACACACAATTTGCATGGCACTGGATACATTCCCTTTTCCAGTCCTTTCATCTTGAATTCTTCACATGAAATATAGCTCTCTTGGGGGACTTGGCTCTATTGCCTGTAAAATATAATCATTTTTGGCAGATCTTTCAAGCTGACATTTTATTTCAAATCTATAAAGTTAGAAACTATGCTTGCTTTAATCATGAAAATTTGGAACATAATTTTTTTGTTTCTAATAAAATTACTATTCTATCTAATGTTACTCTTCAAATTCAAAGCCAAACTGACAAGGTCCATCTAGAACTTAACTACCTTCACCATTTTCTCAATCATTAGATAAATGTTCTATGTGCAGTCAGCCAGGAACCTCTTGAACCCCCACGACATCCTTCACCCCCTAGGGATGAGGACATGGGCCACATTGGCAATGATTTAGAGCCAAACTCAAGAGTCACTCTCCATGACAGTCACCACCTCATTGGTCTTCTCCTTGTTGTGGTGGGTTGAGTGGATCATTTAGATCTGGAGGTGATGGCAGGGGCTAAGGATCTCCTCCCCCATCCTAGAATGGTGATATCAGAGGTTGGGGTCTACCTCCCCAAAGTAAATTACCATGCTTGGCTCTAGGCATTTTCCCTTAAAGAAATCAAAATGAGACTTTTGAAGCTCAACAAAATACTGGTTGGGAGCCCTTCCCTATTGACAAGGATCCTCCTGCCTTGGGAGGATGGAGTGATAAGCCTTAGGGTCTATCCTCTCCTCTACCTCCCCTAATGTCCATGTTTGATGTTCCTGCTTAATTTTTCTCATTATTATTATTTGTACCTTGATTTCTCTACTTTGTTGGCAATTACTGATGTGATGTAACATTTTGTGGGTGTGGTCATTTTTTAATGACTTTTTTGACTTGTCTCGAGGTGTTTTTTTACCCTCGATGTAATTTTTCTCGTCGGATGTGACTTCTCAACGTATTTTTTTGTATGATTAGCCTTGTATCATATCTTGTTTTATAAATATATAGACACTTTTCAATTTGAAAAAAAAAGCATATCATGTGTATGTTACTCTAAAAATGGATTGATAATGGACAAAAACTATTTGTTAAAATCATTTCAATAGTGTGATCATGAAATTTGAAGATGCACACCATATCACACTAAAAGAATCATTAGAATATTTTTTCATATTATCACAAAGGATTACGGAAACGCTAAACCTTCATTGTGTCTCATTATGTTATATCCCTAGGTGACTTCCTCAAGGATCAAAGCTAAAGTTCAAACACTGAAATTGATCACTATTTTATTGAATAATGCAAACATATTTTTGGTGATGCAAAATTTCCAACTTTACCTAGATGCTCTTGCTTATTTCCTAATCGTGTTTTAGTTACTTATAGCTTTTGGTTCACAACCTTTAGTTTAGTTAGCTTTTTCTTACTATATAATGACACCTCAAATATATTAAGGTCCTTCACCTTCTATCCTCTTGGAGATTGTGTAGATTGCCCTTATAAAATGATTACAACCGCATGTGCACATGACCTATGTCTATAATGTCAGACTATTTTTCAAATCAACATCTTGTATGTATGTTAGATCTATAGTGATCTTCTACTTTTCCTATTTTAGAAGATCCTTATATAAGAGATTAAATTTAAGTTTACATACAAATATAAGAAACCCTAAGTAGACCAAATTCAAAGGCTCTAAAGACTTAGTATACCTTGTTGTGCAACTCCCATTCTTGAAATCTTCAAGGCCTTTATTTCTAACTTTTCTTCTTTGAGTGTAAGCTCCTTTAATTGTAAATCCTCTTCTTCCTAAATGGGAATTTCAAGTGCAAAGAAAGTGAATTGATGTTGTTATTTTTTGATAAATAATAGAGGGAAACTTTAAAATATGGTTTGTATCCTTCAAAGTCAAAACTTAATTTTTGATGATGCCATCAACTTGGTCGATGACATACAAAGAAATCAGTACACCATCAACTACTGAGGTGGGAGCATATCTTTTGACAACCATAACTTTTGATTTGGGAACTTAATTGAACTATTTTTTTGTAAATGAAGATCTAAAAGAGCTCCATGCAGCCACAAGTCATGCTAGCCACTTAGCAACTATTTCAATAAATTTTTGAGGCCAAAATGAATCATGTAAAGGTCGAAAATTACATTTTAATTTTAATTTATGTATTTTTAGAGTTTTATAGATTTATTATTTTTCTATCTTGATGTGAACTTGAGTTACAAGTCACCCTTAGGTTTTATTTAAACATTTAAAGAATAAGGGATAATTAGTATACCCATTTGAGCTTACATGCAAAATTTATTAAAAATAACAATTGTTAAAACTAACAAGTTTGGTTAACTCTAGGATAACTTTTTAATTTTATTATCATCTTACTTGTGCATGACAACTCAACCTTCGAGTTGTGATTTATTTAAACACTCATATGTATTATTTAGAAATAAAAAATAATTAGAATTAAATTTTTGGTTGCTCAATAATTGTCTTTGAGTTTTTATTATATTTTTTAGACGTGTTGCATGTCATTGAATTCATTGACTATCAACCAAAACAAGGGGTGATAAGTGACATCATTGGTATGTTGATGATGTAAGCTATATTAAAATATTTTAAAAAAGTATAGAATCATGTTAGCTACCTTAAGACAAACACCCACAATACATACATAAATAAATCTATTAAACATTTAAAACAAAATAACACATATTTATCCAAGTAGCATAGATACCTTTTTAGATTAAGAGTACTAGATTAAATCTATTAGTATAACAATAAATCTCATCCATAATGTGTCTAACCTACTAGCCTCTATGTTTTTATATAGATAAAAGAGGAATCAAGGGCTAGGACTAGGGTTTTGGAGAGTAGTTACAAATAGAATAAGTGTTGGATTATTTTCCTTACATGGGAATAACTTCCCTAAGCTTGTGTCTAAGTGGTTAAGAGTCCAATGTGCTAGTGCGATAGCATTTCATGCAAGAGTGAGTTCTTGCGTGCTCACCTAAAGCACACATCAAGGGACCAGTTCCCATTGGTTTTATCATGCAAAGGTATTTGTTCAACTACTTAGATAGGGGAGCTCGAATAAATACACAATTTTTAAGCTCATTCTATATTCCATATCTATCTTAACACGTGTTCATTTCTCAATTATTAAAAAAAGATGGCATAAATGGTAACTATTAACCTTAATTTAGTTAGTTAACTAAATAGTAGTATTAAGTCAACACAAGCTTCATTCATCATATTCATAAGTGATCTCTAAAGATTACATAGTTCCATAATTACAATGCAACTAACTTGTATAAACTCAATCAATAATCTCCATTGAAAAACAACATTACAAAGTACATTATAGGGGTATTTATACTTAGTTTTCCTCAACTAATCAGTTACAAAAGTAAATACACTCAAGGTGACTCACCAACAATCATCAATACACTTGAGTCATGGCAGATAATTACATTAATTTCCTTAGGACCTAGGCTTTTCTACCCCTATATTCTCTCTTCAATGATGGATCCTCATCACTGATTGCCTATCTTCCTATGATCTAGTGTTAGATTCATGCTTGACTTATTCTCTTCCATCCCTGTG
Organism: Torreya grandis; assembly: GCA_037957365.1. Taxonomy (NCBI): domain Eukaryota; kingdom Viridiplantae; phylum Streptophyta; class Pinopsida; order Cupressales; family Taxaceae; genus Torreya; species Torreya grandis. Next base: position 7,817,762 of record JARHVA010000055.1, read on the forward strand.
AATCACTCCATAACCATTCTCCACTTTCCATGTGCTCCCCAAGTCTTCCACTAAGTTCCAATTCTTTTATTCTCGGGTTCTCCATTTAACTTGCACATTGATTTCATGAGACTTGGTCCTTCTGTGACATGGTCTTCCATGCCATGGTATTTTGTGTCATGCTTCTCTACATTGATTATTCCAAAAATTACTTATCCAAAATTAGGGCCTAACATTACCCTACACTAAGCCATAAGTCCATCCCAAACTAAGCATTATTCTTAGGTTCTACCAAAAATTCTGGTCCTATCTACTCAATTTGCTTCTTGACACCTTCCCAATGGTTCAAGGTGTTCTACATCTTGGATGTTATTTTTCTACCACCAATTTGAGCTTCTTGGTATCCTCAGTCTATTCAAGACACTCACTTGCTTTATTTATCAAACATTCAAGGGATGTGGAAGCATCCTTATGAATGCCTTTAAGTGAAGTGACCTCAGTGACAACCTGTCCTTAGAGTGCTGCAAATTTTGAAATTATTTCTTGACACTGAGCGCTTATTATTCCTCCATTGCCTCCACACATTTAAATTCTTTGGCATGCTCTGTGTGGTCTTTTATTAACAAGGTTTTATTTTCTAACTATTGTCATTAAAGCTCTTTTTCTTAGAGCCTAGCTTCCAAAATCTTGTTAGGCCATGCAATTTTTTTAAAAAACACATATAAAATGGAAATGGTGTCCTTAACTCTATGCAATAAACTCTTGCATACTTCTATTGTTTTCATAAAATCCTCCACTATCTAAGTCTATTCATTTTGGGGGCTGGGTTGGTCCTTGAATTATTTCAATAGGAGCTCCACCAAGGTCTCCAGTTTATCCACTACCTCACCAAATAGTGGTACTCTATCCATGAGCACTACTTCTTGTCTCAATTTTTTTTACAAATGTTCAATGTTTTCACCTTGATCATCATTTCAATTTCCAACTGGTGCTTGACCTCATCCAGTTCTTCTTCAAGTTTTATTCTTATGGTAACCTTGTTTTGATATGAAACCACCATTTATGCATGTTTCTTCTAGGCTCATCGAGTATTAGACTCAGATAAGGCATTTCCCTTATAACCTCATGTGTTAACTTTAAAAGTGTTGTGCTATCATGTACCATGGTAAACTACCATGGGTCTACCCAAAGGGTATCTAGAAATTCCACCACTTCCAGATCTAGTGCTAGGCTATCTAAAGGCATCTCAAAATGGTGTTCTTCATTATAAACATAATGAAAGAAGCATAACTCTCATTAAGTCTACTTGGATGTGTCCTCGAGTGCAAAATGTGAATACACATACAAGATATTTTTTGACACTCCCCTCTGATACTAGGTGCACAGGGTCATGGTTGCATCAGTTTTCTCTAGCCTCAGGATGGAGTCATCAATTGACTCTTTCCTCTTAGAGGGATTTCATGTGACTATTTCAACATCTATGTCTTCAATTTGGTGACTGGCTCCAATGTCAATCTCACTCATTTCCAAAGTCATGTCGAAACCATCCCTCTCTTTACCAATGATATCTTCAATTTTGATTTATTCTTCCTTGAAGGTGGTTTCTTCACAACACATTGATGAAAGTGTTCTCTCTGAGTCCAAGGTGACATGTTCTTCTTCTACAATAACCTATTTTTTTGGTGTTTCCTTCAAAATCTCTATTTCTCTTCTAAGTCACCATCTTTATGTACCAATGTCTCATGTTCCAAAGGACCATTTTGTGCTACTAGCTCTAGGGCTTTGGGTTGTCTTACTGACGGATTCTCCTTGGGTAGTACCTAGGTAATCCTTTGTTATGTTTAAGGTTATGGTTGGGCACTTGTATAGGCAACGTGCCCTAGATGCTTCTGATTCTTATCCAATGTTGGTTTTATTGGGATTGTCTCTTTATCTTGTTCTACATTCCTTATGATTTCTTCTTGGGATTTAACATGTAAAACAAAGAATGAATTGAATGTCCAACCAAATTTTGCTAGACTTTGATGTTAGTTTTATTAGACTCCATATTTTCCCTATATACCTTCTTGATGGGGTATATGTATAAGTGGCATAGGGTATGAGTCTCTACGTCCATATTCTCTACAACAATGTTCACCAATTTTGCAATATATATTTGATTGATGACATTCATGAAGTATCTTCAACCATCCCAAAAACTCTCTGGAAGGAGCCATCTAGATGTGCATTAGGGAAAATTTTTATTTTATTATAAACTTCACTTAGTCTCCAACCTATCCAGGTAAGTCCTTTAGATCATGCCACTCATTCCCGAAGGCTTCCTTCATCCCATCATACCATCCCTTCATTTTGACCTTGTGGGATGGGGTTATTGGACTAGGGCAAGTGAATGATTTGAACCACTCTATGGGGGACTTGTTCTCAGGAAGGCATGCACATTTCAAATATTCAGTGGTGTATTCAAGTACACCAATTTTTTCAAACACCATCAATAAAAGGAAAGTGCCCCATGCAAACCTTTAGTTGGGTAGGCAGTGGGATTTCTCTGTATCTGTGATAATTATTTTAGCAAAATGACATGCCCAATTGTATTTTATTCCCATGATAACTTGTTGAGAGAAATAAAGGTGGGCTATATCCACCTCTTTCCACTTATCACCACCTCTAACCTTAGTCATGATGATGTGCGTGACCACTATGAGGGTGGGATCTCAGAGATTGGTAATATGCATAGCATGGCCTTATTTTTAATACTCAAGCACCATAAAAATCTTTTTGATCTCATCTTGGTCCTTCAAGTCATAAGCGAGGTTTGTTCCTGAGTAGTGAAAACCTGAGACTTTATTTATCTACTATGGTGTAATCCTCATCTAGTGCTCAGCAAAGTATATATAGTTTTCATACACTCACAAAATCAAAAAGTTTATTGCTTCAACTAGATTCCCAAAATATGGAAGATTAAACAATTAGAAGAGTCCATCATTATTTAGAGCATTAAAAATTATCAATTAATATAATAACTCACTCCTCATGTTTTGGTGCTCTAATTGGTAGTCATGATACAATTCTAATTCATTACTAGGTTGGTGATGGTTATAATCAAAAACATTATAATTTGGCACATTAGATACCCAAATTTTTATGCGTAGCACCACCTCTACATACTAAATTTCCTTAACCAATAGTAGGGGTGGAGGGGGTACACAAGCCTTCTTCTTTGCCCAGCATGCCATTCCTAATTTTATGTCTTTTATGCACACTCTGATATCTTTAGGTACCTCCTCCCTAATCAACACAGTCTAACCACCCACACTCTCCAACTGTTGTTCCTCTAGTATTGCATATAAAGGTTCACTTTGATGGGACCTTTTTTTTTACCACATCACCCTTTGAAGAACATGAAGGTTGAGGCACGGTCATCCAAACCTTCCAAAAGACTATGTGGTTGTCTTGTTATTCTACTCAGATCTACTAATTCAACACCCTATAATAGCAGACATCGAACTTTGCAACCTACAAATTTAAAAACCTATGCATCCTTACAATCCTCCTAGAGTTTGGTTGTTTCTCACAACTGCTTCACCCTGCAATGACTAAAAATAGTCTCAATTTGTTAATTCTCACTCATCTGAAAGCTCAAAAATCACTCTGCAGTAACTCAACTATGATCTTTTGCCTATGTAAGTTTACAAATGTGACAATAGTAAAAAGTGAAATGACCTACATTTAACCTTTTATAAGTTCAAGGGGGTAACTTGCATTTATTACCCCACTACCTCTTCCATCACTTCATGCAATAAGTGTTGATAATGATATTGTCATGATGCATACTTGGCACACTTGCCATTACTATTATTTTCCTTGTAGTAAATTCATGTCCCATCCTACACTTTTCCCGAAGTGCATGATAGCTATAAATAATTTGAAACTTTTCCATTCTAAAGGCAGGAATCTTACTTCTTTACCTTGACTTAGCTTAGTTTTTACACATAACATCCTGCATACCCTTTTGTCCTTACACACTTTTACTTACGTGTTTTTACTCCCATGTGCATTTCTATTGACCATATCTTTAACACTCCATAGATTTTACTTCTTGTTGGCCCCAATTTTGGTTAAGTACTTTTTGGAGTAACCACCATAGAGAGACACAACATGGAAGACTGTGGCATGGAATTCCATGGTGCAGAAGGACCAAGTCTCATGGAATAAATTTATAATTTTAATAGAGAACTCGATAATGAAGGACTCAGAACTTAGTAGAATACTTGGGGAGCATGTAGAAAGTATATAACGGTTATGGAGTGAGTCGTAGGGACGAAAAATAAATAATAAGTCAAACATAAATCCAACACTAGCCCACAAGAAGATAGGCACTCGACAACAAAGATCCAACACCAAAGAGAGAGAATATAGGGGTAGAAAGGCCCAGGTACTTAGAAAATTAATGTAATTGGCTGCCATGACTCAAGTGTGTTGATGATCGTTAGTGAGTCACCATGAGTGTATTTACTTTTGTAACTACTTGGTCAAATAAAACCAAGTATAAATACCCCTAGAATGTACTTTTGTAATGTTATTTTTCAGTTGGATATTATTGATAATGTTTATATGAATGATTTGCATTATAACTCTAGAACTATGTAATCTTTAGAGATCACTTATCAATATAATGGATAAAGATTGTGTTGACTTAATACTATTGTTCAACTAACTATGGAGATAATTTTATTAGTTATCGTATATGTTGTTGTTTAGTTAACTGAGTTAAGGTTAATAGCTATCATTTATACCATCTTTTTATTTTTGATCAATGAGTTGTGAATGTGTGTCAAGATGGATTATAGAATGAGCTTAGTATTGTTTATATGTTTGAGAACACCTATCTAAGTAGTTGGATAAACACCCTTGCATGAAAAAATCAATGGGAACTAGTCCCTCACTACGTGCTTTGGTGAGAGCATAAGAACTTGTTCTTGTGTGAAATGCCATCGTTCCAACATGTTGTACTCTTAATCACTTTAACATGCACGTATGGGAAGTTATGCCCATGCAAGGAAAATAATCCCAAAATTTTAATTCCATTTCCAGGACCCATAGTGCTTGCCTTCATGATAGTGGAAGATGCTCGAACAATTGTTACTTGAGAATATTGAACAATGGGTTACTAGCGTTGAGGATAATTTTACAGTACCATTTCTCAAACCAAAAATCTCTGCACATTCATGGGTTGAACAAAATATTTATGAATCATTGCACAAGACATTATTTGGAGAGGCACGTGTTCACCTTCATGCTTGGATTGCAATTTATGCTCAAGACTGGTCAACGAACTATGGATGGAAGATAACTTGGACACTAGAGCATCAGTCAACCTTAGCATGGTTGGGAGTGTCTTGGATGAGTGCTATTAATGTTTGGTAATGTCTTGAAATACTTAGTCTCAACATATTTTTATCCAAAAGAAGCTTAGTTTCACTTCTTCTGAGAACCACAGGGTAGATATATCAAAAAAATTCCACTAGAGGTTAAGAAACTCTTTGCATATTCTAGAATTAAGACTTTCTCCATGGAAGGATAAACTCTTTCTTGCATGACCAACATGGTTGGTGGGGAAATGGAGGGGTACTTGTGAAGTAAAATTATTGGTTCAGTATGGTAGCTAGTCAATGGGCATTGTAGAATCAAAAGTATGATGAAGCTTGGTGAAGGCTTATGAGTGGAAGCGATCTAAGAAAGGGACAAAAGGACTCAAAAAGTGTTATAAGTGTCTGTAGGGAAGCAAAAGAGCATAAAGAGGACTCCCCAACCATAAGACCACACTTAACACCAGCTTAAGTATGTACAAGAGAAGAAAGTCAAGTAGTGCTGATTAAAGAATCTGATTTGGATATGCCCAGTTCCCCACCCACATTACATTCCCGTGCTTTTGAGTTAGATAATATATTTTTACACAAATGGAATACAGACATTGTAGAGTCAAAAACCAAACTTGTAAGAGAGACATTTGTAGACTAAGTTTGAGATAATAGTTTATTGGCTATTTCTTTTCCTTTGTGTGATAATTCTATGGCCCAATTTGGAATTCCTGGTGGACCAAGCATAACCAGTGGCAAAGTACCATCCCGATTGTAGTTACTCAACCTCTTCAGTGCCCAACATTTTGGGTGATTTTGTTGTTATGGGGGGTATGAGAGGTGGAACCAATTTTGGTTCAGTCAGAGGAACTGGAGGAGGCATAGGAGGTAGTGGTGGACCTCCCCCACAAGGTACAAGAGGGGAAGGAAGTTATTTTTAGTAAACCCCATTTCAAGCTCCTTAGTTTCCCACTATATACTATGAAATGACACTCCACTTGTCATAGTATCGAGGTGTGGAGAATACCGCAGAGCATGTTTACAAGTGTGAACTTATTTGGTGAGTGCATGACATCACCTGTTTTGAATAGAAAGCAACGTAGTTTACTACCACCCTTCTGGATCACATGGACAAGTGGTACCAAAAGTATGATCTGTAGCAAGCTATGGTAGATTATGATTAGCTAAAGGCAACATTCCTCTAGGAGTTTGATATCATAGAGTTCAAACAATAGAGCATAGCTGCCCTTAAAGATATCAAATAGGAACTCATAAAGAGTATGTGTGAGTATGATGCACATTTCAAGATGCTTCTCTCTAAAATATCTATTGATATAAAAGTTGCTCAACATGCCCAGTGGTTCATAGGAAGTTTATTGTTCCCCTTCAGATGTACCTTGTCACATAAAACTTTTACCAACCTGCATGAGGCCTTGGAAGCTATCATTTACACCAAAGTTATTGGAAGTATTAACACAAGGATTAGTCCCTTCATGGAGGCTCAAATCATTACAATCACATCTCAACTTGAAAATATTATTGCACATAATGCTCATGACACTCGTAGTGGCTTGTGGTGTGTAGACTATGAGTTTGAAGTCCATAACTAGAATAATTATCCTCGCAAGAGTATTTGAGCCATGCTAAAGGAATATTGTGAGATTTTTAAGGAAAATCATGATGTTAAGGATTGTCTTTTGCTATAATACACCACTTAATCAAAGTTATCAACCTATTGGAAGATATGTGATGCATACACTCATGATACCAATTATTATTTTCTCATTAGTTAAATTCATGAGGTGTGCTTATGTGGTACTGTCAGATGTATGTTGCTAATAACCAAGAGAAAAGAGGTGACTATCATGATCGAGTTCAAGGTCAAGGACATGGAGGTGGATGTTGTATACCATGAACCTATTATAAGTGTGGTTCCCCAAAACACTACCAACATGATTGCCTGGTATATCCTACATGTGCCTTTTTTAAAAATGAACATCATTTGGAGGAGTGCTTGACCTGTACACTATTTTTATGAAGGAAAGAAATGAAAAGGGTACCAATATGATATGTATTGAATAGCCAAAATTAAGACCATGTCTTATAACTCCAATGGGTCCCAAAGTAAATATTACAACACAAAGTGGTGGTTAGTCCTAGTCTATGTCCAATCCACACATTTACAAAGTTAAACGAGAGGAGCCTCATGCTACTCACTATCCATATGCTTGGTAGCAAAAGGAGGTGCTCCATGACACTATGAATCTGGTAAGAGAACTACAAGGATAGATCCAATTCCTCAATGATTGTAATGCTGCTACATATGCTGATATGTAGAAAGCTACAAACCTTCATGACATGGTGCATGATGAATTTCAAGAGTTGTGCAAGTGATTACTAGATGAAGACATTGTACCCTTATTGCAAAACCAGTGAAAACATCATACACTAGGCCTACTAAAGATCATTGATTAAACCATGCATAGTGGCAAAAAACTCACATCCAACCTAGCCTGAAGGGGGATAACGAGATATTGTTTAATATCTCTATATATGGATGGGTTATCTAGGATATCTTAGTTGATATTGGCACTGAAGTGAATGTATTTACCAAGGATACATGATGAAAGGTGGCCAACCTAGCTTTACAGCCTTCTCCCCATGTGTTATTTATGGCCAACAAAATTTGTGCTTTGCCCATTAGTGTACTTAAAGATGCCACTATGGATATCCTTGGTGTCACTTTCAAAGCTAATTTTAAAGTCATAGAATTGGTCAAAGCTGATGAATTCCCAGCCATGTTGGGTCACCCTTGGTGTTACATAAATAATGATGATTTGAGATTTAAGAAGTACTACATCAGCTTTGATATGTTTAAACTATTTCAAGTCAAATGCATGCCCACAAAGTTGGAATATATTACCATCTTTTTTAATATGAGTCCAAAACTAGTTCACCTCATCACTCCAAAAAAGAAGACGCTGGTTATTCATGCCACTCCATTTTAGTTTATAAGGGGTGACCTTTATAGGTTTGGTCAGGCTGAAGTACTATGACATTGTGTCATATAGCATGAGCGTGCTAAGGTACCTCATAAAGTTCATGATGGTGTTACCAGAGGACATTGTGTTGGTGAAGTTAAAATGTAGAAGGTACTTTTGGTTGGCTTATGGTGGCCTACCTTGTTTAAAGATGCTATGTCTTATGTGTGCCAATGTGACATTTTCTAATGCATGAGAAATCTGAAAAAAAGGGATGCAATGCCCTTTCATCCTATCTTATCATGAGAACCCTGTGAAAAGTGGGATATTGAATTTGTTGGCCTCATAACCCAACAGGGAGGTGTATTGACACATGCTATGTTATCACTGCTACTGACTATCTTACTTGCTCAGCTGAAGCTATGCCAACAATGGATTGTACTGCTACCACTATTTCAAGATTCATCTGGGAGAATATTATTACACGATTTGAGTGTTCATTAATTCTGACTAGTGATTGAGGCACCCATTTCCTTAATGAGACCATATGTATCCTCTTGGCAAAATTCATGATCATGCACCATAAAACAACATCATACCATCCTCAGGCTAATGGTACCACATAGGTATTTTACAAGATAGTGGGTAATATGTTGACCAAGATATGTAATATTAGATGCACTAACTAGGATGATCATTTGTATGTGGTATTGTGGTCATATCAAATCACTTATAAGCAATTAAACAAGAGCACACCATTTAATCTTGTGTTTGGTACCAAAGTAGTACTTTTGGTTAAATTATTTATCCCTTCTCTTCACATTGTAAGTGTTGGTCAACTGGATGATGAAGTATATTGAAAAGCACACCTTGATGCTTTGTTGTAGCTAGATGAGACCCAATTTATCACACATTAGATTCAAGGGGTGGAAAAACACAAACAAAAAGAATGACATGATCACCGTTTGAAGAATAAGACTTTTGCTTTAGGCATGCAAGTCTGAGTATATGACTCTAAGTTCACATGTTACTCAAGAAAGCTTCATGTACACTGGGATGTCCCCTTCATCATTCATAGTATCTGTCCCACCAATGCATGCAGATTAAAGTGATTAGATGGCCAACTCCTTCTTGGCCATTTTAATGGTAGTCAGTTGAAGTCCTATTATTTTGATAATCTTTTATTTTTTTAATAATAAGGCTTATGCCATTAGATTAGTCTAGGATTTCGATTATTTTTGATAGAGTATGGCACTAGTTGCATGCCCTTGAGTATTTTTAGGGTGAACTCTTTGTTTTTGTAATTATTTGTACTATCATGGAGGACCACCAATGACTTTTAGTGTGGGGTAAGGGTAGAAGAACATCTATGGATCACCAAGGATATAGTTAATGGGAATGCATGTGGGATCAAAGGTGCATAAATAGAAGTACATAAGGATAAAAGGGTAAACAAGATGTGGCATGTAACCACCAAGATAAGTTGAGGTAAAGAAGTAAGATTATCACCTTTGGAATGGAAAATATTCAAATTCTTTATAATTGTCATGCACTTTGGAAAAAGCATAGGATGGGATATGTATTTAATACAAGGAAAGTAATGGTAGTGGTAAGTGTGCCAAGTATGCATCGTGGCAATACTATTATCAACATTTATTGCATGAAGTGATGGTAGATGTAATGGGGTAGTAAATGCAAGTTATCCCTTCGAGCCTATAAAAGGTTAAATGCAGGTCATTTTACTTTTTACTATTGTCACATTTGTGAACCTAGTAAGCCAAAGCAACATATTTGAGCTACTAAAAAGTGATTTCCAAGCTTCCAAATGAGTGAAAATTAACGGATTGAAATTATTTTCAAGCATTGTGGAGTGTATCAGTTGAGGGAAATAAAAAGAGTGTTGGGAAGAGTGTAAGGACGTGTAGGTTTTCAGATTTGCAGGTTGAATAGATCAATGTCCACCATTAGAGGGCATTGAATTAGGAGATTTGAGTGGGATAACAAGGCAACCACATATTATTTTGGGAATATTGGATGGGTGTACTTCAACCTTAGATCTCCTTGAAGGGTGATGAGACTGAATATAAAGGCCCATTGAAGTGAGCCTTTACCTACGATACTAGAAGAAGAAGAGTTGGAGAGTGTGGGTGGTGAGACTGTGTTAATTAGAGAGGAGGTACTTGAAGAACTTAGAGTGCACGTAGAAGACATAAAATTAGAAATGGCATGCCAAGAAAAGAAGAAGGATGTTTCACCCCCTCCACCCCCATTGTTGGTTGAAGAAATGCAGTACCTAGAGGTGATACTACGTGTGGAGAACTAGGTATCAAATGTGCCCACTTGTAATGTTTTTGATTATAATCACTACCATCCTAGCAATGAAGTGGAATTGCAATGCAACTACCAGGTAGAGTGCCAAAACACAAGGAGTGAGATAATATATGACTTGAAAATTTTGAATGCTTTAAATGATGTTGGAATCTTCCAATTGTTCAATCTTTCATATTTTTCAAAACTAGTTGAAGCAATAAAGTTTTTGATTTTGTGAGTGCATGAAGACTATATCTAATTTTTTGGGCACTAGATGAGGATTACATCATAGTAGATAAGCAAAGTCACAAGCTTGTAGTGCTCATGTGTGGCCTTTTATTACAACTTGGAGGACCAAGATGATATTGAAAAGACTATTATGGTATTTTAGTATTGAAAATAAGGCCATGCTATGCATATCACCAGTCTCCAAGATCCTACCCTTAGATTGTCCACGTGCATCATAATGACCAAGGTTGGAGGTAGTGATAGGTGGAAAGAGGTGGATATGGCCCACCTTTATGTCACTCAACAAGTGATCAAGGAAATAAAATATAATTGGGTGCATTAATTCACTAACAAAATTATCATGGAAATAAAGAAATCCCACCACCTACCCAACCAAAGGTTTGAATGGGGTGCATTCATGTTATTGATGGTGTTTGATGAGATTGATGTAACTAGCTACACCACTAGAGAGTTGAAATGGGCGTACCCTACTAAGAATAAGTCCCCCATGGAGTGGTTCAAAGCATTCACTTGATTTGGACCAATAACCCCATCCCACAAGGTCAAAGGGTAGATGCAAGATAATGGGGGACAAAAGAGGGACAAAAGGGGGGTATAAAGTGACACTTTTTTCCCAAAAATAATAATAGTTGAACTTGGAGATAATGTTAGGACACTTTGAAAAGGAATTTGATAATGACATAAAAATATGAATTGTGGCATTTTGAATGTAGTTTCTAAATATATCATTTTTTTTAATACCTAGATGATAAAAGTGTGAGAAATAAATGAATTTATGATAATAGGTTGGTCAATTTTTGTGAAAAGATAAGGAGATTGCATGTGTATGAACACACTTTTTTTGAGTAAATGAATGAATTTTTGTATGAAACTTCATATATGAACAGGCGAAATGTCGAATATTGTTGAGAATATTTTTTATTAATTTTTTTAAATTATATATATAATTTTTAAATAATTTTAAAGTTAGAATAACTAGAAAATTGAAATTGCAAGTGTACAAACACAACTTTTTGACCTTAACTTCATGAAAATCATTTTTTTAAAAGCATAGTTGACAATGTGTATATTGTTGAGATATAAATTTTATAAGCGTTTGATTAATATTCAAAACATTATAAGGAATTTATGATGATATATATATTGTCCATATTGAGGCATGTTATGTAGAAATTAAGTAATAATTATAAATAAAATTTTAACATTAAAAAAAATTATATATTCTAAAACTACACTTTATCCTATACAAAACCATATATATATATATTTTTAAATAATAAAAATTGCTTGATCAGATGTGTTGACAAGGATGAAAAAAATCCTAAATTTCTTAGAAACTAAGTGGGTTGCTCCATGACTAGTTTCAAGATAGGTTCAGACCTCACTAAACCTGTACCCAAGGCAAATTTGGAGGGAAAACACAAAATAAATATTGAAGTGTGCAAAGGATGCATGCCCTTTGGAAAGGGTGTACACTCTTTGCAAAGGATGCACACCCTTTACAAAGGGTGTGCATCCTTTAAGTGGGTTGTTCCATGACTAGTTTCAAGATATGTTCAGACCTCACTAAACCTATACCCAATGCAAATTTGGAGGGAAAACACAAAATAAATATTGAAGTGTGCAAAGGATGCATGCCCTTTGGAAAGGGTGTACACTCTTTGCAACGGATGCACACCCTTTGGAAAGGCTGTACGCCCTTTTCAAAGGATGCACACCCTTTGCAAAGGGCATACACCCTTTTCAAAGACATTTTTTTGTGTTTTTGCAATTAAAGCTATTTTTTTTGCATTTGAAGACGTGTGTGGGTTTTTTGTTATGGTTTTATTTATATGTGTAGTCTGAGGTAGGTGTTTTTGTTGTGTTGTTATTTTTTTGTTTCTTTGAAATGATATATTTAGTAAAATAAATGTAATAAGTTTACAAGTATAAGTTTACATTTAATTTTATATTACTAAATATAATAAATTAGGCCACTCTGCATCTTATAAAATCAATTCTAGAGCTATAGTAGTTACCATTAGAAGTTAGTTTTTCAAAATCCAATTTGGTCAATACTTAATTTTCAAAATTTTGGGATTGGAAGATAGAATGAGAAATGAGGTTACAAATCATGTTACGTATGTAATAGATCTATACCATTTATTATGCCCCATATTTTACCTAATTGAGTATGACCTACCTAATTTACCTAATTGAGTATGCCCTAACTAATTGAATAACCGAGCTTGAAGGTGGATTCCTAAATAATTTATGGGTTTTTCAATCAATGGGTCTATCAATATGCATACATTAGTACCTTGTAGCATGTAGCAATAACATTCTTATAGTCATGATATGGTCACCCATACATGACATCTATCACATACTTATTACATATATGTATGCATTCACTCAAACATGACATCTACCTATAGTCATGATACGATAACTTATAACATACATGAATGTAACTAGGCATCCTAATAGACTCCATTCGAAATAGAATAAATTAAAACACCATGCAAAATTCATTCTAAAAAGATAACATTAACTCTAAAAAGATAACATTAACTCTTAAAAAATGTCAGATAGATGGCCAATCCATGCATTTTTTTATTCCAATCTCATGCATTATTCTAAAGTCATGTAGAATAAAGTCATATTCTAGCACTCCAAATTCACGTAGGACACTCCCTCATTGAACCTTATCATCCCTAATCACTCTCTCATAGACCCTCATATTCGCTTATCATCCCTATTCACTCTCTCATCAGTTCTCATTATCCCTAATCACTCCCTCATTGGCTATCATCATCCTTTATTATTGTTAATCCCTCCCTCATCAATCCTTATTGTCCCTAGTCACTCCCTCATCATCCTTAATCATCCCTCATTGTCATTGATCATACCTAAATACTCCCTAATCAATCCTCATAAATCCTAATCATACTTAATCACTCTCTCATTATCACTCATCATATCACATCATCCCTAGTCACACTTTCATCATACCTAATCATCCTTAATAACTCCTTCATTAACCATCATCATTTCTTATCATCCCTAGTCAATCTGTCATCATCTTTCATTGTCCCTCCTCATCCCTAATCACTCCCTCATCAACCCTCATCGTCCTTTATCATCTCTAATCACCCCCTTCTCATCTGTCCTCATGCCTCATTATCCCTAACCATTCCCTCATTAGACCTCATCATATCAAATCACTCCTTTATCATCCCTAATCAGTCCCTCATCTAGTAGAATGTGTTCTAATCTAGTAGTCAGTAGAAATTTGTTTCAAATTGAACAATATATTTTTTATATAAATCTTGAATGGTGTTTCGATTCTTTTTGTTCTAATAGGAGTGTACTAAGGTGATTATTCTCATTCATGTCTAGTAGATTAGGCAGGGTCATGATGGATTACTCTAGGGATATTGTTGAATGATTTCCATGGTGGAAATAAGATAATATCCTCTTTGAAATTGCATGGTATAAATTCATTTAGAAAAATGAAGGATGATGACAATGATGATAGATCAAAAAATTCATCTTTGTGCTTGCTTTGTATGAGGTAAAATCCTTATTCTAGACACACCTATTTCCAAATCATTGAGCGAAAGGGATAGAGCATTTTGGATATTCTCATGTTTGTGAGTTATTCTCAAATAATGATGTGGGTCATGAGTATAAATTATTAGCATTTGTGTCACTTAATTTTTTATGGTATATTTTCTCCTTGTATTGAAATCTTTGTGCTTGTGTAGGAACTATGATAGGAAAGTGTTGACATAGAAGATTGCACCCGGGGTAGGAGGCTGAGCTCTTGCCTTCATGCAACAATGGAAACTCCCCTCTCACCTGTGGGACCGGTGAAGCTGGAGGGGAGAGTCTCTAGATGAGGGCTAGCTCCCTCTGATGTATCATTTAGGCCCTGGTTTCTCCTACTACTAACAAATAAAATGAAAAAAGTAGGGATGAAAAGGGAGAGAGATGCTAAAAACAAAGCCTAAGCCTAAAAAGAAGAAAAGGTGATACACCATAAAAAATGTGACCCACTTAGGCCCGAACATACACTTTTCACCAAAAGAAGTGCCTATACACTTCATCCATCATGAGAGAACCTTCTGCATTAGTGGGTCAGGGGTCCATGGAGATACAAAGAGGGAATAACTACTAGAGGCATTCTGAGACACACTGCAGTAGCCTATCCACTTCACCTATACTCCTCTAGGGACACTTCTAACAGACCTGTAAAAAGAAAACTCAAAATGCACCAGATGTGCTGAAATCATTCTGCAAAAGCATCAAGAAAATGACTTAACATAGAATCAAGACATAGACACATACTAAAGATGCAAAACTCAGAATGGAGGTAAAAATGTTGTGTTTTGATTCAAGGTAAATATCTGGTAGAGCTCTGCCTTACAAGCCTAAGAGATTTTGGGGCAGAGTTTTGCCTTAAGGCTGAGAGCGGATTTTTTTCTCAAATGAGAAGTTTAACATTTATATGAGAAGAAAGGAGGCCTTTTTTGCACCCTTTTGACAAGTGACCCATGTGCCTTACAAGCATTGGGAAGAGCAAGCCACTCAAAACATCAATGAGCTGTGCCCTTTGTCTGCTTATAAGGCCGCTTCTTCAAGGTGATTACATGGTTTGTCTACTCATAAATGCGAAATGAAGAAAACTAGTTGCACTGCTAGCTATTTGCACCTCCCAATGGTCAATTTGCAAGCACTGTATCATCTACCAAAATAACTGTTTCTAACTATTTTTTGTTTTTTCACATTCAGAAGGAATAAAAAACTAGAGATAATGGTCAGGGGTTAGATGATACCCGAATGAAGTTTGCGCACCGTATCCAGACGATTGAAGGAGCTCCTCTTTGGCTGTGGAGGACAACACCTATAGATAAGAAAGGCTTAAACAAGGAAAATATTAGATAGATATATAGTGGACTGCCAAGCAAAGCTTGATCCTAGAAGTGCAAAGACTTCCTGGAGGGATGACAGTCCACTAGTTGATAAAAAAGAATGTTGCTAGAAAGAGAAATGGTGAAAGACTAAACAAAAAAATAGAGATAATGCATACCTGAATGTTGCTGTCAGTCTTCCACAGTCACTGACGTCGGTAGTTCTGTCAGCGTCGATTGGGCAAGGTTGCCAACGTCGGTTGGGCTGTCGACGTCGGTAGGGGCAATGGGCCTTGGTGTTGATTTCAGTAGGGGCAATGAGCTTGGGACAGGTTTTTGGTTGATGTCTGTGGTCAATAGAATGGTCTGGGATGGTTGTGGGAGTCTAATGGTTTGTGCAAGATTTTTAGGGCAGTGAATATGGTCTAAAAAAGGGCTAGATAGAGGACAGGGGTGGAAAGAGAATAAGGATGAGGGGAAGGCTTTTCAACCTTTCCAGGAGGAAGGTCGGGTTGCCTATCAATAGTACTCAAAAATAGACAATGAACTAATTACTAATGCATCTTAAGAGTACTGAAATATAAACCAAAAGAAATAATTAGCTCTTGATGGAGAACCAGAAGTGCAGAAGACCTGTTTTTGTTATGGCTGATGTGGGAGACTTCATGCAACCTTCAATCCAGTGTGGAGTGGCTGATGCAGAGTTTCTTAGCCTGGAGAGTGTTGTTGGGATGCTGATACCTGCAAAGAGTCGAGGAGTAAGAGAATTCAGATCCTAGAGCAAGAGAATTCACATTCATAGGGGGAAACAGAGGTTGGAATTTAGTTTTAAAGCAATCGATGTCAGCGATATTGCCAGTATCGGCCGATTGCTGATCGACGTCGGCGGCTAAAGAATGGGGAAAAAGGCTATTTTTAGCCTTTTGCCTGTTCTTCCAACTGCTAGGTTTAATTGTCATTGAAAAACAGTCCAAAGGTGGATTAAATAGGTGCAAGAGGTTAGTGGGAGAGTTGAAATAGGTCTTAAGTAATTAAGATTTGTCATAGGGTGATAAATGGTCTAGGGGCAAGGAATCTGAGGTGAGGTGTCCTAGGTGGTGTTATTAATTTAAAATAATTGGTTTATTTTAAATTAATAAAGGTGTGCAAGGGACCAAGGGGAGTCGAAGGGGACCAAGGAGTAGACATAATTTAGGTGTCTACATTTGCCCCTTTTTGTCTTGTTGGTTGTTCTTGACGAATTGCAAGACAAAAATAGGAGTAAGTTGCCCCAGGTATGGGATGAGGTGTTTCCCCCTTAAAGTGGGAGTTGAGGGAAGGGAACCTGATATCGGGTGCTGATTTGATAGATAGTGGATGGATATGGTGAAGTTTGAGTGTGAACGTTGCAAAGGGTGGGATTGTGCGTATACCACTTCACGTGATAGATAGGTCAAATTATCACGATCAAAGGTTGAAGAGTGCTAAAATTGAAATAACCGGTCCCCATCATTTAGTCATAGCTAATTGGGTTAGACGATCTAAGCTGTAGCTCCAATGGTCATCGTATTCCAAGTATCTTGGGCTCAGGAAGTGCTCTTGGAAAACATGAAAATGTCACAAGTAGTGGGGATCAACTAGAGCACGATCCAATACTTGTGGGGGTCGTGGACAATTTGCTAACTATTCGTGAGGTAGCATAGGCAATCAAAATAACCAAGGTAGAGTTGTCTCAAAAGTTGTCATGGTCTGAGGAGATAGTTGCGATCTCCAAGGTCATTGGTCGAGTCAGACTGAGATAAAAGTGATCTCAAGTGTGCTCCAGGAGGAGTCTAAGATGACTTCTACTTTGAGGGCTGGTTATTATGGGCATGATTTTGGTCATTGTAAAAAGAAGACTGATGTTTTAAGTCGGTCGACGTTGGTTATAAAACTAATGTCAGTGGCCAAAAGAGGCTGACGTCGGCGGCCTGCCAAATCTGACAAAATTGAATTGGCGGCCCACCAAAAGTCATTTGTGACATTTGTTAAAGTGAAAAAGTGAGCTCTAGATTGATAAGAGTGAAAGTGACTTAGAGTTCACTCTAGCAACTATGAGAGGTGTTAGATTGAAATTGGTGGAGAGATTGAGTGAAGTGGAGCAAGATTAGAGGTTGAAGAGGCAGTTGTGGGCCAGCAGGGGATTTTGTGGAGAAGTTGAGGCAGAGGGTGGAGGAGGCCCCATGGGAGGACCACCACTAGTGGCACCCATCGTACCACCTCAGCAACAGTGACGAGATGAGGTAGGAGGTGTATTTTGATTTTTTGGTTGGTTTTTGAATTTGATTTGTTTTTTGAATTTTTTGGTATTTAGAGTTATAGATTGGGGTTAAGGGTTAGTTAAAAGGTTGGGTAGGGTAGGTAGGTCACTTTAGGTAGGGTTAGGAGGGTTTTGAGGGGAATTTAGGCTAAAAATGAGGAAGCCCTAATTTTTAGGGCTCACCTTGTTCGGCCCTAGAGCTGAACCAGTCGCTGACACTGGCTGACCAGCGACTGACGTTGGTCACTTAGCTATCGACGTCGATCACTAAGTGATTGATGTTGGTTAGATAAGTGCTGTCGTCAGCATGCTAACCGATGTCGATGGCTGCTTGGTCTAAAAAAGTTTTGAAAATTGACAAGTCGAAGGACTGAAGCCACACCAAGGGCTTCTCGAGTGGAGGTATAGGCATAAGGTGTAGGTAGATGGTCGATTAGATAGATGAATGGGTGAATGGCTGAGCTAACCTTAGGAGACCCCATGTCAAATGAGTGCTGCCTACATAGCCTCAATTTTTATGGTATTCAAGCCAATGTAGTTCTCCCAAAAGGGAAGAAGAGTCATAGAAGTTGGCAGTCAAATTGTTAACATGGGTTTGTGTGCGTTGGTTAGATGCAAGCGAGGTAGATGTTGATGCTTCAAGATCGGCTCTTGACGTTGGTGACGCAGATGCATTAGGACATCACTAGAGAGGAGTGGACCCACATCACTACAGTGGGACTAGGTAGGTTGCGGCAATATTGTCGAGTGGCCAGGGATGTGAGCCTGATGGTGGCTTTGATTGAGTGGTGGGATCACTCCACCAACACTTTTCACTTGCCCACTAGAGAGTTGACAGTCACAGTAGAGGACATGTATCAGATTTTATAGCTATTGATACATGGGGCAGAGTTATATGTGTGCTTGAGAGAGGTGCATAATATTTAGATGGTTACACTATTTGGTGAGCACACTGCTGAGGTGACTTATCATTCAGCCAGCTTTGCATACAAGCCTTTGTATGTTGCACATGAGGATGGGAATCATTTAGCCATCCTTATGATGATTGGAATCACAGTCTATGTGCTACAAGATATAGAGGGAGGCAGATTTCTAGTTGCTATGACCAGAGTTTTGATGAAGATGCTAGAGCAGCAGACGGTGTTCACATAGGCACCCATCTTTTTGGCACAGCTGTATAGAGAGCTGTGGGGGATCAGCTGGTGGTGGCAATACAGTTTGTGTGTAGGTCACCTTCTGCACTATTGGGCTTATGAGCACATCATGGTCACTCGACCTCTCAGCCTTCCAGTTGTGATTCAGGCCAGCTTCAGAGTTAGATTCAGGTGATGGTGTGAGGTTATGTCACAGACTCAGGTGGATGAAGTAGTTAGGGACATCGACTACTATAGAGGGGTATTAGAGGCCCTGATCCCTACAGACATCATCTGGAGGCCATACCTGGTGTACCCAACCTTCAGAGACTAGGTAGAGCAGCTAGTTGGGGTGTAGAGTTTTAGATGGGTCAGGGGCAGATGAGCCAATGAGCTCGAGAGGGTGCCAGTGGAGAGAGTGTGGCACCAGTATTGGTTGCTATAGGATGTGCCACCTGCCTTTCCACAGTACAGATGGGATGACATTGAGGCACCGCTCCCACTACTAGAGGAGATAGAGGGGCCCAATTTTGAGGAGTTATCAGTAGGTCCTAAGATAGCAGATCTAGGATGCACAGAGGCCTACTCGGCATGGTGGGCAGGGCAGTACATAAGTGTGCAGGCAGGACCACAACCTAATCTGTAGGCTGAGTAGAGAGAGGGATGTGGCCTGACAGGAGAGAGATGTTGCCATCTAGGAGAGGGATGCAACACGAGGGTAGGTGACCATTTTGCAAGGCCAAGTCTTAGCATTACAGGGGTAGGTGATAGTTTTGACGAGCTAGGTGGCTGCTTGACAGGGCAGGTTACCATTTTACAGGGACAGTTGGCCACAGCCCAGGCACAAGCTTTGGTGGGATAGGTTTTTGGAGGTCAGGGCCTTATTCAGTGTCCACCACAGTAGCCAATTCATGAGCTAAAATAGTCAACATCACTGTAGCCAGCTCAGTCACAGCCACAGGGTTCAGTGTAGGGCACGACAGTAGGATTGATGGGTCCACCGCAGACTGTACCTATATTTAGGTACAATACTACTCTGGATGAGATCACTTATTATGAGGGGGCTATCAAGGGGTTCCCTCAGATACAACAATACTCAGAGATGAGAGCTGAGTAGAGTCGGCAGAGATCTATGTTGCAAGTGACTACTTCGAGTTCTCATAGACGGTGTAGATCAGAGGGTGGAGATGATACAACGTCTTCATGGCCACTGCCACCACCACCACAGCCATAGCCTTGAGGCCATATTTTTGTCATTATGTATATACCAGCCTGCGAGCTATTGATGCGAGATGTACTTTATTTTTTTGAGAGAGAGACATAAATTGTATCATTGTAAAACATTGATGTATATATATATGATGAGATTTTGACTGGACTATTGATGTGTTCAGCATTTTTCATATGTTTAATGATATATGCTTTGATATGAAGTTGTTTATGATGATGTTTATGATGTGAATGATTATGCTATGATGATTTTAATGGTTATGTTACAACTTTTTCATTATGGTGTAATGATGTATGCTGTAACATTGGTTTGTTAGTTTCCATGTGTATTGTTTTCCATAGAAACTAATGTGATTGGTCTATGATAATGTTAATGGTTGTGAAAATATGTGATTGGTTGTTATGTGATTGGCATGTGACGAAGTCAGGTCAGAAGTGAAAGGCACGTTGCTCTTTCATTGACAAGGACCATAATGATAGTATAGGTAGGGGGTTTTGGAAACAAAAGCCCTGTTTATGCATTACATTTTTGACCATTGGTTGTGTTAGAGAAGTAATCGAATCACTTTGACACTAAATGAGCTTGAAATCCCTTGAGTATGTTGGGGTGATAGGTGATGTGATATGTTAGGATAGGGTAACCCCTTTTAGTAGGGATAACTTTGCCCCTTTTTATAGGAGACCCTGAGAATGACTATAGGCAAGCCCATGACCCTTTTTTTTTTTGGTAGATTGATCAATGCGGGAAGTCTACGTGGGGATGTTGTTTTGTTTTGTGGTCATTTGTGAAGCTGATCGATGCGAAAAGCTTATAAGAGAGTGTTGTTTGTAGCAAAATTTTTAGGCATAGCCATCCTTCGAGGGAGTGGTCTATATTATGTTTTTTGAGAGCTTTGAATAGCTGTCTTTCGAGGGAGCAGTCTATTAGTTACAACAATGATGATGGAGTTGTCCTTCGAGGTAGCAGTCTGCATTTAGAGTTTATGACCTTTGAATATTTTTTTTGACATCCCAATTTATTTTTGACAAAATTTTTAGTCATGGACAAGACTATAGAAGTTTAAGGGTTCCCTTTTATTAGGACAAAGCATTCATACTTTTATAAAAAGGGTTACATAGTGTTTGTTTTAGGAAAATAGGGTTGAAAGGAATGAGGATTAAAATGACAGGGATTACTCAAGGGACAAGCTCAAGTTAAATATCAAGTGAATGAGTACTTGATTAACAATATAATGGTTGTAGATGCAAGGCATTAAGGGGCTCAAATTCTGGTCGTCTTTCGAGAGAGGACAAACGATAAGTCCCTGATCCATACTTGTGTGTTATGATGTAAGGTCTGAGCCAATTAGGAGCAAACTTGCCTCGTTTACTTTGTTCCATGTTGGTCACGTGTTGGTTTTCTTTGAGGACGAGGTCTCTGATTTTAAAATATCATTCTCTCAGATTTTTGTTATAGGCACGTTTGATACGATTTTGATAGACATGGAGATGGTTAAGGGCAGCAAGATGACGTTCGTCGAGTAACTCAAGTTGAGCTAATTGGTCTTGACAAAAGTCATCATTAGAAAGTATGTCATGCAAAGAGATGCATAAAGAAGGTATCTGTACTTCAAGAGGTAGGAAAGCCTTTGTTCCATACACTAGAGAGAAAGGTGTAGCACCTGTAGGGGTTTGGATGCTAGTGCGGTAGGCCCACAAAGCGAAGGGAACGTGAATGTGCCAATCCCTTCCAGTGTCATTGACCACCTTCATTAGAATTTTGGTTAAGATTTTATTGGAAGCCTCAGTCTGCCCATTTGCTTGTGGGTAGTAAGGCGAGGAGAAGTTGAGCTTGATGCCAAATGAGTCACAAAGTTTTTGGATAGTTTTGTTTTTGAATGATTTGCCGTTATCGGTGATGATTTTGTGAGGTACACTGAGACTACAGATGATGTGGGTGTTGATGAAGTCAATAATTTTGTCAGCTTTAGTGGAGACAAGGGGAATAGCTTCCACCCATTTAGTGAAGTATTCAGTTGCGGTGATAATAGATTGATGTCAGAAAGGCGAGTGAGGGTTAATCTCACCGATTAGATCTAAGCCCCATTGTGAAAAGGGCTAGAAATCTTGAGCGACTTGTAGAGCGTGGCTAGGGACGTGGAGCAAGTTAGCATGCTGTTGGCATTTGATGCAACACTGAACATAGTCGCTATAGTCTTGGTGAAGAGTGGGTCAATAATAGCCCAGGCGAAGGATGCGTTTGGAAACCGAGTTACCACTGAAGTGTTTGCCACAAATTTTGTCATGGACTTGTTTAATGGCATGAGATGCTTCAGTGGAGGTTAGACATCGAAGAAGGAGGCCATCAAACCCTCTTTTATAGAGAAGACCCCCTAGCATGATATATCGAGCAGTACTCTTGATAAAATCCCGTCGTGCATTGCTAGAGAGGTTAGGAGGAATGGTAGAATAAGTTAAATAGTCCACAAGTTGTTTATATCAAACATCTTGTGGACTTGAGTCAATGGTGTTGACGAGGTTGATGTTAGCGAAAATATATGAAGGCAAGGCCACACGATGCACCATGACATAAATTCTCGAAGAAGAGGATGAAGATGGTATACGTGAGGCTAGAGAGGCCATAGTGTCAACAAACTTATTCGTAGATCGAGGAACAGTTTGCAAGAGGTAATGGTCAAAAGATTCTAGCAGGGTGTCAACACGGTGTTTGTACCTTTGCAAAATTTTATTTTTACAAAGATATGATCCGTTGATTTGATTGATGACAAGTTATGAGTCACCAAAGATGTTGATGGTCTTGATGCCTAAGAGAAGGGTGGTTTGAAGTCCCAAAATTAAGGCTTCATATTCAGCTATGTTGTTGGTACATTCAAAGTCAAGTTTAAAAGATAGGGGCAGGGGCTCACCCTCGTGTAGGATGAGAATGACCCTTGCACCCCCACCGTGTTAACATTTAGACCCATCAAAGAACATTGTCATTTGATAGAAAGTGTCATTGGTGGATAATGTGGCGATAGATTCATCAGGGAATTCGCAATGAGAAGGTTGGTTGTCAGGTAGAGGGGCATCCACTAGTTGGTCAGTGATTGTTTGTCTTTTTATAGATTTTTGTTGGATAAATTCCAAGTCGAACTCAGCAAGAAGCATGAGCCAATGAGCCATACGTTGGTTTTGGTATGGCGTGGAATGCATGTATTTGAGGGGGTCAGTGTGGGTGAAGACATAGGTTTTGTGATTGAGAAGATAATGACAGAGTTTGGTAGCGGCAAAGACTAATGCCAAACAAAGTTTTTTGGTATGAATATACCGAGTTTCATAATCAATGAGCGTTTGACTTATATAATAAACCACTTGCTCACGATGTTGTTCATTTTGATGTGCGATCATGGCACCTAAGGAATGATTTGTTGTTGAGATGTAGAGGTAGAAGGGTTGGTCGTCTTTTGGTGGAATAAGGACTGGTGGAGAGACAAGATAGTGTTTAAGGGCTTTAAAGGCCTCTTGGCAATCCTTATCCCAATGAAAAGAGACATCCTTCTTGAGGAAGTGATGAAAGGGTTGACATTAGTCGAAAAGCTACGAGATGAAGCGATGAATAGATTGGAGCTT
The DNA here is from genome assembly GCA_037957365.1 of Torreya grandis. Taxonomy (NCBI): domain Eukaryota; kingdom Viridiplantae; phylum Streptophyta; class Pinopsida; order Cupressales; family Taxaceae; genus Torreya; species Torreya grandis. The sequence continues at coordinate 7,841,783 of JARHVA010000055.1, forward strand.
CCCTTGTAGGCTGCAAAGTTGCTTCAGATTGGTGGGTGGCAGTGTCTCGAGTATAGCTCAAATCTTAGCGGGATCAATCTCAATGCCACGAAGAGAAACGATGAAACCCAAGAGCTTCTCTGAGAGAACTCCAAAGATGCATTTCTTGGGGTTAAGGCAAACATTATATTGAAGAAGGCGAGTGAAGATTATCTTAAGGATGGTTAAATGGTCATGACAAAATTTAGATTTGCCTAGGAGATCATTCACATAGTCCTCCATGATTTTGTTGAGAAGATCGTGAAAGATGTAAGTCATGGCGTGTTGATATGTGGTGCCTGCATTCTTTAGGCCAAAAGGCATGACCTTATAGCAAAAAGTCCCCCATAGGGTGATGAAGGTAGTCTTGTGTTGATCTTCTGGTGCAATCAGGATTTGGTTATATCCTAAAAACCCGTCCATGAGTGATAGCATCTCATGACTAGCCATAAGATCAACAAGTTGGTCGATGTTGGGTAGAGAAAAATTGTCTTTTGGATAAGCCAGGTTAAGGTCATGAAAGTCAGTGCAGATTCAGATCCCACCAGTTGCTTTGGTGATAGGGACGATATTAGACACCCATTACAGATAATCAATGGGTTGGATAAAAGAGACAGAGAGAAGATGCTGAAGCTCCTCTTTGACAAGGAGTGTAACTCAAGGATGCATCTTGCGAAGCTTTTGCCTGACAGGCTTAGCCTCTGGGTTTGTGACAATGTTATGAATGGCAATGTTAGGGTTGATGCTGGGCATGTCGCTATAGTTTCGAGCAAAGACTTTGCTATGGTCTAAAAGAAATTTGGTGTAGTCAATTTGTTCCTGGGCGTCTAAAGATTGACCAATCTTTAAAATGTGAGGAAAATCAAAAGACGGAAGGTTAATGTCAATGGTCAATTCATTTAACATAACCTGCATTTCAAAAGGAAGGGAGTGTCAGGATGCGAAACACCAGAAGCATACAATTGATTACCAAATACCAAGCAACTTAATATGCGAAAATAATCAGAATCAACAAGTAACTAGAATTCAGAATAACACAGCATATGAGAGACAATACACAGCTTGTATTAACACTTTACAGAAAAGAATACAATAAAGAAGATCCCACTTCTTCTCCACCACCTTATAGAGGTTTCCCACACCTCAAATGAATAGTAAATCTTCTCCCCAAAGCTCTCCCTCTCAGGTCCCAACACCCAACTCAAACACAGAGTTGGTGTTCACCTCCTGTGCTCCATGCACACCACAAGTGCTCCACGCACTCCACAAGTACTCAAAGTACTTCAAGTAGATCTCCCATGAACCTGCAACAACCTGCAATTCAACAGACCATACTTATGGAAGGATTTTCCATGCCTTCCTCTTAGCTCTCTATGTACTCCACGTACATACCGATGAGTACACACCGTACTCCAAGTAGATCATACCTGATCCTGCTACCTGTTGTGTTGCTGTCACCTTGGAACCTGGCCAACCACTAATCTCTGTCTGAACCTTGCATACACACACACCTGCAGATCAACTGACCTTACTTACCATGTAGATCTCCTGTATAGGCCATGCACACCTGATGACCAAGATCATACATACCTGAAGAACCCTTCTGGCTCTCCAATCCAGCACCAACACGCCTGGTACTGTGGCACCTAGGAGGAATGCACCATTGCTCTACCTCTGTCTGAAGGAGCTGTTAGCTCTCTTACTCCCTAGCACAAAACATGTGGAATCCTACTCGATTCCTCCATGGGAAGAACTCTCCAAGCTCCACACTTGGATTTTCCAAATTCTACACTTTTCCAATACAACCATGAGTCTATTATATAGATCTCATCAAACAATAATTAGACATCTAATTACAATAATTAGATTCGCAGCTATGAGTCTAAAATTAGCACTCATCATGCAAACACTTGGTTCGTCAACCAACTGCCTGTTATTAACTCGCAGTCGAACCACACAGGCGACCGACGTCGGTCCCTGTCTGCCTGGAGGTGACCGACATCGGCCGATACATGACCGACGTCGGTTGCTTCTCTCTGCTATCCTGCCGACGTTGGCTGATCAAATTGACCCCAGCTTCTCTGCAACTCAGCAACCCTCAGCATCCTCCTCTCCTGTTTGCATCAGTGAAGCTTTTAGCTCCACAACCTAACAATCTCTCACTTGGAGATAAACCGCTGCACTGTACCTGTACCTGTACCCTATCTAATCTATTTCCTGGTTTGTATCCCTCTTCAAGCTCAATCCTGAAGACATCCCACCACACATCCAGTGGTGTACCTCCTGTCATCTGAGTACCCTGTCGCATCCAAACCTACAAACTCATGTAGTGAAGTCCTGACCCTGCATAGCATGAATCCCTGCTGTTGGTCCCTCTCAAATCCCTGAGAACTCACTTCCCTGAATTGGCTCCTAACTCTGACAGCTCCCACTGCATGGGAATACTCAGGTCTATACCAGACCTCATGTGATTTCAGACACTGTACCTGTCTAGCCCTTAGTGTGCTCTAGCTCTCCATCCTGAACCTCGCCAACACCTGATTCACATCAGCTCCCACTGGAGACAAAGTCTACCTGTGATCTCCATGTCTCCCATGTCAAAGAATTCTGCTGCTCCAAACTCCTCCTGACATGCCACTGAACTAATCTTACCCTTAGCTCAGCAAAACCCTGTATGTACACCCCTGCTAGCTAGCATACTATCCACATACAGCAACAGAATGATGTTGCAATCATCATCCCCCTGGTAAGTCAAACCACAGTAGTTACCCTGACACTGACTAGAGTCATGCTCTGTCCTCCACCTGTCAAAACATGTACCACTGTCCTGCAGCTTCCTCAAGACCATAAGACCTGGTCTTCCGTCTCACGTATCCGTTCTCTCTATTCTTCTACTAAGGTATCCATTCATCTCTGTGCTTTCATCCTGCTGGCAAACCTACCAAATCCCCTGTTTGGTTCTGCATCATAATCCCTGCCATGCTCCCACCTATTTCCTGGATCCTTCCTGCTCTATAATCAAAAACAAGAATAAAGAAGAGGAACACAAATTTGAGGGCCTACTTACATCTTCAGTCCTCCGTATGGGTGTTTGAGACTCCTTGACAACATGCTATCCACCCAAAATTTGTTACAATGACCGACCTCGGCCACCCCACAGTCTGCATCCGACCGACGTCAGTTTCCATGCGTCTGTCCCTGACTACCAACCTGCCAGTGCTGGTGTCCCTATTGCCGACGTCGGTCCTCCTGACCGACATCAGTCTTACCTACTGCCGATGTCGGTCCCCTGACCGACGTCGGTCTTACTCTGCCCGACACTGCCGGCTTCGGTCTGCACATGACCGACATCGGCACTTGTCTGTTCAACGCCGATTCCTCCTGACCGACATCGGTATCTGTGTTCACCTGTGAGTGATGAATTTTTACCCGTGAGCTCTTTTGAATCAATCTCATGTCCAAACTGCCCTGCTCAGATGTATCCAGCCTGATCCACTGAACTCTGTCTGCCATCTCCTCCAAGAACACCAAGGGTTTCCAGTTCTTAAGCCTGTCAAATATATCTGTCTTCCGCTTAAGAACATGCATCTCCTTCCTGCTCATGTGACCAAGCCTACGAAGCCACGTCTCTGCAATAGAAGAAGAATCAGTGATATAAACAAGTAGATAAAGAGTACCTATTTTCTTACTACCAGCTAATTCAAGTGCTACTGCTGTGAGAGTTCTTGTGCATCTCTCATCACCCAATCTTTCTGAAGAAATTAGCCACATCTCCAAACCTGGGACCTGCATGACCCTCTTCAACACTTGTGTGTTGGCCGCCTGCAATTTCAGCTTCACTTCCCCTTTGCCAATTCTTTGGTAAGGCTCACCAGCTCCTCTACCTGGGGCTGCATGGAAAGAGGCAACCGAATATGTTATCCAAGATTCAACTTTATCCAAGAAACCTCCCAGAGCATCCTGTGCAACAACACCTGCAACATCTGCTTCTTCAGTTTCTTCATGCTGATCTGCTACCAACCAACAATATTCTTTTACCTACACTTTCTTTCCATCAGACCGTGAGTGACCATCTGTGCTTTTCAACTCCTCCATCCTTAGCCTACTTTGATCTGCCATTGCTCTACTCCCACTCGATCAGAAACCACTGAGAGTGCCCTGTAACCAAACAAACCCTGCATCCTGCAACCTTAGCTCTGATACCACTTGTCAGTATCAAGCTAAGAACCTACAACCAAGGCTCTGATACCACTTGTTAGGATGCAAAACACCGGAAGCATACAATTGATTACCAAATACTAAGCAACTTAATATGCAAAAATAACCAGAATCAACAAGTAACTAGAATTCAGAATAACACAGCATATGAGAGACAATACACAACTTGTATTAACACTTTACAGAAAAGAATACAATAAAGAAGATCCCACTTCTTCTCCACCACCTTATAGAGGTTTCCCACACCTCAAGTGAACAGTAAATCTTCTCCCCAAAGCTCTCCCTCTCAGGTCCCAACACCCAACTCAAACATAGAGTTGGTGTTCACCTCCTGTGCTCCACGCACACCACAAGTGCTCCACGCACTCCACAAGTACTCAAAGTACTTCAAGTAGATCTCCCATGAACCTGCAACAACCTGCAATTCAATAGACCATACTTATGGAAGGATCTGCCATGCCTTCCTCTTAGCTCTCCATGTACTCCACGTACATACCGATGAGTACACACCGTACTCCAAGTAGATCATACCTGATCCTGCTACCTGTTGTGTTGCTGTCACCTTAGACCCTGGCCAACCGCCGATCTCTGTCTGAACCTTGCATACACACACACCTGCAGATCAACCGACCTTACTTACCATGTAGATCTCTTGTATAGGCCATGCACACCTGATGACCAAAATCATACGTACCTGAAGAACCCTTTTGGCTCTCCAATCTAGCACCAACACGCCTGGTACTATGGCACTTAGGAGGAACGCACCATTGCTCTACCTCTATCTGAAGGAGCTGTTAGCTCTCTTACTCCCTAGCACAAAACATGTGGAATCCTACTCGATTCCTCCATGGGAAGAACTATCCAAGCTCCACACTTGGATTTTCCAAGTTCTACACTTTTCCAATACAACCATGAGTCTATTATATAGATCTCATCAAACAATAATTAGACATCTAATTACAATAATTAGATCTGCAGCTATGAGTCTAAAATTAGCACTCATCATGCAAACACTTGGTTCGTCAACCAACTGCCTGTTATTAACTCGCAGTTGAACCACACAGGCAACCGACGTCGGTCCCTGTCTGCCTGGAGGTGATCGACGTCGGCTGATACATGATCGATGTCAGTTGCTTCTCTCTGCTATCCTGCCGACGTCGGCTGATCAGACCGACCCCAGCTTCTCTACAACTCAGCAACCCTCAGCAGCCTCCTCTCTTATTTACATCAGTGAAGTTTTTAGCTCCACAACCTAACAGGGAGCGTTGAATGAAAGAGTCATCAGCACCCATGTAGGTGAGAATGGCGTTATCATCTAAACATTGGACAATGTTGATGGTAGCAGATTTATCATCTATCATGTTTGGATAAATGAGAGGGAGAGACCTGAATACCCCACCTAATTGATAGGTTAGGGGTTCCAAGCGAATGGTGTTTATGTAAAAAAACTAGGAGGGATGGAAACCATCGACTCCATAGGTGAAGATGGGAGAATAGGCGAGTTTGGAGGTGATTGGTCTATGATAGGTTCAGGGTGAGGGTTTTTGGAAGTTTCAGTAGGTTCTTCAAAACCCAGGCCATGTCACTTCTTGGCATTCTTTATGGCCTCATCATTTGGTGGTTCAACGGGCTGGTGGGAGCCTTGTTCGTAGTGCCCAAAACCAAAGCCCTTCCATGCACACCTATAAATATAGGTATGAGCAAAGTTTGGATTGCCAAAAAAAGAGAAGTTAGACGTAAACAGTTGAGGTGATGAAAGAGGATTCCCATCAATGGGAGCTCGATCTAGCCCTCCATAAATGAGATTTGTTTGTAGATTGGGAGGACCATAAGGGATGACCATTTCGATCCAATGGTCATAGCTAGGATTATGATGAAGTTTTCCATACTCTTGTGGAGTTTGGAACATGTCCAAGGTGAGTAAACGATACTCTCCAAGTGAAAGTCATTGGAAGATATCTTTCATAGGGTCTTTTGTTGTCACTTGAGGAGGTGGTGTAGGTGTAACCGCCGTTTGCGTACTTGTTGAAGCTTTCGCGGGTGGAGGCAGTATTTGGTTTGATGTCTTGAAAGGAATGAGAACATCGTTGGGTCAATAAGTTGTGTTGCATGTCTTGAAAGGGGAGGGGTCTGCGAGAATGACATGGACTTGACCGTCATGTTCAAATTTGACACAACGGTGTAATGTAGAGGGGACACAGGCCATGGCTCGGATCTAAGGTCATCCTAATAACATGTATTAGAACTCTCCCTCAATGATGTAAAAGAGCTCTGGGACTATTCATGGGCCAACACGAATATGTAAGATGAGGGTGCCAATGGTAGTGGCCGTGGTGTCATTAAAAGATCGAAGAATTGTGTCAGTCTTTGACATATAATTCTTTGAGAGGGCTAATTGGTCATAGGCATGGGTGGAAATGATATTGATGCTGGTGCCCCCATCAATCATAACTCGCTTAATGCGAGTTCGATCAATGTAGGCTGTGATGAAAAGGGCAACATCTTGATCTTCCAAGTTGGAGGTAGGAATTTTAGAATCACTAATGGTAATAGAGGCGATGGTGGATAATGATTGGACTAAGGTAGCTAGTGGTTGGGGATCCTCGGGTTGGACCTCCACTGCCTGTAAAGCTTTGATTAAAGCTTGACGATGTTATGGAGAGCTTTGAATGAGGTCTATAAAGTCATCTTCACAAGAGTTTGGTGAAGCTGTTTCACCATAGAATCACAGATTGCCTCTGAAGAAGTAGGTCGGGATGTACCCAAGATAGAAATTTTGGGTTTTGGTGGTTGAGGAGGTTTGACAAATGGGTAGGTCCAAGGAATAACAACTTTCTCTTTTGATTTATCCTTTTGTGACCTAGTGGCCACATTGATGGTGTTAATCTCGAATAGAGGGGGTGAAGGAGGTAAAGGGACAATAGTTTGTTGATGGGATTCTGATGAAGGTAAGGAATTTTGAGAGATATGGAAAGGTGTCAGAAGTTTGTCGACAGTATCCTCAACAAGAAGGGTGTCTTTCTCCAAGTATTAGAGAATGGCCACCTTAAGGGCACAACAATTTTTAGTGTCATGTCCAGGTGTGTGATGATATAGGCAAATTTTAGTGTCATCGAACCAAGATGGTTTTGATCCGAGAGGTTGAAATGGTTTAATAGGTAGGAGAGTTATACTAGAAGTTTGCAAAAGTCGGCGTAGTATCAAAGCATGTGAACCCACTAACGGGTCCGTGCTTGTTGATGCACTAGGTGTTGATGAATTTTGTTTGGGAGTTGTTGAGGAAGATTTTTGTACCACCTTTTGGGTTGGTGGTATGGCCACTCACGTAGATGACACTTTCTTTGTGAGGGGTGCCAAATTGTTTAGAGGAGATATGTTCTTGGTGGGTAATGGGAGTAATGGAGGCAACTTCTTTTTGTTAAGAGTTGGAGTAGGGAACACTCCTATTAAGGTAGAAGGATGTGGGTCCAAAATGGAGGGAAATGATGATGATGGAGGAGGAGTTTGCCGATGTGGTTTAGTATCCTTATTTAGCTTGGTTTGAAGACCACTATTGGGCGAGGCAAGGTTCAAGTCTACCTTCACTTGCGGGTGAGTGAGGTTAGGTATGGGGCAAACTTTGAGGGATTTAACCAGTTTTGGTATGGTGGATGTTTGTGAGGGTTTAGGTTTAGATGTGGACGGTTGAGCTTCTGAAGATTTGGGAGTAGAAGCCTAGTCCTCGTTGGAGACTTTTGGAGATTTTGTCAGAGAAGGGTTGATTGTACGAGATGAAACAGGAAGTGTAAGGTAAGGAGCTTTGAGTCGCTCCCATAATGCCTCATGTTCTAATTTCCTCGAATGGAGAAATCCTAAGTTCTCCACCAATCAAGAGAATGGTTTGGAAGATGTTGGATGAGGTCTTGGTTCTTTAAAAGATGTGGGTGGTTGTGAGACCGAAAATGTGTTAGATGCAGCGGTCTTGGGCCAAAGGTGTGAGAGAGCCATTACTGGATCCTCTTCGGTTGAAGTGGGTGGAGAGACAAGTTCTTCTCTTGGTGGAGAAGGAATTGGAGAATGTGACTCCTCAAGAGGATAGAGGGCAGGGATGATTGTGCCTTCTACTTGTGGTTGAGGAGCGGGAAAGGTAAGGTCCTCCATTGGTAATAGGAAGGATGAAGGTGGGGCTAGCGGTGCTGGTATCGTCAAAGCATCCTCCAATATAAGAGAGGCCGATAGAGAACTAACAGGAGAAGAAGGTTCATCCACTTATGGAAGAGAAGTGGGAAAAGAAGGCTCTTCTACCTGTGATGGACAAATAAGAGAAGAAAACTCTTCTACCTGTGATGGACAAATAGGAGAAGACTCTTTTACCTGTGATAGACAAATAGGAGAAGAAGACTCTTCTACCTGTGATGGACAAATAGGTTGAGCAACCTCTTCAGACTGTAGGAGAGGTTGGTCAGGTATAAGAGGAGAGACCGTGTTGACCGTGCATATATTATGCTCTTGGGAGTCCTCGGCTATGGTCTAAATATTATTTTGACTAGGGGGATGGTTAGGAAAAGGTTGTCTAAAGATGTCTATGTTTTGATTAGGTGGGGCATTTGGGTTATCCAAGACAAGATCACCTTTATCTAACATGTCCTGAATGATATTCTTGAGGGTTTTATAATTGTCTGTGTCATGGCCTTTGACACGATGATAATTGTAGAAGTTATTTTCCTGATACCATGCAGGGATGGCACGCGAGGGATCAAATTGAGGTTGTGGTCAAATTTTGGGGAGATTGAGGACTCCCTGTTTGACAAGTTTATCCAACACAAATGCGTATGATTCTCCTATTGGATTATATTGATGCTATATGTATCGTTGTTGGAATTGTTGTGTAATGCTTTGAGATGTGGAAGGTTTGGATTGGTTGGTTGTTGTTGAAGATGATGGTTTAATGACTACAACATTTGCTAATCCTTTAGACTTGGAGTTAAAGGAAGAAGATTTGGAAGAAGGGTCGTTTGATTTGGTGTTGGGGTTTTTACTACACAATTTGATTTTATTTTCTTTGACAGCACGGAGTTCAAGCTCCTAGCCATGGTGAAAGCTTCGTCAAATGTGCGAAATGTTTGGACCCGCAAAGTAGATGAGATGTGTTTGGCACACGCTTGTGAAAAGAGCTCAATGAGCTCAGGTTGAGGTAAAGAAAAGGAGAGTTGGTTGATTAAGCCTCTCCAATGGGCAACAAAATCAGCTATTGATTCATCATTGAACTGTCTGATAGAGTATAGGTCCGTGATGGAGACCTTTTTGGTGATGTTGATCGAAAAGTGGTCAAGAAAAAGTTGAGCCAGTTGAGTGAATGTGAAAAGAGAGTGACTGGTAATAGAACTATACCAATCGAGGGCAGCGCCAGAAAGTGACATGGGAAATGTGCATAGTAACAATGCATCATCATGTGCTATAAGGTAACAAGCATGTCTAAATGCTCATAGATGTTGCTGTGGGTCTTCCTCACTCTGAAAGCGAGTAAACTTGGGAAGTTCCCACTGACTGGGATATGGTCAGATTGGGACTGAGGGATGAATAGGTTCATTACAGATTTGTTCATATTAGAGAGCATTTCTTGAACCCGAAATAGATGTCTCAAGATTAGACGTCTTGTCCATCAACATCTTGATTAGATCGGTTGATGGATTTGTAGGTGGGGCACCCCCTAGATTGTAAGGCATTTGGAAGGTGTTAGGAGGGGCATATGACGTAGTTGGTTGCGCTTGTATAGGCGCAACGTATTGGTAACTAGTCATAGGGACTAATACTGAAGCCAAGGGTGGTTGTGTCATGAAGCTAGAAGACACAACTTGACTTGATGTCGCCAGAGGTGGTTGGATGGTGGCAACACTAGCCAAAAGATGAGTAGCCACCCTTGTGTTGATGGGTGCAAGAGTAGGTGGGATGGAGACAACTAAGTTTTAGAATGGTGTAGAACTTTGTTGAATGGTTTGTGGTTGAGGGGGTACCAAAACCCCAATGGTTGTAGGTCCAGAAATAGAAGGAGAGGCCACACTTTGAAGATTGGTCATGGTCAGGTTATTAGTTGAGGCAACGACTTGGGTCTCTATGGGTTGAATTATGGAGGCTGTTGATACGATTGCCGTCTTAACTAAGGAAGTTGGCATCCCATAAACTGGGTTGCCTGAAGAGTCTCCCATTTGACTTCTTGCGAGATAGAGCTGAAGAGCCTTGACATTGAGGTCAAGGAACCTTTCAAAGTCTTGGTCCCCTTTGGGGACAATAGGGGGTTGAGTTGGGGTTGGTTGGATAAGAGTTCATTCAGTTTCTAAATTATACTCCATTTGGGGACTTGGTATAGAAGGTGAAAGCGGGAGTGGTTGTTTCCTTGCGTGGTCAACAAGAGTTTTGGTTTGAATACATGTCAAAACCATCTAAGGCAAAATAGATTCAAGTTCTAAAGACTGTATGTTTCAGCCTCAAAAAACTAGAATTTGTTTTTGACAGCAAAAAGGTCAGGTTTTTAGCTTGCTGTTTGAGCAAAAAAAAATTTTGATAGTGACCGACGTTGGTAGAAAAATTGATGTCGATGAATAAAGTTGCCGACATTGATGAAAAAACTAATGTCGGTTACTATGTATTTCCAGAAACCCAAAAAACTGACAATTTTTGGAAAAAAGAAGAAGAAAGTTCTGAGTTGTTTTGGAGCTCAGAATAATGCGTCCTTACCAGCTCAAAAAACCAGATAAAAATAGAAAAGTGGATGACAAGCAGACCCTAATCGTTAAATTCCTAAGAATAAATTTTTAGAGTTGTGTTGGCTTATGCCTTAGAAGAGTGTGTTTGGGAAGTTGGCTTTTAGAATGTGTCCTAGAAGAAGCAGTCTAAGGTTGGTTTTGGGTTAGTTTTGGTGCTCAAGATCTGTATTAGGTTTCATACGTGGCTTGGTGCTAGGAGCTAGCTCCCCTCACTTCACGAGCCCAGAGACAAGCTGGGTTGCTTAGCCAGTATATACTTCCCCTAGAGTTTATACTCTGCCAGAGAATAGAGTGGGTTCTCCCCTTGGTAGTGAAGTCAAAGTGGGATCACAAGGAAGGGTGAGGTATCCTCTAGGTGATGAAATCCTAGTCGGACCTTGTCTTAGGTATGTTTAGATGTTTGATTGTGATAGTGGTCTAGTCGTGTAACATAAGTGCACTACGATTTATTCATAATGCACTTTTAATTACTAGATGAGCTAAAAATGCATTCAGGCAGGAATGAAATGCAATATGTTTTTAACCCAAATTGAAATGTGTGTTCAGATGCAGACAAGTGGAGAAAAGGTTAAGAGTATGAATTTCAATACTCTAAGATGCAGGAAAGAAAAAAGGAAGGATTCTTTTTAACTTGCTAATGGTGTCTTTTCGAAAGAGATAGAAGAAAAGGATGCAAGAAGAGGTTTGATGCACCTATATGAAAAGTTTGCTTTTAGAAGAAAAAGTATGAACCCAAAGAAAACTCTAGGGTCCCATCGGGCGTGCCAAAAATGTTTCTAACTATTTTTTGCTTTTTCACATTCATAAGGAATAAGAAACTAGAGATAATGGTCAGGGGTTAGATGATACTTAGATGAAGTTTGCTCACCGTATCTAGACGATTGAAGGAGTTCCTCTTTGGCTGTGGAGGACGACACCTGTAGATAAGAAAGGCTTAAAGAAGGAAAATGTTTGATAGATATATAGTGGACTGCCAAGCAAAGCTTGATCCTAGAAGTGCAAAGACTTCCTGGAGGGATGAGAGTCCACTAGTTGATAAAAAATAATGTTGCTAGAAAGAGAAATGGTGAAAGACTAAACAAAAGAAATAGAGATAATGTGTACCTGAATGCTGTTGTCAGTCTTCCACAGTCGCCAATGTCGATAGTTCTGCCAGCATCAGTTGGGCAAGGTTGCTGACGTTGGTTGGGCTGTCAATGTCAGTAGGGGCAATGGGCCTTGGTGATGATGTCAGTAGGGGCAATGAGCCTGGGACAGGTTTCTGGTTGATGTTTGTGGTCAATAGAATGGTCTAGGATGTCTGTGGGAGTCTAATGGTTTGTGTAGGATTTGCAGGTTAGTGAATATGGTCTGAAAAAGGGGCCAGATAGAGGACATGGGTGGAAGGAAAATAAGGATGAGGGGAAGGCTTTTCAGCCTTTTCAGGAGGAAGGTCGGGTTGCCTATCAACAGTACTCAGAAATAGACACTGAACTAATTACTAATGCATCTTAAGAGTACTGAAATATAAACTAAAAGAAATACTTAGCTCTTGATGGAGAACCAGAAGTGTAGAAGACCTATTTCTGTTATGGCTAATGTGGGAGACTTCGTGCAACCTTCAATTCTGTGTGGAGTGATTGATGCAGAGTTTCTTAGCCTGGAGAGTGCTATTGGGATGCTGATGCCTGCAAAGAGTTGAGGAGCAAGAGAATTCAGATCCTGGAGCAAGAGAATTCACATTCATGGGGGGGCAACAGAGGTTGGAATTTAGTTTTAAAGTAACTAACATCGGCGATACCGCTGGCATCGACCGACTGCTGACCGACGTCGGCGGCTAAAGAATGGAAAAAAGACTATTTTTAGCCTTTTGCCCATTCTTCCAATTGCCAGGTTTAATTGTCATTGGAAAGCGGTCCAAAGGCAAATTAAATAGGCATGAGAGGTTAGTGGGAGAGTTGAAATAGGTCTTAGGTAATTAATATTTGTCATAGGGTGATAAATGGTCTAAGGGCAAGGAATCCAAGGTGAGGTGTCCTAGGTGGTGTTATTAATTTAAAATAATTGGTTTATTTTAAATTAATAAAGGTGTGCAAGGGACCAAGGGGAGTTGAAGGGGACCAAGGGGTAGACATAATTTAGGTGTCTACAATAACTTCTTGAATTGGTGCTTCTCTTTGCCACTTCGACTATTTGCCTGTTCCTACACTTGGCACTTTTGTCTTTTCCCTACCTTGTCTTCTTCTTGCTCTTTTAGCCCTCGGGGGTGATCTTCTGGTGGGTCACTGCGTTCCTTGGGCTCCTTTCATGGTTAGCGCTTGGGCATTTAAAAACAATGGCCTTTTTGTTGGCTTAAATTTGACATTCGCGCACCTATCATTGCTTGAAAACTAACGACTAGTTCACCCTCTTAAAGTTGATGGCTTATGGGACGTCACCGTCCTTGTCTATTTCCTTCGAGTTTTCCTACTTTGTGAGCTTCTATTTCGGGCCTTTTCTCGCAGACAAAAAGTCTGCAGGAATTGGCCACTCTTTGTCCTTTTCTTTGGGTTCCTTCACTTTGAACTGGCAGCCTCTTTGAACTGGGCTTGCCCTCCGTAAGGACTTTTAGACTCTTGGCTGCCCTCCAGCTGTAGGGCACACCCTTGAACCAAGCCGTTGAACCAACCCATGAACCAAAATTGGTTCAATAGTTCAATCAGTTCAACAGTTCAACCACAAGGCATTGAACCGAGTGATGAACTCTTGTATTGAACCAAAGGCCGTTGAACCACTAAACTAAATCAAAGCGTTGAACCTAAGCCTTTGAACTTAGCATTGAACTTTACAGAAGCATTGAACTGAAGCCTTGAACTGGTGCATTGAACCAATCGATGAACTTTGCCGATGAACCTTGTGTTGAACTTGAACCGATTGAATTGCCAACTGAACTGGAACCGATTGAACCAAGCATTAAACTAAAGCATTGAACTGATTCAACAGATCAAAGATGCCAAATTTTCTTGTGATTTTATTTAGACCAGAGCTTGAAGAAGCCTTGTAAAACTCAAAACTCTTGAACTGATCCTTCATGCACCAAAGGAAGAACCTGTAGAGTCCATAGAAATCTAAAACCTGCAGAGTCCGTAGAAATCGCTAGATTCATGCAAAATCAAAAAATGAAAATGGCCTAGCATAGTATGGGCAAAGGGAAACCAATTTTTAGCCTGTTGGGCAAAAAATTGTCAAAAAATTGGTGACTCCCAGGGGAAGCATGCCTGCTATGCTTAAAGACCAGTTGCCTTGCAGTCCATTGGGCATGGAGTCATATGTAGCTTGAACAAAGTTAACAACAGCCCCAAAAGATCCAAGAATCAAACACAGAGCCTTTTACCCCACATGCAAAGGGAAACACACAAGGCTAAAAAACACTACCTATGTAACTGCACTTAGGGAAAGTAGGAAAAAAAACCGAAAGCAAACTACCATATATAGCTAAACAGGAAAATTTGCTTCCCTCCTGGATCAAAGGGAAAATTTCTTAAGTCCCCTTCCTGGCAAGAAGACTTATGGTGGTAGGCAAGTAGCTGAATGAAAAGGAGATTTAGTGACCTACTCCTCTTTCCTGTCACCTTGCTTGGCTTGTATTCAAGTGGATCAAAATCGAACATGCTTTTGACATGTGTGTACTCTGTTTGTCCTTGGAAGCTTGTTGAATGTTGGTCCTTCATATTGGTGATCTTCACCAAGAAATCAATGGCTGCTGGCTCATCACCGTTAGCCCTTTGATATGCACATTCCCTCTGTAATGCATCATGATCTGACTCATTTCCTTCTGCCTCATTACAGACTCTATTTGACTCATCCTATTCTCCTTCTTTGCCTTCTTGAAGAAGGGTGACTGTGGTGATGTCTGAAATGGAATCACAAAATGATTGCTCATCCCACAGAACATTGCCTCTTTGTTCAAAACTCTCTTCTTCAAGGCCTTCCTCTAGGAAGACAGACCTCTCCTTTTCCTCCTTCAACTCAGGCTCCTCAGTGTAGTCGTCCTCATCATCAAAGTAGCAAGGAAGTTCATCGAACAAAGGGGAAGAGAGCTCACCATGATTTTGTTCCTCCTTGTATTACTAGAACATCTGCATATATGCAAGCCCTACATCTTCTCCATTGCTAATGGTTTCTTCACAAGAAGCATCAATGATGATTCCACCTTCATTGTCACTCATGATAGCTCCTTGAATAACTACATATTGGTTCTTCTGCTCCTCACCTGCCTCTTTCAAAATAGGTTCTTCCTTGAGAAGGGGTGAAGTGGGAAAACCGTGTGGAAGAGGAGGCAGTGCTTGAGCTAGAATCGAATGATTCTCCTCCTTTAACTTGGTCAACACTTCATCTATATCAAGTGTGGCCTGATATTTCTCTTAGAAGTGTGTAGATGGGGTGTGTTTAGACATGGAATGTGCCGTTGGGTCTAAACCATCCATCACACACTGGTTGAGGAATCTCTCTTTGGATTTCAACTCTGCAATTCTCCTAGCTAGATCCTCTTGGAAGAGCTTTTCCTGGAGGTCGTCAGCATTATCATGAGTAGGAGCAGCTTTAGCTTCTTTAAGGTTTTGAGAAAAACCTTGCTTCTCTTCCTTCCTGCCCCATGATTCTACTATTTTCCCCCAGTTTAGGATCTCAAAATTAGAATTTTGCTCCTGTGAATAGGTAGCAACTTTGTCTTCTCCAAGGTCATGGGGCTCTTCCATGAGGTCTGGAAGTTTTATCTCTCTTTCAAGAAGCAGTCTCATCTTAGCCTCTGAATCTTCAATTTTCTTGGCTAGATTATCCTGAAAGAGTCTTTCTTGGAGGTCACCAGCATCATCATCTTCAAGGCTCTGGGCTGACTCCTAGCATTCCTTCCTCCAACTTGGAATCTGCACATCACGTTGAAAGACTTGGGGAGGTTGAGGAATGCAAGGAAGAGACTGTCGATGCACTGGAAGAGTCTCTAGAAGAGGGACATGCTAGTTGGTGGTATTCCTCCCAATGGAAGATTCACGATCTAAGGAGTTGAGAAGATTGATCTCCATGGGGGGTTGCTCTAGTTCCCTTTGATGCTGGAAAGCCAGGCGCACAAGATTGAGAGCAGATGCATCAAATGAGTTGGAGTGGGTGAGTGCTATCTGAGAGAAAAAATTTGGTGCAAAAGAGGGGGGTTTCTTCAGAATAGGAGGGGGCACACAAGGCTGACTACCTTGAATAAATGGATTTCTCCATTTTTCTACCTCTTCCTCCATGGATTGCAAGGCCTGTGCTTGCCTAAAAAAACACTCCTCTTTATACATCAGCTCCTACTGATACCCGTACTGCTCCTCTAGTTTGTCAATCTCCATTGTCTACCTCTCAAACTCCAACACCACCTCCCTTATCATTGCAGGGCAACTAGGAGGGCTGCTTGAGGTGATTCTCTAAAACTTTTGAGTCTGATCATAGTCACATGAAGGAAAATAAGACCCATGATTCTATGCATAAGAATTATACATATAAAAGTAAGATTTATGATGCCACTAGGCTACTTAACTAGCAGATTCAACTCAGAGTCACCATTGGTGTTTGATGTAAAGCCTCTGAAGGCTAGTCAATTGAAGAACACACCAAAAATTCTTCAACTCTTTAGACAAAACCTATCCTAGTTGGTCCCACCGGGCATGCTAGAAACTATTGACGCAGAAGATTGCACCCGAGGTAGGAGGCCGAGCTCCTGCCTTCTTCACACAACAATGGAAACTCCCCTCTCACTTGTGGGACTGATGAAGCTGGAGGGGAGAGTCTCTAGATGAGGGTTAACTCCCTCTGATGTATCATTTAGGCCCTAGTTTCTCCTACTGCTAACAAATAAAATGAAAAAAGGGGGGATGAAAAGGGAGAGAGAGATGCTGAAAACAAAGCCTAAGCCTAAAAAGAAGAAAAGGTGATACAACAAAAAATGTGACCCACTCAGGCCTGAACATACACTTTTCACCAAAAGAAGTGCCTATACACTTCATCCATCATGAGAGAACCTTCTGCATCAGTGGGTCAGGGGTCTATGGAGATACAAAGAGGGAATCACTACTAGAGGTGTTTTGAGACACACTGCAACAGCCTATCCACTTCACCTATACTCCTCTAGGGACACTTCTGACAGACCTGTAAAAGGAAAACTTGAAATGCACCAGACGTGTTGAAATCATTCTGTAAAAGCATCAAGAAAATGACTTAACACAGAATGAAGACATAGACACATACTAAGGATGCAAGACTCAAAATAGAGGTAAAAATGCTATGTTTCAATTCAAGGTAAATATCTGGCAGAGCTCTGCCTTACAAGCTCGAGAGATTTTGGGGCAGAGTTTTGCCTTAAGGCTGAGAGCGGATTTTTTTCTCAAATGAGAAGTTTACAATTTATATGAGAAGAAAGGAGGCCTTTTGGCACCCTTTTTACAAGTGACCCATGTGCCTTATGAGCATTTGGAATAGCAATCCACTCAAAACATCAATGAGATGCGCCCTTTGTTTGCTTGTAAGGCCGCTTCTTCAAGGTGATTACATGATTTGTCACTCATAAATGTGAAATGAAGAAAACCGATTGCACTGCTAGCTATTTTCACCTCCCAATGGTCAATTTTTAGGCATTATATCATCTATCAAAATAACTTCTTGAATCAGTGCTTCCCTTCGCCACTTAGACTATCTACCTGCTCCTACACTTGGCACTTTTGTCTTTTCCCTACCTTGTCTTCTTCCTGCTCTTTCAACCCTCGAGGGTGATATTCTGACGGGTCACTATGTTCTTTGGGCTCCTTTCATGGTTAGCGCTTGGGCATTTAAAAACAACAGCCTTTTTGTTGGCTTAAATTTGACATTCACGCACTCGTCATTGCTTGAAAACTAACGGCTAGTTCACCCTCTTAAAGTTGATGGCTTCTGGGACATCAACATCCTTGGCTATTTCCTTCAGATTTTCTTGCTTTGCGAGCTTCTGTTTTGGGCCTTTTCCTACAAACAAAAGGTTTGCAGGAATTGGCCGTTCTTTGTCCTTTTCTTTAGGCTCCTTCGCTTTGAACTAGTGGCCTCTTTGAACTAGGCTACCCTCTGCAAGGACTTTTAGACTCTTGGTTGCCCTCCGACTGTAGGGCACACCCTTGAACAAAGCTGTTGAACCAACCCATGAACCAAAAATGGTTCAACGGTTCAATCAGTTCAATGGTTCAACCATAAGGCATTAAACTGAGCAATGAACTCTTGCATTAAACCAAAGGCTGTTGAACTGCTAAACTGAACCAAAGCATTGAACCTAAGCCTTTGAACTTAGCATTGAACTTTGTCGAAGCCTTGAACTGAAGCCTTGAACCGGTGCATTGAACCAATTGATTAACTTTGCCAATGAACCTTGTGTTGAACTTGAACCGATTGAACTGTCGATTGAACTGAGCATTGAACTAAAGCATTGAACTGATTCAACAGTTCAAAGACACCAACTTTTCTTGTGATTTTCTTCAGACCAGAGCTTGAAGAAGCCTTGTAAAACCTAGAACTCTTTGAAATGATCCTTCATGCGCTAAAGGACTAACCTATAGAGTCTGTAGAAATCGCCAGATTCATGCAAAATAAAAAAATGAAAATGGCCTAGCACAGTAGGGGCAGAGGGGGGCCCATTTTTGGCCTGTTGGGCAAAAAAATGGTCAATAGAAAGTGGAGAGGGGGTTGGGTAGAACTACCAATGTTTGTATCATTCCTCTATGGTATGGTATTTATAATGCATGTTTAGTGTTTGTCATTTAGGTTTAGTGTTTGTCATTTAGGTTTCATTTTTAGGGTTCTGGGTTAAGGGTTTAGGGTTCAAAGTATATAGTTTAGTGTTTAGGGTTGATTGTTTGGGTTCTGGCATTTAGGTTTTAAGGTTTAGGGTTTATCCAATTTTAGGATGTAGGGTATATGGTTTTGGGTTTTATTTTTTATAGTTTTTGGTTTGTGGTTTATGGTTCAACTTTCAAGGTTTAGGGTTTAGTGCTTAGGGTTTAGTGTTAAGAGTTTATGGGTTAAGGTTTTAGGTTTTGGGTTTTAGGATTTGGGGTTAAGTGATTATGGTTCATAATTTTAAATTTTGTGTTTAGGGTTTAGTGTTTAATGTTAAGGGTATAGGGTTAAGGTTTTATGGTTTAGTGTTTAGGATTTAAGATTTTAGGCTTATGGTTTGGGCTTTAGGGTTAAGGGCTTAAAGTTTAGGTTTTAGGGCTGAGGGTCTAGGGTATAAAGCATAGGGTTTAAAGTTTTAAGGTTCTATGTTTAGGGTCTAAGTTTTGGGGTTTATGTATTATTGTTTTGGGTTTAGGGCTAATGTATTAGGGTTAAGTGTTCAAGGTTTATGGCATTTAGGGTTTAGGTTTAGGGTTCAACATTCAAGGTTTATGGTGTTTAGGGTTTGGAGTTTGGGGTCAATGTTTTAGGTGTAAATGGAGTTTAATAGGGTGATTAGCTACATTTGTGTCCAATATGAGTGTCTGTATGGTGAATATAGAGATATGTCATGTACGAGTGACAACATACCTACATGTAGTACTAGGTATGGGGTAGATGTAATGTATGAATGATTCTATCATTATTATATGTATGTTATAGGTTGAATGCTATAGGCTAGACATTAATGCATATGGATAGACCCATTGATTGAAAAACCCACAAATTATATATGAATTAATCTTGAATCTACCTTCAAGACTTTTACATGAATGTCCCTAGTCACTCCTTTCTCTATATAGGTGAGAATGACCCCTATCCTTTCAAGATATGGCTTAGCCAATGCCCCCTATCCTTTATCTATATAGGTGATAACTCAAGATTATTGTTTATGGTTAGAGGTTTAGGATTTAGAAATTTAGGGTTTAAGGTATATGGTTGATGGTTGAAAATTCATAGTTTAGGGTTTAATGTATATGGATTAGTGTTTAGGGTTCAAGTTTGTGTTATGGCTAAGGGGTTAATATTTAGGCCTTATAATTTATATTTTATGCTTAAAGGTTTGGGATTTATGGTTTTTGGCTCAAAGGACCAAGGGTTTAGCTTTTAGGGTTTCGGGATTGGTGTTTGGAGAACCTTAGGGTTTTGGGATTATGGTTTCACACTTAAGGTTTAGGATTTAGGGTGTAAGGTTCAGGGTTTTCATCTTGGGGGTTTAGTTGAGGGTTTGGGTTTGGAACTTAGTGTTTAGTATTTAGGGTTTGGGATTTAGTATTTTGGTGTAAGGATTAGGGTTTAGGATTTGGGGTGTAGTGTTTCTAGTTTGGGGTTTGGGGTTTTAGTTTTAGGGTTTAGGGATTTCGGTTTAGTGTTTAAGGTTTTGGGTTTTCAATTTGGGTTAAGAATTTTTAGTTTAGGAGTTAATGTGTATGACTTATGGTTTATGTTTTTAGGCTTGGGATTAAGAGTTTAGGGATTAAGTGTAAGGGTTTAGGGTTTAGGTTCAGAGTTTAAGATTTAGGATTTAGATTTTAGGGCTTGTGTTTTAGAATTTAGGGTCAGGGGTTAAAGTTTCAGGGCTTATTTGTTATGGTTTTGGGTTTAAAGTTAGGGGTTTAGGTTCTAGAGATTAGGGTTTGGGGTATATGGCATAGGGTATTAATTTAGGGTTTATTATTTAGTGTTTTGGGTTTATATCTTATGATTTAGGGTTTTGAGTTTGGTGTCAAGTTTTAGTGTTTAGGTTTAATGCTCATGGTTTAGGGTTCATTTTTTAGAGTTTAGGGTGAAGGGTTTACAGTTCAAGGTTTGTATTTTAGTGTTTGGGGTTGGTTGTATGGGTTTTGGCATTTAGGTTTTAAGGTTTATGATTTAGGGTTTATGGTTTTGAGTTTGAAGTTTTATGGTTATGGGTTTGTGATCTAGGGTGTAACTTTCAATTTTTAAGGTTTAGTGCTTAGGGTCTCAGGATTAGAGTTTAGGGGTCAATGTTTAGGGTTTAACATTCTTAATTTTTAATTTTTTTTAGGGTTTAGTGTTTAAAATTGAGGGTATACAGTTAAGGGTTTATGTTTTTATGTTTAGGATTTAGGATTTTAGGTTTATGGTTTGGGGTTTAGGGTTAATGGTTTAAATTTAGGTTTTAGGGTTTAGGGTATAGGGTATAAAGTATAGGGTTTAATTTTTTAATTTTATATATTTGGGGTCTATAGTTTAGGGTTTATGAATTATTTTTTTGGGTTTAAGGCTAATGTATTAGGTTTAAGGGTTTGAGGTTTAGGGATTAGGGTTTAGAGTTTAGGTATATTATTTAGTGTTCATGGTTCAAGGTTTATGGCTTAGGGTTTGGGGTTTAGATTTTAATGTTTAGGGTTTAACGTTTAGTGTTTAGGGTTTGGGGTTTGGGGTTAATGGTTTAGGTTGAAATGGAGTGTACTAGGGTGATTAGTTACATTTTTGTCCAATATGAGTGACCATATCATGACCAAAGGAAGATGTCATGTATGAGTGACTGTATACCTACATGTAGTACTATGTATGTTGTAGATGTAATGTATGAATGACTGTATCATTACTATATATATATATATACTATTCATTGATAGATTGAAAGCATTTGGAAGTTAAACCTGTTGAGAAGTGTTGCCATTGATGTCAAGGTTGATATCATTTGATATCAAGGTTGATGTCATTGATGTCAATATGCATGGTGTGTGGGGTATGAGCTTGTATTATTGATATGACAAGGTAGCCATTTAACCTAATGTCTCTTTGTTGAGAGAGAATTTGAAGGCTTGAGAAGTCATCAATAGTTTTGGCAATAATTTTGAAGACTTGACATAGAACACATTGAGCTACGAAGATCCTTAGTCAAGCTCTGAATATTTGCATAAGTAGCTCTAAAGATGCTCTGAATGAGCTATTATAGGATCAATCTACACCCTTATAGAGGGTTCTTCAGGTCCTTTCCAATTGAGCTCTATAATGGGAACAAACCTAGGCTGTGGGTCACCTATGGTGGGGTTGAACCTCTGGAGAAGGTTAGATTCCTCTTGATGCTCACCTAAACCAATGTTTACACAGGGAAAAGGGTTAGAAGGGGTTGATAAGGGTTCTTAAGAAGGCTAAAATGTGATGCACCAAAGTTAAAATGGACAATCATACAAGATGAAACCCACACTGAATCAACACAAGACAAGTATAACTCACATAACCTCACAATCTCACTAATTGCATAATATTTCATAGAAGATGTTCTAAGTAGAACACTAATCTAGACATACAAGTTAGCTTGAAAACATCTTCAAAGAGGAAATTAGGACAATAAATTAGGAATATTATCCTTCACAAATTCACCATACACAAGCATACTAAACACTAATTGAAGACAAGAGATAGGCAAATAATTGATCCTATTACTTCAAAAGGCAATTCTTACAATATTTTGATAGGGTTTTACCATAAAAAACAAGCACAATTTTTCAAAATTCTCAATGAGTATCCTTGTCCCCAAAAAGAATGAAAAATTCTAAGAGTTGAGAACCCTGAAAATGGGAAAGAGACAAGGATATATAGGAGAAGGGAGAGAGAAAAAGAAATGGGAGACTGCCATCAAAAAAGGAACACACCATCCCAGATCATTGATTCTTAAGCTATCAATTTTTTTCCAATGAATGCCTCACCACCTTTTTGATCAATCAAAACACTACTCATAGATTACTAGGTGGAAACATCACCATAGGTTTTGAGGACACATTGAATGCACTGAGCTACAAGTCCCAACCACCAAATCCATTTTTTTGATCCTTCACTCCATCAAGACAAAAATTCCATGCTCATAAATCTGATAGAATCATGTATCTATATGATTTAGATGGCCGTTTGTCAAAAAAATGGCTATATCAGAGGATGAGGACCCTTTACATAATCACATATATCTACCCTTGATCAAATTTCAGACCAGATCTTTTCTATAAATGGAAAACCTATCTCCTTTATTAGTTTTCTTGTAGCCACATATATCAATGTAGACCCATAGATTACATAGCTTATTTTGATCTCCATTAGGTTTAAAAGACCTAGTTTTTACCTTTGAGGATCCATAGAAATCAGGAGCTCATCATATACAGGGATCCTTCAAAGAAATGCAAACACAATCATAGAACAAACCCTGCATGCCATAAATCTATGAACCAAAGGTTCGTATTTAGCCTTAATGGTGGTTATTTTATATCCTTTATAGATGAATGCATGGATATTTCTACTCCTTGGCATTTGTTCTAGGTCTAATGGTAGAATGATGACCCTACAAGACCTTGCTTACCTTGATCGAAAATGGTTCCTCTAGTTTGACCTCATATGTTGAATATTGCTCAGGCCAATCAAATTGATCCAATCTATCTTTATTCCCATTGGCCCCTTAGATCCTTTCTATCAGATATTGAACCTTTTAACCTCCTGCATGTCATTGATCTCTTTGTATGAATGCTCATGAGCCCTTGCATTCTTGCCATGAATATCTTTTGACATGTTGACCTACTCACATACCGTCATATCATAATGTACGATTAGATGCCAATTATTTGTTAAGCATGAAATATACTGAAAGGGGGGGTGAATCAGTATATTATACATCTTTTAATTAATCTGATTTCTTTTCTTTAACCACTTAATCACACATTCAAGATATATAATAAAACTAAAACAATAACATGCATCACAAAAGAGAGAGAGACACTAGATTTTTATGTGGAAACCTAAAATGGGAAAAACTGTGGAAAACAATCTCAAGTATATGAATGAGCACTAAATCAAATTATAAATTTTTCAAGCACCAACCCCTTTGCCGAGCACCAACACAACAAATATTTGTGGGTACCAACCCACAGGAGCACCAACCCCATACAAATATTTGTGAACACCAACCCACAGGAGCACCAACCCCTCTTGTGTATAAAACACAACTATCTCTCAATGTTGCTTACTCAACAAATAATAGAACTCTACAATATCTCTTGTTTTTCTCTTCTCTTTTCTTATATAAAATAATTACAAAACCATGCACTCTATTGCATTTTACAAATGGCTTCTCAAACTTTTATTTATATCTTTATAAATGACCTTTGGCATTCACCTTTTGTGACCCTTCAATACTCAGAGAAAATAGAGCCAAACTTAAATGACCCTTTGTATCCTTGCATTTAAAAATTCATATGGTGACTCTTCAAAAGCAAATGCATCATTTCTTTTTTTGTCTTTATCTTGGTGACTTTTTGTATCCCTCAAAATGTCCCCTCATAGAAAAGTGCACCATACCCTCTTTTGTCTTCACATGGTGACTCTTGGAAATCCTCAAGATGACTCTTCATGAGAAAATGTGTCTAATTTCTCTTTTATCTTTACCCTGTGACTCTTTGACTTCTCCATGGGCCCTCTTTTGACTTATATGCAACCAAAAATAGATTCATTGATATTAAATAAATATTAACACACATTAGCTAATATATGAATATTAAAAACATCATTAAATGCAATGGGGCCTTTATCACCAATGCTAGACCTTTGACATCAATGATAATATTTCTAACAATCTTTGCTTTTGTCATTAATGGCAATCTCAAATTGAAACTGCCACATCTTAAAACCTGTACTGCACATGTCAACCTACACATACTGCCATCTAAAAAATATATAGTAACTCCCCCTTCCTATAGTAACCTATACCTATTCCTAGTACCTATTTTGACACTTATTTTTATATCTGTATCTGTACTTATACCTATTTCTATTTTTCTCCCCCTTTGATATCAATGGCAAAGGGTCTATCTTGGAGCTAACACTTAGCTCCCCCTCAACTGATGTTGATCTTTAATGAGAAGAAGTAAAAGAAATTAGTCTCAACTTATCTTGCAGATACTCAAATGTGTTTTTTGGTAGTGTCTTTGTGAAAATATCTACAATATGCTCTGTAGTACTGATACATTCCATCTTAACTTATTGATTTACAACCCGCTCTCTCAAGAAGTGATATCTGATGGAAATATGTTTTTTTCTTGAATGCATCACTATATTCTTTAAAATATTAATATCACTTGTGTTGTCACAAAAAATAAAAATAGGTTAATCATATTTTACCTTGATATCTTCTAAATTTTGCTTGATCTAAAGCTCTTGAGTACAACACAATACCACTATAATATATTCTACTTCAATTGTAGAAAATGATACTGAATTTTACTTTTTGGTTAACCATGATACTAAGCTATCACCAAGGAAGAAATCTCCTCTACTTATACTCTTTCTATCATCCAAGCAACCTACCCAATCTGAATTTGTATAAGCAACCAAAGTGAAATCATTGTCTATGGGATACCACAATCCATAATCTAATATCCCCTTGATATATCTAAATATTCTCTTCACCAACTAAACATGACTATCTTTTAGAGCTGACTGATATCTTGAAACCATACCTACTACATGCATAATGTCTGGCCTCGATGCTATCAAATATAAAAGACTACCAATCATAGATCTATACAAATATTGATCTGTAACAAGTGAATCTTCATCCTTGCTCACCTTATTTCCTATACTCATTGGTGTGCCAGCTGGTGCACAATCCTCAAAATAAAAATTTTTCAACATTTCGTTGGTATATTTACTTTAAGATATAAAAATTAATTTATCTGATTGAAATATTTGCAACCTTAAGAAAAATGACAATTCTCTAAGCATAGACATCTCAAATTCTTTTTGCATATTATCAGAAATTTTTTTGTCATCTTTTCAATATTTCTTCCAAAAATGATGTCATCAATATATACTACAACAATAAATCGAGGCTCACCTTCTATTTTGATGTAGAGATTACTATTAGCAAATCTTCTCCTAAAACCCTGATCCTATAAGTATTTATCAAGTCTTGCATACCAAGCTCTAGGAGCTTGTTTTAATCCATATAGTTATTTCTTCAATCTACATATGTGGCTAATATCATTTGAGAGAAGAAATCCCTCTAGCTGCTCAATGTAGACCTCCTCTTCTAGATTCCCATTTAAGAAATTAAACTTGACATCCATCTGAAACACTATGAAATTTTTAAACACTGCATATGCAATAAACATTCTAATAGCCTCTAGCTTTACCATTGGTGCAAAAGTTTCTTCAAATTCTATTCCTTCAATCTGAGCATATCTTTTACATACTAGTCTTGCTTTATTCCTAGTCACTTCTCCATTTTCATTCAACTTATTTATGTAAACCTATTTTATTCCTATCACATTGTGATCTTTTGGTATAGGTACTAACTTCTAAGTATCATTATTTTATATCTAATTTAATTCTTCATCGATTGCCTTAACCTAATGATTATCATGTCTAGCTTCTGAAAAAGTTTTAGGCTGAATTTTGGATAACAAAGAGAAATTAACTTGCTCAGATTCACTTACCATCATTTTTTTGGTATGAATTCTTTCATTTATGTTCTTGATGATGCCACTTTAATTATGATTTTTCTGAACATATTTAGATAGGGTTTTGGTGTTATTTTCTCCTTCTCATCTTCATTTGATTCTTCAAAATCTTCCTCTTCAATGATTTCAAGAATGTCTATTAGATCACCGATCTTTTGTGCTCCATCTTCTTCTATCTTGACATTTGCACTTTCAACTATTTTCTTGGTTCTTTTGTTATAACATTTACAAGCTTTAATTTTATAAAAATAACCAAGAAATATACTTTCATCTGTTCTAGATTAAAACTTACCTAATTTTTTATCGATTCTCTTTATGAAACATTTTCTGCCAAAAACTCTAAAATAATCAACTATAACTGGTTTGTCTTTCCATAGCTCATAAGGAGTCTTGTCACTGTTGACTCTCAATAATGCTCTATTTTAAATATGCACTATTATACCAACTATCTCTCTCCAATATTTATTTGATATTTTGAATTCATTTAGCATTGTCCTTGCCATATCTTGAACTATTCTATTTCTCCATTCAACTACTCTATTTTATTGTAGAGTTCTAGCTTTTGAATAATGTCTCTTTACTCCATGGTCTTCACAAAACTCAATAAATTGATCTGACATGAATTCTCCTCCTCAATTTGATCTTAGACACCTAATATTCAAACCAATTTCATTCTCAACTAATGCTTTGATGCTTTGAAATGTCTGAAAGCTTCTAATTTTTTTTTTAAAAACATTAACCAAGTCATACATAAAAAATCATCAATAAGTAACATAAAATATTTCTCACTTTGAGTACTTTGAGTTCTCATAGGTTCACACAAATAAGTGTGAATAAGCTCTAACATCTGAGTGGTCAAGTATTCTTTTATTTTGAACCACCTTCTGGCCTATTTCCCATGTTAACAAGGTTCACAAAGCATGTTAGATGGATTTATGATCTTTGAAAGATTTTTGACTACTTGCTTCTTGTTGATGTTGACAAGATTGTCAAAATTTATGTGTCCCAATCTCTTGTGTCATAGCCAAAATTTTTCAATCTGACTCAAATGATATCTTTTACCTTTGATGTTTGATAACATATATAAATTATTCCCTATCCTCTGAGTATCTGCAACCCACATATCTAATTTTTTTCCCTAATTTCAAAACCTTTTGTATAAAACTTTAGTGTGTGTCACTAATCACACATTTTAATTACACTCAAAATATTATGCTTAAGACCTTCTACATACAAAATATTTTTAATTTTAGTTCTACCATTATCTAAACTTAGTGTAACTTTTTCAATAATTTTGGCAGTAGTATTATCTCTGAATTTCACTGTGCCACCATTTATCTTCTTCAAGGTTATGAACTTGATCTTATCTCCTATCATGTGCCTCAAATATTCACTATCAATAAACCATGTCTTTTCTTCATTTTTTTATACAAAGCTGTCTATATTAACATAGATTTTTTAGGTTGTTTTTTCTATCATGAACCTATCTAAACTTTCTTCTTGATGAATAGAGCTTTGAAACTCTGGTCCTTCTTGACTTGCTCGAATATACTTCTATAGTACCAGGCTATGTGTCTAAATTTATTACCCTTGTAACATATTATAGCCTCTTCATTAAATCTTGATATATGATCAAAAGAGTTGTGGCTTCTGCTTGACTCTACATGAGTTTTTTTCTCCTTATTTCTAAAATTATTGGCCCTTTTTTGACATTCTATTTTATTATGACCATATCATTTACAATAAAAATAGTAACCTTAAAAATAGGACCTATCTATGTATCTCTGACATGATTACCTTTTGTAGCTCTATTCTTTCTAACATTCTTTGTTTTAGATGTGCTTTGAATTCTTAACTTCTTCCATTTTGATTTATTCATCTATAAGAGTTTTAACATAGCTCTTTTTTTTGTGTTAACCTTATCTATGAAAGTAGTGGCCTCCTTTTTCTCTTTTTCAAATCTGATACCTATCTTATCTGACATTGATCTTTGACTTTCTAATATTTTATTCAATATATTAGTGTTGTTCTCACATTTTGAATAATTAACTTCTCTATCATTGATTATTTTATTTGTTTTCTCAAGATCTACTTTTAAAAAAGCAATTTTAATAACATACATGTTATATTCTTTACTTAATTTTTACAACTATGTTATTATATCTTTTTCATTCTTCTTTACTTCTTCAAATTGTGTTTGTAGATCTTCAATTATTTTCTTTGACTCTTTTTCATTTTTTTCAATCTAGAGGTTCAATCTTCGATTTTTTTCTCAAGAGATTTTAACTCTTCTAAGGCAAAAATTAGTTTTCCTTCCAGATTCACTTTGGCTTCATCTTATTCTTCTTCTTGATCATCTGTACTTTTGCTTATAGAGGCATCTTCATGTATGGCCATGAATAAAATATCTTCTTATGAATCACTAACTCCAATATCTTTGGTTGAGCTAGGATCTTTAGAATAAAAACTCTTCTTCTTGAATCCCTTCTTAATTTTTTTTTTGAAATTCTTTTTGTATAGACTTTCCTTCTTCATTATCACCATTACCCTTATCTAGGCAGTTAGCTACAAAATGTCTAATCTTTTCACAATTAAAACATTTAAAAGGTAATTTTCTTTGATATTTATCTGTGTCATTTTTTGACTTGTGAATGAATAGAGTTATATTATCATCGTCATTATAGCCAGAAATGTCACTTGATTCTTGAATCTTAGCCTTCTCTTTCTTTGATGTCTTAAAAATAGCTTCTTTTTTAAGGGTTTCTATTGTTCGATCCGCATCTCATATGCTATAAGAATACCATGTAGCTCATCTATTTTTAGCTTGAATAAATTCTTCTTCTCTTCAATTGTTAAATTTTTTGCATCATATCTCAATGGTAGAGATCTTAAAACTTTTTGTACCATGATTGATTCTTCTAAATTTTTTCCAAGACCTTGAATCTCAAACTCTCAAACTCTCAAACTTTCAAACTTTTTGTAACTTGCTATATTTTCTTCCTCTTCCATCTTTAAACTCTCAAACTGTCTTCTAAAAGTCTAAAGCTTAGCTTGCTAAACCTTTCCATCACCTTTGTAAATATTCTCAAGCTTTACCCAAGTTTTATGAGTAGATTTAAATTGCATAATTTTAACAAATTTTGATTCACATAAACCACATAAAATAGTATTTAAAGCTTTAGCATTATTTTCACTTGCCTTTTTTCTATCAAAGCAGTTACAAGTTTTTGTGGCTCTTCATATTCTTCCATTACTGCTTGTCAATTATCGAATTTAAGGGCCATCAAATAAGTCCTCATCCTTATGCTTTAAAAAACATAATTTATCTCATCAAATAAAGGTGCCTTATATTGAAAATATTGTCATTGATGTCAAAGGTCTAACATTATTGGTGATAAAGGCCCTATTGCATTTAATGGTATTTTTAATATACATATCTTGGCCAATGTGTATTAATATTTATTTAATATTAACAAATATATTTTTGGTTGCATATAAGTCAAAAAAGGGCCCATAAAGAAGTCAAAGAGTCATGGGGTAAAGACAAAAGAAGAATGGGACATATTTTCTCATGAAGAGTCATCTTGAGGAATTCTAAGAGTCACCATGTGAAGATAAAAGAGGGTATGACACATTTTTCCATGAATAGACACTTTGAGGAATATGAAAAGTCACCAAAATAAAGACATAAGAGGAAATGATATATTTTCTTATGAAGGGTCATGCAAGTTTGGCACCATTTTCAATGAGGATTGAAGGGTCACTAAGGGTGAATGCCAAAGGTTATTTGGAAAGCCATAAATAAAGGCTTGAGAAGCCATTTGGTATAATCAAGAGAGTGCATGGTTTTGTAATTATTTTATATAAGAAAATAGGAGAGAAAAATAAGAGATATTTTAGAGTTCTACCATTTATTGAGTAAGCAACATTGAGAGATGGTTGTGTTTTATACATAAGAGGGGTTGGTGCTCATAAATCTTTGCAAGGGGTTGGTGCTCTTATGGGTTGGTGCCCACAAATAATTACTGTGTTAGTGCTCGACAAAGGGGTTAGTGCTCCTACAAGTTGGTGCTTGTGAACTTTATAATTTGAGTTGGTGCTCATTCATATACTTGAAATTGTTCTTTGTGGTTTTTCTCACTTTAGATTTATATATAAAAATATGGTATCTCTCTCTCTCTCTCTCTCTCTCTCTCTCTCGTGTGGTGCATGTTATTATTTCAATTTTATTGCATATCTTGAATGTGAAACTAAGTGGTTAAAAAAAATTAGATTAAGTAAAAGATATATAGTATACTGATTCACCCCCCCTTTCAGTATATTTTGTACTTAATAATTAGTATCAGAGTAGGTTTCTTTTGAAAAAAATTTATAGCTTGAAAGAAGAATGGGGAAAGCACGATGGCTAGATCACATCAAAGTTTTTCTATAAATAAGAAGCCTTTTTTTGATGGGACAAATTATATTTTTTGGAGCATAAAGATGAGGACTTACTTGATGGATCTTAGATTTGACATTTGGCAAGTAGTGGTGGAGGAATATGAAGAGCCACAGACACTTATAACTATTCTGGTAGAAAAGAAGGCAAGTGAAAATAATGCTAAAGCTTTAAATGTTATTTTAGGTGATTTATATAAATTAAAATTTGTTAAAGTTATGCAATGTAAATCTGCTCATGAAACTTAGATAAAGCTTAAGAATATTTACAAAGGTGATGGAAAGGTTCAGTAAGCTAAGCTTCAAACTTTTAGAAGATAATTTGAGAGTTTGAAGATGGAAGAAGAAAAAAATATAGCAAGTTACCTTTTATGGGTTGATCAAATAGTTAATTACATTCAAAGTCTTAGAGAAAAGCTAGAAGAATCAATCATGGTATAAAAAGTTTTGAGATCTTTACCATTGAGATATGATGCAAAATTTTTAGCAATATAAGAGATAAAGAATTTAGCCAAGCTAAAGATGGATGAGCTACATAGTATTCTTATGGCATATGAGATGCAGATTGAATAAGAAAAACCTTCAAAGAGAGAAGCTATTTTTAAGACATCAAAGAAAGAGAAGGCTAAGATTCAAGAATCAAGTGACAGTTCTAGTGATGATGAAAATGACAATGTAGCTTTATTCATTTGTACATCAAAAAAAGGCATAGGTTAATATCAAGGAAAATTATTTTTTAAATGTTTTAATTATAGAAAGATTGAACATTTTAAAGCTAAGTGCCTAGATAAGGGTAATGGTGACAATGAAGAAGGAAAGTCTACATACAAGAAGAATTTTAAAAGAAAATTTAAGAAAGGATTCGAGAAGAAGAGTTTGTATTCTAAAGATCTTATCTCAGCTGAAGATAGTGGAGTCAATGATTCAGAAAAAGAAGAGATTCTATTTATGGCCATACATGAACATGTCTCTACAAGCAAAAATATAGATGATAAAAAAAATAAGATGAAACTGAAGTGAATCGAGAAGGAGAACTTGTTTATGCCTTAGAAGAGTTAAAATCTCTTAAGAATAAGAATCGAAGATTGAAGCTCCAGATCAAAAAAAATGAAAAAGAGTCAAAGGAAATAATTAAAGATCTACGACCACACTTTGAAGAAGCCCAAAAAAATGAAAAAGATATAATGACACAGTTGCAAAAAGTAAGTGAATAATGTCAAAGGTATGTAATTGAAATTGTTTATTTAAAAGTAGATCTTGAAAAAATAAATAAAAAAATTAATGATAGAGCAGCCAATGATTCAAAATTTGAGAATAGCAATAATATATTGAATAAGATATTAGAAAGTCAAAAATAAATGTCAGATAATATAAGTATCAGATTTAAAAAATAAAATGGGAGGCCACTACTTTTACAGACAAAGTTAACATAAAAAAAGAAAAGAGCTATGCTGAATCTCTTACAAAAGAAAAAATAAAAAGAGAAGAAGTTAAGAGTACAAAGGACAACTCAAACAAAGAAGGTTAGAAAGAACAGAGCTACAAAAGGCAATCAGGTTAGAGATACACAAATAGGTCTTATTTTTATGGTTACTATTTTTATTGCAATAGATATGGTCATAAGAAAATAAAATGTCAAAAAAATGCTAACAATTTCAAAAATAAAGAGAAAGAAACTCATGTAGAGTCAAGCAAAAGCCACAACTCTTTTGCATCTCTATCAAGATTTAATGAAGAGGCCATAATATGTTACAATTGAAACAAATTTGGACACATAACCTGATACTGTAGAAGCATGTTTAATTCAGTCAAGAAAGACCAGAGTTTCAAGGGTCCATTCATCAAGAAAAAAGTTTAGATAGGTTCATGGTAGAAGAAACAATTTGAAAAATATATATTGGTATAGACATCTTTGCATACAAGAAACGAAGAAAAGCCATGGTTCATTGATAGTGGATATTCGAGGCACATGACAAGAGATAAGAGCAAATTCATAATCTTGAAGAAGATCAATAGTGGCACAGTGAAATTTAGAGATAATACTACTGCCATAATTGTTGAAAAAAGTACACTAAATTTGGATATGATAGAACTAAAACTAAAAATATTTTGTATGTAGAAGGTTTTAAGCATAATATTTTAAATGTAAGTCAAATATGTGATCAGGGGCATACACTAAAGTTTTATGTAAAAAGTTGTGAAATTAGGAGAAAAGATTCAGATGTATTGGTTGTAAATGCTTAGAGAAAAGGTAATAATTTGTATATATTATTAGACATCAAAGATCAAAGATGTTGTTTGAGTCAGATTGAATAAAGTTGGATATGGGACAGGTGAATGGGACACATAAATTTTGACAATCTTTTCAACATTAGCAAAAAGCAAGCAGTCAAAAATATTTCAAAAATTATAAAGCCATCCAACACGCTTTGTGAACCTTGTCAGCATAGGAAGTAGGCCAAAAGGTGGTTCAAAACAAAAAAAATACTAAACCACTTAGATGTTAGAGCTTGTTCACATTGATTTGTGTGGACCTATACGAACTCAAAGTACTCAAACTGAGAAATATTTCATGTTGCTTATTGATGATTTTTTACATATGACTTGGGTAATATTAAAAAAAAAATTAGAAGCTTTCAGAGATTTTAAAGCTTTCAAAGCATTAGTTGAGAATGAAATCAGTTTGAAAATTAAGTGCCTAAGATCAAATCGAAGAGGAGAATTTATGTCAGATTAGTTTATTGAGTTTTGTGAATATCATAGAATAAAGAGACATTATTCAGTAGCCAAAACTCCATAGTAAAATGAAATAGTTGAACAAATAAACAAAATAGTTCAGGAGATGGAAAGGATAATGCTAAATGAATCCAAGATACCAAATAAATATTGGAGAGACGTAGTTGGTACAACAATGCATATCTAAAATAGAGCATTATTAAGATTCAATAGTGACAAGACTCTTTATGATATATGAAAAGACAAACCAGCTATAGTTGATTATTTCAAAGTTTTTGGTAATAGATGCTTCATAAAGAAAATTGATAAAAAATTGAGTAAGTTTGAATCTAGAGTAGATGAAGGTATATTTCTTGGTTATTCTTACAAAATTAAAGCTTATAGATGTTATAACAAAAGAACCAAAACCAATTTTTGAAAGTTCAAGTGCCAAGATAGAAGAAGATGGAGCACAAAAAATCAGTGATCCAATAGACATTCTTGAAATCATTGAAGAGAAAGATTTTGAAGAATTATATGAAGATGAGAAAAAAGAGAAAAAAGATACCAAAACCCCATCCAAACATGTCCAGAGAAATCATAATGAAAGTGACATCATTAAGGACATTAATGAAGGAATTCACATCAAAATAATGATGGTAAGTGAATCTAAGCAAGTTAATTTCTCTTTATTATCCAAAATTTAGCCTCAAACTTTTTTAGAAGCTAGACATGATAAGCATTGGGTTAAGGTAATGGATGAAGAATTAAGTCAAATAGAAAAAAATGATTCTTGAGAATTAGTGTCTAGACCAAAAGATCAAAATGTGATAAGAACAAAATGGGTTTACATAAATAAGTTGAATGAAAATAGAGAAGTGACCAGGAATAAAGAAAGATTAGTATGTAAAAAATATGCTTAGATTGAGGGAATAGATTTTAAAGAAATTTTTGCACCAGTGGTAAGGCTAGAGGCTATTAGAATGTTTCTTCCATATGCAACATTTAAAATTTTCAAAGTTTTTCAGATTGATGTTAAATCTACCTTTTTAAATGGGAATATAAAAGAAGAGGTCTATATTGAGCAGCCAGAGGGATTTATTCTCTCAAATATTAGTAGCCATGTATGTAGATTGAAGAAAGCACTGTATAGATTGAAACAAGCTCCCAAAGCTTGGTATGCAAGACTTGATAAGTACCTATAGGATCAAGGTTTTAAGAGATGATTTGCTGACAGTAATCTCTACATAAAAATAGAAGGTGATCATCAATTGATTGTTATGGTATATGTTGATAACATCAATTTTAGAAGAAACATTGAAAAGACAATAATTTTTTTTTTGATAATATAAAAAAAGAATTTGAGATGTTTATGCTTGGAGAATTGTCATTTTTCTTAGGATTGCAAATATTTCAGTTAGATAAAGGAATTTTCATATCTCAAAGTAAATATGCCAAGGAAATGTTCAAAAAATTTGGTTTTGAGGATTGTGCACCGGTTGACATAATAATGAGTATAAGAAATAATGTGAGCAAGGATGAAGATTCATTTATTACAGATCAATATTTGTATAGATTTATGATTGGTAGTCTTTTATATTTAACAACATCAAGGGTAGACATCATGCATGTAGTAGGTATGGTTGCAAGATATCAGTCGGCTCCAAAAGATAGTCATATTTATTGGTGAAGAGAATATTCATATATAATCAAGAGAACATTGGATTATAGATTGTGGTATCTGATAGGTAGAGATTTTACTTTGGTTGCTTATATAGATTCAAATTGGGTAGATTGCTTGGATGATAGAAAGATTATAAGTAGAGGAGCTTTCTTCTTCAGTGATAGCTTAGTATCATGGTTAAGCAAGAAGTAGAACTAAGTATCACTTTCTATAGCTGAAGTAGAATATATTATAGTAGTATTGTGTTATACTCAAGTGCTTTAGATGAAGCAAACTTTGAAAGATATCAAAGTAAAATATGATGAACCTATTTCTATTTTTTGTGACAATATTGTTGTTCCCAAAATTTGTCACTCATTTTTGGGGACAACATATCAACTATTTTGGTCCTGTAGGCCAAAATTCTCTCTTCCCTTCTCAAAAAATGTTCTGAGCACTCCAATTTTTTCAATTATTCAATCTTTTCTAGCTAAGGGACTAGTAGGTTCAACAACTTCAACATGCGAGCTCTCACAAAGAAACAAGTTCCCAACACTTAGGCATTTCAAAGATGGTTCAACACTGAAGTTTGACCAAAAGGTCCATCGGCAGGCTTCAAACAAAATATTGAACCATTGAATAATTGAACCCCACCTCCAAAGGTTCACAGGTTCAATGGCTTCAAAGGTTCAATGACATCCCCATACTTAAAAAGTTAAGCGCTTCGATAAGTTCAAAGTTCAATGGCTTTAAAGGACTTAAAGAAAAGAAGACTTCAAAGAAAGAAAGATTGAACCGTTGAACCAATTGAACTTTGAATGAAAATGGTTCAAAGGTTCAAAGGTTAAAAGGTTCAAGAAAGCTCTGAGCGAAGGAAGGAAGTGGAAGATTCTAGAGACAAGTTCGAGGAGTTGGTTCAATCGAATGGTTCAAAGCGGTTGGTTCAAGCGGTCAATTGAATGAGTAGAACATAGTATTGAACCATTGAACTGTTGAACCATTGTTGGTTCAATCATAAGGTTCAAAGGATTCTCCCAAAGCCCAAAGGATAAGTGCCCTTGCGGAGAGCAGGGAATATTTATGAAAGGATCAAAGAGAAGGCCGAAAGGGTAAGGTTTTCTTCAAAAACGCAAAGGATGAATTTTTTCAGACAAAATATCTAAAGGAATTCCTTAAGACATTTTGTCTAAAGAAATTGCCAAGTCAAGGAACAAAAGGATATCTTTTGAAAAAAAATTTCACAACAAAATTTCATAAGAGAAATCCTTCAGACAAAATTTCCGAAGGAATTCCTTTGAACATTTTGTCTGAAGAAATGTTGAAAGGCCAGACAGAAAGCAACAAAGGCAGAGGAAAGATTTATTTCAGACAAAATGTCTGAAGGATGTGAAGAACAAGGTTGCCCAAAGAACCCCAAAGGGCAAGTACCCTTGCAGGGGACTCTCAACGAACACAAAATGGACCATTCTCAAGGCCCGAAGGGACACTTTCCCTTTGGGGGGTTCCAAAGATAGGAAGTGGAAGATTCCAGAGACAAGTTCGAAAAGAAGGTTCAACTAAAGAGGAAAGAAAGTGATTGAACCAAAGAAGCGATTAAACTAAGGAGCCGATAGGACCGCCCAAATCATTTAACCATTAAACCAATGAACTCTCATGGTTCAAAGGTTCAAGGTGG
Source organism: Torreya grandis (assembly GCA_037957365.1). Lineage (NCBI taxonomy): Eukaryota > Viridiplantae > Streptophyta > Pinopsida > Cupressales > Taxaceae > Torreya > Torreya grandis. Next base: position 7,878,674 of record JARHVA010000055.1, read on the forward strand.
TTCAAGTGACCAAAAACCAGTGATGTCCCCGCAGATGTCAAATTCAAGGTAATGAAATGCCCGTTTATTTTTAAATATGGCACAGAACCTAAAGAACAAAACTTAGTGAATAGCTAAAGAATGAAGCTGAAAGAGCCTGCTGAAGGTAAGAAGATAGCTCGAGAGCTCAAATTGCAACAGGAAAGAGGGAAAGCTATAGGAGATACTAAAATATCTACAGGGGAGTCATTCCAATAGGTGGAACAATCCACCAAGTAGACATCTGATCGTGCAAACATTAAAAGGTGTGGCCTATTTTTCTCCCTTTGAATAAAAGTGAGTGGATAGCTGCATATATATCTGGAGATAGACCAGATGACCCATGCTGAGGAGAAGACATTCGAGATGATTCTATACACCAAAGTCAAGGCTGATGCCCTGTTCTAGCATGGCCCCTTGAAAAAATTGAAAATGCATTCAAGGCATTGAATGTAGCATGGGCCTTTCCATGAAACAAAGTGCCAAGTCTTTCTTGGCTGCTATATATTGTAATCTCTTATTTTATGCAAGGGAGATATTTTTGTTATCAGAAGCAAAACTCTACCCAAATTGAAAGGTGTTACTAAGACTTTGAGCTCAGATTGTTAATCATATTTCTTTATTTGAATGAGAAAGCAAGTGACCTTTCAGACTTTATGCTGGAATAGCTTATGTTGTTGAGAAAATTGTTCTTATGTTTGTTTCCTGAATGCATTCTTGTTTATTTAATTAAATAAGTAGAGCTAGTAGAAGTAACCAAGAAGGTGTCTTGAAGTCGACTGTGGAGAGACTTTGTGCTACCACAATTCTCTTTAGTGCGTTTATTTTCTATTTCTGTTTAAAGGATCTTGGGATGACTTTGTGACCCCATTGTCTTTCATATATTTCACTCTTTGGCAGCTGAGGTGGAGACTTTGTGCTACACCTCATTTTGCTAGTTACTGCACCCTGTTACAGTTACTTTCCAAAAAGGATTCTTGCTGTTTGCTATAGATCACTTCTAAAAAAAGAGAAGTGCCTCTAGTGATTTCACTAGATTTCTCCCTTGATTTGTGAATATCATCTCTAAAAACAGAGAGATAGATGGTGTTTTCCTATCCCTGAGTGTTATTTTCTACTTATATATATAGAATATAACACTTCATATTTATAGGGAACCTCACCTTGATGAGAGGAGAGATTTGTCCCCTTTTGATGTGGTCGACCTACACATTTGGTCAATAAATCTCCCTATGCTGTGGTTGAAATAACCTATTTTACCCATCAGTTAGCTGGTGACAAAATATTCACCCAACAAACATAAGTGCTATTAATATTTCAAAAAATCTAGTGATGTATTCAAGAACAAAACATATTCCCATCAGATATCACTTCTTAAGAGAGTAGGTTTCATATCAATAGGTTAAGATGGAATATGTCAATACTATAGAGCAGATTATAGATATTTTTATAAAGACAGTACCAAAAGACACATTTGAGTATCTACAGGAGAAGTTGGGAGTAATTTATTTTATTTCCTGCCATTGAGGATCAACATTAGTTAAGGGGGAACTAAATGTTAGCTCTAGGATAGGCCCTTTGACATTGATGTCAAAGGGGGAGAAGAATATAAATAGGTATAGGTATAGGAAAAAGTGCAGAAACAAGTATAGAGAATGGGTATAGGTTGTTATAGTAAGGAGGAGTTACTGTATATTTTTCAAATGGTAGTATGTGCAGGTTGACATGTGCAGTACATGTTTTAGGATGTGGCAATTTCAATTTAAGGTTGCCATCAATGACAAAGGAGGATATTGTTGAAAATATTATCATTGATGTCAAAGGTCTAGCATTATTGGTGATAAAGGCCCCATTGCATTTAATGGTGTTTTTAATATTCATATCTTGGCTAATGTATGTTAATATTTATTTAATATTAACGAATATATTTTTAGTTGCATATAAGTCAAAATAGGGTCCATGGAAAAGTCAAAGAATCATCGGATATAGATAAAAGAGGAATGGAACACATTTTCTCATGAAGAGTCATCTTGAGAAATTCCAAGAGTCACCATGTGAAGACAAAAGAGGGTATGACACATTTTTCCATGAAGGGACACTTTGAGGAATATGAAAGTCACCAAGATAAAGACAACAGAGGAAAATATGTATTTACTTATGAAGGGTCACCATGTGACTTTTCAAATGTAAGGATAAGAAGGGTCATACAAGTTTGGCACCATTTTCAATGAGGATTGAAGGGTCATAAAGGGTGAATGCCAAAGGTCATTTGAAAAGCTATAAATAAAGGCTTGAAAATCTATTTGGTATAAAAAAGTGAGGGCATGGTTTTGTAATTGTTTTATATAAGAAAAGAGGAGAGAAAAGGAAGAGATATTGTAGAGTTATATCATTTGTTGAGTAAGCAATATTGAGAGATAGTTGTGTTTTATACACAAGAGGGGTTGGTGATCCTATGGGTTGGTGCTTGAAATTTTTTTTATGGGGTTGGTGCTCTTGTGGGTTGGTTCTCACAAATAATTACTGTGTTGGTACTTGGCAAATGGGTTGGTGCTCCTACAAGTTGGTGCTTGTAAACTTATAATTTGAGTTGGGGCTCATTCATATTCTTGAGATTTTCCTCCATGGTTTTTTCCAGTTTGAGTTTCCACATAAAAATCTACTCTCTCTCTCTCTCTCTCTCTCTCTCTCTCTCTCTCTCTCTCTCTCTCTCTTTCTTTTATGGTGCATGTTATTGTTTCAGTTTTATTGCATATCTTGAATGTGAGATTAAATGGTTAAAGAAAAGAAATCAGATTAAGTAAAAAATATATAATATACTGATTCACCCCCCCTCTTAGTAAAAGGTTCCTTATTTATATAAAAAACTTCATGTGATCTAGCCATCGTGCTTTCCCCAATCTTCTTTCAAGCTGTAAATTTTTTTCAAAAGGAACTTGCTTTGATACCAATTATTAAGCATGAAATATACTAAGAGGGGGGTGAATCAATATATTATATATCTTTTAATTAATATGATTTCTTTTCTTTAACCACTTAATCACACATTCAAGATATGCAATAAAACTAAAACAATAACATGCACCACACAAGAGAGAGAGCGGGACACCAAATTTTTAGGTGAAAATCCAAAGTGAAAAAAACCATAAAGAACAATATCAAGTATATGAATGAGTACCAACTCAAATTACAAAGTTCACAAGCACCAACTTGCAGGAGCACCAACCCCTTTATCAAGCACCAACACAACAATTATTTGTGAGCACCAACCCATAGGAGCACCAACCCCTTGCAAAGATTTGAGCACCAACCCACAAGAGAACCAACCCCTCTTGTGTATAAAACACAACTATCTCTCAATGTTGCTTACTCAACAAATGATAGAACTCTAAAATATCTCTTGAAGCACAAAAATCATGGAGGGATCAATTATTTTGAATATGTTCTTAAGACCAAAAACATTGCACCTACTTGATCTACTGACTCTAGGAGCTTTTTGAATGTCTTTACAAAATGTTCAAGTGAGCTCACATGTGTAATTCTATATGATGCACTAACAATGATCTGGTTTATTTGGATAAGTATGGGAAAAACCTATCAAATTGCCTGCGATCCAACTTTTCTTATGCATATATTTTGATGTAATTCATTGCATGACTTAATAATTAGCATACAGTAACTTGGTACAAAGCTGAACAAACCCATGTGACCATTTTCCTTAACTCATTCACATGTGGTAATGATGACATCAACAAACTTCCTACTTAGAATTTCTACTACTAGACCCAAATGTCTAGATGAACACAATGAATAACCATATGAACACCATGCACTTCCACTCATTCTAAGCACTCTTGGAACCCCATAGGGTCTCTACAACTCTAGTCCTATCCTTAAAAACTAAAAAATTACATTTTAAGTAAATTTAAAGTGTTTCAAAAGTTTTACAAGTTGTATGATCCCTTTTGGATCACTTATTCCATCTAAAACCTTGGATCCTTTGGTCAACATGAACTTTGCTCATCTTCTTGCTCCACATCAATACCTATGAAAGCCTTACTGCAATGTTAAGTTTTGTATGTGGGCCAAAATTTGGCTAATATTTTTGGCGACATCCTGGTGTTACATTCTTGTTATACAAGATTGGAGCCCTTAAACTAGTTCATTGGGTGTATGGGGTACCAAGTCTTCTCTCAATTGATCATGAACATAACATAAGGTTATCCCCATTTGGAACCTTCTTTGAAACAATAAAAAAAAATACAATATAACAACAAGGTGCCCAAGGAACTTATAGAAAAGGAAACACATAACAAAAAGAAAATGTGCACCAGGCACTTAGAGGAAAACATAAAAAGTTACTCTAATATGTACAATATTTTACAATGGATGCAATGCTTCTGATAACAAGGCTTCAAATGAATGCCATTGAAGGGATGGGAAATACCTTGCCATCTATTTGGGAAATCTAAAAAGAATTATGTTCTCTACATCCATGGATCAAATTAGGACCACTCCACAAGTTGTTGAACTTGGTATGGTTGCTTGGTTTGACCTTATTTGAGTCCCATTTGAGGAATAGGTCCCCTTCCTTAAAGCTTCTTATTTTATCTCTCTTTTCAAAGGAATTTTTGAAATGATAATGATGAGACTTTAGTGTTTTCATAACAAGGTCCCTAGTTTCTTCTAGCTCCATAAGCTCTATCATCCTCATATTCATGGGCTCCTCCTCCATCAACTCAAGCTGATGGGATAATTCTAATACATACAACTCAAGAGAGATAGGCAATTTGGCTTCCCTTCCATACACAACAACATATGGAGAATTACCAATTGTAGCTTTAGGAGTCACTATGTCAACCCATAAGGTTGTTCTTGGCTTGGTGTGCCATGCTCTCTAATTCTCTTCCATGGTCCTCCTAATGATCCTCAGTAAATTCTTGTTTATGGACTTTACCAGTCCATTTCCTTGAGGATAGTATTTGGAAGAGGTGCTAAGGTAGATTCCTAGTTTGATATCCCACTCATTTGTCTTCATACCAAGGAATTCCAATGTATTATAAAAAATTATGGTGGCTAAGTCACCAAACTTGGTCATAATGCTATCATAGAAGTCCAAAACTACACCCTCATTAGCCTCTTTCAAAGTGATAGCTTCCACCCACTTGGTGAAGTATTTAACTGTAATGAGCACCCATTTATGCCCTGCACTTAATGGTGGATTAATCATCCCTATGAAGTCTAACCCCCATTATATGAAGGGTTGCTCCACCATGATTGGATTGAGTGGAAGGGCTACTAGTTTCTGCTTTCCTACAAAGAGAACACACTTTTGGCATTTACTAACCCATGCATGATCATCTTTGAAAATATTGGACCAATAATAACCATCCCTAATTACCTTTGTTGTTGTGGTTCTAGGTGCAAAATGGCCTCCTACAGGTCCATCATGAAACTGCTCCAAGAGTTTGGTAATCTGGTCATCATTTATGCACCTAAGGAGTAATCCATTGAGCTATTTCCTAAAAAAGACACCACCAACCAATACATAAAGTATGGATTGAAGTTTGAAATACCTTATTTTGGCTCTATCCAAACCTTGGGGGCATTCTCCTACTATCAATAAGTGAGCCATATCTTGAATCCAACTCCTTTAAGTGGAGGTGTACCTATTTATGAATCATCTTGGGTCACTAAATGGCTTCCTTATCTTCGTGGAGGTTATCTACCATGTGATGACACAATCCCTTACCCCTAACCAACTTGGTGAGTTTGATCTCCACATCATATTAAATGACCTTGGTGATCTAGCCTGCACTCTTTTCACTCAAATCCTTGTTAAGGCGAAAGTATCTAAATCTAGGATGAGAGACCATAAGATGAATCTTGATATTGGAGACCATTGGTATAAACTTATTGATACTTCTCAAGGTTGAAAGAATATATTTTTCAATAAATGTGTACCTCACCTCATATCCTTCCAACCCTTGACTAAAAAAGGTAATTGGCTACTCCATTCCTTCACCATTATTTTTCATCAGCATAGCTTATATGTTGTCAACATTGGCAAAGGTGTACAAGATGAAGTCCTTAGAGAAATCAAGGTTTAGAAGAGAGGGGACCTAGGCAATGGCTTGTTTGATGGCCTCAAAAGCTACCTTGCCTTCATCTGACCAAATAAACACTTGGTGGTGATAGGTTTGACTAGGTTTACAAAACTAGGTATGAACCTTCTCACAAAGTTAATCTTCCCAAAGAATCTCTGGATCCCTTGTGCTTTGGTAAGGACAAAGCTAAGATAACACTTAATTTGTTAGGGCCAATAGACAATCCTTATTTTTAAATGATGTGACCCAACAAACTACCTTTATGCACAAAGAACACATATTTATTAGGATTTAAAGAGATCTCATAATCTCTGCATATCTAAAATATCAACCTTAGATGGTCCATGTGCTCACTATATTTCTTAGAGAAGACTGTGATGTCATCTAAGTAAACCAGTACCATTTAATTTAATATCCCTTGGAAGGTCATGTCCTTTGATCTTTGAAAAGTTGCCCCAGCATTGGATAATCCAAAAGGCAAATTTTGGTAAAAAAATGTGCCCCACTTGGTGGGGAAAGAAGTCTTGTAGTGATCTTCCTCTCTCACTAACACTTGGTTATAACCTGAGTATCCATCTAAGAGAGAAAAGCATTCTGAACCAACAACTATTTGAAGGAGTTTCTCCATTGATGGTAAAGGGTAATGATCCTTCAAATAGATTCTATTAATATCCCTGAAGTCCACACACAACCTGATTTCTACTTTATTTTCTTGATAGGTATTATATGAGCTACCCATGAGGAGTGCTTAATTGGAAAGATGATCTTGGATTCAATTAACTTGGTCAATTCCTTCCTCATGAGCTCTTTAATCTTGGGGTTTATGGGCCTCTACTTCTACTTGACAGCTTGGCATTAACCTTTAGTTCTATAGTGTGTTGGGCCAATTTTGGATCAAAACCCCTTTAACTAGATTTCCAACTAAAGATTTCTACATATTCCTTACAAGGCTCTATGAAAGTATGCCTTTTAGCTTTAGTGCTTACCTATCCAAGCTTGAGGAGCTTGTCTTCAAGGATAAGAACTCTCTCATAGTTCTTTTCATTAATTGACATCACTACTTTATCCTTCCTCATATGGTCCCCTTCATAAAAGAGGCTTTCTAGGGTGACTAGCTCTTTAGGAAGATTATTAGACCTTAATTGAACAATATGCTCCCCATACTAATGCTACAATTTTCCTTGGTTGATGGAGGAGAACTCCACTTCTTACTATAATAAACATGCAATCTGTTTATCACTTTCAAAGACCTACCAATGAGCTTTATTATTTGGCATTGATGGTCTTTTTACCACTTTGACATGTGTTTCACCTTAATCCTTTTCAATTCATTAGGGATATCAAAATGAGCTCCTACAACTATTAGCCTGTCAACATGTTGATTATGTCCCCTGGGCATAGATTGGATGTTAAAGGCCTCAAAGTCCTTAATTAGGTCCCACACTCTATGTTTTAGGAGTTCAATAAGGGGTTCTTAGTGACATTCTAGCCTCTAACTTAGTTTACTATCAATTCACTATCCCCATAAACTTGAAATTTCTTGATCCTTCTCTTATTAGCCCATAAGAGGCCATTAATAAGGACCTCATATTCTACTGCATTACATGAGTAGCTAAATTGGAACCTATATGAAGAGAAGTACTTGTCATTTTAAGGGGATGCTAGCATAACACCTACACCCACTCCATGTTTGCTCCTTGAACCATCAAATAACAACTTACATATACCACTAGGATCTTCTTGAGGCTTCATGAGGGATGACATGGACTAGTTTTCTTTATGTAAATAGTAGACACCCAAGTCCCTTTCCTCAACAACTTCTAAGGGGTCCACCAACTGGTTATCAATCCATAGTTCATCTAAGAACATGTTTGGTATCTCTTCTTGATGAGTGTTTAGCTCTTTCCCCACTGTAAATTCATCCTCATCAATAATGGTGTAATTGATGTTGACATTATCTGGTTCATAGAGCTCTATGTGGAATTGTGTAATGGGCTCAGGCTTGATTGATAATTTGGTCCCATATCTAGATCTAAATGCCATGTATGACCAATCTACCGTAATATATCCTCTAATATTCATTGTGAACTCTCTAGATAATCATAGTGTAAAATGAGGAGGCACATCTAAGATCAACACATCTTAAACCACCGAGACACTACGACAAGCATGCAGGGTCAAGTTGAGGTCTTTGATTATACCAAATGGCTTAGTGGAAGAACCATCAAGTTGTAACACTCTTTTGGATTAGGGCTCATATTATAATCCAATTTGATCAACTATGGACTTTGGCATTACTAAGGTACTAGCCCCACTTCACTAAGTAATTGTGCACTAGAGAGTTGTCAATGATCACTAAAATATGGAGGGAGGAGGCTTGACTACTTTACCTAATTTCCCTTCATTTGGTCTTTTAGCGACATTGGTAAGGACTACATTCTCCTTGCTTGGTGGTTTTCCTGTAACATTGATCTTTGATATCCCTTCTTGAAGGATGTCTACCTAGCCAAGCACGGTGAACATGTCCCACATTAACATACTCATATTGGGCCTTTTCATTTGTTCTACAATGTTGACAGGTGAACCACCAACCTCTGGTTGTGATTTAGAAGCTACAACTGTACCTTAAACTTTTGAGTTTTAAGGGACTAAGACATTCTTTTGATTCTATTTCTTTGAAACTATTGGGGCCTTTGGAATAATAACAAGTTCATCTAGCTTGGATATTGAAGGAGAAATGGTAGGAGGCTCTTTGCTTGGTTCCTAGTTACCATCCATGTTCCTTCTTTTAAATCTTGTGTTTTTAGCCATTAGAATATAAAATTGGATAGAATTAGCTTGTTGGTTAAGTGCATAACACTCTTCTTGCTCATAGTTTACCATTATGGTACCCAACTGCCCTGGTCCTTGATCAGGGTTTTGAACCTATCGAGGCTCTTATGGCTTGGTCATCATAGGTACCTCTACATTTTGGGCCATGAGAGCTTGGTTATACCCATAATTAATATATTTCTACCATTTATCATTGAAAGATTGGTTGAAATAAGTGGTTGGGACAATGGATTGCCCAAAAGATTGATTCTAAGGCATGGTACCCTTAGCTTCTTGAGCAACATTATTTTGAACTAGGACCAAGGTGTTGGAAGTGCTTACAACATTAGGATCGTAATTATTTTTCCTATTGTAGCTAGGCTACCCTTGTCCTTAGTTTTGACCTTGGCCTTGGCCTTGGTAGTTCCCTTTGTATGGTGGCTTATTTACTTGAAAAACTTGTTGTTGAGGTTGATATGAACTTTGATAAGGCCTATTCAAATCCCGCTACCTCTTAACATTTACTAGCTCATTTCCCAAGGACTAAAACATGCTCTTAAGCTCTTAGAAGTTATTTTGGTCTTGGGAATCACTAGATCCGCTATTGGAAGACTTTTCTTGCTTAGTGAGGGTGTAGCAAAAATTGTTGGTATAGGAAGAATGACATCAAGTGGATGGATAACAATAGGAGGTGGTCTGATCTCAAGAAATAGAGGCATTGGGGCTTTAGGTGTAAGCTTACCATCTTGAACTAGATAATTTTTTGCTTTAATAGCCACCTCATAAGCATCTGGCAATAGATTCCCTCCCATAGATTGGATCATCACTGCTATGTCACTATTTAAAGCCTTCAAATAATAAAGGAAGGCAAAGTTGGGGGTGGGTCTGATAGAAATTAGAATTCTATCCCAAGTCTTTTGAAACCTTGTATTAAAGTCTTGCATGACTTCATGGGGAGCCTTTTTGATTGTAGTTAATTACTTTGTAAGTGACAAATGGTCACTTTTATCCTCAAATCTTTTACACAATGCATCTCCCAATTGGTTCCATGATTGGATGGAATTAGGAGTAAGGCCTCTATATGAATCTAAAGCTTTCCCCTTAAAAGATATAGCTGATAATATAATAGCTATATTTTCCATAGTGATATTATGGATATTGCAATAGTTGGCTATGTCCATGAGGTGCATAGAAGGCATTGTGGCTTGGTCTCCTATGAAGTAGGGGACACTTTTGAGAGCTGCTACTGGCATATGATTATATTGTGGTAGGTTCAAAGGACTTTGACCATTAAAGTCCATAAATGGAAAAACTCTTTGAGGAATCATGGTAGTAAGAAGGGGTAACTAAGGTCTATTTGTAGAGGTAGGCCTTGAAATTGGTCTAGGAAAAGGGTTTCCCATGTATGGGAGAGTATTAGCAAACCTTAACCTCTTTGATACATTTAAAGGTAGTGTTGTCAATCAAACTCACACCCTTATGAAGGTATTTTTAGGCCTTCATAGTCTGCTAAAACATAGAAACAATCCTAGGCTGTGGGTGGCCTAATTAGTGGATTGAATCTCTAGATTCTAAGGGCTAGCTCCCTTTGGTGTATCAATTATGATCTCTACTTTACGCTACAAACTATCGAGAAAAATGAAATGGGAAAATTAAAGGAAAAAATCCTACCTAATGATGGTGATACACTTGTATTTTGGTTCATCCACTTGATTTGAGCTCCTAAAACACTAATTAGACAAGAAAAAGACAACTTTCAACTCCAATTGACTCCTATGCATCAATATTTCATGAAAAGGTTCTATTTGGTGATCAAATCTTAAGGAAAATAATGGAATGGCCCTAATTCAAGACACTAACTAGCCAATTACATTCACTATAACTTTAGCCAAAAGACATTAAACATAAAACGTGACCTGCATAATTTGATCAATTAGTAACTAGGTAAGAATCAAGACTTGAAAAGGAAGAAAATTCTATCACATATGTAAATCACTGACATAAATACACTATACCAACATTTTGGAATTTGAAAATAGTCCTTTCATTTATCTGAAGAGGTTACAAAACTCAAATTTGTCAAAGTTTGATCTTGCCAAAAGAGAGATGCTTAAAATGGCTAAAAAAGCCAACTTATATAAAAAAGCATACAAAAACCAAGAGATTGGCACTAGAATTAGAGAGGAGATCAACTCCCACATCTCACAAGTCCAACTTTAGCTATCAAAAGATAACTAAGCCTTCAAATAATATATTTTTGTTTTCTATCTTGCATGAAAAGCTCTTTGGCATTGAAAATGATGGAGAGCCCATACAATAATCATTATTAAAATCTTCAAAATTCATCAAACCTACATAGATCTTCAAGGTTGGCATGTAAGTCTGGATGGTGGGCCCATCTTGGATTAATCTTCTCCATGTATGAAATATATGCAAAATATTTAAAGAGAAACTCCACTTGATACATTTGGAATCTGAGTTGAAACAAAAGAAAGTCCTTTGCATGTAAAACAAGGAAATGCATGACAAGCCTTGTCTAGTCAACTCCAAGTAACTCCACATTAACTCCTTGAACAACCATCCAATTTTAAACTGCTTGAGCCCTTCATGCATTTGAGTCTCCCTTTTGAAACTAAGAGAGCCATGCTTGAAGGAAGTTGCATGTCTTTGCTAAGTTTAATAATTTGATTATTGCATTAATTATTTGATGTGCTCTTTAATGCAGTCTCAGATTGTATATCTTTTTATAGATGGAAAAACAATATCTTTATTGGCTTTTTGCATTCTCATGCCATGCTAGATGCATCTAGTTGACCTTGGGTCACTTTGCATGTTCTTCATGTGAGCTATGAACTACGTCATAGGAGTCAAAAGGAGAAGTCCTCATTGTCTTCTGCTGATTGGCTATCGAAATCCCACTAATATCCTTTTGAAAACCTAGCCTTTTCTCATCCATTAATCTCCTTGTTAGATCTTGATGAACCTTTTTGAAATCTTGACCAAAAACTACTTGTAGGGGTTCAAACTTGATATTTATAGGCTCATCATTAATTATTTTAGACTTTTGTTTTTGGCCAATTCTCACAAAAAAATTAACCTCTCATGCCATTCCCTTCAGTGTTATTTCTTGGTTCTTTTCCTTCAGATAAATTGTTTGCATCCTATCTCCCTATTCATTTCCTTCAGAAAAAAAGTCTGAAGGAATTGTTTATTTCTTTTAGACAATTTATCTACAACATATCTTTATGCACTTTTCCTTCAAACAAAATGTTCGAAGGCTTATCTCTTGCAAGAACATTCAAATTTTCTTTCTTTTAGGCAATTTGCTCGAAAGTATTATTTTGGAATTTTATTTCAGAAATTATCTTTCTTTCATGTAATCCTCTTGAAAGAATTTCTTCCTTTCGTTTTGCATAATTCCTTCGAATAATTTGTTTGAAGGAATTAGGTCTTTGGGTTTTTTGCAATGGACAATTCATGGAGACAATTTGTCCAAATAAATATATGTAAATGCCCCTTGGCCTTTTGAAATGTCCCTTCAGAAAATTTGAAATGGACCATTTGCCAAAAATAACCCTTTGACTTTCTGATAAGTGTCCCTTTGGAAAAATTGGAATGGTCCTCTTGCCCTTCAGAAGAATTGGAAAGGACCATTTGCCAAAAAAAACCCTTCGGCTTTTTGAAATGAACTTTTTTGAAGAAAAATGAACCCTTCAGAAAAATTATAATGTCCTCTTGAAATTTTCCCTTTAGATTTTTGCATTTGGACCTTTTCCAAAGGACTTATACCATTTGAATTTTTTTGTAAAGGACCTTTAAAAACTTTGAAGATCACTTCGGACTTTTGGATAATTCACTCAACGTTTTTTAAAGGTCATTTTTGGATTTTTGTCAAGGTCCTTTTGAAACTTTTGTAATGGTCCTTATGGCTTTGAAAAAGAATGAAATGATCCTCAGAAAATTTGAAAAGGACCCTCCAAAAAAATGAAAAGTACCCTTGCTTTTGAAGATGCCCTTTGGAATTTTGACAATGAAGTTTTCATTTTGAAAATTTTCCCAAAAGACTAAGTCCTAAAACTTTTTCTACGAAGTCTTTTATTTTGGACCCAAATAACTTATTATAGGAAAACCTGAAGTCCTCTTTAAAACCTACTCCTTTCAACTGCTCTGATCAACACCAACACTTTCCTGCAAAGAACAAGACAAGTTAAAGAAGAGACCCTAAATCACCTAAACAACTTTAAGACAAGTTAACCATGGATTCTTCAAGAACTGCTTAGGACCAATTACTAACTCACAAGACAAAATAACATGGTATACAAATTTTTGAATGGTATAGGTGACAATTTGACCTACAAGGTCAAAATTGTCAATATTTTAGTGACTCAACTAGGAAACATGCCTGCTATGCTTGAGAACTAGACCATTTACATGACTCTTAGACTCACAAAGTAATGAAAAACTTGATCCATGACTGTAAACTCTCTTTTGAATTGACATGAGACAACCTTCATCCTCCAAAATAAGAAGGGAAACACACAAAACATGAAAACTAACTAAACAAAGCAAATGTGCAAACAAAGCACTTATTTGGGGCAAACCAGAACTAAACTAATGTGTTTAAACAACACTTGGAAGAAAATAAACAAAATATGTACAAGGATCGTAGCTCCTTAATAACAATGTTTTAAATGTATCCCATTGAATGGGATTGGAAGATCCTCACCATCCATCTTTACAAGTTGGAAGGCATTGTGGGATTTGCACCTAAAGATTATGTATAGACCACTCTAAAGAGAATCAAACTTTGTGTGCCATCCTAGTTTAGCTCTATTCTCATCCCACTTGAAGATCAAATCTCCTTCTTTGAAATTTCATGAAGAAGTTCCTTTGTCAAAAGCTCTTTTCACTTTTGCTTGATGAATTTTCATGGCTAGCATGGACTGATTTCTTATTTCTTCCAATTCCATAAACTTAGCATACCTAATCTCCATAGGCTCATTCTCTAATAATTCAAGATGATGCATTAGTTTTAAAGCAAGAAATTTAAAATAAATGGGTAACCTTGCTTTCTTACCATATACCAACTTGTATGGAGAGTTGGCTATTGATCTTTTGTAGGTGATCCTATCATCCCATAGAGTTGACTTCAACTTGAGATGCCATGACCTCTGATAGTCTTCAATAGTCCTTCTTATGATCTTCAATATGTTCTTATTCAAGGCCATTGCCTTGTGGATAATAGTTTGATGAAGTGTTAAGATAAATCTCATGTTGGACAACCCATTGACTGATCCTAGTTTCCACAAAAGTGTCATGTCCCCTCTCTAGTACGACATGACACTTTACGTGGATTTGCCTATTCCAGACTCTCGTAGGTAGATGGTGGTGATGAGAGAGTCATTTTTGCATTTATTTGGTGATTGGACGGCTCATTATGCTCTTGAATAAATTATATTTATTTATTTGGGGCCAAAATGTTATATTTTTAAATTTAGGTGCACTTTTTATTTTATTAAATTACTTTTTATTTAAAAAGTATAATGATGTTTTGCAAGATGTATTACAGAAACTTCTAGAATTTTTGAAAAGTGTATAAATAGACCCCATGGGTCTCTCATTTGGCATCGAAGTATATTTTCTCATTTTTGGCTTCTTGGGCATTTGTAAAACCTGATGGTATGCAAATTTTTAGTCTAATCCTTGAGAACGATACCTCTCAAGTGATTACATAACTGAGGAGGTGAAAGATCCTCTGAAGGGTTGCTTGGAGGAATTGGTATTCAGCCAATTCAAGTGTGCTAAATTGGAGAATTTTGGTGGTATTCTCAGCTAAGAAATCTTCAGTATTTCAACATTTTTGGGAACAATCAATTAGTCTTCGGCATTGTTGGATTAGCGACTTCTAGCTATCGATCCAATGCATAACTTTCAGAAGGTCAGCATGTTTACCACATGTATCCATACCCAGTCAAGAGTATTATAGTTACATTTTCAGGGCCGTGTGGTTTGAGGGAGTAGCATCAAGTGTGGGAAAAATTGCGCTCAACCCCGAAGATAGTGATAAAATTAGTAAGGATATTGTAGGCCTGAAAGAGGTTGCGACAAGGACAAAAGGGAGATGAATGGGACTGTTATGCCCCTACAACAGTCTGTGAAAGGGGTAGAAGTGGTCGTGGGTGTTGGAGGAAGTGGCACAACTAGGAAATGAGTCCATTGTGTCATTCTGGGGTGCTGTGTGAGTTTTAAAAGAGCACAGATTTGTCTACACAGTCGCACTATTCTTGTTGCTGACTATTGGTGATAGCTGGGCACTCATTTGGAGAGCTGGGTGCACTTACTAGTGAAGACAAAATTCAAGATTAAAATCACACCAGTCAGCAGTGGACAGCATATAGCTAGGGCATCACTTACAGATCAGGTCGTTGGTCAACAACATGTTCCATTTTTTTATTTGCATACTTATACTTATATATCAGGCTTTTAGAATATTAATTATGTCCATTTTGTAAGGCCAAAAGTCACCATATATTATAAGGACTGTATTTCCAAGAATAAATATATATTGATATTGAATCTTTGAGTTGAGTCAATTTGTGTACACTCACAGCAATGTAATTTAATTGATTACCAACTGTTTGTCAAAATGCAATGCAATATTAGTATATCTTGTGATCCCATCAACTGTTTGACGAAAGTCCATAAGGCAATATTAGTCTTTTTGATGATCCTAGTAAGTGTTTGACAAAATTCCCTAAGTATTATATCAGTGTTTTAGTGATCCTAATAGTAAGGGTCATTACAAAAAGCCATTGCATTATTAGAAATAATAGTTGAAGGAACTCCAAATCTAGTAAGCAAACCTTCAAAAAAATCTAGAACATTGGTTTTGTTTGCTTATTTCAATGCCACTACTTCTGTCCAACATGTGAAGTAATCTATAGCAGTTAGAATCCATTTATGTCCTAAACTTGAAGGATGATTTATGAAACCAATAGAGTCCAATCCCCATTAGACAAAGGGTTGATCCACCACAATTGTTTGAAGAAGTAAGGCTACAAGTTTCACTTTTCCTACAAATATAACACACTGTTTGCACTTCCTTACCCATGCATGGTAATCACCAAAACTACTAGGCCAATAGTACCCAAATCTCATGATCTTAAGGGCTATAGTTCTTGCAAAAAAATGTCCACCATGTCCATCATGGAATTATTCAAGTAATCTTTGAGTCTGGCTTGGCTCTATACACCTTATCAATATGTCATTGATATCTTTCTTGAACAAAACACCATCAATAAGCAAAAATGGAATTGATTACAACCTAAAATATCTTTTATTTTAATAACTTAGATGAGAGGGATAAATACCATCTTGGAGATAGCTTACCAAGTCATCAAAACTAGCTGGAAGGTGAGGTATGATCAGTTGTAACCTTTTCATCATTTGACAACAAAATAACCTCATTAGTCTCTTGAAAGTCTTGATCTAAATGCTCACAAAGTTCGTTGCCTCTAATTAGCTTTGTGACCTTAATTTCCACATCATACTCCATTACCTTGGTTATCCAACCAACTCTCTTCTCATTTATATCTTTGTTCAAAAGGAACTCCTTGATGCTTGGATGAGAAACCATTAGGTGTATCTTATTGTTAGATAACAAGTATCTAAATTTTTTAATAAACCTTATAACTTAAAGAACATGTTTTTCAACAAAAGAATACCTTGTTTCATACTCTTCTAAGCCTTGACTAAAGAAAGCTATTGGTTGCTCCAAAGCCTCATGATTTTGTTGCATAAGAATGCCTGAAATGGTGTCCATGTTGGCATATGTATACAAAATAAAATCTTTTGTGAAATATAGATTTATAAGTATAGGAGTACTATCTATGGCCTTCTTAATATCTTCAAAACTTTTAAGTCCTTTAGACAAGCTAAAGCTCTAATTCTTCTTTAGCATGGCTGTAAGTGGCTTAGCTAAAATGACAAAATCTAAAATATATCTCCTTATGAAGTTGATTTTCCCAAAAAAGCTTTGCATAGCCTTCTTGTGATTAAACAAGGAGAGTGCAAGATTAATACTACCCTTTTAGAATCTATGATTAAACCATGCTTTGAAACAACATGTCCAAGAAGCTTACCTTCATGAACTGAGAAGGCATACTTTTTGAGATTTAGAGATACTCCAAATTGCCTACACCTTTCGAACACTTACTTAAGATGAACCATGTGATCCTCTACATTCTTTGAAAACACTATTATATCATGCAAATAAATAAGTAAAAAATTGTTAAGAAGGCCTTGGAATGCCATATCCATGGCTCTCTGAAAGGTTTCTCTAGAATTAGAGAAATTGAATGGCATCTTTCTGTATGAAAAAGTCCCCCACTTGGTTGTGAAGGCTATCTTAAATTGGTCCTATTCCTTGACTAAAATCTAATTGTAGCCACTATATCCATCTAACAAAGAAAACCTTTTTGAACCTACAACCGGCTGTTAAATTTATTCCACTGGTGGCAATGGATATGATCTTTAAGTGAAGCCCTATTCAAATCATAGAAGTCAACACACAATATAATCTCACCATTCTTCTTTCATATCTAAAAAATATTTTCCACTCAAGTTGAGTGCTTGATTGATAATATAATAGCTGACTCTATGAGTTTGTGAAGCTCAACTCTCTTCAAAGGCTCAAGCTTAGGATTGATGGGCCTTTGTCTTTGTCTCATAGGTTTAGTTTCAGCCTCTAACTCAATGGTGTGTTGAGTTAAACTTGGATCAAATCCCTTGAGATCACTATATTTCCATACAAATACATCAGCAAAACTTGTGCATAACTCAATGAAAGCTTCTTTTGGTGAAGGAGTGCATACCTTACCTAACTTCAAAATATTATTAGTTGTAATCTCTACATTGGCATAGTGTTCTTATTTTGTTGATAAGGATGACTTCTCCTTCCTTAACTTGTCATCACCACTAAAAATATTCTAAAGTGTGACCAATCCCTTGGGTAACTTATTTGTTTTTATTTGCATAACCTGATCACCATACTGCTGCAAATACTTTGATTGGTTTTTTGAAGAAAACTCAGCCTCCTTTTGTAAAAATCTCATAATTTGATTATCATCTTCTAACACTTTCCAATTCTCAAGATTATCTAGAACAGAAGGCCTTACAACCACCTTTATATGTGATTGAATTTTCTTGCTCTTTATATCAGCTGGAATGCTAAATTATGACCCAATGGTAACCAACCTATCTATGTGTTTATTTTTGCCTCTTGGTATTGCCTAAATTTTAAAAGCTTAAAAATATTCAAGTAAGTTCCATATTCTATGCTTGTAAGATTTAAGAAAGAAATTTTTACATACATTTAAACCTCTTACTTGGTGAACTATAAGTTCACTATCACCAAAAACTTGCAAGGAATGGAATTTAATCTTCCTAGCCCATTGCAAACTATGAACTAGTGCTTCATACTCGGCAACATTATTTGAACAACCAAACTAAAATTTAATAGAAGAGAAATACCTTTACTTTTTTGGAGAAATTAACATCATTCTATCTTTGGTACCATGCTTATTCCTCGATCTATCAAATTACAATTGCCACAAACCTTCACTAGATTCATCATCCTTAACCATAGCTAGAATTGGTACATCATTCTCGTGAAGGCAATACACATACAGTCCTTAAATTATATTATAAGAATCCTGCTCATGAAAAGTGGAATCCCACTCATCGATAAATAAATCTATAACTTCATCTAAAGGTGATCCATTTTCTACTCCACTAGTTTCTAGTATATCATCCGAGATGATACAGTTAGTGTTCACAACACTTGGCATATATGGCTCCATATGGAAACTTACAATAGGTTCAAAATGAATAATTAACTTGGTACCATACCTAGTTATAAACAACATATAAGTACAATCAATTGACAAATATCCCCCAATATTTGAGGTGAAGTCCTTTGAAAGGCACATAACAAAGTAAGGAGCAAGTCTACCACAAAAACATTATGTTGAATACTAACATTGGGACAAGCATGTAATGTCAATTTCAGATATTTGATGATGCTTACTATATTTTTTGGTGACCCATCTGATTTCAATACCCACTTAGTGTTTGACTCATAAACAAAGTCGAGCTTGCTACAATCTATTTAGGCATGACTGTACTACTAGCTCCACTATCCACCATACAGTTATAAACCAAAGTTTCACCTACTAGTAAAAAAAGGTATAAAGGAAGAGTTTTATTTGTTTTTACCTTAGTTCTATCTACCTTTACCATATTATTTACTTGATTTAATTGTTTCTTAGTTGGTTGATCTGAATCAACTAAGACAACACCTTCTTTCTCAACTGGGTTTGGAGACAATTTGAGCACTAAAAGCTCTTAGATGAGCATATATTTTTGTCCTACAATGGAAAGAGATTCCTACATGATAATGCTGATATTATAATTCTTCAGCTGATCCTATACTGAACTGAGATCCACCAACCTTTGGTTGTACTTTTTGAAAAACTAGTTGCTCACGAACTAGAGGTATTCGACGAATTTTACTAACTTTTATATTCTAATTTTTTTGAGTTGTAAGGGTAGCAAGTTTTTATTTTGTACTCTTAGAAAAAAATTAAGATTAGTTGAAGCATTTGTCTCCTCTTGAGCCTCATCAATGGCTCTTCTTTTAGCTCTAGTTATAGCTATAATTTGACCACTCATACTATTAGTTTCAACATCCTTAGTAAAATCAACATGATCATCCACTTGCCAATTTACATTAATGGCATCAGGATGACCTTGAACTTGTTGACTCTCTCCTTGTGATGTCAAACCTATATCTTGGTACTAACCTCCTTGAAAATAAAACTCTTCTTGTGTCATTTGTGGCATAGTGATGTTTTGTGACACCAAGGCTTGGTTTTGAGCATCATTGAGATTTGATGACTACCAACCTGAATCCTACATCAAGTTATTTTGAGGTGGGGAGGGAATAATGGCATTTAAAGTGGAATGAGCATTAGGATCAAGGGAAGCATAAGGCTTAGCTAGAGTTATGGATTTTTGAGTTTGATAAAGTGGTCTATTCTCTTTGAAACCTTGATAAGGAGGCCTTTGATCTTTGAAGGGCTGATAGGTGGTCTAATTTTGTTGATGATAGGGCCTATTAGCCTAAAATTATTATTTCTTGAGTTTTAGTATTTTATTTCCAAAGGATTGTAATAATCTTTTCAACTTTCCTATCTCACTAACTTGACTAGTAGGGGCTTCAATTTGAGATTGAGGTGATGGAATAGGAGCTAAGGATGGGATCTAAAGAATTTGAGGGGCTGGTATGGAATTTATTTCTAGAAATATAGGCATTGGGGGTCTTGGAAAAATCTTACTAGCTTGTATAAAACTATTCTCTACCCTCATTACAACCTCATAAGTATCTGGCAAGGTAGTACCACCCATTGATTTTATCATCACACTAATGTTAGAGTTAAGGGATTTAAAATAGTATAAGAATTCATATTTAGAGGATGGCATAATAAACATAGGTATTCTGGTCCATGAATTTTGGAATATGAGGTTAAAATCAGATATGAACTCATGAAGACTCTATTTATGGTAGTTAATTGCTCAACTAAAGATAGGTGATCAGATTTGTCCTCAAATTGTTTGACTAAGGCTGCACCCAATTCATCCCAAGTAGAAATGGAGTTTAGTGGAAGGTTTTATACCATTGAAATGATTTTCCTTTGAAGGAAGCAACAGTCAATCTAATAGTAACATTATCCTCAACAACATTATGGATTGAATAGAGAATAGCTACATCTTGCATATGCTCAGTAGGGGTTGTTTGATTTTCTCCAAAGAATAATGGGATAATTTTGAGAGTAGACACATGAATGTTGTCAAATTAGACTAGATTTAGTAGACTACCTCTATTGAATGGAACAAACACTTGGTTTGTGATGGCCATTTGGATAGTGGGGATTGTAGTGCCTAGAATAATAGGATAACCAGAGGATAAATATTTCTTTTGAGGATATGGATTTTTCCTCCTAAACCTTGATCTCTTATATGATATAGATTTAAAAGGAATACCTTTACTAGCTGACCTTGTGGTAACCTTTGACATGAAAATATTGCCTGAATGATGCTATGAGCTCTGCAACTAGATGTTGGTGATGATGAATATCATCTTTTGCTACAAAAATTATTTAGATATGCAAATAATTTTTTTGATGTCCCACCAATCATGCCAAAAACTATTGTCAATTAGACTCGCACCCTTGTGAAGGTAATTTTAGGCCTTCATAGTTTGCTGAAACATGGAAACAATCTTAGACTGTGGGTGGCCTAATCAATGGATTGAATCTCTAGATTCTAAGGGATAGCTCCCTTTGGTGTAATAATTAGGATCTCTACTCTACACTACAAAATATTGAGAAAAGGGAAAGGGGAAAATTGAAGAAAAAAATCCTATCTAATGATGGTGAGACACTTGTATTTTGGTTCATCCACTTAATTTGAGCTCCTAAAACACTGATTAAATAAGAAAAAGACTCAAATTTCAACTCCAATTGACTCCTATGCATCAATATTTCATGGAAAAGGTTCTATCTAGTGATCAAAGCTTGAGGAAAATGATAGAATAGGCCTTATTGAAGGCACTAAATAGCCACTTACATTCACTATAGAAAACAATCTTAGACTATGGGTGGCCTAATCAATGGATTGAATCTCTAGATTCTAAGGGATAGCTCCCTTTGGTGTAATAATTAGGATCTCTACTCTAGACTACAAAATATTGAGAAAAGGGAAAGGGGAAAATTGAAGGAAAAAATCCTATCTAATGATGGTGATACACTTGTATTTTGGTTCATCCACTTAATTTGAGCTCCTAAAACACTGATTAAATAAGAAAAAGACTCAACTTTCAACTCCAATTGACTCCTATGCATCAGTATTTCATGGAAAAGGTTCTATCTTGTGATCAAAGCTTGAGGAAAATGATAGAATAGGCCTTATTGAAGGCACTAACTAGCCACTTACATTCACTATAGAAAACAATCTTAGACTGTGGGTGGCCTAATCAATGGATTGAATCTCTAGATTCTAAGGGATAGCTCCCTTTGGTGTAATAATTAGGATCTCTACTCTACACTACAAAATATTGAGAAAAGGGAAAGGGGAAAATTGAAGCAAAAAATCCTATCTAATGATGGTGATAAACTTGTATTTTGGTTCATCCACTTAATTTGAGCTCCTAAAACACTGATTAAATAAGAAAAAGACTCAACTTTCAACTCCAATTGACTCCTATGCATCAATATTTCATGGAAAAGGTTCTATCTGGTGATCAAAGCTTGAGGAAAATGATAGAATATGCCTTATTGAAGGCACTAACTAGCCACTTACATTCACTATAACTTTAGCCAAAAGACATCAAACATAGAACATGACTTGCATTATCTGATCAACTATTAACTAGGTAAGAATTAGGACTTGACAAGGAAGAAAATTTTATCACATATGCAAATCACTGACATGCATTCACTATACCAACATTATAGAATCTAAAAATAGTCTTTTTATTTATTTGAAGAGGTTAAAAAACTTAAATTTTGGTAGATTTTAATCTTGCCAAAAGAGGGATCCTTAAAATGGCTAAAGAAGCCAACTTATATAGAAAAAGCATACAAAATGCAAGAGATTGGCACTGGAATTAGAGAGGAGATCAACTCCCACATCTCACAAGTCCAACTTTAGCTATTAAAAGATAACTAAGCCTTCAAATAATTTCTTTTTATCTTTTGTCTTGCATGAAAATCTCTTTGGCATTGAAAATGATGGAGAGCCCATGCAGTAATCATTATTAAAATCTTCAAAATTCATCAAACCTACATGGATCTTCAAGGTCGGCATAGAATTCTAGATGGTGGGCCCATCTTGGACTAATCTACTTCATGCATGAAAGCTATGCCAAATCTTCAAAGAGAAACTCCACTTGACACATTTGGAAGTTGAGTTGAAACAAAAGAAAGTCCGTTGCATGGAAAATAAGGAAAATGCATGACAAGCCTTGTCTAGTCAACTCTAAGTAACTCCACATTAACTCCTTAAACAACCATCCAATGCTAAACTGCTTGAGCTCTTCATGCATTTGAGTCTCCCTTTTAGAACTGAGAGAGTCGTGCTTGAAGGCAGCTACATGTCTTTGCCAAGTTTGAATAATTTGATTATTGCATTAATTATTTGGTGTGATCTTTATTGTAGTCTCGAACTATAGATCTTATTATAGATGGAAAAACAATATCTTTATTGGTTTTTGGCATGTTTATGCTATGATAGATGTGTCTAATCAAGCTTGGGTCACTCTGTATGTTTTGTATGTGAGCTATTAACTATGTCATAGGAGTCAAAAGGAGAAGTCCTCATTATCTTCTGTTGATTGGCTATCAAAATCCCACTAAGATCCTTTTGAAAACTTGGCCTTTTCTCATCCGTTGATCTCCTTTCTATATCTTGACAAGTGTCAAGCTTATAGTAATCTTGATGAACTTTTTAAAAAACTTGACCAACAGCTACGTGCAGGGGCTCAAACTTGATGTTTGTGAGCCCATCATTAATTCTTTTAGACTTTTGTTTTTGGCCAATTCTCCTGAAAGAATTAACCTCTCAATCCATTCCCTTTGATCTTATTTCTTGGTTCTTTCCCTTTAGACAAATTGCCCATGTCTTATCTCCCTGTTCATTTCCTTTAGACAAAAAGTCAAAGAGTTCTTTTTATTTATTTCTTTAAAACAATTTATCTACGGCTTATATTTAAGCACTTTTTCTTCAAACAAAATGTCCAAAGACTTATCTCCTACAAGAAAACTTCATTCGGATTTTCTTTCTTTCAAGTAATTTGACCAAAATAATTGTTTTGGCATTTTCTTTCTTTCAGGCAATCCTCCAGAAAAAATTTCTTCCTTTTGCTTTTAACAATTCCTTTGAATAATTTGTTCGAAGGAATTAGGTCTTCAGGTTTTTTACAATGAATAATTCCTACAGATAATTTGCCTAAAGGAATTTATGTAAATGCCCTTCAGCCTTTTGAAATGTCCCTTTGAAAAATTTGAAATGGACCATTTGTTGAAAATAACCCTTTGAATTTTTGATAAGTGTCCCTTCAAAAAAATTGGAATGGTCCTCTTACCCTTCAGAAGAATTAGAATGGACCATTTGCCAAAAATAACCCTTCATCTTTTTCAAATGAAGTTTTCTAAAGAAAAATGAACCCTTTGGAAAAATTGGAATGGTCCTCTTGAAATTGTTCCTTTAGATTTTTGCATTTGGACCTTTTTTGAAGGAATTATACTGTTCGACCTTTTTTGTAAAGGACCTTAAGAAACTTTGAAGAGTCCTTTAGACTTTTGGAATAGTCCCTTGACTTTTTGAAAATGTCTTTTCTAGATTTTTCACAAGGTCCTTTTGGAACTTTTGTAATGGTCCTTATGGCTTTGAAAAAGAATGAAATGATCATCAGAAAAGTTGAAAAGGACCCTCCAAAAGAATGAAAAGTGCCCTTGCATTTGAAGATACCCTTCATAATTTTGACAATGGACTTTTCATTCTAATTTTTTTCCTAAAAGACCAATTCCTCAAACTTTTTATTCAAATTCTTTTTTTAAAAACCCAAATAACTTATTATAGGAAAAGCCGAAGTTCTCTTTAAAACCTTCTCCTTTCAACTGCTCTCATCAAAACCAACACTTTCTTGCAAAGAAAAAGACAAGTTAAAAAAACACCCTAAATCACCTAAACAACCTTAAGACATATTAACAATGGATTCTTCAAGGACTTCTTAGGACCAATTACTAACTCACAAGACAAAACAAAATGGTATGCAAAGTTTTGAATGGTAGAGGTGACAATTTGATCTGCAGGGTCAAAATTGTCAACATGTAGTTCAACAAATTCAAAGGGAATACCTCTTGAAGCTGACCTTGTTGTCACCTTTGGCATGAGATGAATTTATTGTTTTGATACCAGAATGTTGAATCTTCCTTTTGGAGTTTCTAGATGTTGTTTGGGAGCTTAAATGCTACAAATTTGATGAAACCAACATCAATTTTGATTAATCTTCCTTGAAATGTGGTCTCACCAGGCATGACAAAACCTATTGTAGGCTTAATTTTCACCCTTGGAGAGGATTTTTAGGCCCTTTCCAATTGAGCTACACAAGAGAAACAACCCTAGGTTGTGGGTCACCTATGGTGGGGTTAAACCTCCAGAGAAGGATGACTTCCTCTTGATGCTCACGCTCACCTAAACTAATGTTTACATAAGGAAAAGGGTTAGAATGGGTTAATAAGGGATCCTAAAATGGCTAAAAGGTGATATACCAAAGTTAAAATGGAAACTCATACAATTTCAAACCCACACTGAATCAACATAAGACAACTATAACTCACACAACCTCACAATCTCACTAATTTCATAAATATTTCATAGAAGAGGTTCTATGTAGAACACTAATCTAGTACTACAATTTAGCTTGAAAACATCTTTAAAGAGGTAAGCAGAAGGATAGTGAATTAAGAAGACTCTCCTTCACAAATTCACCATACACAAGCATACTAAACACTGATTGAAGACAAGAGATAGGTAACTGATTGATCCTATTATTTCAAAAGGTAGTTCTTACAATATTTTGATAGGGTTTTACCATATCAAATGAGCATACTTTTTCAAGAGTCTCCATGAGTATCTTTGTCCCCAAAAAGAATGAAATTTTCTAAGAGTTGAGAACCCCAAAAAATGGGAATGAGACAAGGATATATAGGAGAAGGGAGAGAGAGAAATAAATGGGAGCCTGCCATCAAAAAAAGAACACACCAGCCTAGATCATTAATTGAGTCTTGAGCTACCACCTTTTTTCTAATGAATGCCTCACCACCTTTTTGATCAATCAAAACACTGCTCATGGCTTACCAGGTAGAAAAGTCCCCATAGGTTCTGAAGATGCATTTAATGCACTTAAATACAAATCACAACCACCAAATCCTTTTCTTTGATCCTTCATACCATCTCCCATTGAAGACAAAACTTCCATGCTCATGGATATGATAGAATCATGGCTCTATCTACTTTAGATAATTGTTTGTCAAAAAAATGGCCATGTTGAAGGATGAGACCCTTTAAATAATCCCATATATCTACCTATTGACAATTTTAACTCCACAAGTCAAATTGCAACCCTTATCATTTGAAACTTTGCATAAACATGCCTTTTTGGCCAAGTGTCAGAAATTGGTCTTTGCAATTTTTTTGAAGGGCTTCTTCCTTTCAAAAGGGTCCATTTCAACAATTTTCCTGAGGGACACTTCTTGAAAATATGGGATTTTCATAAGTCTAAAGGAATTGGGCTTGTTCAAATTGTTCAAAGGGTTCTTTTCAATAGCCAATGGACTTGACATCTTTTCTAAAAGGATTTCTTCAAAAAATTTATCCAAAGCAAAAGTCTGAAGGTCCATTGCAAAGTTCTGAAAGGACCTTGTCAAAAATCCTAAAAGGACCTTTTCAAAATGTTGAGAGACTTTACAAAAGTTTGAAGGTCCATTTCAAAGTTTCTGAAGGTCCTTATATAAAAAAAGGTCAAACGGTACAATTCTTTCAAAAAAGGTCCAAATGCAAAAAATTTGAAGGGAGGATTTCAAATAGGACTTTGCAACTTTTCCAAGGAAATTATTTTGGACATTTTGTCCGAAACAACCTTTTCAAAAATCATTTTAATTTTTTTGAAGGTCATTTTCTTTCAATCGAGGGTCCATTGCACAATCCCAAAAGGACATTAAAGAAAATTCCAAAGATAGATTTGCTTCAGACAAATTGTTCAAAGGAAATGTTCATCTAAAAAAACCTGAAGGGCAATTTAAAAAAATTGAAGGGTCATTTCTTTCAAAAAATGGTCCATTTCAATTCTTTCGAAGGTCAAGAGGACCATTCCAATTTTTCTGAAGGGACACTTATCAAAAGCCAAAGGATATTTTCTTTTAGCAAATGGTCCATTTCAATTTTGTCAAAGGATAATTCTAGTTTTTTGAAGGGTTCATTCCTTTTCAAAGAGGACCATTTGCAGAAGTTTGAAAAGTTTAAAAGCAAAAATATGAAAGGGCATTTCAAAAGGGAATTACAAAAGGGCAAAGGCACTTCACATATTTTTGAAGGATTTCATTTGGGAAAAAATCTTGAAAGAAATAGATAGAAGATATGAATTCCTTTGTACAAAATGTCTGAAGGAATGGTTCAAAGGAAGTAAGCCATGGAAAATTTGTTTGAGGAAAATGCCGAAGAAAAGAGAAAAGCCACATACAATTAGTCTGAAAGAAATAATTCCAAAGAAAGGCCCAAAGGAAATGAATGAAGAAGAAAGGCTCGAAGGAAATGAACAAAGAGGAAAGTTCATGGGAATAGACAAAAACAAAAAATCTAAAGGAATTAGCTTGAAACAGATCAACAGAGCAAGATTAATTCAAATAGTCAGTAACACTAAGGGGTTAATTAATCAATGACAAGTGACATAAGCACATTTTATGGCAAGTAGATCAATGTGGTCTACAATCTACATGAAAAACATGCAGAGTGACCCAAGATCAATCAGACATGTCCAAGACACGCACAAACATGCAAAAATCTAATAAAGATATTATTTTTTCCATCTATAAGAAGATCTATAGTCCAAGACATGCAGTTGCTTCAAGCATGACTCTCTCAATTCCAAAAAGGAGACTCGAATGCATGAAGGGCTCGAGGAGTTTAATGTTGGATGATTGTTCATGGAGCTAATGTGGAATTTCATGCATGCTTCAGTTTTCAAAGAGATTTATCATGTAAGTGGAAGGTCATTTCAAGTTGATTGGTCTTGAGTTGAGTTGACCTTTTGTCAAAGTACCACATCTATTTTGATTTATCTTTATTGAAGGCCTTCAACACTTCCAACTTGTTTAAACTAAAGTTCTTCACCTAAGGATTGGCACAACATCATCTCATGTAGGGTGAAGTTACTTGGAGTTGACTAGGCAAGGCTTATCATGTATCTTCCTTGTTTTCCATGCAAAGAAGGACTCTCTCTTATTTCATCTGAGCTTCCAAACGTATCAAGTAGAGTTTCTCTTTGAATATTTGGCATAGCTTTCCATGCATGAAGAAGAATAGTCTAAAATGGGCTCTCCATGATTTTTAACACCAAAGATATTTTCATGCAAGACATAAGACAAAAGGATATTATTAGAAGGCTTTGTTATCTTTTGATAGTTGAAGTTGGACTTGGGGTGATGTGGGAGTTGATCTCTTCTTTTATTTTTAGTGCGAATCTCTTGAATTTTTTATTCTTTTTATATATAATTTGGCTTTTTTAGCCTTGAATTTGATCCCTCTTTTGGCAAGATCAAACTCTACCAAAATTTGAGTTTTATAACCTTTTCATATAAATAGAAGGACTATTTTTTTAGATTATAGAATGCTTGTATAGTGTATTTATGTCAGTGATTTGCATATGTGATAGAATTTTCTTCCCTATCAAGTCTTGATTCTTACTTAGTTACTAGTTGATCAGATTATACAGGTCATGTTTTGTGTTTGTGTCTTTTGGTCGAAGTTATAATGGATGTAAGTGGTTTTGAGTGCTTTGAATTAGGCTTATTCCCTCATTTTCCTCAAGATTTGATCACCAGATAGAATATTTCACGAAATTTTGATGCATAAGAGTCAATTGGTGTTGAAAGTTCAATCTTTTTCTTGTCTAATTAGTGTTTTTAGGAACTCAAATTGAGTGGATGAACCAAACTATAGGTGTATCACCATAATTAAATAGGATTTTTTCCTTCAAGTTTCCATTTTCTATTTTCCCTTTTTCAGATAGTTGTAACATAGAGTAGAGATCCTAATTGATACACCAAAGGGAGCTAGCCCTTAGAATCTAGAGATTCAATTAGTTGATTAGACCACCCATAGCCTAGGATTATTTCCATGTTTTAGTAGATTGTGAAGGCCTAAAACTATCTTCACAAGGGTGTGAGTCTGATTGACAAATTTTTTTGGCATGCTTGATTTGACATTGAATAATTTTTTTGTATATCTGAAGAAGTTTTGTAGCAGAAGAAGATATTTATCATCACCAACATCCAGTTATAGAGCTCATAGAATCATTCAGGCAATTCTTTCATGTCAAAGGTTACCATAAGGTTAGAAAGTAAAGGTATTCCTTCTGAATTTATATCATATAATAGATAAAGTTTTAGGGGGGAAAATCCATATCCTCAGAAAAAATATTTGTCTCCTTGTTATCTTGTTGTTCTAGGCACTACAATCCCCACAATCCAAATGGATATCAAAAACCAGGTGTTTGTTCTATTAAATAGAGGTATCCCACTAAATCTAGCCTAGTTTAAATACATTCTTGTGTCTTTACTTAAAATTATCCCATTCTTCTCAGGAGAAAATCAAACAACCCCTATTGAGCATATCCAAGATGTAGTTAATCTCTATTCAGTCCATAATGTTGTTAAGGATAATGTTGCTATTCGATTGCTTGTTGATTCCTTCAAAGGAAAAAAATTATAGTGGTATATAAACCTCTCGCTAAAATATATTTATATCTGGGATGAATTGGGAGTAGCCTTAGTCAAGCAATTTGAGGATAAATTTGATCACCTATCTTTAGTTGAGTAATTAACTACCATAAATAGAGATCTTCATGAGTTCATGTCTAATTTTAACCTCATATTCCAAAAGACATGGACTAAGATACCTATGTTGATTAGAACATCCCTTGAATATGAATTTTGATACTATTTGAAAGCCCTTAACTTTGACATTAGTGTGACGATATAGTCAATGCGTGGTACTACCTTGCCAGATGCTTATGAGGTTGCAATAAGGGTAGAGAATAGTTTGATACATGATGGTAAGCTTTCTCCAAGGCCTCCAATGACTATATTCCTAGAATTGAATTCTATACCAGCCCCTTAATTTCCTTGAATTCCTCAAATTCCATCCTTAGCTCCTATTCCATCACCTCAAGCTAAAATTATGACCCCTACTAGTCAAGCTAGTGAGATAGGAGAGTTGAAAAGCTTGTTACAATAATTTAGGAATGGAATAGTGAAAATTAAGAGAGAAAAATATCCATCTAATATGCCCTATCAACAACAAAGTCAGACCACCTATCAGCTCTTCAAAGATCAAAGGCCTCCTTATCAAGGTTTCAGAGAGAATAGACCACCTTATCAAACACAAAGAGCCATAACTCCAGCTAAGCCATATGCTACCCTTGATCTTAATGATCCATCCAATTCAAAAGTCA
This sequence comes from Torreya grandis, assembly GCA_037957365.1. Classification (NCBI taxonomy): domain Eukaryota; kingdom Viridiplantae; phylum Streptophyta; class Pinopsida; order Cupressales; family Taxaceae; genus Torreya; species Torreya grandis. The sequence goes on from JARHVA010000055.1 coordinate 7,908,962, forward strand.
TTGTTACCACCCCACCTCAAAACAACTTGATGCAGGATTTAGATTAGCCATCCTCAAATCTCAATGATGCTCAAAACCAAGCCTTGGTATCACAAAACATCACTATGCCATAAATGGCACAAGAAGAGTATTCTTTTCAAAGAGGTCAATACTAAGATACAAGATTGACATCATAAGGAGAGAATCAATAATTTCAAGGATAATGTGATGCCATTAATGTAAATTGGAAAGTGGATGATAATGTTGCTTTTATTAAGGTGTTGAAACTAACAGTACAAGGGGTCAAGTTGCAACTATAACTAGAGCTAAAAAAAGAGCCATTGATAAATTGTATGAGGTGAAAAATATTTTAAGTACTCCTAATGTTGTTTATAAGAGTACAAAATAACAACTTGCTTCCCCTACAACATAAAAAAAGTGGAATATAGAGGTTAGTAAAGTTCATCTAATACCCCTAGTTCATGACCAACCAATTTTTCAAAAAGTACAACCAAAGGTTGGTGGATCTCATTTAAATATAGTGGATCATATGAAGAATTATAATATAACCATTAGCACATGGGATTATCTTTCCATTCTAGGACAAAAATATATGCTCATCCAAGAAATTTTAGCTTTCAAAATTTCTTCGAAACTGGTTGAGAAAGAAGGTGTCATCTTAACTAATTTAGATAAGCCAACTAAGAAACAAGTACAATAAGTAAATAAGATGAAAAAGGTGGATATAACTGAGTAAAAATAGATAAAACTCATCCTTTATACTTTTTTTTGATATTAGGCGATACTTTGGTTCATAACTATATGGTGGATATTGGAGCTAGTAGTACAGTCATGCCTAAACAGATTACAGACAAGCTTAGCCTTGTTTATGAGCCAAACACTACGGTGATATTAAAATTATATGGGTCACCAAAAAAAATGATAGGCATCATCAAATATCTGAAATTTATATTACATGCTTGTCCCAATGTTACTATTCAGCAGGATGTTGTTGTGGTAGACTTGCCTCCTTACTTTTCTATGTGCCTTTCAAGGGACTTCACCTCAAAGATTAGAGGATATTTATCAGCTGATTGGAATTATTTGTTGTTAAAAACTAGGTATGGTATTAAGGTAATGATTCATTTTTAATCCATTTCACCTTTCCATATGGAGCCATATATGCCAAGTATTGTGAACACTAATTGTATCATCTTGGATGATATACTAAAAGCTAGTGGAGTAGAGAAAATAGATCACCTTTGGATGAAGTTATAGATTTATTTATTGATGAGTGGGATTATAATTTTCATGAGCATGATCCTTATAAGATGATTGAATAACAAGGACTTGGTGTGTATTGCCTTTATGAGAATGATGTACCAATTCCAACCATGGTTAAGGATGATGAATCTAGTGAAAGTTTATGGCAATGGTAATAGAGTTAAAATGATATTATTTTATACAATAAATCAAAGCTATTTCTTTTCTATTAAATTTTATTTTGGTTGTTCAAACAATATTGTTGAGTATAAAGCACTAGTTCATGATTTGCAGTGGGATAAGAAGATGAAGGTCAACACCTTGCAGGTTTTTGGTGATAGCAAATTATAGTTTACCAAGTAAGAGGTTTGAATGTATGTAAAAATTTGTTGCTTAAATATTAAAAGCATAGAATATGGGACTTGAATATTTTTGAGATTTTAACATTCAAGCGATACCAAGAGGAAAGAATAAATACGTAGATAGGTTGGCTACCATTGGGTCACAATTTAGTATCCTAACTGATATAAAAAATGAAAAAAATTAGTCACATATAAAGGTGGTTTTAAGGCCTTTATTTCTAGATACTCATGAGAATTGGCAAGTGTTCGAAGATGACAATCAAATTGTGAGATTATTGCAAGCGGAGGTTGAGTTTTCTTCAAGAAACCAATCAAAGTATTTACAGTAGTATGGTAATCAAGTTGTGAAATTAAGAAAAAATAAGTTACCCAAGGGATTGGTCACACTTGAGAACATTTTTAGTGGTGATGATGAGTTAAGGAAAGAGAATTCATCCTTGTCAACAAAGGAAGAACACTATGCTAATGTAGAGATTGCAGCTGATAAGATTTTGAAGTTGGGTAAGGTATGCACTTCTTCACAAAAAGAATCTTTCATTGAGTTATGCACAAGTTTTGCTGATGTATTTGCATGGAAATATAATGATCTCAAGGGATTTGACCCAAGTTTAGCTCAACACATCATTGAGTTAGAGGCTGAAACTAAACCTGTGAGACAAAGACAAAGGCCCATCAATCCTAAGCTTGAGCCTTTGATGAGGGATGAGATTCACAAGCTTATAGAGTCAGCAATTAGTTTTCCAATCAAGCACTCAACTTAGGTGGAAAATCTTGTTTTAGTATGGAATACGAATGGTGAGATTAGATTATGTATCGACTTTCATGATTTGAATAGGGCTTCACTTAAAGATCACTATCCATTGCCATCAATGAAATAGATTTTATAGTTGGTTGCAAGTTCAAAAAGGTTTTCTTTTGTTGGATAGATATAGTGGCTACAATCAGATTTTGGTCAAAAAAGAGGACCAATTTAAGATAACCTTCACAACCAAGTGGGGGATGTTTGCATACAAAAAGATGCCATTCAATTTATCTAATGCTAGAGTAATCTTTTATAGAGCCATGGATATGGCATTTCGAGGCCTTCTTAACAAGTTTGTACTTGTTTATTTGGATGATATAATAATGTTTTCAAAGAGTGAAAGTGATCACATGGTTCATCTCAAGCAAGTGTTCGAAAGGTGTAGGCAATTTTGGGTATTTCTAAATCTCAAAAAGTATGTCTTCTCAGTTCATGAAGGTAAGCTTCTTGGATAATTTGTTTCAAGGTATGGTTTAAGCATAGATTCTGAAAGGGTAGACTCTATTCTTGTACTCTCCTTGCCTAAGCACAAAAAGGCTATGAAAAGCTTCTTTGGAAAAATCAACTTCATAAGGAGATATATTTTAGATTTTGCCATTTTAGTTAAGCCACTTATAGTCATGATAAAGAAGAATTAGAGCTTCAACTGGTCCACAGAAGGAGTTAAAAGTTTTGAAGATATTAATAAGGCCATAACTAGTGCTTCTACACTTATAAATCTAGATTTCACAAAATATTTCATTTTGTATACATATGCTAACATGGACACTATTTTAGACATTCTTATGCAACAAAATCATGAGGCTTTAGAGCAGCCAATAGCTTTTTTTATTCAAAGATTGGAAGAGTATGAAAAAAGGTATTATTTTATTGAAAAACATGTTCTTTCAATTATAAAGTCTCTTAAAAAGTTTAGATATTTGTTGTCTAACAATAAGATACACCTAATGGTTTCTCATCCAAGTATCAAGGAGTTCCTTTTGAACAAAGATATAAATGAGAAGAGAGCTGGTTGGATAACCAAGGTAATGGAGTATGATTTGTAAATTAAGGTCACAAAGCTAATTAGAGGAAAATTACTTTGTGAGCATCTAATCAAGACTAAAAAGAGACTAATGAGGTTGTTTTGGTGTCAAATGATGAAAAGATTGCATTTGGTCATACCTTACCTTCCAACTAGTTTCATGACTTGGTAGCTATCTCCAAGATGGTATTTATCCCTCTCATTTAAGTTCTTAAAAAAAAATAAATTAGGTTGTAATCAATACCATTTTTGCTTATTAATGGGGTATTGTTCAAGAAAGATATCAATGGCATGTTGCTAAGATCTATAGAGCCAAGCCAAACTCAGAGATTGCTTGAAGAATTCCACGATGGACATGGTGGAGGACATTTTTGTGTAAGAATTGCATCCCTTAAGATCATGAGAGGTGGGTACTATTGGCATAGTATATTTGGTGATTGCCATGCATGGGTTAGGAAGTGCAAACAATGTGCTATGTTTGTAGGAAAAGTGAAACTTGCAGCATTACATATTTAACCAATTACGATGGATCAGCCCTTTGTCCAATGGGTATTGGAATTTATTGGTCTCAGAAATCCTCCTTCAAGTTTAGGACATAAATGGACTCTAATTGCTATAGATTATTTCACACATTAGACAGAAGTAGTGGTATTGAAAGAAGCAAATGAAACCAATGTTCTAGATTTCTATGAATGTTTTCTTAATAGATTTGGAGTTACTTCAACTATTATTTATGATAATGCAATGGCTTTTATAGGATCTAGGATCAGCCAATGGGCTATCTAGCATGGAATTTATCTGAGTGCTTCATTAAACTATTATCCACAAGGAAATGGCCTTGCTAAATCTATGAATAATAGACAATCAGAGGTCATGTCATCTCAAGTTGAAGTCAACTCTATGGGTTGATAGGATCACCTACAAAAGATCAATAGCCAACTCTCCATACAATCTGGTATATGGTAAGGAAGCAAGGTTACCTATTTCTCTCAAGTTTTTTGCTTTGGAACTAATGCATCAACTTGAGTCATTGGAGAATGAGCCTATAGAGATAAGGTATGTAAAGATTATAGATTTGGAAGAGATAAGAAATCAATCCATACTAGCCATGGAAATTCATCAAGCACAAGTGAAGAGAGATTTTGATAAAGGAGCTTTGTCATGAAGTTTCAAGGAAGGAAATTTGGTCCTCAAGTGGGATGAGGATTGAGCTAAACTAAGAAAGTACACAAAGTTTGACTCCATTTAGAGTGGCCCATACATAATCCCCAACTGCAAATCTTACAATGCCTTCCAACTTGCAAAGATAGATGGTGAAGATCTTCCAATCCCAGTCAATGGGATACATTTAAAATATTTCCATTGAAGAGAAAAGTTCCTTATACATAGTTTGTTTTCCTCAAAGTGTTGTTCAAGCACATTTAGTTTAGTTATGTTTTGTCCCAAATAAGTGATTTATTTGCACATTTACTTTGTTTAGTTAGTTTTCCCTACTTTGTGTGTTTTCCTTCTTATTTTGGAAGATGAAGGTTGTTTCATGCCGAGTCAAATGAGAATTTGCAGTCATGGATCAAATTTGTCATTACTTTGTGAGTCCAGGAGACATGTAAATGGTCTAGTTCTTAAGCATAGCAGGCATGCTCCCTAGCAGAGTCACCAAAATGTTGACAATTTTGACCTCACAGGTCAAATTGTAACCCTTATCATTTGAAACTTTGCATAAATATGCCTTTTTGTCCAAGTGTCAAAAATTGGTCTTTGTAGTTTTTTCGAAGGGCTCCTTCCTTTCAAAAGGGTCCATTTCAATAGTTTTCCTAAGGGGCACTTCTCAGAAAAATTGGATTTTTATAAGTCTAAAGGAATTAGGCTTGTTCAAATTGTCCGAAGGGTTCTTTTAAATAGCCAATGGACTTGACATCTTTTTCAAATGGATTGCTTTGAAAATTTTGTCTAAAGCAAAACTCTGAAGGTCCATTGCAAAGTTTTGAAAGGACCTTGTCAAAAATCCCAAAAATACCTTTTCAAAAAGCTGAGGGACTTTTCCAAAAGTCTTAAGGTCCATTGCAAAGTTTCTGAAGGTCCTTATCAAGAAAAAGGTTGAGCGGTACAATTCCTTTGAGAAAGGTCCAAATGCAAAAAATCCAAAGGGATGATTTCAAATAGGACTTTGTAACTTTTTTGAAGAAACTATTTTTGACATTTTGTTCGAAACAACCTTTCTAAAAGTCATTTAATTTTTTTCAAAAGTCATTTTCTTTTGCCCGAGGGTCCATTGCACAATCTCGAAAGGATATTGAATAAAAGGTCAAAGATAGATTTCCTTCAGAAAAATTGTCCGGAGGAAAGGTTCATCTCAAAAAACTTGAAGGGAAATTTAAAAAATTTGAAGGGTCATTTCTTTTGGCAAATGGTCCATTTCAATTCTTCCCAAGGGCAAGAGGACCATTCCAATTTTTCTGAATGGATACTTATCAAAAGTCAAAGGGTCTTTTCTTTCGATAAATGGTCCATTTCAATTTTCTCAAAGAATAATTCCAATTTTCCAAAGGGATCCTTCCTTTTCAAAGAGGACCATTTGCAAAAATCTGAAAGGGCATTTCAAAAGGGCAAAGGCACTTCACATATTTTTGAATGATTTCCTTCGCGAAAAAACTTGAAAGAAATAGACAGAAGATATGAAGAAGGAAGTAAGCCACATAAACTTTATTTGATGAAAATGATGAAAGTAGAGTCTAAAGAGAAAAGCCATGGAAAAATAGTTTGAAAGAAGCAATTCCAAATAAGACCCAAAAGAAATGAATGAAGAAGAAAGGCCTGAAGGAAATGAATGAAGAGGAAAGTCTGTGGGAATAAACAAAAACAAAAACTCTGAAAGAAATAGATAACAAAAATTAGATTGAAGGAATTAGCTCAAAATAGATCAACGAAGTAAGATTAAGTCAAATGGTTAGCAAATCCAAGGGGCTAATTAATCAATGATAAGTGGCATAAGCACATTCTATAACAAGTAGATCAACATAGTCTACAGTCTACATGCAGAATATGTAGAGTGACCCAAGCTCGATTAGATGCATCCAAGATAAGCAAGAGCATGCAAAAATTCAATAAAGATATTATTTTTTCCATCTATAAGAAGATCTATAGTCCAAGACATGCAACTGCTTCAAGCATGACTCTCTCAATTCCAAAAGGGAGACTCGAATGCATGAAAGGCTCAAGGAGTTTAACATTGGATGATTTTTCAAGGAGCTAACATGGAATTTCATGCATGCTTCATTTTCCAAAGATATTTTTCATGAAAGTGGAAGGCCATTTCGAGTTGATTGTTCTTGAGTTGAGTTAACCTTTTGTCAAAGTACCACATCTATTTAGATTTATCTTGATTGAAGGCTTTCAACACTTCCATCTTGTTCAAATTGAATTTCTTCACCTAAGGATTGGTGTAGCATCATCTCATGCAAGGTGGAGTTACTTAGAGTTGACTAGGCAAGGTTTATCATGCATCTTCCTTGTTTTCCATGCAAATAAGGGCTCTCTCTTTTTCATCTCAACTTCCAAACGTATCAAGTGGAGTTTCTCTTTGAATATTTGGCATAGCTTTCCATGCATTAAGAAGAATAGTCTAAGATTGGCTCTCCATCAATTTTAATGCCAAAGAGCTTTTCATGTAAGATATAAGACAAAAGGATATTGTTATAAGGCTTTGTTATCTTTTGATAGCTAAAGTTGGACTTAGGGTGATGTGGGAGTTAGTCTCCTCTTCTATTTTTAGTGCCAATCTCTTGGCTTTTGTATGATTTTTCTATATAAGTTGAATTTTTTAGCCTTGAATTTGATCATTCTTTTGGCAAGATCAGACTCTACCAAAATTTGATTTTTGTAACCTTTTCAAATAAATAGAAGGGCTATTTTTTAGATTCTAGAATGTTGGTATAGTGTATTTATGTCAGTGATGTGCATATGTGATAGAATTTTCTTCCATATCAAGTCTTGATTCTTACCTAGTTACTAGTTGATCAGATTATGTAGGTCATGTTCTATGTTTGATGTCTTTTGGCTTAGGTTACAATGGATGTAAGTGGTTGTTAGTTCCTTGAATCAGACCTATTCCCTCATTTCCCTCAAGCTTTGATCACCGGATAAAACCTTTTTATGAAATACTGATGCATAGGAGTCAATTAGAGTTGAAAGTTTAGTCTTTTTCTTGTCCAATCAATATTTTTAGGAGCTCAAATTGAGTGGATAAACCAAAATATAGGTGTATCACCATCATTAGATATGATTTTTTCCTTCAAGTTTCTCTTTTCCCTTTTCCCAATAGTTTGTAGTGTAAAATAGAGATCCTAATTGATACACCAAAGGGAGCTAGCCCTTAGAATCTAGAGATTCAATCTGTTAATTAGGCCACCCAAAACCTAGGATTATTTCCATGTTTCAACAGACTATGAAGGCTTGAAACTACCTTCACAAGGGTGTAAGTCTGATTGACAACACTACCCTCACTCAAATTTTGGACCAAATCTTTTCTATAGATGAAAAACCAATCTCATTTATTGTTTTTCCTATAGCCACATATATCGATGTAGATGTATAGACTGCATAACTTCTTTTGATCTCCATTAGGTTTAAAAGACCTATATTTTACCTTTGAGTGTCCATAAAAATTGAGATCTCATCATATATAGGGGTTCTTCAAAGAAAGGTGAACATAGTCGTAGAACAAACCCTACATGCCATAAATATATGAACCAAAGGTTTGTATTTAGCCTTAATGGTGATTATTTTATGTCCTTTATACCTGATTGCATGGCTATGTCCACAACTTGGAATTTTATCAAGCTCTAATGGAATAATGATGACCCTACAAGACCTTGTTTACCTTAGTCTAAAATGGTTCCTCTGGTTCAACCTCATATGTCAAATATTACTCAGGCCAATCAAATTGCTCCAACTTGTCTTCATTCTCATTGGCCCCATAGGTCCTCACTATTAGATATTGACCCTTTTGACCTCCTTCACACCTTTTTAATCTTATATGAATGCCCATGAGCCCTTGGATTCTTGCCAAGAAGATTATTTGACATGTTGACTTGCTCACACATCATCATATCATAATGTATGATTAGACACCAACCATTAGATCTATTCAAACCCATTATTTGAACCCTAATGGCTATTTTTGAATATATAGATTGTACCCCTTGAAAGGATACTCAGCTCCTTTCCTCCATATGGCACAATGAAAATATTCCTCTTACTTTGGGTGGTAAACTTGAGGGATGAATCTCTAGATTAGGGGCTATCTCCCCTTGATGCACCTTGAGGCCCTAGATTTCCTACTACTAACAATGGGAGGGGTGAAAAGAGAGAGAGATAAAATGAAAAATAGAACCTAACTAATGTGGTGATCCACCAAATTGGTTGGTCTACTCAGCTTTTACCTACACTTTACACCAACAAGAAGCCAACAGACACTTCATTCAAATGAGAAAATGACTGCATCAATGTTTCAACAAGGGATCCTATGAAGGTATAGGGAGGAAGAAACTACTAGAGGTGTTCAAAAGACACACTATTGGATAGTCTATTCATATGCACTTATGCTTTGAGCTAGACACTTCTTGTTGACATGTAGAAAAGGATTCACAATACACTAGATATGCTGGTATAAACTTTTGAAAGCCTTAAAGGAAATGACTGAACATAAGATAAGACCATAGACATATACAAAAGTGCAACTCAAATGGAGGTAAAACACTTATTTTGACTCAAGGTAAATTTCTGTATGGCTTCTCCATAAAATGCTGAGAGATCCTTTTCAAAATGAGAAGTTACAATTATATAGAGAACTTGAGAAACAAATAATTGACCAGTCAAGGGAAGGAAACCCATGTTGTATTAATCACTCATAAAATGACCACACCAATGATATTTCCATCTATTCTTAAATGCATATGGGAAAGCCATGTTGTATGTGCTTAAGTCATTGCCCTTGATGTTCGGGCCTGCAAGAGCATGGGTTCTCTGAACAACTGACAAGGCCATCTCAAAGATATGTTGACTAGGCCATGCCCTCTTCAATGCTGAGTGCAATTAGATGTTCATTAATGGAAAAATAAGAAAACATGGGCCTCTCCTCTTCAATGCTCACAACCAATTCCTTTATTGGTTTTCAGTGGAGATTATTACACCTAAGTGTATTCAATTCTCCTGTTGATGACTCATGTGCCACCTACCTTGGTCTGGTTCATCCTTGGGTCTGTGCTTTGACTTAATACACCACTTGGATAGTTTTTAGATTTTTTCTCATGTGTGCATGCTTGAATTATGAGTTACCCACTTTGTTTTCTCTTTCCTTGCTATTTCCCCCTTTCCCTGACAATTCAGGCTCTCAATGCTTATGAATTTCCTCTCAGGCTCTTTTTATTTTCGCTGTTCACTGAGTCATTCCTCAAGATCTCAGGCTTTTAAATTCCTTTGGATAAAATGTCTAAAGGAATTCCTTTGAATATTTTTTTTAAAGAATTCTTCTTTTTCTATGTTTGCACTTTTGGACTTTCTTTGGTAGGCCTTTAGGCTTTCTTTCCTTCATTTCTTTAGACAAAATGTCTGAAGGAATTCCTTAAGACATTTTTTTTGAAATAATTCTTCTTTGATTTCTTCTCAATGGCTAGCTTATCACCTTGAAATTAATGTTCATGGGCCTATCACCAAACATTTGAATCCCAACGGCTAGCTTATCACCTTGAAATTGACATTCATGGGTCTCTCACCCCTAGGACAATTACTTCAACCTTTTGCAAATAAACTTTTTCAAAGGGAAAGTGACCCTTTAGAAAAATTTAAAAGGTCCTCTTTTCAAATCCAAGTGACCTCCGCAAGGACACCTACCCTTCATAATTTTGTCTTCCAAAATTTTTTGGACTTTTTTCGACTATCAAATTTTTTTAGACAAAATGTTCGAAGGAATTCCTTCAGACATTTTGTTTGAAAGAATTCTTCCTTGAGTTTTCCTCCGTGTATTTCCTTCAGAAAAAAAGTTTGAAGAAATTCTCTCTTGGCCTATCATCCTTTCTAAAGGGCAAGTCCATTTCAGGCTTTCTACCTCACCCTTTTGCTTCAACCAGCTACCCTCCATAAGGGCAATTTGAGTCTAAAGTCACCCTTCAGACTTTTGAAAAGGTCCACCCTACTTATCACCTACCCCCCATAAGGGCACCTTGGCATCCAAAGTTTCCTTTTAGAAGAATTGAAAAGGTCTTCTTCTCAAATCTAAGTGCCCTCTGCAAGGGCACCTACCCTTCAAACTTTTTGTAAATGAGCCTTTGGCCGTTTGAACTTGGTCTATTTTGCCGATAAAAAGCCCTTTGAAGTAATTTAATTGCCTTGTTAAGAATTTGAGACCAAATTGAGTTTGAATTCAACTCTTTCCTATCAGACCCGAAATCACTTGGCAAGTAAAAGAGGAAAACACTTAGTTTTTTCATGGAAAATGACCTATCAAAGAAAAGTTGCATAAGACAGCTGAGGGATGAACTAGCTAGAACCTGGATTAAAATACTCTTGAAATAAAAAGAAGAGGGATGCCCAATTTTGGCCTATAGGACCAAGAATTAGTCAACACATTTGGTGATTCATAGGGGAAGCATGCCTGCTATGCTTGAGAAGACTGGTGGCCTAAAAGTCCATTGGGCATGGAGTTAGGATACAGCTTAAAAAGCTAGAAACAACCTTGTAAAAACCTAAGAACCAATAAATATTTACCCTAAATGATAAATAAAACACACACAAAGGATAAAAAACACTAAACACATGCATAAAAGCACTTAGGGAAAATGAGGAAAAGACATGGAAACTATGTACATGGCAAAAAAAGCTAGTGACAATGTTTAAGATATATCCCATTGACTAGGATATGTAGCTCTTCACCATCAAACTTGGAGAGTTGGAAAGAATTATGTTGCTTGCATTGGATGATGACATATGGGCCACTCCATAAGGCATCAAACTTTATGTGCCTTCTAGGTTTAGATTGGTCCTCATCCCAGTTCAAGACAATGTCACCTTCTGAGAAGATACTTGACGTAGACCTCTTGTCAAAATGATTCTTTATTTGTTGTTGGTGGCTGGTCATTGCATCCATGGCTTGATCTCTTTCTTCTTGAAGCTCCATTAGCTCATAATACCTATCTTTTAGGCTATCACTCTCAACCAATTATATCTTATGAGGAAGATCCAAGGCTGGAAAGTCAATTGAAATAGGGAGTCTAGCTTCCCTTCCATACATGAGTGTGTATGGTGAATTCCCAATCACCCTCTTTAGAGTGATCCTATTTACCCAAAAATTTATCTTCAACTTGACATGCCAAGTCCTTTTATTTTCCTCCATTATCCTTTTAATGATCTTGATCATATTCTTATTTATGGACTTGACCAACCCATTCCCTTATGGGTAGTAGTTGGAAGAAGTGCTGAGATAGATTTCATACTTTAATGCCCACTCACTTGTCTTTATTTACAAGAAAGCCAATGCATTATCTAAAATTATTGTGGATGGGACTCCAAATCTTATCACTATGCCTTCATATAAGTCTAGGACTGCACTCTCATTGGCATCTTTTAAAGCTATGGTTTCTACCAATCTTGTGAAATAATATATATTAGTTAAGACTCACTTGTGTCCAGCACTAGAAGGAGGGTTGATTAGTCCTATGAATTCCAAACCCCATTGCATGAATGACTGTTCCACCTGAATAGGATGAAGAGGCATTGCAGCCCCCATTGCTTCCCATCAAATAAAGTGCATTTTTGACATTTCCTCACCCAAGCATGAGTGTCTCTAAAAAAACTAGGCCAAAAGTTATCAACCCTCATAATCCTTGTAGTTGTGGCCTTAGGAGCAAAATGGCCATTGATGGAACTCAGATAGTACTCTATCAACTTGGTTTGAGTCAATGCATCTCAAGAGTACCCCTAAAGGTCCTTTTTAAACAACACTCCATTAACTAGGACATAAGGAAGAGATTAGAGCCTAAAATACCTCCTCTTAGCCCTATCACGACTTTGTGGACACTCACAAGTTTAAAGGAAATGAACCATGTCTTATGCCCAACTCTTCATGATTGTAGGTATTTTTGATGCAACTTGATCATGGAGCACCAAAACATCCTCCTTCGGCTCTTTGTAGTCTATAGCAAGGTGTTTACATAGCCCTCTTTCCCTTACCATCTTGGTGGTCTTGATCTCTACATTTTACTCCATTACTTTAGTGATCCACCCTACCATTTTTTCATTCAAGTCTCAGCTCAGCAAGAAGTCTTTTCCACTAGGATGTGGCACCATGATGTGTATCTTGTTGTTAGACAACATATGTCTAAATTTCTTCAGACCTCGTATGACTGCAAGAACTTGTTTCTCAAAATATGTGTACCTAATCTTGTAGCCTTCTAAGCCTTGGTGAAAAAAAGTGAGAGGTTGTTCTAAATTCTCACCATTCACTTGAGTGAGCATATCAAATATTACCTCTTCATTTCCAAAGGTGTAGAGATTAAAGTCCTTAGATAAATCTAGACTAGTTAGGGTGGGAGCTTAGATGATAGCTTGCTTGATGCCTTCTAAGCTTTCTCTTCTCCTTATTGTCCATGTGAACATCACATCCTTACTCAGCATGGAAGTTAGTGGCTTGACCAGCTCAACAAATTTATGAATGAATCTCCTAATAAAATTTATTTTGCCAAAAAAACTTTATAAGCCCTTCTTGTGCTTAGGCAAGGACAATACTACGATATCATGCACTCTTTTTGGATCAATAGACAAGCCTTCTTTTGAAATGACATGGCCTAGTATTTTTCCTTCGTGGACAATAATCATGCATTTTTTAGGGTTGAGAGAGATGTCAAACTCTCTACACCTATCAAAGATTTGCCTCAGGTGCTTCAGATGTTCACTTGCCTCCTTGGAGAAGACTGTCACATCATCAAGATAAACCAACACAATGTCATTTATCAAACTTGGAAAGCCATATCCATAGTGCATTGGAATGTAGCTCCAACATTTGATAATCTAAATGGCATCTTCTTGTAGGAAAAAGTTCCCCACTTCGTGGTGAAGGCTATCATGTACTGGTCAAAATCTTGCACCAAAATTTGATTGTATCTAGAGTAGCCATCCAAGAGGGATAATCTTTCACTACCTTTCACCATCTAAAGAATCTACTCCATACTTGGGAGGGGATAGTGATCTCTTAATGAGACTCTATTTAGGTCTCTAAAATCTATACACAATTTAATCTCTCCATTCTTCTTCTTAATGGGGACCGAATTGGCCAGCCAAGAAGAGTGTTTGATAGGGAAAATGATCCTCGAATCGATCAGCTTGGTGAGTTCCTTCCTCATGAGAGGCACAATCTTTGGGTTGATTGGCCTTTGTTTTTGCTTGATGGTTTTGACACCTTCTTCTAGCTCAATGGTGTGCTAGGTCAAGCTTGGGTCAAACCCCTTCAAATCACCATACTCCCAAGCAAAGACATCAACAAACTCTTGGCATAACATAATGAAAACATGCTTTTCTTCATTGGTACATACCTTCCCAAGTGCAAGCAACTTATCCTTGTAGATCTCTACCCTTTCATAATTTTCTTTCTTGGTTGACATGCTTGCTTTGTCCTTCTTGAGTTGGTCATTCTCATTGAAGATACTCTCACGAGTTACCAAACCTTTGGGAAGCCTGTAGGTCTTTAGCTGAACAATCTACCCATCATACTACTGCCACAGTTTGGACTAATTTTTAGAAGTGAACTCAGCTTCATCTGAAAGAAAAGTGCTATTTTTTAGTCACTTTCAAACACTTGCCAATTGGTGACATTGTTTGGTATGGAGGGCCTCACTATCACCTTTAAATGGTGTTGATTCTTACTTTGTCTCACTCCCTTTGGGATATCAAACTGAGCACCAACTACTGCTAGTTTATCTTCATGCTTGTTCTCCTCTCTTGGGATGGAATTGATGTTGAAAGCAGTGAATCTCTCTATTAGGTCCCATGCTCTGTGCTTGTAATACTTGAATAGAGATTTCTTGGTCAAGTTTTGACCCCTCACCTGGTTCACAATCAACTCGCTATCTCCAAACACTTACAATTCTTTGATTCCTCTCTTCCTTTCCCATTCTAGACCATGAACAAGAGCTTCATACTCTGCTATATTACAAGTATAGGAGAACTAGAATGTGAAAGCTAAAAAGTATTTCTACTTTGAAGGTGAAACCAACATTGCTCCACCACTAGCTCCCAACTTACTTCTAGACCCATCAAAGAATAGTTGCCACAAACCATAGTCTTCTTGGTTTGCCTTCATCAAATTCAAAATGAAAGCATCTATTTTGTTGTTCCCAAAATCCATCACTCATTTTTGGGGACAACATATCAAATATTTTGGTCTTGCAGACCAAAATCATCTCTTCCCTTCTCAAAAAATGTTCTGAGTGCTCCAATTCTTCAATTATTCAAGCTTTTTTAGCTAAGGGACTCACAAGTTCAATAGGTTCAATGACTTCAACAGGTAAGATCTCACAAAGAAACAAGTTCCCAACACTTAGGCATTTTCAAGGTTGGTTCAATGTCGAAGTTCAATCAAAAGGTCCATTGGTAGGCTTCAAACAAAAGATTAAACCATTGAACCATTGAACCCCACCTCTAAGGGTTTAAGGGTTTAATGGGTTCAAAAGTTCAACGACATCGATAGACTTAAAAGAGTTCATCACTTCGGCAAGTTCAAAGTTCAATAGCTTCAAAGGACTTAAAGAAAAGAAGGCTTCGAAGAAGAAAGATTTAACCCATTGAACTGTTGAACCTTAAACCAAAATGGTTCAAAGGTTCAAGGTCCAAAAAATTCAATAAAGGTTCAAAGAGTTGGTTCAATCGAATGGTTCCAAGCGGTCATTTGAATGAGTAGAACATAACATTAAACCGTTGAACCATTGTCAGTTCAATCGATCGGTTCAATCAAAAGGAACAAAAGGATATCTTTCGAAAAGATTTTTTGCAGCAAAACTTCATAAGAGAAATCCTTCGGGAAAAATGTCTGAAGGAATTCCTTCAAACATTTTGTCCAAAGGAATGTTCAAAGGCCTGATAGAAAGCGACGAAGGCAGAGAAAAGATTTCCTTCAGACTTTTTGTCTAAAAGATTTGAAGATCAGGGCCACTTGAAGGACCCTGAAGGGCAAGTACCCTTGCGAGGGACTCTCGACAACCATGAAATGGACCATTCTCAAGGCCCGAAGGGACACCTTTCCTTTAGAGAGTTTGAAAGACTTAGAAAAACAAAAGATTTGAAGAACAAAAGATGAACCAATGAACCGATTGATCCTTGAACTAAAAGAGTTCAAAGTTCAAAGGTTCAATGAGTTCAAAGAATTTCAAAGGTTCAGGGAAGCTTCAACTGAAGAGGAAAGAAAGCGATTGAAGGAAAAAAGTGATTGAACTAAGGAGCCGATAGGACCACCCAAACCTTGAACCATTAAACCAATGAACTCTCATGGTTCAAATGTTCAAGGTTCATTGTGGTTTAAGCAATCAGTAACCAGTGACGTCCCCACAGATGTCAAATTCAAGATAATAAAATGCTCATTTATTTTCAAATATGGTGCGGATCTTGAAGATCAAAACTTAGTGAACAACTGAAGAAGAAGCTAAAAGAGCCAGCAGAAAGGGAAGAGATAGCCTAAGAGCTCAGATCAAGAGGGAAAGACTAAAAATATCTGTGCAGGAGTTATTCTAGTAAGTGGAACAATCCACCAAGTAGACATCTGAGTGCTCAAACATTAAAAGGCATGATCTATTTTTCTCCCTTTGAATAAAAGTGAGTAGATAGCCACGTACATATAGGGAGACAGACCAGATGATCAATGCTGAGGAAAAGACATTTGAGGTGTTTCTATACACCAAAGTCAAGGCCGACACCCTATTCTAACATGGCCCCTTGACATAACTGAAAATGCATTCAAGGCATTGAATGCAGCATGGGCCTTTCCATGAAACCAAGTTCCAAGTGTTTCTTGGTTGCTATATATTGTAATCTCTTATTTTGTGCAAGGGGGATCTCTTTGTTATAAAAGCGAAACTCTGCCCAAATTGAAAGGCGATTACTGAGACTTTGAGCTCAGATTGTTTATCATATTTCTTTATTTGAATGAGAAAATAAGTGACCTTTCAGAATTTGTGTTGGAATAGCTTGTATTATTTAGGAAATTATTCTTGTCTATTTCTTGAATGCATTTTTGTCCATTTAATTAAATAAGTAGAACTAGTGGAAGTAATCAGGAAGGTGTCCTGAAGCCAATTGTGTGAACACTTTGAGCTACCATAATTGTCTTTAGTGTGTGTGTTTTTAGTTTGTTTGTGTAAAGGATCTTGGGATGACTTTGTGCCCCCATTGTCCTTCATATTTCACTCTTTGGCAGTTGAGGTGGAGACTTTGTGCTACACTTCATCCTGTTGTGTTCCTGCATCCTATTACTTTTGCTTATCTGTTACTTTTTAGAAAGAATTCCTACTGTTTGTTGCAGACCACTTTTGAAAGAAGAGAAGTGCCTTCTATTATTTCACCTAGATTTCTCCTTTGTCTGTGAACATCATCTCTAAAAAAAGAGAGATGGATGGTGTTGTCTTACCCCTGAGTGTTATTTTTTGCATATATATATATATATATAGTAAAAAGTACCCCATATTTATAGGGAACCTCCCCTTGATGAGAGGAGAGATTTGTCCCCTTCTGATGTGGTAAACCTGCACATTTGGCAGACCAATCTCCTTATGATGTGGTTGAAATAACCTATTTTGCCCATCACTTAGCTAGTGACAAAATATTCATCCAACAATTTTTGGTGACTCCGTTGGGGATCGACGAGTATTTTCAATCCCTTTCCAGTCTATTCAAATTGAAGCATTTCATATCACTAGGGAATGACATGAAGTAGGAAAGAACACTGCCAGCTTCATTTCAATTGATTTTGGTGACTCCACTAGGGAAGAACATGCAGTTTGAAGCCTCAAGCTTCAAATTGAAGCAATTCTAGTTCTTTCCATTTTAGTTTTACACTCTGGCAGACCCACGATATACTCGAATCTAGAGAGATAAATGTATTGTTGACCCTGTATTTGAGTTGGTACATCAAAGTGTTTTTTATCCTTTCCCTTCACCATCTCATCTTCAACAAACTAGGAGTTTTCCTCCTACAAAAGTCAAGTCTCCATTACCAGGCAAAGCATCCATTTTTGCTATTAGTAGAGCTTTGTCAATACATACCCCTCAGACATTTGTTATCCCTCCCTTTAGTAATCAAATCATGGCAGTTCAAGGCACCTGAGGTAACTCTTTTGGCCCACTCAATTTAGCTCCACCTCTACATCAGCTACCACGTAATTCAAGAAAAAATTTATCTAAATTATTTGGTGATGGGAGAGTTCATCTTGATGAACATATTTCAGCCTTCAGCATAGCCTATGGTGTGATAGGCGTGGAGTATGAAGATGTAACAGTTAGGCTATTCATAAAGACATTACAAGGTGCTATTGTAGACTAGTTCTACTATCTGCAGGCTCGGTCAGTGACTAATTAGAACACTCTCAAAGCTAAATTCAAACCCAGGTTCAAGCCTACAGAAGATGGGCATGCCCTATTATCCCAACTCACACAGATGAATAAAGAGCCTCATGAACCTATGAGGGACTTCATTACCAAATTTGACAAGTTGAGGAATAGGATTCCTACAATTGCTCAGCCAATAGCTGAGAATCTCAAAAGTTTTTTCATCACTTCTCAGCTGCCTAAAGTGAGTTTTTTGCTAAGATGGGCTGGTCACATAGACCTTGCTACAATGAAAAATTTGGATACTAAGGTGGAAGATGATCTCATCTTGGTGGAGAAGATAAGGAGAGATCCTAACATAGGTAAATCTTCTTCATCTTCTGAATACACATCTACATGCACCACTAATCCTATGGTGCAAAAGCTGGAAAATGAGTTGCTAGCTCTCTGAAAGCAAATGGTGCAAGGGATGTCTTCTACTCCTTTGTATCAAGATATACCAAGGAGGACATTCCCTAATTAGTCATATCAAGGCAATGCTATCAAAAATCAAGGGCATCCAAATCATCTTCCTCCCCCATAGGGCAAGCTTGCCATTGAAGTAATACCAGCCAACTTAGCAGTTGGATATCTCGACATAGAATTTGATTTCTCCTTCCATCCTGAGTTGAACCAAGAAGATGATGCTAATCTCTTCACAAGGGGAGAAAAAAATTAGCTGATGACTCCAACATTAGTTTCTTGAATTACCAGGATGAACCCAGAAGTAAAGGTGAAGCATTTGATGGATCATATGTTGTATTCATTCAGTCCCAAAATCAGTCAGCCTGGCAAGCTGATAAAGAAAAAATAAAGGAGCGAGCTCAGCCTGCAATTTCAATTGCCAAACTAGGAACTTCTCTACCTCTCCATCTAAAGGACCCAGTGAGTAATAAAAAAAGTAAGTACCTCAAGTACACCTTCACCTTCAACTTTAATTTCTCAGATCAGTCCCCCCCCTAAAAACCAAAAGGATGAACTGCCTTTCCCTGTTCCTAATTCATTTTAGACATTTGACATAGTTGACCATGTTAAGAAAACTAAAATTCAAATGTCTAAATTTGAATTCTTGCAATCCAACTCTGAGCAGTTGGATAAGTTGGTTCAATATGTGAAGATTAAAACCATCCTTGCAGGACTAGCTACTCCAAAGGTGACTCCCACATCCACCCAAAATAACCTTATCATTACTCCTCCTGCTGCTTTCAGGAAGACAGAACCATTTTATGTCTCCTTGTCAATAAATGGACACTAGTTGAACAATTGTATCATAGACTCAGGTGCATCTGACAATGTCATGCCTACCAAAGTGGCATAATCTCTTGGTCTCACACTAACCAAGACATTTGGGAGATGCTTCTCCATGGAGAACAAACAAGTGCCACTATTGGGACAAATCAAAGATGCCCAATTTACATTTGCAGCGTTTACAGAATAGAGAATTAAAATGATATTCCTAGTGGTCGACGTCCCAGCCTCATACGACATCCTTCTTGGTCAAAATTTTTGCAAGGATGTTGGTGGAGAAATAAGCATGGACCTGTCTGAAGCAACGATCCCAGTCAAAGGTGTCATACATAGATTGCTCCTAAAGAAGGAAGCAACATATTTTATCACTCAAATATCAACCCCTGAAGCTCAAATTTTGTTTGAGTCTTTAGGCATGGGTAATTACTTCTTATCCATGGAGGAGGTTCATGTGGCGTCTGATGAAATTTTTGTAGGTGACAATCTAAAAAGTTTAGATAGGATAGTAGGAGAATTGGTAGAGAAAAGTTCATGTGGCGTCTGATGAAAGTTCTGTAGGTGACAATCTAAAAAGTTTAGATAGGACAGTAGGAGAATTGGTCTTTTGGAAATGTTGAGAAGATCCCTTTTGCCAAAAAAGGCCCTTTGGCATTTTGAAAATGCCCTTTAGATATATGAAGAAGACTTATCCCTTGAATAACCTGATAAGCACTATTTTTCAAGACCAAATAGGGTTTGTCAAGCCCCTTTACTTATTTCAAGCTTCTGACTGCTCACAACTTATGAAGTAATCAAGTAGTGCTCCTTAGAGAACCTGAAGTACACTATCCATGATTAATTTAGGTTCATAAATCTGAATTACTTCTACTTATACAAAATTTTGAAGTTAAGAATCACTACAAATTTGATTTGCACTGTGCCCTCAATTGTCACTAGTGGAAAACCTGAAGTCATCCCAAAGACTTTTCCACTTTCTTCCCTGAAAGCTCCCTTTTTCATACTTAGGCAAATTTTGATATGTGGACCAAAAATGGCCAACAATTATAGCTTGGTCTCCTATGTAATAAAGAACACTTTTGAAGGCTACTAATGGCATAGGATCATAGTGTGGTAAGTTCAAAGGGCTTTGGCTATTGAAGCCCACAAAATCTCTTTGGGGAATCATAGTAGTAAGAGGGGCTGACAAATATCTCCTTGTGTAAGTATGCTTTATGACTAGTCTAGGAGGAGAGTTCACTACGTAAGGGTGAGTATGGGTGAACCTTAACCTTCTTGCTGAGTTTAAAGATAATTCAAAAAACTCAAAATGAATACTTATAGAATTTGATCTTGTAGTCACCTTTGGCATGAAAGATAACTACTACTCTACCACCAGATAACTAGGTATTCTTTGGAGTCACTAGATTCTGAAGGATGAATGCTACTTATTGATGTAATAGATTTCACCCTTTGAGGGGAGGCTCAACTCTCTTCCTCCACGTGGAAAAATGGAGACATTCCTCTTTCTATGCATTACAAATGTGAGGGATGAATCTCTAGATTAGGGACTAGCTCCCCTTGATTCACCTTGAGGCTCTAGATTTCCTACTACTAACAATGGGGGGATGAAAAGGGAGAGAAATACTAAAATTAGAACCTAAACTAATGTGGTGATGCACCAAAATGGTTGGTCTACTTAGCTTTGACATACACTTTACACCAGAGAGAAGTAAGCATACACTTCATTTAAATGAGAAATTTTCCTACATAAGTGTTTCAACATGGGATCCTATGGAAATACAGGGAGGAAGAACTACCAGAGGTGTTTTAAGACACACTATGGATAGCCTGTTCACATGTCTCTATACTTTGAGATGGACTCTTCTTATTGGCCTGCAAGAGAAGAACTCAAAATACACTAGATATGTTGTCATAAACTTATGAAAGCATGAAAAGGAAATGACTTAACACAAGATAAAACCATAGACATATGCAAAAGTACAATTTCAAATAGAGGTAAAAAATGCTTCTTCTGATTAAAAGTAAATTCCTTCAGGGCTCCACCATACAAGTTGAGATGTCCTTTCTCAAATGAGAAGTTAAAAATATATAGAGAACTGGGAACAAGACGGTTGACAAATCAAGGAATAGAAACCCATGCTAAGGTAAACACTTCTACAGAAACCACAAGCCCATGTTACTACCGCATTCTTCCAATTGCATATGGGAGAGCCATACTATAAATTTCCAAGTCACCACCTTTACTATCCTAGGCCTACAAAAGCATGGGATACTCCTAGCAACTGACAAATCCATCCCCAAGTTATTATGGCTAGACTATACTCTCTTCAATGTTGGGTGCAACTGGCTATGCATTAATGGTAAATCATGAAAACATGGGCTTTTCTCTTCTATAGTTTGAAAACCAATCTATTTTATTGATTTTTAGTAGATATATTTCACCAAATGTATTAATTCTCCTTGATAAGTCATTTATGCTACTTGTCTTGGTTTGAGTGGTCATTGATTATATCCTTTGTCTTTGTCAGCAGCTGGAACTATTCCTTATTTTGTCTTTTCCACTTATCTTTTCCCACATTTTTTCTCCTTCCTTTGACTTCTCCTTTTCCTTGGCCCTTTCTTTTCTTGCTCTTTGACTTATCAGTCCTTTTTTGTCTCAGGGTTTTTGCCTCGCTTTCCTTTGGATAAAATGTCCGAAAGAATTATTTCTTTTGATTAATTATTTTCCCACAGGGCACGTGCCCTTTGGGATTTTTGTCTTTGTTCTTCACTTTCTTAAGGTACCCTCTATAAGGGAACTTTGATTTGGTCCTACCACCGACCAAGGTGCCCTCTGCAAGGGCATTTGATTTGGTCCTACCACTGACCAAGGTGCCCTCCGCAAGGGCACTTACCCTTCAAACTTTTTGTAAACATCCTTCAAATCATCAAAATACCCTTCAAAGGAAATATATTGCCTTTTATGAACTAATTTAGACCATTTCAAGTTCTTCAATCACTTCTATATATAAAAGTAGACAAGTAATGCACTTGCACAAATGCAATTTACACTTGGCAAAGGAGAATGGGGGAAACATTTAGATTTTTCATTAGAAAGGTCTAGCAGAGAACATTTTTTGCATAAGGTAGCAGAGGGATGATCTTTCCAAAACATGGATTGGATGACCTTTGCAAAGAAAAATGAGGGGGTGTTTAATTTTGGCTTGCAAGACCAAAAATTGGTCAACACAATTGGTGACTCACAGGAGAAGCATGCCTACTATGCTTGGGAAGACTGGTAGCCACAAAGTCCATTAGGCATGGAGTCAAGATATATCTTGGAGAAGTCAACAACAAATTTTTAAGGACCTATGAGCAAACAAATATTTTACCCCAAAAACAAGGGAAAAAAACACACAAAGGCTAAAAACACTACACATATGCATATCAACACTTAGGGAAAATGAGGAAAACCAAGGAAAACTATGTACATGACAAAAAAAACCTAGTAACAATGCTTAAGATATATACCATTGATTGGGATATGTAGATCTTCACCATCCAACTTGGAGAGTCAGAAAATATTCTGTTGCTTGCATTGGGTGTTGACATATGGGACACTCCACAAAGCATCAAACTTTATGTGCCTTCTAGGCTTGGCTTGGTCCTCATCCCACTTCAAGACAATGTCACCTTTTAAGAAGCTCCTTGGTGTAGAAATTTTATCAAAATGCTTCTTTGTTTGCTATTGGTGGCTAGTCATGGCATCCATGGCTTGGTCTCTCACTTCTTGAAGCTCCATTAGCTCACAATACCTGACCTCCAAGCTGTCACTCTCCATTAATTGTAGTTGATGTGCAAGATCTAAGGCTCATAACTCAAGTGAGATTGTAAGTCTAGATTCCCTTTCATACACAAGTGTGTATGGTGAATTCTTGATTGCCCTTTTTGGAGTGATCTTATTTGCCCAAAGCGTTGTCTTTAACTTGGCATGCTAAGTCCTATGATTTTCCTCCATTATCTTCTTTATGAGCCTAATAAAATTCTTGTTTGTGGACTCAGACAACCAATTTCCTTTTTAGATAGTATTTGGGAGAAGTGTTGAGATAGATACCATACTTCAATGCCCACTCACTTGTCTTTATTCCCAAGAAAGCCAATGCATTGTTTGAAATGATTATGGTTGGGACCCCAAATCTTATCACTATACCTTCATAGAAGTCTAGGACTACACTCTCATTGGAATCTTTCAAAGCTATAGCCTCTACCCACCTTGTAAAAAAATATGTGGCAATCAAAACCCACTTATGGCCAGCAATAGAAGGAGGATTGATCAACCCTATGAAGTCCAACCTCCATTGCATGAATGGTTGTTCCACCTAAATAAAATGAAGAAGCATAATAGCCAACTATTGCTTCTCATCAAAGAAGGTACATTTTTGACATTTTCTCACTCAAGCATGAGTGTCTTTAAGCAACCATCCCTCATAATCCTTGCAACTATGGCCTTGGGAGCAAAGTGGCCACCAACTGGTCCATCATGGAACTCGGATAGTACCTTGTTGACTTGGTCTGAATCAATGCATCTCAAGAGCACCCCTAAAAAGTATTTTTTGAATAACACTCCATAAAATAGGATGTAAGGAAGAGATTAGAGTCTAAAATACCTCCTCTTGGTCCTATTAAGATCTTATGGAGACTCACCAGTTCGAAGGAAATAAACCATGTCTTGTGCCTAGCTCTTCATGACCATAGATACAAATGCTATAAGTTCATTGTGGAGTACCAAAATATCCTCCTTTGGCTCTTTCAAATATGTAGTGAGGTGTTCACATATCCCTCTTCCTCTCATCATCTTGGTGGTCTTTATCTCTATGTCATACTCCATTACTTTGGTGATCCAACCTGCCCTTTTCTCATTCAAGTCTCGGTTCAGTAAGAAGTCTTTTACACTAGTATGTGGCACCATGATGTGAATTTTTCTACTAGACAACATATGTCTGACCTTTTTTAGACTTTATATGACTACAATCACCTACTTCTCAACATACATGTATCTAACCTCATAGCCTTCTAAACCTTGGATGAAAAAAGCAAGAGGTTGTTCTAAATTCTCAACATTTTCTTGAGTGAGCATAGCATAGATTACCTCTTCATTTCCAAAGGTGTATAGATTGAAGTCCTTGGAGAAGTTTGGACTAGCTAGGGTAGGAGCTTAGGTAATAGCTTACTTGATACCTTCAAATATTTCTCTTCTTCTTACTGTCCATGTGAACATCTCATCCTTCCTTAGCATGGAAGTTAGTGGCTTGACAAACTCAACAAAGTTAAGAATGAATATCCTAATGAAATTTATCTTACCAAAGAAACTTTATAGGCCCTTCTTGTGCCTAGGAAAGAACAATCCTAAGATGATATGCACCATCTCTAGATCAATGAAGAGGCTTTCCTTTGAAATGATATGGCCCAAGAGCTTGCCTTCGTGGATAGAAAACATGCATTTCTTTGTGTTGAGAGAGATGCCAAACTCTCTACACCTTTCAAAAATTTGCCTTAGGTGTTTCAAGTGTTCACTTGCCTCCTTAGAGAAGACTGTCACATCATCAAGATAAACCAATACAATGTCATTGATCAAACCTTGGAAAGCCATATCCATAGCACGTTGGAAGGTAGCTCTAACATTTGAAAATTTGAATGGCATCTACTTATAGGCGTATGTTCCCCACTTGGTGATGAAGGTTGTCTTATATTGGTCACATTCTTTTACTAGGATTTGATTGTACATAGAGTAGCCATCTAGGAGAGAGAATATTTCACTACCTATCACCATCTAAAGAATTTGCTTCATACTTGGAAGGGGATAGTGATGTCTTAGTGAGACTTTATTTAGGTCTTTAAAAGCCACACATAATCTGACTTCTCCATTCTTCTTCCTAACATGCACAAAATTGGCTAGCCAAGAAGAGTGTTTGATAGGGAAAATAATCTTAGAATCGATTAGTTTGGTGAGTTCCTTCCTCATGAGAGGCTCGATCTTTAGATTGATTGGCCTTTGTTTTTTCTTGATGGGTTTGACACCTTCATCCTGCTCAATGGTGTGTTGGTCCAAGCTTGGATCAAACCCCTTCAAATCACCATACTCCCAAGTGAAGACATCAACAGACTCTTGACATATTATAATGAAAGCATGTTTTTCCTCATTGGTACACACCTTCCCAAGTACAAGCAACTTATCCTTGTAGATCTCTACCCTTTCATATTTTTCCTTCTTGGTTGACATGCTTGCTTTATCTCTTTTGAGTTGGTCATCTTTGTTGAAAATATCTCAAGAGTTACCAAACCTTTGGTAAGTCTATTGGTTCTTTAGTTGAACAATCTACCCATCATACTATTGTTGTAGTTTGGACTAATTTTTGGAAGAAAACACAACTTATTCCTACAAGAAAAGTGTTATTTGCTAGTCATTTTCAAACACCTACCAATTGGTGACATTGTTTGGTATGGAGGGCCTCACAATCACCTTCAAATGATGTTGATTCTTGCTTTGTCTCATCCCCTTTGGGATGTCAAACTAAGCACCAACTGATGCTAGTATATTTGCATGCTTGTTTTCCTCTCTTGGAATGGAAGTGGTGTTGAAAGCAATAAAGTTATCTACAAGATCTCACACTTTGTACTTGTAATACTTGAGTAAGGATTTATTGGTCAAGCTTTGACCTCTTACTTGGTTCACAATCAACTCACTATCTCCAAACACCTACAATTCTTTGATTCCTCTCTTCCTTGCCCATTTTAGGCCATGAACAAGGGGCTCATACTCTACTACATTGCAGGTGTAGGAGAACTAAAACCTAAAAGTTGAGAAGTATTTATCCTTTCAAGGTGAAACCATCATTGCCCCACCACTAGCTCCCAACTTGCTTCTAGATCCATCAAAGATCAACTGCCACAAACCACAGTCCTCTTGGTTTGTCTTCATTAATTTCAAGATGAAAGCATATTTCTCATGCATGTAGTAGACTTGAAGACCATTTTCTTCAATGAAATTGTAAGGATTATGCTCAAAGTTGATATTTCCCCATTCATCTAGGAGTAGGTCAGCAACTCCTACAAGGGAAGATGATGGAGATTGATCCACTTGGAGCTCTTCTTCATCAATGATTACGTAGTTCACATTCACTGCTTTGGGCAAGTATGGCTCTAGGTGATCCTTTTGAATGGGCTCTAACTCAATATTCACTTTAGTTCCATAATTTGTCTTGAAAACCATGTAAGACCAGTTGGCTGCCAAGTATCCACCTATCTTGGATGTGAAATCCCTTGACAAACAAAGAGTGAAGTAAGGAGGAACATCTGCCACTACCACATCATGGGGAATTGAGAAGGTTAGACAGGCATGGAGAGTCAGATTCAAGCCTTTTTCCACTCCCAAGGTCTTAGCTAGTGATCCATCCAAATGTAGAACTCTTTTGGTCATTTGCTCATACTTGAGGCCTAGCTTATCAGCTATGCATTTGGGCATATCAAAGGTGCTTGCTCCACTATCAATGATGTAATTATGGATCAATAAATCACCAATAATCAAGGAAAAATAGAAGGGAGGGACCTTCTCATATTTATTTGCTTGACCAGCCATGGGAAGAGCCCCATTTACTACCACCACACTATCATTACTTCCTGGAACAACTTTCTCACCTAGCCTATATAATTCCTTTTAGAGTATATCCTTTTGTCTTGGCAGTGCTAAAGAATCCCATAATGTGATTTTCATGTGAAGCTTCTTTATTTGGTCCACTATATTGATTGAAGGATTTTCCCCTTTAAAGTTCTCCTTGGGAACATTCGTAATTGGGAAACTTTTGATTTGCTTGTGGTCTTGGGGTTACTTTAGGTACACTTCCTACTTGATTGGGTGAAGGAGACACTGTAGGTGCCTGAGTGGCTATTTGAGCTTCATCAATGGCTCTCTTTTTGGACTTGGTGTTGGATGCAACACCAACATTTTGATTACTTATACTCCCCACATAGTTTACTACGTATAACTCTCATTCCAAGTGATTCATAAGGGTGGAATTAGATTGAACCTGCCTACTGTCCATCCCAAGTTGTTTTGACATCTCAAAATTTGAAAATTGGGCTACCTAATCACCTTGTGCATTCATGCTTTGATTTGGTGGCTCACTGACATAAGCAACTTGTTATTGGCCATGAACAAAGGGTGGATAGTTGGGCTACTCCTGTACCAGATTATTTTGAGTGGGGACAAGAGCCTTGGAAGATGAAGGGGCATTTGAATTATAGCTTTGATAAGTCTTGACATGTGTAATTTGACCTTGATCTTGATTATAATTTTTGAAGGGAGGCTTATTTGCTTACCCAAACTAATGGTAAGCTTGATTTGGCCTATAACTCTGAGCTTGTTGTCTCTTGAGGGAAACTAACTCATTGATAAGACTCTACAATAGCTTCTTAGCTTCATGGATGTCATTTACAAGGGTAGCAACTAGCTTCTCTTGATTAGGTAGAGAAGATAGAGTGGGCAAAGTAGGCTATACTAAGGGCTAAAAATTAGGATAAAGTGGCATAAGAAGTATTGGAGCTATCTTTCTTGCTTGAACAAGGAATTTTTTAGTAGCTATGGCTATCTCATAAGAAATGAAGAAAGTGTTTCCACCCATAGGTTATATCATGATAGTAATGTCACTATTCAGAGCCTTCAAGTAGTAAAAAAAACATAGCTTGGGGTTGGCCTTACAAGAATTGGGATTATGTCTCAAGTCTTTTGGAACCTATTATTAAAATCTTGCATAAACTCATGTGGAGATCTCTTCATGGTGGTTAACTTCTTAGCTAGAGAAAAATGGCCACTTTTTTCCCAAAACTATTGGTCAAGAGGGTCCCTAACTCATTCCATGAGCCAACTAAGTTCATAAGCAAGGTCCCATACCAATTCAAAACTCTCCCTTTGAAGGACAAGGCTAACACTCTAATGGCTACATTTTCTTCAATGCTATTATAGATGTTGCAGAGGTTTGCTATGTTTCTAATATGCTTGATAGCAGTGATTAGGCCCTCTCCACTAAAGGGAGGAATGCATTTGAGACTGATCCCTAGAATTGGGTCATATTGCTGAAGGTTCAAGGGACTTTGACCATTGAAGGCCACAAAAGGGAAAGCTCCAAGGGTTACCATGGCTGTGAAAGAATTCAATAGGGGTCTCCTTGAGTAAGTATATTTTATGGCTAGTTTAGGAAAATGGCTTGCTATGTAAGGGTGGGTATTTTCAAACCTTAGCCTTTTCATTGAGTTCAAAGGTAACTCAACAAATTCAAAAGGGACACACCTAGAAGATCTTATAGTGACCTTGGCATGGGATGCTAGGCTAATCATTAACCAAAAATTGATTTCTTTAATGGAGTCACTAGGTGCTAAATATAGCTCCTTTTGGATTTTTTTAACAATATCAAGACCAGCACCAATATTGAGACTTGTAGGAGATATAAATTAGTCCCACTAAGCATGCTAATTTTTTTTGATGCAATGGATTGCAACCTTTAAAGGGAGGCTCAACTCTCTTCCTCCACGTGGCATAATGGAGACATTCCTCTTACTGTGGGTTGAAAACATGAGGGATGAATCTCTAGATTAGGGGCTAGCTCCCCTTGATGCACCTTGAGGCCCTAGATTTCTTACTACTAACAATGGGGGGGATGATAAGAGAGAGAAATACTGAAATCAGAACCAAACTAATGTGGTGATGCACATAAATGGTTGGTCTACTTGGCTTTGACATACACTTTACACTAGAGAGAAACAAGCATACACTTCATTCAAATGAGAACCTTTCCTACATTAGTGTTTCAACAAGGGATCCTATGGAGATATAAGGAGGAAGAACTAGCAGAGGTGTTCTAAGACACACTATGGACAAACTGTTTACATGCACCTATACTTTGAGTTGGAATCTTCTTGTTGACCTGTAAGAGAAGAACTCACAATACACTAGATATGTTGGCATAAACTTATGAAATCATGAAAAGGAAATGATTTAACACAAGATATAACCATAGACATATATAAAATTTCAAGCTCAAATGGAGGTAAAAAATGCTTCTTTTGATTAAAGGTAAATTCTTTCAGGGCTTCACTATATAAACTAAGATATCCTTTCTCAAATTATAAGTTACAAATATATAGAGAACTGGGAACAAGATAGCTAACAAATCAAGGAATGGAAACCCATGCTAAGTTAAACACTTATGCAGAGACCAAAAGCCCATGCTGCTACCATATTCTTCCAATTGTGTATGGGAGAGCCATGTTGTAGATGTCCAAGTCACCACCCTTACTATCTTGGACCTACAAAAGCATGGGATACTCCTTATATCAACTGACAAATCCATCCCCAAGTTGTTGTGGCTGGACCATGCTCTTTTCAATGCTAGGTGCAACTAGTTGTGTATTAATATCAAAACATGAAAACACGGGCTACTCTCCTCTATAGTTCAAAAACCAGTATATTTTATTAGTTTTTGGTAGATATATTTCACCAAATGTATTAATTCTCCTTGCTGAGTCATCTATGCCACTTGTCTTAGTCTGAGTGGTCATTGATTTTGTCCTTTGTCTTTATCAACAGCTAGAACTGTTCTTTGTTTTATCTTTTATACTTGTCTTTGCTCATGTTTTGTCTCCTTCCTTCGACTTCCCCTTTTCCTTAGACTTTTCTTTGCTTTCTCTTTGACTTATCGGGCCTTCTTTATCTTGGGATTTTTGTTGTGCTTTCCTTTAGACAAAATGTTTGATGAAATTCTTTCTTTTGATCGCTTCTTTTCCCAAGGGGCACGTGCTCCTCAGGATTTTTTTCTTTGTTCTTAACTTTCTCAAGGTGCCCTCTGCAAGGGCACTTACCCTTAGGAATTTTTGAAAACATCCTTCAAGCCATCAAAATTCCCTCTAAAGGAAATACGTTGCCTTTTGTGAACTACTTTAGACCATTTTGAGTTATTCAATCATTTTTACTAATAAAAGTAGACAAGTAATGCACCTGCACAAACCTCACTTGCACTTGGCAAGGCAGAATGGGGGAAACACCTAGCTTTTTCATTAGAAAGGTCTGGTAGAGAACATTTTTTTCACAAGGTAGTAGAGGGATGATCTAGCCAAAACATGGATTGGATGACCTTTGAAAATAAAAATGAGGGGGTGCCCAATTTTGGCTTCCAGGACCAAAAATTGGTCAACACAATTGGTGACTCATAGGGGAATCATACTTGCTATGCTTGGAAAGATTGGAAGCCACAAAGTCCATTGAGCATGGAGTCAAGATACATCTTGGAGAAGACAACAATAGCTTTATAAGGACCTATAAAACAATAAATATTTTAACCCAAACAAGAAGAAAAACACACACAAAGGCTAAAAACACTGCACACATGCATAACAACACTTAGGGAAAATGAAGAAAAATAAGGAAAACTATGTACATGACAAAATAAACCTAGTAACAATGCTTAAGATATATCCCATTGACTGGGATATGTATCTCTTCACCATCCAACTTGGAGAGTTGGAAAGAATTGTATTACTTACATTGGGTGATGACATATGGGCCACTCCACAAAGTGTCAAACTTCATGTGCCTTCCAAGCTTGGCTCGATCCTCATCCCACTTCAAGATAATGTCACCTTTTGAGAAGCTCCTTGGCATAGATATTTTTTCAAAATACTTATTTGTTTGCTGTTGGTAGCTGGTCATGGCATCCATGGATTGGTCTCACTTTTTGAAACTCCATTAGCTCACAATACCTAACTTCTATGCTATCACTCTCCATCAATTACAGCTACTGGGAAAGATCCAAGGCTAGTAACTCAAGTGAGATAGGAAGTCTAGCTTCCCTTCCATACACAAGTGTGTATGGTGAAATCTTAATTTCCCTTTTTGGAGTGATCTTATCTTCCCAAAGAGTTGTCTTCAACTTGGCATGCCAAGTCCTTTGATTTTCTGACATTATCCTCTTTATGATCCTAATAAAATAATTGTTTGTGGAATCAGCTAACACATTTCCTTGTGGATATTAGTTGGAATAAGTGCTAAGATATATGTCATACTTCAATGCTCATGCCCACTCAATTGTCTTTGTTCTCAAGAAAGCTAATGCATTATCTAAAATGATTGTGGTTGGGACCCCAAATATTGTCACTATGCCTTCATAAAAGTCTAGGACTACACTCTCATTAGCCTCTTTAAAAGCTATGGCCTCTACCCACCTTGTGAAATAATCTATGGTAGTCCAAACCCACTTGTGGCCAACACTAGAAGGAGGATTGATAAACCATATGAAGTCCAACCTTCATTGCATGAATGGTTGTTCCAATTGAATAGGATGAAGAGGCAAGGTAGCTAGCCATTGCTTCCCATCAAAAAGGCACATTTTTGACATTTCCTCACCCAATCATGAGTGTCTTTAAACAAACTGGGCCAAAAGTAACTAGTCCTCATAATCTTTGCAGCTATGGCCTTGGGAGTAAAGTGGCCACCAACTGATCCATCATGGAACTCAGATAGTACTTTGTCAACTTGGTTTGAATCAATAAATCTCAAGATCACCACTAAAAAGTCTTTTCTAAATATCACTCCATCAACTAGGACATAAGGAAGGGATTGGAATCTAAAATACCTCCTCTTGGTCCTATCAAGAGCTTGTGGACACTCACTAGTTCGAAGGAATGAACCATGTCTTGTGCCCAAATCTTCATGATAATAGGTAAAACTATTTTAGGTTCACTATGGAGTACCAAAATGTCCTCCTTTGGCCCTTTTAAATCTGTAGTGAGGTGTTCACATAACCCTCTTCCTCTCATTAGCTTGGTGGTCTTTATCTCTATATCATACTCCATTACTTTAGTGATCCAACCTACCTTTTTCTCATTCAAGTCTCAGTTCAACAAGAAGTCTTTTACATTAGGATGTGGCACCATGATGTGAATGTTTTTTCTAGATAACATATGTTTGAACTTATTCAAACTTCCAATGACTGCAAGCACCTACTTCTCAACATATGTGTATCTAACCTCATAGCCTTCTAAACCTTGGCTAAAAAAAGCAAGAGGCTATTCCAAATATTCACCATTTGCTTACATGAGCATAGAAAATATTACCTCTTCATTCTCAAAGGTGTATAG
This sequence comes from Torreya grandis, assembly GCA_037957365.1. Lineage (NCBI taxonomy): Eukaryota > Viridiplantae > Streptophyta > Pinopsida > Cupressales > Taxaceae > Torreya > Torreya grandis. The sequence continues at coordinate 7,941,426 of JARHVA010000055.1, forward strand.
ATTGAAGTCCTTAAAGAATTTTAGACTAGCTAAGGTAGGAGTTTGGGCAATAGCTTTCTTGATGCCTTCAAAGCTTTCTCTTCTTCTTGCTATCCATGTGAAGGTCTCATCCTTCCTTAACATGGAATTTAGTGGCTTGACAAGCTTAAAAAAGTTAGAAATGAATCTCTTAATGAAATTTATCTTACTAAATAAAATTTTCAAGCCCTTCTTGTGCTTAGGCAAAGATAATGCTAAGATGGCATGCATCTTCTCTAGATCAATGGACAAGCCTTCCTTTGAAACAACATGGCCCAAGAGCTTGCCTTCATGGATGGAAAACACACATTTCTTTAGGTTGAGGGAGATGCCAAAATCTCTACACCTTTCAAATATTTAACTTAGGTGTTTCAAGTGTTCACTTGCCTCATTGGAGAAGACTGTCACATCATCAAGATAAACTAGTAAAATGTCATTGACCAAACCTTGGAAAGCCATATCCATAACACATTGGAAGGTAGCTCCAACATTTGACAATCCAAATGGCATCTTCCTGTAGGTGTATGTTCCCCACTTGGTGGTGAAGGTTGTCATGTATTGGTCACATTCTTTTACCAGGGTTTGATTGTACCCAGAGTAGCCATCTAGGAGAAGGAATCTTTCACTGCCTATCACCATCTAAATAATTTGCTCCATACTTGGAAGGGGATAGTAATCTCTCAGTGAGACTCTATTCAAGTCTCTAAAATCCACACAAAATTTAACTTCTCCATTCTTCTTAATAGGGACCAAATTGGCCAACCAAGAAGAGTGTTTGATAGGGAAAATGATCCTAGACTCGATTAACTTGGTGAGTTCCTTCCTCATGAGAGGCTCAATCTTTGGATTTATTGGCCTTTACTTTTGATTGATGGGTTTGGCACCTTCCTCTAGCTCAATGGTGTGTTGGGCCAAGCTTGGATCAAACCCCTTCAAATCACCATACTCCCAAGCAAAGACATCAACAAACTCTTGACATAACATAATGAAAGCATGATTTTCCTCATTGGTACACACTTTCCCAAGTGCAAGCAGCTTATCCTTGTAGATCTCTACCCTTTCATAATTTTCCTTCTTGGTTGACATGCTTGCTTTATCTCTTTTGAGTTGATCATATTCATTTTGAAAATGCTCTCAAGAGTTACCAAACCTTTGGGAAGTCTATTTAGCTTTAGTTGAACAATCTGCCCATCATACTATTGTTGTAGCTTAGATTGATTTTTAGAAGCAAACTTAGCTTCTTACTACAAGAAAAGTGTTATTTGTTGGTCACTTTCAAACACATACCAATTGGTGACATTGTCTGGTATGGAGGGCCTCACAATCACCTTCAAATGATGTTGATTCTTACTTTGTCTCACCCCCTTTAGGATGTTAAATTGAGCACCAACTACTGCTAGTGTATTAGCATGCTTGTTCTCATTTCTTAGAATGGAAGTGATTTTGAAAGCAATAAAGTTCTCTACAAGGTCCCACACTTTGTGCTTGTAAGACTTGAGTAAGGATTTCTCGGTCAATCTTTCACCTCTTACTTGCTTCACAATCAACTAACTTTCTCCAAACACTTACAATTCTTTGATTCTTCTCTTCCTAGCCCATTCTTGACCATGAACAAGGGCCTCATACTTTGCTACATTGTAGGTGTAGGAGAAATGAAACCTAAATGTTAAGAAGTATTTATCCTTTGAAGGTGAAACCAACATTTCCCCACCACCAGCTCCCAACTTGCTTCTAGATTCATCAAAGAATAGCTGCCACAAACCATAGTCCTCTTGGTCTATCTTAATCAATTTTGACATGAAAGCATCTTTCTCTTGCATGCAATAGATTCCAAGACCAGCTTATTCAATGAAAATTTAAGGATCATACTCAAAGTTGTCATTTCTCCATTCATCTAGGACCATGTCAGCAACTCCTACAAAGGAAGATGATGGAGATTGATCCACCTGGAGATCTTTTTCATCAATTATTGCATAGTTCACATTCACTGATTTGGGTGAGTATGGCTCTAGGTGATCCTTGTGGATGGGCTCTAACTCAATCTTCACTTTAGTTCCATACTTTGTCTCGAAAACCTTGTAAGACCAGTTGGCTACCAAGTATCCATCTATCTTGGATGTGAAATCCCTTGACAAGTAAAGAGTGAAGTAATGAGGAACATCTGCTACTACCATATCATGGGTAATTGAGAAGGTTGGATAGGCATGGAGAGTCAGATTCAAGCCTCTTGCCACTTTCAAGGTCTTAGCTAGTGATCCATCCAATTGTAGAACTCCTTTGGTCATTTGCTCATACTTGAGGCCTAGCTTATCATCTATGCATTTGGGCATAACTGAGGTGCTTGCTCCACTATCAATGATGTAATTGTGGACCAATTAATCACAAATAATCAAGGACAAATAGAAGGGAGGGACCCTCTCATCTTTGCTTGCTTAACTAGCCATGGGAGGAGCCCCATTTACTACCAGCACATTATCATTTATTGCTGGGACAACTTGCTCACCCTGCTCGTATAATTCTTTTTGGAGTATATCTTTTTGTCTTGGGAGTGATAAAGAATCCCACAATGAGATGTTCATGTACAGGTTCCTCATTCAGTCCACTATATTGATTAAAGGATTGCCCCCTTTAGATTTCTCCTTGGGAACATTTGTAACCTATGGTGCAACCTGAGGAGCTAAAGCTGCAACCATTGGCCTATAATTGGGAAACTTTTGATTTTATTATGGTCTTGGGGTTACTTTAGGTACACTTCCTACTTGATTGGGTGAAGGAGATGTTGTAAGTGCTTGAATGGCTATTTGAGCTTCATTAATGGCTCTACTTTCAGACCTAGTGTTGGATGCAACACCAACATTCTGATTACTTGTGCTCCCCACACAGTTGACTATATAGAACTCTCCTTCTAAGTGATTCATAAGAGTGGAATTAGATTGAGCCTACCTAGTGTCCATCCCAAGTTGTGTTGACATCTCAAAATTTGAGAATTGGGTTGCCTGATCACCTTGTGTAGTCATGCTTTAATTTGGTAACTCACTGGCATAAGCAACCTATAATTGGCCATGAACAAAGGGAGGATAGTTGGGTTTCTCCTACATCAAATTATTTTGAGTGGAGACAAGAACCTTGGAAGATGAAGGGGCATTTGGATTATCATTTTGATAAGGCTTGACATGTGTAATTTGACCTTGCCTTGGATTATAATTCTGGAAGGGAGGCCTATTTACTTACCCAAACTGCTGATAGCCTTGATTTGGCCTATAACTCTGAGCTTGTTGTCTCTTGAGGGAAACTAACTCATTGATAACACTCTGTAGCAAGCTCTTAACTTTGTGGATGTCATTTATAGGGGTAGCAACCAACTTCTCTTGATTAGGCAGATGAGCTAGAGTGGGCAAAGTAAGCTAAACCGAGGGTTGAAAATCAGGAAAGAGTGGCATATGAGGTATAGGAGCTATTTTTCCTACTTGAACAAGGCAATTTTTAGTAATTATGGCTATCTCATAAGTAGGGGATAGAGTGTTTCTACCCATAGACTATATCATGATAGCAATGCCACTATTTAGGGCCTTCAAGTAGTAAAAGAAAGCATATCTTGGGGTTGGCCTTACAAGAATTAGGATTTTACCCGAAGTATTTTAGAACTTAGTGTTAAAATCTTGCATAAACTCATGTCAGGATCTATTCATGGTGGTTAACTAATCAAGAAGAGACAAATGGTCACTTTTTTCCCTAAACTTATTGGTCAATAGGGTCCCTAACTCATTCCATGAGCCAACTGAGTTCATAGCCAAGATCCCATACTAGTCCAAAACTTTCCCTTTGAAAGACAAGGCTAGAAATCTGATGGCTACATTTTCTTTATTGATATTATGGATGTTGCAGAGGTTTGCTATGTTTCTAATATGCTTGATAGCAGTGATTGGGCCCTCTCTAATAAAGGGAGGAATGCTTTTGAGAGTTATCCCTAGAATTGGGTCATACGGTTGAAGCTTCAAGGAACTTTGACCATTGAAGTCCACAAAAGGGAAAGACCCAAGGGCTGCCATGGTTGTGAAAGAATTAAATAGGGGTCTCCTTGAGTAGGTATATTTTATGGCTGGTTTAATAAAATGGCTTGCTACGTAAGGGTGGGAATTTGCAAACCTCAGTGTTTTCATTGAGTTCAAAGGTAACTCAAAAAATTCAAAAGGGATAGCCCTCGAAGAATATCTTGTAGTGACCTTTGGCTTGGAATTCTAGGTTGATCGTTAACCAAGGATTGAGTTCCTAAATGGAGTCACCAAGTGCTGAATATAACTCCTTATTTTGGATTTTTTTAACAATATCAAGACTAACACCAATCCTGAGAATTATAGGAGACATAAATTAGTTCCACTGGGCATGCCAAAAACTATTGATGCAGTGGATTGCACCTTCTAAATGGAGGCTCATCTCTATTCCTCCATGCGGCACAATGGAAATATTCCTCTTACTGTGGGTTGCAAATGTGAGGAATGAATCTCTAGATTAGGGGATAGTTCCCCTTGATGCACCTTGAGGGCCCTATATTTCCTACTTCTAAAAATGTGGGGGATAAAAAGAGAGAGAAATACTAAAATAATAACCTAAACTAATATGGTGATGCACCAAAATGGTTGGTCTACTCAGCTTTGACATACACTTTACACCAGAGAGAAGCAACCATACACTTCATTCAAATGAGAACCTTTCCTACATCAGTGTTTCAACAGGAAATCCTATGAATAAATAAGAAGGAAGAACTAATAGAGGTGTTCTAAGATACACAATGGATAGCCTATTCACATACGTCTATACTCTAAGCTGGACTCTTGTTGTTGACCTGTAAGAGAAGAACTCACAATACACTAGATATATTGGTATAAACTTATGAAATCATGAAATGGAAATGACTTACCACAAGATAAAACCATAGACATATGCAAAAGTGCAAGTTCAAATAGAGGTAAAAAATGCTTCTTCTAATTCAAGTTAAATTCCTTCAGGGCTTCGCCATACAAGCTGAGATATCCGTTCTCAAATGAGAAGTTACAAATATATAGAGAACTAGGAACAAGATAGCTGAAAAATCAAGGAATGGAAACCCATGCTAAGTTATTTTCATATTCTTGTCATATTATTTCAATTTCATATGGGAGAGCCATGATGTAGATGTCCAAGTCACCGCCCTTACTATCCTAGGCCTGCAAAATCATGGGATACTCCTAGCAACTAATAAAGCCATCAACAAGTTGTTGTGGTTGAACCATGCTCTCTTCAATGCTAGGAAAAAATGGCTATGCGTTAATGGTGAAGCATGAAAACATGGGATTCTCTCGTCTATAGTTCAAAAACTAATCTGTCTTATTGGTTTTTGGTAGATATATTTCACCAAATGTATTAATTCTCCTTGCTGAGTTGTCTATGCCACTTGTCTTGGTCTGAGTGGTCATTGATTCTATCCTTTGTCTTTGTTAGTAGCTGGAACTATTCCTTGTTTTGTATTTTTTTGCTTATCTTTACCCACATTTTGTCTCCTTCATTTAACCTCTCCTTTGCCTTGGCCTTTTCTTTTCTTGCTTTTTGACTTATTAAGCATTCTTTATCTCGATCTTTTTACCACACTTTCCTTCGGACAAAATGTCCAAAGGAATTCCTTTAGACATTTTGTTTGAAGATATTATTTCTTTTGATTGCTTCTTTTCTTGAAGAGCACATTCCCCTCAAGGTTTTTGTCTTTATTCTTCACTTTCTCAAGGTGCCCTCCACAAGGGCACATTGATTTGGTCGTGCCACCCACCATGGTGCCCTCTGCAAGGGCACTTACCCTTTGAAATTTTTTCAAACAACCTTCAAGCTATGAAAATTCCCTTTAAAGGAAATCCATTTCCTTTTTCAAACTATTTTAGACCATTTCAAGTTCTTCAATCACTTCTACTTATAAAAGTAGACAAGTAATGCACCTGCACAAACTTGATTTGCACTTGGCAAAGAAGAATGGGGAAAACACCTATATTTTTCATTAGAAAGGTCTAATAGAGAACATTTTTTACACAAGGCAGTAGAGGGATGATCTATCAAAAACATGGATTGGATGAACTTTGCAAAGAAAAAGGAGGGGGTGCCCAATTTTGGCTTGTAGGACTAAAAATTGGTCACCACTACCACAATTGCAAAATGATCAAAATAACATCATTTTTTTTCAATCTTTCATAAACATGAAAATAAAATGGTAGTTGTCCCACTGAGTGTGATATAACTATTATAGCTTCGAATTACACCCCTACGAGAGAGTTCTATTTCCCTCACTTTCAAATACAAGCATGGGGACAACCTTAGGATGTGGATGTCCTATGGTGAGGTTGAACCTTTTTTATGAGGCTAGTTCCTCAAGTGCTTCACTTTAGCTCTTGATCTCACACTAAAATCTACTATTATCTAAGGAAAAAGGATAGGAGGATGACTGAAAAATAAATATAAGTTAAGGGAGGTGATGCACCAAAAAGAAGTAATCCACTTGGTCTAAGAAAATAGCCAACTAATGATGAATCCAAATATGACACAAGCTATTCTGGGTCTATCTCAAGGCCTTAGCCATGAATATTTTTCATGGAGGTTGAAGGTAAGCCTTATGCTTTTAAGGATTAAAAAATAGGTCTAAATGAGACACTATGAACTGGTAAGTAACACTTCAAGAGAGCTTGACACAAACACTTCACACAATCTTGCACAAAATCAAGAGGATCAAAAGCAAGGTATTGGAAGAAATCATAGGTGATGAATGACAATCATACATTCTATCAATGAAACAAAATGTACACATTTGTTTTAACTATAAACAAAAAATCCTTCCTTGTATTTCTTCAAAAAAGTCTTTTACAAAGTTATTTATATAGAGTAATTCTATCACCAATTTAGGGATGATTTTCTTGGCTCTAAGGCCTCTATTTATATAAAAAAGGGGGGAGAGAGAAGGGGAATAAATAATAAGTTTTTGATGGCTGGAACTTTGACATTATACTCCCTTGTTGCCCCTAAATGTGCCACTCAAGATCACTAGACAATCCTCTTGAGCCCCTCCCATCCTTAAGTTTTTCTTTGTCATATCTAAGAAGCCATGTTGTGAGCAGCTAGAATGTCTCTTTTTGGCATGATGCATTTATTCTTTTCCTTCAAGATTGATGTGGCTTCTTTCTCTTTATGTGCCTTGATAAAAGGATGGGGGTCTCCATGTATTTCAGCCATGCTGAATTTAAGCATTGAATGTCGATTGTGAGGAGCAAACTATGGCAAATGAGATCCTTTATAATTTATAGCTATCAGCTATTTGGACTTTCCAATGCTCATTTGTTATCCTTGTGCCTCTTATCCATTACTTGTTATCTCTTTCTACTCCATCTTATGCCACGTTGTAGCCTTTCATTTGTTACATCATGATTCTTGTGTTATTAAACCAAACTTAAGTCGAGCACTTGAAGAAACCCAATTTACTCTATGCAAAGTAATTTAGGTTCTCTAAGCTTATTGACTTTGGACTTGTCCATCTTGAATTCTTCTCACTTTGCCATTTCCAAGCCTTAAAACTTTGAGCTTTTCAAACTAATTACTTCCAATGGCTAGTCGCTTACCCTGATTTTGACGTCCATTGGCCCGTCATTTCCTTTAGACACTTGGTCTCAAGCTTCCTTCATTTTATCCCTTTTCTCCATGGCTCCTAATCAGATTTTCTTCCAAAGGAATTCCTTTGAGTTTTTTTTCTTTCCCTCAGCTTATTTCTTTTGGGTAAATCTCTTGAAGGATCCTTCAGACATTTTTTCTGTGTCTATCTTCAAAAATTTGCTTTTAGAATTTTCAAAATGGACTTTCTCAAAGGGTGAGAGACCCTTGAGGATTTATATATGCCCTTTCGGACTTCCACAAATGATCCTCTCGAAGGGGAAGATACCCTTCAGGAATTTTGAAATGGTCCTTCCAAAGAATAACATACCCTTTGAGAAAATTGCAACTATCCACTTAGAGAAAGTAAAGCCCTTCAGATTTTTAAAGTGACTCTCGAAAAAGTGAAAATGCCTCATCCCTTGAAGAACCTGAGAAGCACTATTTTTCAAGACCAAATCAACTTTTTCAAGCCCTTTTACTTATTTTGGGCTTCTAACTATTCACAACTTATGAAGTAATCAAGTAGTGCTCCTTAGAGAACCCAAAATACACTATCTACAAGTAATTTAGGTTTGTAAACATAAATTACTTCTACTTATAGAACATTTAGAAGTCAATCACTACTAGAAACTTGATTTACACTATGCCTTTAGAAACTTGAAGCTGTGACTACTAGAAAACCTAAATCCCTCTCAAAGACTTACCATTTTTTCGCCTGAAAGCTCCCTTTTTCATACTTAGACAAATTTTGATATGTGGGCCAAAAATGGCCAATAGATACTATGCCAAGCTTAGCATACTTGAGCAATAGATTCAATATCATAAAATGCATAACCTTCAAATGGAGTTCACACTTTCCTTTAATAGCCAATGCCCCCAAAAGGAGCACCTATTGTCAACTTGGAGTTGCACCCTAATCGAAGACATGCTGAAATGATTGATCCTCACTCTAGTTGAAATAATGGGATCTTCTTAGGAGGTAGATATGTCAATGATGAGAAGAACCTATAGAGAAGGCTAGTTCCTGTAAGATGTATCAATGAGGATCTTAAATTCTACACTACAAACTGTCTAGGGAAAAGGGGGGAAAGAATTGGAAAGGAAATCCTAGCTAAAGTGGTGATACACCTAATTTACTTGATCCAATCAAATTGAGCTTCTAAGAACACTGATTCAGACAAGGAAGAGGCAAAACTTCAACTCTAATTGATCAATACACATAAGTATTTCATGAAAAGGTTTAATCTAATGATCTACTCTTGAGGGAAATGAAAAAATAGGCCCGATGAAAGGCACTAAATAGCCACTAATATCCACTATAAACTCAACAAAAGACAATGTAACATAGAACATGACCTGCATAAATGACCAACTAGTAACTAGGTATGAATCTAGATTTGACAAGGAAGAAAAAAAATCTACCACTTAGATAAATCAATAACAAAAGTACACTAAACTAGCTACTGGAAATTGAAAAAACATAGTCCTCTTCTTATTGATTCTGAAAATAGTTACAACACAATCTTTGGTATAAGTTTTCTTGCCAAAAGGGGGATGATTTTTACAAGGCTGAAAAACCAACTTATAGAAAAATAAAATAGCCAAGAGATGGCATTGAAAATAGGAGAGAAACTTAACTCTACCTTAGCCCAAGTCCAAATTACATTGCATGAGTCTTCTAAATTTATCTTTTCTTGTCTTTTGTCTTACATGAAGGATCGTTGGCATTGAAGTGGACAATGGCTAATTTTGGGCTACTAAACCTCTCTATCATGCAATAATGCTATGCCCACTCCCAAATTTGGCATTCTTCATGAGCTAATGGAACGTTTGAAATTATGAGATGACAATAGCATCATGAAATCTAATGCCAATTCCAATTTTAGAAATATGACTTGATCCATTTGAAGCCGAGTTGGAATGTTTGAAAGGTAGAGTTGACCTTGGAGATAAACTTGACTTCAAACACCAGTCAATTGAAGCCTTGACCAATCAATTATAATTAAATTTTACTCACATAAAATTCCATATTGACTCCATCTTTTGTTTTTTCATGGATTTCTCTTAGCCCAAATGTATGTGATTTCTCTTGGCTAAATTTAGAATTTTGCTTCTTGACCTCTATCTGTATTTGTCTTTTCCATGGACTTTCCCTTTTTACTTATACCATGTTTATATTTTATTCCCTTAGGATTTTTGTGTTCAACTTCATGTGAACAAAATTCCATGGGAATTTTCCCTTGGATAACAAAACAACCCTTCATAAATCCTATCATGGTCTTTCCCTAAAGGGCAGGTGCCCTTTGAGCTTTTTGTAAAGCCCTTAAACTCACCAGATGGATCTTCCTGATGAGCACCTGCCCTTCAATTTTTTTACAAATGACTCTCCCAAAGTTGATGTATACATTATTGAAGGGTACCTACCCTTTGAGTTTTTGTCATCGACCCTTCCAAAGGGTACCTGCCCTTTGGGTTTTTAAACAACACCTCAGACTTTTCAAACAACCCCTTCCAAAGTGAATAATCCTTAATAAAAAGGCACCTAGTTTTTTTGAAGGGCACCTAGGTTTTTTGGAAATATTCCTTTCAAAGGGTACATTGCCCTTCATATTTTTTGATTTGTCCTTTTCTGCCTTTCATATTTTATGGAAGTGTCCTTTAAATATTTTGACTTATCTTTTGGACTTTTCTGAAGGAATTCCTTAAGACAAATTATCCAAAGGAATTCATTTGATTTTTTTATCTGAGTCTATTTGTTTGTTCTTAAATGTCTACAACTTCAAATTCTTCACTGGCACCTACTTCAGATTCTTCATTGCTTGTTACTTATAAAAAAGAGATAAGTCATTCACCCTGAGAAACCCAAAATGCACTATCCTGAGTAACTCGGGTTTCTAAACCCAAATTACTTCTACTAATAAAACTTTCATGAGCAAAGCACATCTCAAAACTTGATTTGCACTGTCAAGAGTAATTTGGGTTTTCTAACCCAGATTACTTCTGTTGATAAAAATTTCATAAGCAAAGCACTTCTTAAAACCCGATTTTTACTATTAAGAGTAATTCAGGTTTTCCAACCTGAATTATTTCTGTTGAGGGGTTTCAATTGTTGATTAATCATAAAAACCAAAGACTTCTCCTTTCAAAAACTTGAAGTCTTCTACTATGTAAAACTTGAAGTCTTGCTTGAATGCCAAGCCTCTCACTCTTAGGCAAAATTTTGGTATGTAGGCCAAAAAATGGCCAACATTTTTGGTGACTCGCAGGGAAGCATGCCGATTATGCTTGAGAAATCAGACCATATAGATGTTATTTGAACTTACAAAATAATGATAAAACTTGATTTATGATTGAAAATCTCCTCTTATCGTGGCTGAAATAACCTTTCTCCTTCAAAATAAGAAGGGAAACGCACGAAAGTAGGAAAACTAACTAAGAAACAAATGTGCAAATAAGCACTTATTGGAACAAAACTAAAAGAAATTACTATGCTTGAACAACACTTGGAGGAAAGAAAAACAAATTAACTATGTACATGGAGCTTTGCTCTTCAATAGCAATGTTTTAGATGTATCCCATTGATTGGGATTGGAAGCTCCTGACCATCCTCTTTTGCAAGTTGGAAGGAATTGTGGGATTTATAGTTGGAGATAATATATGAGCCACTCCAAAGGGAATCAAAATTTGTGTGATTTCTTTGTTTGGCTCGATCCTTGTCTCATTTGAGGACCAAATCTCCTTCTTTGAAACTTCATGAGGAAGCTCCTTTATCAAAGGTTTTCTTCACCTATGCTTGATGACTTTCCATGGCTAGCATGGATTGATTTCTTATCTCTTCCAACTCCATAAGATTTGCATAACTAATTTCCATAGGCTCATTCTCTAAAAATTCAAGTTGATGCATTAGTTCCAAAGATGAAAATTCAAGAGAAATAGGTAACCTTGATTCCTTACCATATACCAGCTTGTATGTAAAGTTGGATATTGACCTATTGTAGGTGATTTGATCAGCCCATAGAGCTGACTTCAGCTTGAGATGCCATGACCATTGATTGTCTTCAATAGTCTTTTATATGATCCTTAAGAGGTTCTTATTTATAGATTTAGCAAGGTCATTACCTTGTGAATAGTAGTTTGATGAAGTGTTGGGATAAACTCCATGTTGGATAGACCATTGGCTGATCCTAGATCCCACAAAAGCCATTGCATTATCATAAATAATCATTGAAGGAACTCTAAATATAATAATTAAACCTTTTTAGAAATCAAGAACATTGGTTTCATTTGCTTCTTTACCTCTGTCCAATGTGTGAAGTAATTTCTAGATGTTAGAATCCATTTGTGCCCTGAACTTGAAGGAGGATTTATGAGACTAATAAAATCCAATCCCCATTAGACAAAAGGTTGATCTGCTATAATTGGCTAAATGGGTAAGGATGCAAGCTTGGATTTTCCTACAAACATAGCACATTGTTTTCACTTTCTAACCCATGCATGACAATCACCAAATATAGTAGGCCAATAGCACCCACTTCTCATGATTTTAAGTGCTATAATTCTTATGAAAAAGTGTCCTCCACCATGTCCATTATGGAATTATTTAAGTAATCTTTGAGTTTGGATTGGTTTTACACACCTTAGTAACATTCCATTAATATCCTTTTTGAATAAAACCCCATCAATGAGCAAGAATGGAATTGATTGCAATCTAAAATACCTTTTTTTTTTAAGCATTTAGGTGAGAAGGGTAAATACCATCTTGTAGATAGCTTACCAAATCATGAAACCAGTTAGATGTGAGGTGTGAACAACAACAATCTCTTCATCATTTGACACTAAAATAGCTTCATTAGTTTCTTGCAAGTCCTAAGCTAGATGCTCATAAAGTCCTTTGCCTCTAACTAGCTTTGTAACCTTAATTTTCACATCATATTCCATTATCTTGGTTATCCAACCAGCTCTCTTTTCATTAATATCCTTGTTCAAAATAAATTCTTTGATGCTTCAATGGGGAACCATTAGATGTATCTTGTTATTAGACAAGTGTCTAAACTTCTTAAGAGATATTCTAATTGAAAGGACATGCTTTTCAATAAAATATTACCTTGTTTTTTACTCTTCCAAGCCTTGGTTGTAGAAAGCTATTGGCTGCTCTAAATCTTCATGATTCTGCTACATAAGAATGCCTGAAATGGTGTCCATGTTAGCATATATATACAGAATGAAATCTTTCATAAAATCTAGATTTAAAAGCGTAGGAGAACTTGATATGGCTTTCTTAATATCTTCAAACCCTTTTACTCCCTCCTTGGGCCAGCTAAAGTTTTGATTTTTCTTTAGCATGGTTGTAAGTGGTTTATCTACAATAGCAAAATCTGAAATGTATCTCCTTATAAAGTTGATTTTTCCAAAGAAACTTTGCATAGCCTTTTTGTGCTTAGGCAAAGAGAGTGCAAGGATTGAATCTACTCTTTTCGGATCAATGTTTAAACCATGCTTTGAAATAACACATCCAAGAAGCTTACCTTCATGAATCGAGAAGATGCACTTCTTTCGATTTAGAGATATCCCAAATTATCTACATCTTTCAAACACTTGCCTAAGATGAGCTATGTATCATCTACATTTTTTGAGAACATGGTTATATCATCTAAATAAACAAGTATAAATTTATTCAAAAGGCCTTGGAATGCCATATCCATGGCTCTTTGAAAACTCACTCCAGCATTAGATAATCTGAATGACATCTTTCTGTATGCAAAGGTTCCCCACTTGGTTGTGAAGGCTGTCTTAAATTGGTCCTCTTCTTTGACCAAAATCTAATTGTAACCACTATATCCATCCAACAAAGAGAACCTCTCTAAAACTGAAACAAGTTGTAAAATTTGTTCCATTGATGGAAATGGATAGTGGTCTTTAAGCAAATCTCTATTTAAATCATGAAAATCAACACATAAATAAATCTCACCATTCTTTTTCCATACTCGAACAAGGTTTGCCACCCAAGTTGAGTGCTTGATTGGAAATATGATAGTTGACTCAATGAGCTTGTGAATCTCAACTCTCATTAAAAGCTCAAGTTTAGGATTGATGGGCCTTTGTCTTTGTCTCACTAGTTTAGTTTTAGCTTCTAACTCTTTGGTGTGTTGAGCTAAACATGGATCAAATCCCTTGAGATTACTATATTTTCAAGCAAATACATCAGCAAAACTTGTACTTAACTCAATGAAGAATTTTTTTTGTGAAAGAGTACATACCTTTCCCAATTTAAAAACCTTGTGCACTACAATCTCTACATTAGCATAGTGTTCTTCTTTTGTTAACAAGGATGCCTTCTCTCTTCTTAACTCATCATCACCACTGAAAATATTTTCAAGTGTGACCAATCCCTTGGGCAACTTATTCATTTTAAGTTTCATAATATAATCAATGTACTACTATAAGTGATTTGACTGATTTTTTGAAGAAAATTGAGCCTCTTCTTACAAGAATCTCATGATTTGATTGTCATCTTCAAATACCTGCCAATTATCATTGTTATTTGGAATAGAAGGCCTTACAACCACCCTTATGTGTGACTAATTTTTTTTCATTTTTTACACCATCTAGGATAATAAATTGTGTTCCAACAACAACCAACCTATCAGCATGTTTATTCTTATCCCTTGGTATTGCTTGAATATTAAAAGCTTAAAAATCCTCTAATAAATCCCATACTCTATGTTTGTAATATTTGAGCAAAAAAAATTTACATACATTCAAACCTCTTACTTGTTGAACAACAAGCTCACTATCACCAAATACTTGTAAAGAATTGCCTTTCATCTTCTTAGCCCACTGTAAATCGTGAACTAGTGCTTCATATTCAACAACATTATTTGAACAACCAAACTAAAATTTAATGGAAGAGAAATACCTATATTTATTTGGTGAAACCAACATCATCCTAGTTCCCGTTCCATGCTTATTTCTTGATCCATCAACATACAATTGCGACAAACCTTAATTAGATTCATTTTATTTGACCATGGCTGGAATTGGTGCATCATTATCATGAAGACAATACACACCAAGACCCTTCTCTTCAATCAACTTGTAGGGATCATGCTCATGCAAGGTAGAAGCCCACTCATCAAGAAAAAAATCTATAACTCCATCCAAAGGTGAGTCCTTTTCGACATCACTAGTTTGTAGTATTTCATCTGAGATGATACAATTAGCATTGACAACACTTGACATATATGGCTTCATATGAAAACATGCAATAGGATCTGAATGAATTGTTACCTTCATACCATACCAAGTTTTGAACAACAAATAGGTCCAATAAGCTAATAAATATCCTCTAATATTTGAGGTGAAGTCCCTTGAAAGGCACATAGCGAAATAACGAGGCAAGTCCACCACTATAACATCCTGCTAAATAGTAATGTCAGGAAAAACATGTAATGTCAATTTAAAATATTTGATAATTCCCACCATATTTTTTGGTGAACCATCCAACTGTAATACCTCTTTAGTATTTAGCTCATAAACAAAGCTGAGCTTGTCTGCAATCTATTTGGGCATTATTGTACTGCTAGCTCCACTATCCACCATATAATTATGAACCAAAGTATCACCCACTATCAAAGAAATATAAAAAAGAGATTTATTTTATTTTATTTTACCTCAATTTTTTTCCCCCTTGACATCTTATCTCCTTGCTATACCTATTACTTAGTTGGCTGATTTGAATTTGTTAAGACAACATCTTCTTTCTCAATCGATTTTGGAGACAATTCAAGAGCTGAAAGTTCTTGAATGAGTTTATCCTTTTTCTATGGAATTTAAAGAGAATCCCACATGTTAATGCTGATGTTAGACTTCTTTATTTGATCTAAAATATTTAACTAAAAGCACTAACCTTTGATTGCACTTACTACTCACAAATTAGAGGTATTTGCTACACTTTACTAACCTCTATATTTTATTTTTTCTAGGTTGTAGGGGAAACAAACTGCTCTTTTGTACTCTTAGCAACACTAATAAGAGTACTTAAAGTATTTGTTATTGTTTGGGCCTCATCAATAGCTCTTTTTTAGTTTTCTGATAGATTATATCTATAACTTGACCACTTGTATCATTAGTTTTAACATCTTGAGTAAAAGCAACATGATCATCTACTTATGAATTTACATTAATAACATCAGACTACTCTTGAAATTGATGAGTCTCTCCTTGTGAGGCCAAACTTATATCTTGATATTGGCCTCCTTGAAAAGAGAACTCTTTTTATGTCATCTGTGGCATGGTGATGTTTTATGATACCAAGGCTTGGTTTTGAGCATCATTGAGATTTGAGGGATATCAACCTGAATCTTACACCAAATTATTTTGAGGTGGGGTTGGAACAATGGATTATGAAGTGGAAGTAGTAATTGGATCAAGAGCAGCATATGGCTTAGCTAGAGTTTGGCTCTTTGTGCTTGATAAGGTGGTTTATTTTCTCTAAAACCTTGATAAGGAGGCCTTTGATCTTTGAAGGACTGATAGGTGTTTTTATTTTGTTGTTGATAGGGCCTATTTGATTAATTTTTTTGCCTTTTGAGATGTACTATTTCATTTTCAAAAGACTATAGCAAACTTTTCAACTCTTCTATCTCACTAGCTTGACTAGTAAGGGCTGCAATAGGAACTTGAGGTGCTAGAATTAAAGCCAAGGATGGAATTTGAGGAACTTGAGGGGCTGGTATAGAACTTATTTATAGAAATATTGGCATTGGAGGTCTTGGAGAAAGCTACCAGCTTGTATCAAACTATTTTTAGCCATAATTGTAACCTCATAAGCATCTGACAAAGTATTACCACCCATTGATTGTATCATCACACTAATATCAGAATTTAGAGCTTTCAAATAGTGCATAAATACATATTAAGGGGATGGCCTAATCAACACAGGTTTCCTAGTCCATGTTTTTTGAAATTTAAGGTTAAAATTAGACATGACCTCATGAGGAGCCCTTGTTATAGTGGTTAATTGCTCAACCAAAGAGAGATGATCAGATTTGTCCTCAAATTGCTTGACCAATGCTATGCCCAATTCATCCCAAGTGATAATAGAATTAAGTGGTAGATTTCTATACCATTTCAACACTTTTACTTTGAAAGAGGTAGCAAACAATCTAACAACAACATTATTTTCAATGACATTATGGATTAAACAGAGATTAACAACATCTTGAATATGCTCAATAGGGGTTGTTTGATTCTTTCCTAAGAAAAATGGAATGCTCTTAAGGGTAGATGATGGAATATCATCCAACTGGGCTAAATTTCGTGGACTTCCCCTATTAAATGGAGAAAACACTTTGTTTGTGACGGCCATGAGAATATTAGGGATTGCAGTGTTAAGAATAATAAGATAAGGAGGTAAATATTCTCTTTGAGGATATGAATTTTTCCTCCTAGACCTTGCTCTTTTATAAGTTACAAATTCAAAAGGAATACCTTTACTTACTAATCTTGTGGTAACCTTTGGCATGAATGAATTGCCTAAATGATGCTATAAACTCTACAACTGAATGTAGATGAATATCTTCTACTACTATGAAAACTCTTCAAATATGTAAATAACTTCTTTGTGGTCCCATCAGGCAAGCCAAAAACTATTATCAACCTGGAGTTGCACCCTAATCAAAGACGTGCTGAAATTATTGATCCTCACTCTAGTTGAAACAATGGAATCTTCTCATGAGGTTGGGTACCTCAATGATGAGAAGAACCTCTAGAGAAGGTTGGTTCTTGTAAGATGTTTCAATGAGGATCTCAACTTCTATGCTAAAAATTGCCTAGGAAAAAAAGGAGAAAGAAGTTGAAAGGAAATCCTAGCTAAAGTGGTGATACACCTAATTTTCTTGATCCACTCAAATCGAGCTTTTAAGAACACTGATTCAGATAAGGAAGAGGTAGAACTTCAACTCTAATTGATCAATACACATAAGTATTTCATGAAAATGCTTAATTTAATGATCTAAGCTTGAGGGAAATGGAAAAATAGGTCTGATGAGAGGCACTAGATAAACACTAATATCCACTATAAACTTAACAAAAGATAATAGAACACAGAATGTGACCTATATAAATGACTAGCTAGTAACTAGGTACGAATCTAGATTGGACAACGAAGAAAGAAAATCTATCACTTAGTCAAATCAATAACAAAAGTACACTATAAAAGTTGCTAGAAATTGAAAAAACACAATCTTCTTATTGATTCTAAAAAATGTTACAACGTAATATTTGGTAGAAGTTTTCTTGCCAAAAGAGGGATGATTTTTACAATGCTAAAAATCTAATTTATTGAAAAATACAATAGCCAAGAGATGGCATTGAAAATAGGAGAGGAAGTTAAATCTTCATTAGCCCAAGTCTAAATTGTGTTGCATGAGTCTTCCAAATTTGTCTTTTCTTGTCTTTTGTCTTGCATGAAGGATCCTTGGTGTTGAAGTGGATAGTGGCTAATTTTAGGCTGCTAAACCTCTCTATCATGTAATAATGTTATGCCCACTCCCAAATTTGGCATTCTTCATGAGCTGCTAGAATGTTTGAAAGTATGAGATGACAATATCATGCATGAAATCCAATGCCAATGCCAATTTTATAACTACGACTGGATTCATTGGAAGCTGAGTTGAAACATTTGAAAGGCAGAGTTGACCTTAGAGATATGACTTCAAACACTAGTCAACTGAAGCCTTGACCAATCAACCATATTTAGCTTTTGCTCACTTGGAATTCCACCTTAACTCTATCTTTTATTTTTGCATGGATTTTTCTCTACCCAACTGTCCATGATTTCTTTTGGCTAAATTTAGAATTTTGCTTCTTAACCTCTGTCTGTATCTGTCTTTTCCACAAACTTTCCCTTCTTAATTATGCCTTGTTTATAAAAAATTCCCTTGAGCTTTTTATGTTCAACTTCCCATAGATAAATTTCCATGAGAATTGTCCCTTGGCTTACAAAACAACCCTTCAAAAATCTTGTCATGGTCTTTCTCTGAAGGGTAAGTGACCTTTGGGATATTTGTAAATCCCTTAAAATCGCTAGATAGACCTTCTTAAAGGGTACCCACCCTTCAATTTTTTTGCAAATGACTCTCCCAAAGTTGATGTGTACCTTCTAGAAGGGTACCTAACCTTTGTGTTTTTAACAAAACCCCTCAAACTTCTCAAATAACCCCTTCCAAAGTGAATAACCCTTAAGAAAAAGGCATCTAGGTTTTTTGAAGGGCACCTAGGTTTTTTGAAAACATCCCTTCTAAAGGGTACATTGCCCTTTGGATTTTTTGATTTGTCCTTTTCTACCTTTTGGATTTTATGGAAGTGTCCTTTGAATATGTTGACTTGTCTTTTGAACTTTTTTGAAGGAATTCCTTTAGGATTTTTGTCTGAGTCTATTTTTTTGTTATTTAATGTCTGCAACTTCGGATTCTTCACTGGCACCTACTTTAGATTCTTCATTGCTTGTTACTTATAAAAAGAGATAAGTCATTCACCCTGAGAAACCCAAAATGCAATATCTTGAGTAACTTGGGTTTCTAAACCCAAATTACTTCTGATAAAACTTTCATAAGCAAAGCACTTCTCAAAACCCAATTTTCACTGTCAAGAGTAAATTAGATTTTCCAATCTAGATTACTTCTGCTGATAAAACTTTCATAAGCAAAACACTTCTCAAAACCTGATTTGTACTGTCAAGAGTAATTTGGGTTTTCCAACCTAGATTACGTTTGCCGAGGGGTTTCAACTATTGATTACTCATAAAGTGAAATAAGTTGTCTCTTGTAAAACCTGAAGACTTCTCCTTCCAAAAACCCAAAGTCTTCGACTGTGTAAAACTCAAAGTCTTGCTTGAATGCCCACCTTCTCACACTTAGGAAAAAATTTGGTATGTAGGCCAAAAATGGCCAACAACACCCAAGTAAAGGAGAGAAAATCTCATTTTCAAATATAACAAAGCATCTTTATAAATTTTTTTTAGCCCATGGGTGTCCATGACCCTCAATAAGGCTCCAACTTAAGTGAAATTAAGATAAAAAGTACTTTTCATAACTCAAGTGTAAATTAGAATTCATAATGTACCTTTGTCATTAATTTCTATTCAAGTGGATCCCCAACATTCCCTTTCTTCTTTTCCCTTATCCTTTTGGAAACAATTTTAAGGCTAAGGACCTTTAAGTGGCTCATGTCAAAAAGGGGGACATGACATTGTTTGATATTGCAATGAGGGAAGCATAATAGGATGACATGAAGAATATCCTAGAGATAGAAATGGAGGTGATGGGTAATCATGTTGATGCTCAAGAATTTGGTGAATTAATTCAACAATAAAACTAAGAAAGAAGAGGTAGTGGATGAGGTGTACTCGTGCAAGTAAGGAGAATGTGCAGATGGTGTAGAGGGCACTTGGTGGAGCTAGATAACTATTGGTGGGAAAAAATCCAAAAAAGGATTGAGAATGAAAAGGAGAGATATTTAGTGAAAGAAGATGGTTTATGGTCAAAAAAGGGTTGGAAAGAATGGAAATACCTTGCTTGGTTGAATGGCACATCATGAATATTGGTGGGGAAAAACCCAAAGAGAATTGAGAAATAAAAAGAGATATATTTAGCGAAAGAGGATGGTCTTTAGTCAAGCAAGGGGTTAGAAATAATGGAAATACCTCAACTAGTGGAATGGCATGTCATGGCTCTTCCCTTGAAGTTAGAAGGGTGGCCCTACCACCTAGCACAAATTTTTGAGCATCAAACATTATGCTCACAAATTCTTACCTTTGGTGTCTGATGTAGGATAATCTAGGAAATCAAGCAATATTGCATCACCCCAAAAAATAAATTAGTATTCATGTGCATCCAGGATCAATTGGTAGTACAAAGATGAACTGCAAGGATTGATAACACTTTAGCAGGTTCTTGAAACAAAGATGGACTAGTTTTAGTCAACAAGACAATGTGGTTATGAAACCACTGCTCTACATTAAATGGTAGTTTTGCCTGTGAAAGTTACATAGTCATAGTAACATAATGGTTATGAAGTTGCCAGTTTGCATTAATTGGCAATTTTACCTACAATAATTATACAATCCAAATAATAGCCATAAACATTGAAGTGTTCTTTTTGAGCATTTTCTAGATTAATGGGGATTCCAAGAGTCACTTCATGAACCACAAAAGGAAAGGAAGGATTTACTAAAGGTAAACTAGAGTGGAAGAAGACTTATGGATAAATAGTGTGGGTGCTTGTTGAGAGAGGACAAAGGATCAAAGATTATATACTTTGATCCATTATGGACCCACTTTCCTTCACAACATCAGTAAGGTTGTGGATGAGGCATGGTTGGCAAATTTAGTTATTTGATGGTTGCTTTAGCGATGAGGTTCTTCATGTTATCACCATTGATTAGAAAATATAGTGACTACCCTTGCACCCACATCTGTAAATGGAATAGATGTTCAACTTCAATATCTTATGTTATTAGTGTTTCTTGCATGATGGTTGCTAAAATGTTTGGATCTGTGTCAATGATTATATCAAAGGGATTGAGTCCATAATCATCTATTTATTCCTACATAAGCAAACTTTTATGAGTGTGAAACTCTGCATTGGAGTGGTTTTTTATTTTGTGTTTGTCACACCATTTACCCATCTTAGACTATTGTGGCTCTTTGTTGGAAGAAGGCATTTTCTTTGGAGTATAAAATGTGTCATGCTTTCCCTTCTGCTTGATCCCTTTCTCAATGGTTGTTGCATATCAATAGGCTTATCCCATCATCTTAACCTTAGCTAGTTTTAATTTAGACTGACTGAATGGCTGTAGGTTGATGAGGCATGTAATGTCCCTAATTAGGGACAAGCAAGCAATAAATGTATTGGGCACAAACCCCAATTACAAAATCTAAAAATAATAAAAAAATACTAGCAACTCTAGATGTAACAATCAATCCACAATACTCTCTAAAGTAATATAGATGCTATATGCCACTAGGGCATAAATTAATCTACAAATACAATGATATATAACCACTCCAAATACTGAGAATACACTATGAAATCTAATGCAATTTCTTCAATAAATACCTAGAGTTATTTCTCACACTAGCTAGAAATATATTCCCAAAACCAGTGATCCTAAGCCTTCTTTCCCACTCACCAAACCTGTTATAAAACTCCTTTAAAGTAGTTTGAAATATTAGGTAAGACCAGTGATGAATCCCAGCCAAGGAAATTTGTAATTAGGGCCCCAAAATAGCCACTAAAAAAATAAAATCAGATCACCAATCCTCACAAGTAAGATGGAAAATTACCAAATAAAATCACCTTATAATGACATGAATATCACGTGATTATTGAGGTCAAAACCCTCAACCAACAAAATAAAAATTATTAGAAAATATCACAAATATTATAGATAATATTTTCTCAATGATTTATGGCCTACAAGCACCCCAAACCCTTGCAAATTCCTCTCCAAGTGAATTGCCCAATACCTGATTATAATTGCTAAAACTTATAGAATTAACACCTTCACTTTAACTCCCCAAAATCTTCCAAGACCTTGTGATTGTACCCCAAATACATCAAAAATAATATTAGAACTTTACGTTTCTAAATTAGAGTCTAAAATCCCTCCAAAAAGACTTAATCCCTTCCCAAATCATTTCACCACACCATAGAATTAATCATAAAATATATTAGAATATTTTGTCTCACCAAATGACCTTTTATGATGCCCTAGGCAAGTAGCCCAAGTGGAATAATTTCACCAATAATTCTTCAAACCCTCAAAAGGGTCTTCGTGTAGTGCATCCCTCTCAATAGGGGCCTTCCTCTTGACCAAATCAACTCACCACCCAAGGGAATGGCTCCAAACCATGCTAACAACCTCTCAATGCAAGTCACCAATCTCCAAGACCTACTATTTATTTAAAACCAGCTCTCTATAGGATTTGAAACAATCTTTAATAAAGGTAGTGTTAAAAAACACCCTTGTAAGTTCCATTACATACAACCATGCAAATTTGAATCATAAGTACAGTCTTTAAATAGAGCTGCTTTGAAAGTAAGAATGGAGGGTTTCATCCCCAAACCCTTAACACACTTGAAGGTTTTCATCCTCATGTTGTGATGAACAAGCTTGACATAATTGATCAATGATTCAATAATCCAAATAGTATAATACTCCAAATAAATCCTCAATTGCTTTTTATAATCATCCTCCAAGGGTGGCACCCAAGTTAGAAGGATGTGTCTTTTGAATCATAAGCAACTTTACCTTTTTAAAATTCCTTTTTGAGGGTTTAGTCTCTCATGACCATTAAAGGTCCCTTAAGTGAAAATTAGATAAAAATCACTTTTTGCAGAACTCAATTGAAAATTAGAATACTTAAGTACTATTTTAGGCTAGAATTGCACCCTTGTGGGAGAGTTTTTTAGACTCTCACTTCTAGCTACAATATTGAAACAACCTCAAGGTATGGGTATCCTATAGTGAGGTTGAACCTCTAGGATTTTTAATGAGGATAGTTCCTCAGATGCTTTGTAATGTCCCCTTTTTCCTAGTCATCACATTTTTAATGAGATTGGCCTATCATTGACCTTCGTAGGCCAAGACAGGATGATTAGAGGATCACTTCGACAGTTACTTGGCCTTTCGAGGGGTTTTCTCTATCACATTCAGTTGTTTCCCATGGGCGTATTGGCATTTTGACACCTAGAGAGAGTATCTTTATAACTTTATGTTATAAAGTTACTTTATGAATTATAAATTTATTTTATAATAAAGTTATTTTATTAAAAAAGGAAATTAAAAATAAATAAAAGAAATAAAGTTATTTACTTCTAGAAGTTTCTAGCCCCCACCAAAAGTGGAGACATAAAAAGTATATAAGGAGGTGTTGGGCTCATTTCTTAGCATCCAAGTTTATGTTTTGATATTTATTTGTGGTTGAGGAGACCTAGGGTTTCTGTAGAATAGCCATTGAGGACGAAAACCCTCTTGGTTGTGTGACTTTGAGGTTGTGAGATATCAACCGAATTGTTACCAGTTGTGGGCTTCACTTTTGAGGCTCAACTTGTGCTTCATTGAGATCATTTTCAGGGTGGAAGAATAAGGGTTTGAAGAATTTCAGGTCTACAAATTTACTTCAGACTTCACATATTGGTTCGATTTGCTTTGATGAAGCCATATTTCCAACATCTAACCATTTGAGGAGGAGCGGCTGGGATAGAGGAAGATATTAAGGGCAGTTTGGGGGTCTATATCATTGTAATTTATTTATATTTCATCCTCCAACAAAGTTTAGGTTTGCAACTTAGTGAGGGGTCGATTTTGGTCTTAGAGGCTTCCAAAAAATATCATACACACCCCAAAAGGAGTGGCCAGCCTCAAAGAACCTTCCCATTCAGTTTGGTGGCATTTGGTACATGATTTGTGACAATATTAGGGTCTGATATGATCTCTGTAATTCTAAAGACAACTCAAAAATTTACATCATTTGGAGGCATTCATCATTCCGTGTTGAAGGGGACTCATCTACACCATTTGTAATTAGGTTCCTCTTATCTTATTACTTGTATGTGATCATTTTTCCCTCTATTTTAAGTTTGAAGCACATTTATATCAAACTGATTTGTACTCAGAAAATTGAATTAAAAGGGGATTGAGTTGGCTACAATTTGCATTGTTTATTATTGCTATATTGTCTACTTTGTTTGTTTATCAATATATTGTTCAAGACTAGTACAAATATCTACAAAACAGATTGAAAATCAATTAGACCAGCAAACTGAAAATACAGACCAGCAAGTGTTTGACAAAATTCCCAAGCATCAAACTCAAAAAAATTTGACAAAATTTCAATCACTATTGGTTAAGGATTTTACAGTGGTATCAGAGCTAAGATCTTGCCATCTTAGTGGGTTTATTCTTGCATGTAGCCACATGAAGTTAGGCCTCACAGGTACTATACACGTAGAAGAGCAGAATAGGAAAGAAATATACAACAGGGTCCTATGGGTGATAAAGGACAAGGCAACCCACCTAAGAATGAAGGTAGAAATAATAGAGGTGTTGATGGCAAGAAAATGGATGTGCTAATTGACTTAGTAACACAGATGATAGCTAAGATGGATCAACAACAGAATACCAAGACACAGAATCAGAATACAGGTGAACATAGTAGGGTGAATGGCAATGATACTAATCCAAGGAGAGATGACTAGCAGGGAGAGGCCTCTAGAGCTTTAGCTTCTAGACCTCTTTTCCCTACCTTCATGCAAAGGGAGGAAATACATACACCACCATAGATGGATGCATCAGTCACTTATTGTGAGGAGTCTAGAGATGCATACCGTGAGTATTGTACCTTGCCATTTGATTTGAGGGACCAATGGCCATTTGATGTATACATGAAATCCAAGAACCAAAGGAATGCATTTCATAATGATCCACACAACTTTCTTAGGAGTGACTTTCAGCATGCCCTTGGTAAGGTGAACATGACAACATATGATGGCAAGTCTTCAGCACATTCATGGGTCCAAAAGTTAGACAACTATTTGTCATTGAGACTGATGCTAGAGGAGGAGGCAATTAAGTTTGCCACATTGCATTTAGAAGGGTTAGCTCACGAGTGGTGGTATCATGGACTTGTGACACTTGGCCATCATCACATTCATTTCTATGCAGAGTTTACAGATTGATTGATAAAGAGATTTGATGTGAGAGATGCTGAGATTAGGTTTAGAGAGTTGGCACGGCTAAGGCAACAGGGTTCATTAGAGTCTTACATTGAGGAGTTCTAGTGTATTTCAGTGATGGTACCTAATATCAGTGAGAGGAGGATAGTCATCATGTTCATGGAGGGACTTATGGAGCCTTTGAAGGGTTGGTTGAAAGCATTTGACCCACCTACATTATAGGAGGCTATACGAAAGGCACATAGTATGGAGTTTGCTGCGCCTAGGAGTAACCTACACCTAGAGATAGAAACATTCCTTCTTCTAGTAGAGAGAGTTCTCAGTAGGTCAAGGACATAGAGGAGAAGGCAACAACACCAGCTATCAGTGAGGGTTTATGAGAGGAACTAAGGAGGAAGAAGTTATGTTTTTGGTGCTAGCAACCTTACAATTGGGATCATGATTGTGCAGCTAGGCCTAAGGGCAAGACTAATCACATCATGTGGGTGGAGGAGTCTGATACTAAGCAGCAAGA
The DNA here is from genome assembly GCA_037957365.1 of Torreya grandis. Taxonomy (NCBI): domain Eukaryota; kingdom Viridiplantae; phylum Streptophyta; class Pinopsida; order Cupressales; family Taxaceae; genus Torreya; species Torreya grandis. The sequence continues at coordinate 7,967,356 of JARHVA010000055.1, forward strand.
AACTACAGGCAAGGATCAGGGAGATGGGGATCATATTGATGGTAGTTTGGCTCTGCTTACATACTTTTCCAATTCAGACATTGAGACTACATTTAGATTTAGAGGTACAGTGAATGGACAATGATGTATTGCTATGTTGGATACAGGTGCGACACATAATTTCATCAGCAATGGTTTTGTGGTAGAGGTAGACTGGAGGTAGAGAGATTTGATGGATTCAAAGTTTGTGTTTCTTATGGATACACTTTATCATGCACCAAGAAAGTAAGCAATCTCACCTTGACATTGAATGATTAGGAGTTACAGACAGATTTCTACATTGTCTAGATGGGAGACATGGATGTAGTTTTGGGCATGAAATGGCTCCAAGATTTAGGACAGTTCACTCTCAATGTGCCTCAGAATGAAATGAAGTTTGAGGTCGATAAATGTAAGTATACATTGAGAGGCATTACAGGTGGGAGTTTGCATGCTATTACTTATGATGGGAGATTGGATAGGAAGGAGACAGGGTTAGATTGGATTGGTAATCCATTATTTGAGATTGGTGACACTTGGATACAGGAAAATCCACTTTTTGAGTTTGGTGTTGACCATCTTTCTGATTGTAGTTTAGTGTTGGGTTTTGACGATAGTTCTCCTAGTGCATTTGATTTGTAGGCAGGGCATACAGCTGAGTTCCATGAGGATTTCATATCAAGGACTGCTTATAGTTTTACATTTGATCCTCATGTTCAAGACTTGTTTGGGATGCAGTGCACAGTGGCAGATATGTTGGATGATATGTATGCTAGTTTTTTGTATGCAGTGATGGGAGGCAAATGTCATCAATTTAGTGAGTTGCTTCCCTTTGAGGCTTATATACCTGTAGCACTCGACAGTGAGATTGGTTTGTTTTAGCAAGTACATGTTGGCATTCAGGTGATGACACTTCAGGGGTTGTTTGGTGATGATGGGGATGTTAGGTAGTTTTATACATGAGATTCAGGCGGTATGATTATTGCAGTTATTTATAGCTTGGAATTGACATTGCTTGGGGACAAGCAATTTCAGGAGGGGTAGACTGTAATGTCCCCTTTTTTCTAGTCATCACATTTTCGATGAGATTGGCCTATCATTGACCTTCATAGGCCAAGACAGGATGATTAGAGGGTCACTTTGGTAGTTACTTGGCCTTTCGAGGGGTTTTCTCTACCACATTCAATTGTTTCCCATGGGCATATTGGCATTTCGACACCTAGAGAGAGTATCTTTATAACTTTAAGTTATAAAGTTACTTTATGAATTATAACTTTATTTTATAATAAAGTTATTTCATTAAAAAAAGAAATTAAAAATAAATAAAATAAATAAAGTTATTTATTTCTAGAAGTTTCTAGCCCCCACCAAAAGTGGAGACATAAAAAGTATATAAGGAGGTGTTGGGCTCATTTTTTAGCATCCAAGTTGATGTTTTGATATTGATTTGTGGTTGAGGAGACCTAGGGTTTCTACAAAATATCCATTGAGGATGAAAACCCTCTTGGTTATGTGACTTTGAGGTTGTGAAATATCAACTGAATTGTTACCAGTTGTGGGCTTCACTTTTGAGGCTCAACTTGTACTTCATTGAGATCATTTGCAGGGTGGAAGAATAAGGGTTTGAAGAATTGTAGGTCTGCAAATTTACTTCAGACTTCACATATTGGTTCGATTTGATTTGATGAAGCCATATTTCCAACATTTAACCATTTGAGGAGGAGTGACTAGGATAGAGGAAGATATTAAGGGCAATTTGGGGGTCTATATCATTGCAATTTATTTATATTTCATCCTCCAACAAAGTTCAAGTTTGCAACTTAGTGAGGGGTCGATTTTGGTCTTAGAGGCTTCCAAAAAGTATCATACACACCCCAAAAGGAGCGCCTAGCCTCAAGGATCCTTCCCATTTAGTTTGGTGGCATTTGGTGCATGATTTGTGACAATATTAGGGTCTGATTTGATCTCTGCAAGTCTGAAGACAACTCAAAAATTTACATCATTTGGAGGCATTCATCATTCCGTGTTGAAGGGGACTCACCTACACCATTTGTAATCAAGTTCCTCTTATCTTATTGGTTGTATGTGATCATTTTGCCCTCTATTGTAAGTCTGAAGCACATTTATATCAGACTAATTTGTACTCAAAAAATTAAATTAGAAGGGGATTGAGTTGGCTACAATTTGCATTGTTTATTATTGCTATATTGTCTACTTTGTTTTTTTATCAATCTATTGTTCAAGACTAGTAAAAATATCTACAAAACACATTGAAAATCAATTAGACCAGCAAACTGAAAAATACAGACCAGCAAGTGTTTGACAAAATTCCCAAGCATCAAACTCAGAAAAAATTTAACAAAATTTCAGTCACTATTGGTTGGGGATTTTACAGTGGTATCAGAGCTAAGATATTGCCATCCTAGTGGGTTCATTCTTGCATGCAGCCACTTATAAAGGTTCAATTGATTTGAAGGACCAATGGCCATTTGATGAATACGTGAACTCCAAGAATTGAAGGAATGCACTTCATAACGATCCATGCAACTTTCTTAGGAGTGACTTTTAGCATGCCCTTGGTAAGGTGAACATGCCAACATATGATGGCTAGTCTTCAGCATGTTCATGGGTCCAAAAGTTGGACAACTATTTGTCATTGAAACCAATGCCAGATGAGAAGGCAATTAAGTTTGCCACATTGCATTTACAGGGGTCAGCTCACGAGTGGTGGTATCATGGACTTGTGACACTTGGTCATCATCACATTCACTCCTATGTAGAGTTCACAGATCGATTGATAGAGAGATTTGATGTGAGAGATGCTAAGATTAGGTTCAGAGAGTTGGCACAACTGCGGCAATGGGGTTCATGGAGTCTTACATTGAGGAGTTCTAGCACATTTCAGTGATGGTACCCAATATTAGTGAGAGGAGGATAGTTCTCATATTCATGGAGGGACTTATGGAGCCTTTGAAGGGTTGGTTGAAAGCATTTGACCTACCTACATTACATGAGGCTATATGGAAGGCTCATAGTATGGAGTTTGCTGCACCTAGGAGTAGACCTACACCTACAGGTAGAGACGTTCCTTCTTCTAGTAGAGAGAGTTCTCAGTAGGTTAAGGACATAAAGAAGAAGGCAACAACACCAGCTATCAGTGAGGGTTTATGAGAGGAACTAAGGAGGAAGAAGTTATGTTTTTGGTGCCAACAACCTTACAGTTGGGATCATGATTGTGCAGCTAGGCCTAAGGGCAAGGCTAATCACATCATGTGGGTGGAGGATTCTGATACTGAGCAGCAGGAGACTACAAGCAAGGATCAGGGAGATGGGGATCATATTGATGGTAGTTTGGCTCCACTTGCATACTTTTCCAATTCAGACATTGAGACTACATTCAAATTTAGAGTTATAGTGAATGGACAACGATGTATTGCTATGTTGGATATAGGTGCGACACATAATTTCATTAGCAATGGTTTTGTGGGTAGAGGTAGACTAGAGGCAGAGAGCTTTGATGGATTTAGAGTTCGTGTTGCCGATGCATACACTTTATCATGCACCAGGAAAGTAAGCAATCTCACCTTGACACTGAATGATTATGAGTTATAGACATATTTCTACATTGTCCAGATGGGAGACATGGATGTAGTCTTGGGCATGAAATGGCTCCAGGATTTAGGAGAGTTCACTCTCAATGTGCCTAGGAATGAAATGAAGTTTGAGGTCGATAAATGTAACTATACATTGAGAGGCATTACAAATGGGAGTTTGCATGCTATTACTTATGATGGGAGATTGGATAGGAAGGAGACAGGGCTAGATTGGATTGGCAATCCATTGTTTGAGATGGGTGACACTTGGATACAGGAAAATCCACTTTTTGAGTTTGGTGTTTACCATATTTTTTGTTTCAGTTTAGAGTTGAGTGTTGACGATAGTTCTCCTAGTGCATTTGGTTTACAGGTAGGGCATGCGACTGAGTTCCATGAGGATTTCATATTAAGGACTGCTTATAGTTTTACATTTGATCCTCATGTTCAGGACCTATTTGGGATGCAGTGCATAGTGGCAGATGTGTTGGATGATTTATATGCTAGTTTTCCATGTGCAGTGATGGGAGGCAAATGTCATCAGTTTTGCGAGTTGCTTTCCTTTGAGGCTTATATACCTGCAGCACCTGATAGTGAGATTGGTTTGTTTCAACAAGTACATGTTGGCATTTAGGTGATGACACTTCAGGGGTTGTTTGGTGATGATGGAGATGTTAGGAAGTTTTATCCATGGGATCTAGGTGGTATGATTATTGTATTTATTTATAGCTTGGAATTGACATTGCTTGGGGACAAGCAATTTCAAGAGGGGCAGACTGTAATGTCCCTTTTTTCCTAGTCATCACATTTTTGATAAGATTGGCCTATCATTGACCTTCATAGGCCAAGATAGGATGATTAGAGGGTCACTTTGATAGTTACCTGGCCTTTTGAGGGGTTTTCTCTACCACATTCAGTTGTTTCCCATGGGTGTATTGGCATTTCGACACCTAGAGAGAGTATTTTTATAACTTTATGTTATAAAGTTACTTTATGAATCATAACTTTATTTTATAATAAATTTATTTTATTAAAAAAATAAATTAAAAATAAATAAAGTTATTTATTTCTAGAAGTTTCTAGCCCCCACCAAAAGTGGAGACATAAAAAAGTATATAAGGAGGTGTTGGGCTCTTTTCTTATCATCCAAGTTTATGTTTTGATATTGATTTGTGGTTAAGGAGACCTAGGGTTTCTACAGAATAGCCATTGAGGATGAAAACCCTCTTGGTTGTGTGACTTTGAGGTTGTGAAATATCAATCGAATTGTTACCAGTTGTGGGCTTCACTTTTGAGGCTCAACTTGTGCTTCATTGAGATCATTTGTAGGTTGGAAGAATAAGGGTTTGAAAAATTGCAGGTCTGCAAATTTACTTTAGACTTCACATATTGGTTCGATTTGATTTGATGAAGCCATATTTCCAACATCTAACCATTTGAGGAGGAGCAACTGGGATAGAGGAAGATATTAAGGGTAGTTTGGGGGTCTATATCATTGCAATTTATTTATATTTCATCCTGCAACAAAGTTCAAGTCTGCAACTTAGTGAGGGGTCGATTTTGGTCCTAGAGGCTTCCAAAAAATATCATACACACCCCAAAAGGAGCGGCCATCCTCAAGAAACCTTCCCATTCAGTTTGGTGGCATTTGGTGCATGATTTGTGACAATATTAGGGTCTGATCCGATCTCTGCAAATTTGAAGACAACTCAAAATTTACATCATTTTGAGGCATTCATCATTCCATGTTGAAGGGAACTCATCTACACCATTTGTAATCAGGTTCCTCTTATCTTATTGCTTGTATAAGATCATTTTTCCCTTTATTATAAGTCTGAAGTACATTTATATCAGACTGATTTGTACTTAGAAAATTGAATTAAAAGGCATTGAGTTAGCTAAAATTTGCATTGTTTATTATTACTATATTGTCTAGTTTGTTTGTTTATCAATCTATTGTTCAAGACTAGTAAAAATATCTACAAAACACATTGAAAATCAATTAGAATAGCAAACTAAAAATACAGACCAACACGTGTTTGACAAAATTCCCAAGCATCAAACTCAAAAAAAATTGACAAATTTTAGTCACTATTGGTTGGGGACATTACAGTGGTATCAAAGCTAAGATCTTGCCATAAAGTTATAATTCATAAAGTAACTTCATAACATAAAGTTATAAAGATACTCTCTCTCTAGGTGTCAAAATGCCAATATGCCCATGGGAAACAACTGAATGTGGTATAGAAAACCCCTCGAAATCCAATCTTGGCCTACGAAGGTCCATGATAGGCCAATCTCATCGAAAATGTGATGACTAGGAAAAAGGGGACATTACATGCTTCACTTTGGCTTGTTTCCCACACTAGAATCTACTACTGACTAAGGGAAAGGGAGAGAAAGATAACATGAAAGGGAAACTAATCTAAGGATAGTGATGCACCAAAATATGAAATGATCCACTTTTAGCCTGGAAACCTTAACAAATACTAATGAACCTCACCGAGACACAAACTAATCTAATCCTATCTCAAGGCCACAAGCATAAGTATTTTGTATGGAGGTTGAAGGGAAACCCTACAATTTGAAGGATAGAAATAAATAGGTCTGTATGAGACACTATAAACTTGTGATACTTCAAGAAAGGGACCAATGTCTAACACTTCACACAACCTGCAAGGAACCAAAATAATTAAAGAAAGATACATAGAGAATCTATAGATGATGAAAAGGGACAAAGATTTTCAAGTTAAACTCTAATAATGTATACTTGAATTCAAACTAGAATTAGAAAATTCATCTCATTGCTTCAATAGAGTGTTAAAAGGTAATTTTGATAGAGTGACTCTATCACTAGTCAAGGGATCTCTTTTTAGGCTCAAAAGCCTGTATATATAGTAGAAAAGGATGAGAGAAGAGAGGGCTTGTGTGAGAAAATGGAGAGAGGAGTCATAAATGGCTGCAACCACCACTATGTCCTTAAAATATTTTGCATTCAGAGCATGTAACAGTCTTGACCATGAAATGAACTGTCCAAGATCATCATATATCTCCTCGAGCCCCTCATTGATTATCAAACATGATAGAAGATAAGAACATCTCTAAGAACATGTTTAATGCTCAAGCTACCTTTTCTAATCACTTGATCTTCACCTTTCATTTCCATTCCATCTTTCACTTGTCTTGCATGTATAAGGATAAAATCCCCATAACTCTGAATCTGGATAGAGCCATGCTGCTTCTACATTAAATGGTTGTTTTTCGAAGATGATGGCCATGTCGAAGGATGAGGACCTCTTCATTAATTTCACCTACCAACTCCTACCTTGAAACCTAGACCAGATATTCCTTATAGATGGAAAACCAATCTCAAGAAATTGGTTTTCTTGTACCTATTTATGTCGATGTAAGTCCATACAAATCTAAATAGCGACTTATAGGAGTTCAAATTTTGACATTTTCAGGCCTATCATGGGATATTTGAATCCCAATGGCTATTTTATGAGCTTGAACTTTGACACTGGTGTGAATGTCATCAATTCCTTCAAATTTTTTCTCTTTAGCCATTTCCTATGGATATTTCCTTTGAAAGAATTTTCTCAAGTTATTTTCCCAAACTTATCTCTTTTGGCTATTTGTTTCAGCTTTTTTTTAAAGAATTCATTGGCCTTTCTTTGGGCTATTCATTTAGAGGAATTTTTTTGGACTTCCTTATGGCCTTTTGTTTTTGGAATTTTCTCCCAAAGGAATTATTTTGGAACTTTGAGATGAAATTTTCTTTCAGAAAATTTGCTTATCACTTTCCTGTGGATAATTTGTCCAAAAGAAATCATGTCTTTGAACTTTTTGCTTGGACCTTCAAAACTTTAAAAATGGACCATTTTGCCCAGAAGGGCCTTTCATATTTTTTGCAAAGGATCTTTCAGAAAAAATGAAATGGACCCTTCAGAATTCTTGAAAAGCTCCTTTCTCTCTAAAAATATACGTCAAAATTCTTGAAATGGTCTTTGCCTTTTGAAAAGAATCCTTCAGCACTTTTGAAATGGTATTTGCCTTTTGAAAAGAACCCTTTAGCACTTTTGAAATGAACTCTTTGAAAATTTTTAAATGGTCTTTGCCTTTTGAAAGTAACCCTTCAACAAAGTTGTTTTGGACAATTGTCCGAAACAATCCCTTCGAAAAGATATCATTTGAGAAAATTGCTTTGGAGAAAATATTTGAAACAATTCCTGACACCTAGACAAAAACCCAAAAAATAAAACCTCTGAAAGAATAAACACTTGGTGAAAAAGAGTCCTGAAAGAAAATAAAATCTTAGTCCCTACAAAGTTCATAAGAATGAACAAGTAAAGACTTAGCTGAATAAAGGATTTTTCACTTAGCTTTTGGCTTGTAGGTTTATCCTTGAACACTGCTACTAGATCCTTAGAAAACCTTGCTTGGATCCTCTCTATTTGTAAATGTCAGATCCATTTATACACCTTTGATCCATTACTTCATCAAAACATGCATGAGATTTATATGTGGGCCAAAAATGGCCAACATCTTTGGTGTCTCATAGGGGTTACATGCCTATCGATGTAAGAGAACCTAGACCATGTTGCCTTGTCTAGTCCATTGAGAATGGAGTCATTAGCCTTTGAAATAGAGCTGATCTAAAAATAGATACAAGGTTAACCCTTTCTGAAACTTCTTCTTGAAGCAACAAGGACAACAAAAAAAAAACAAACACTGTGCCCAAGTCACTTAGGGAAGGGAAACACATAATTGAAAAGAAAAGTGCACAAGGCACCTAAAAGAAAACATGAAAAGCTATACAAAATGTACAATATATACGATGGCTAAAAAATATTGTAATAGCAAGGCTTTAGCTGAGTCCCATTGACTGGGATGGGTACTACCTCTCCATCTAGTTGGGATAGTTGAAAAGCATTATGTTGTTTGCATCCATGTATCAAATAAGGACAACTCCACAAGCTGTCAAATTTGGTATGGTTGGTATGGTTGCTTGAATCTCACTTGAGGACTAGATCCCCTTCCTTGAAGTCCCTTGTTATGGCTCTCTTATCAAAGGCCTTCTTGATTTAAGCTTGATGTGATTCTAGTGTTTTCATTACAAGGTTTCTCATTTTTTGAAGCTCATCTTCCATCAACTTCAGTTGATGGGCTAGTTCTAATGTAGGCAGCTCAAGAAAAATGGGCAACTTGGCCTCCCTTCCATATACTAAGACATATGGAGAATTGCTAATGGTAGCTTTAGGAGTTACCTTGTTAGCGCACAAGGCTATCTTTAGTTTAGTGTGCCATGTCCTTTGACTCTCTTCCATAGTTTTCCTGATGATTCTTAGCAAATTTTTATTTATGGACTCGACCAGTCCATTTTATTAAGGATAATAGTTGGAAGAGGTGCTGAGGTAGATGCCCATTCACTCATTTCTAGACCAAGGAATGCTAACGCATTATCAGAAAAGATAGTGGATGGAACACCAAACCTAGTCACAATGCTATCATAGAAGTCTAGGACTACACCTTCATTAGCTTCTTTCAATGTAATGGGTTCCACCCACCTGGTGAAGTAGTCGATTGTAGTAAGCACCCATCTATGTCTTGCACTTGATAGAGGGTTGATCATTCCTATGAAATCTAGCCCCCATTGCAGGATTGAGAAGAAGGGCTACAAATCTTTGCTTACCCATAAATAAAACACACTTTTGACACTTATTTACCCATGCATATGCATCTTTGAAGAGGTTGGGCCAGTAATAATCAATGATCATTATCCTTGTTGCTAGGGTTCTAAGTGCAAAATGACCTCTTGTAGGTCCATCATGTAATTGCTCCAAAAGCTTGGTCACCTAGTCACTATCTATGCACCTAAGGAGTAGCCTATTTAGGTCTATTTTGAATAAAAATCCATCAACCAATGCATAAGGTATGGATTAAAGTCTAAAATACCTTATTTTTGCCTATTTAGACATTGAGGGCATTCTCTTGTTAGCAAAAATTATGCCATATCATGGAGCCAGCTCTTATGAGATAGAGGTGCCTATGCTTGTGAGTTTTCTTGTATCACCATGGCAACTTATTTATCCTCATGAAGGTCATCAACCATATGCTCACACAAAACTTTGCCTCTCACTAACTTAGTGACCTTGATCTCCACATCATACTCCATGATCTTGGTAATCCAACCAACTCTCTTTTCATTCAAGTCTTTGTTAATAAGGAAGTCTCTCACTTAAGATGAGACACCATAAGATAGATTTTACTATTGGAGGACATTGGCCTAAAATTTTTAAGGCTTCTTACCATTGTAAGGACTTGTTTTTCTACAGAAGTATACCAAGCCCCTAACTAAAAAATGTTATTGGCTGCTTAAGTCCACCATTCTTTTGCATCAGCATAGCTGATATATTGCCAATATTGGCAAAGGCATACAATATGAAATCTCTTAAAAAATTAGGACTCATGAGTGTGGGTGCTAGGGAAATGGCTTGCTTAATAGCTTCAAATGTTGATTTACCTTCATTTGACCAAGTGAACACTTAGTTCTTCTTAAGCATGGCAGTGATGGGCTTGACCAAGTTTTCAAAACTAGGTATAAACCTTCTCATGAAGTTTATTTTCCCAAGGAAACTCTAGATTCCTTTCTTATGCTTGGGTAAGGATAAGGCCACGATGATACTTATTCTATTAGGATCAATAGCTAATCCTTGTTTTGAGACAATATGTCTTAAGAGTTTTCCCTCATGCATAAAAAACGCATAATTCTTGGGATTCAAAGAGATCCCATACTCTTTGCTCTCTCAAAGATCAATCTCAGGTGGTCCATGTGTTCATTGGCATCTTTAGAGAAAACTATGATGTCATCTATGTAGACTAGCACCATTTGGTTCAGCAGCCCTTGGAAAGCCATGTCCATGGCTCTTTGGAAAGTTGCTTCAACATTTGATAAGCCAAAAGGTATATTTTGGTATGCATATGTGCCCTATTTGGTGGTGAAGGCAGTCTTGTACTGATCTTCTTTCTTTACTAATAATTAGTTGTAACCTAAATATCCATCCAAAAAATAAAAATGTTTTGAACCTACAACTATTTGAAGAAGCTACTCCATGGATGGTAGAGGGTAATGGTCCTTCAAGGAGACCTTGTTCAGGTCTCTAAAGTCAACACAACCTAAGCTCCCCACTCTTTTTCCTTACATACACAAAATTGGCCACCCGTGATGAGTGCTTGATGGGAAATATGATCTTGAATTCAATTAACTTATTCAGATCTCTCATCATAAGCTCTTTTATTTTGGGATTAATGGGCCTTTATTTTTGTCTCACAGGCTTAGCATTGGCCTCCAGTTCTATAGTATGTTGGGCTAAATTTGAATCAAAACCTTTCAGGTCACTATATTCCTAAGCGAAGATGTCTGAATATTCCTTACAAAGTTTAATGAAACCATGCCTTTCTGCCTCATTGTTTACCTTCCCAAGCTTGAGGAGCTTGTCCTTAAACATAAGGGCTCTTTCATAGTTTTTCTCATCAGTTGACATCATTGCCTTGTCTTTCCTTATGTGGTCTCCCTCATGGAAAATAATTTCAAGGGTGACTAACCCTATAGGAAGTTTGTTATACCTTAGTTGAACAATTTAATCCTCATATTGATGTTGAAATTTCTCCTGGTTGGTAGAGGAAAAATCTACTTCTTGCTATAAGAAACAAGAAATTTGTTTGTCATTTTTGAAGACCTACCACTGGGCTTTATTATCTGGTACTGATGGCCTCACCACCACCTTGACATGTGGCTGAACCTTGGCCTCTTTTAGCTTACTTGGAATATCAAACTGGGCTCCCATAGCTGCCAACCTATCAGCATGTTAACTCTGGTTCCTTGGCATAGCTTGCATGTTAAAGACTTCAAAATATTCAATTAGGTCCCTATTTTTTTAGGACCTCATCAAAGGATTATTTGTAATGTTTAGGCCCTTGACTTGGCTCAATATACGCTCACTATCTCCATATGCTTGTAACTGCTTGATTTCCCTCTTATTGGTTCATTGGAGGCCATGGATTAGGACTTCATATTATGTTGCATTAGAGGAGAAACTAAAATGGAACCTATAAGAAGACAAAAAATTATCATCTAAAGAGGAAACTAACATTGCCTCTGCACATACTCCATTTTTTCTCCTTGAACCATCAAATAACAACTTCCACATACCATTGAGGTCTTCTTTAGGTCCAATGAGGGAAGGCATGAGTTGATTTTCTTCATGTAGAAAATAGATACCCATGTCTCTTTCTTCAACACCTTCCAAAGGGTTAACAAATTCATTATCCCCCATAGCTCATCCAAGAACATGTCTAAAATCTCCTTAGGATAAGTATTCAGTTTTTGACCAATTGTAAATTCATCCTATCAAGGCTAGTACAATTGAGGTTTATGTTATCTAGCTGATGGGGCTCAATGTGAAAATATGCCATGGGCTCAGCCTTAATTGATACCTTAGTCCCATACCTTATTCTGATTGCCATGTAGGACAAATCTATTGCTAGATAAACCTCAATTTTGGCTGTGAATTCTCTAGAGAGGCATAACACAAAGCGAGGAGTTACATCAAGGATAAACACATCCCGAACCACCAAAACATTAGGACAAGCATGTAGGGTCAAGCTCAATTCCTTGATGATACTAGATGACTTTTTATAAGATACAACAAGCCAAAAAACTCCCTTATATTGAGGTCTATACTTTAAACCAAGCTAGTCTGCTACTGACTTTGACATTACTAAAGTGATAGCTCCACTATCTACCAAGCAATTATGCACCAAGGAATTACCAATGATTAATGAAATGTAGAATGGAGGAGGTTTGGTGACCTTACTTGATCCTTCACCCATAGGACATTAGGTTGCATTGGTGAGGACCTCAATTTCTTTGCTTGGTTGTTTGCCTACAATTATTGTAACACCTATCTTGGACAAACCTTCTTGAAGGATATCCACTTGACTAGGCTTGGAAAGCATGTCCCACATCAGTATACTCACATTATATTTCTTCATTTTCTCAATAATCTTGATTGGTGGGCCACCAACCTTTTCCTAATATTTGGGAGCCACTATTGTTGTTTGTTGAATTTACGAGTTTTGGGGATCAGAACCTTTCTCTTGATTCTAATTTTTAGGAGGTGTCGGGACTTTTGGAGTGATAGTAGGCTCATTAGGATTAAATAATGGAGTAATGACAAGAGGTTCTTTGACCACCTCTTGATTACCATCTATATTCCTTCTTTTGAACCTTGTATTAGCTACCACTAGAATGTATGCTTGGCTAGAGCTAGCTTGTTGATTGAGTGCATATCACTCTTCTTGCTCACTGATGACCATTGTAGCATCTAGCTGGTTTGGTACTTGATTAGATCCTTGGTCTTGTGGAGACTATTATGGTTTTGTCATCATGGGGGTCTCTGTGTTTTGATTCATTAAGGCTCGATTTTATACATAAGCAAAAACCTACTACCATTGGTCATTGAAGGCCTAGTTAAAACCATTAGTTGGGACAAGGGATTTCCCAAAAGATTGATCCTAAGGTATGGTCCCTTTAGATTCTTGAGCTATATTGTTTTGAATAGGAACCAAGGAGTTGGAAGAGCCTACAGCATTTGGGTTATAGCTGCCTTGCTTATTGTAGTTAGGTTATCCTTGCCCTTACTCACAATTCTAGTTTTGGAAAATTCCCTTGAAGGGTGGTCTATTCCCTTGATAAGATTGTTGCTGAGGTTGATATGGAGCTTGATAAGGTTTATTGAGCTAAGCTTGCTACCTTTTAACATTTGCCACATCATTTCTGAAGGATTGGAGTATGCTCTTAAGTTTTAGGTAGTTTTTTTTCTCTTGAGAATCACTTGATCCACTAATAGAGCCTTTTACTACTTAGGTGAAAGTATAGAAACAATTGTTGGAATTGGAAGAATAACATCAAGTGGGGAAATAACCATAGGGGGTGATCTAATTTTAGGGAAAAGAGGCATTGAAGGTCTAGGAGCAAGCTTGCTAGCTTGAACTTGGCAATTTTATGCTTTAATAGCCACCTCATAGGCATTTGGCAATATATCCCCTCCCATGAATTAGATCATTACAACTATATCTCTATTTATAGCCTTCAAGTAGTATAGGAACGTAAAGTTAGGGGACAGTCTAACAGAGGCTAGAATTCTATCCCAAGATTTTTGGAATCTTGTGTTGAAGTATTGTATGACTTCATGGGGGGATCTCTTGATTGTGGTAAGCTATTCTGCTAGTGATAAATGGTCACTCTTGTCTGCAAATATTTTACACAAGGCCTCTCCTAGCTGATTCTATGATTGAATAGAATTAAGAGGTAAACCTCTATACCAATCTAAAGATTTTCCCTTAAGAGATACAACTAATAGTCTAATATCTATAATTTCTACAATGACATTATAGATATTGCAAAAATTGGCTATGTCATTAATGTGTTCAATAGGGGTTATGCTTGGTCTCCTATAAAATATGGGATGCTTTTGAGAGTTGTTATTGGCATAGGATCATATTGTGGTAGGTTTAAAGGACTTTGGCCACTGAAGCCTACAAAAGTTATTTGGGGAATCATGATAACAAAAGGGGATAACAAAGGTCTTCTTGCATAGGTACACCTCACGACTGGGTTAGGAAAATGGTTTCCTACATATGGGTGAGTATGGGCAAACCTTAACCTTTTGGCTAAATTTAAGGGAAGTTCAACAAACTCAAAAGGAATACCTCTAAAAGCTGATCTTGTAGTCACCTTTGGCATGAAAGATAGTTACTATTCTATCACCAAATTGCTGAGTGTTCTTCAAAGTCGCTAGATACTGAAAGATGAAAGCTATAACCATTGAAAATTGATCAAACCAACATCAAATTTGACCAATATTCCTTAAAATTTATCCCACCAGGCGTGCCAAAAACCATTGTAGGTTAGAATTGCACCCTTGTGGGAGAGTTTCTCAGGCTCTCACACTTCTAGCTAGAATATTTTAACAAGTTGAGGCTTTGGGTATCCTGTAGTGAGGTTGAACCTCTAGGATTTTTAATGAGGATAGTGTTAAGCACAAGCTTATACTAAGAGGGGTGAATCAGTATAAGATATTTTTTGACTTTCGACTATTAATCTTAAATTCAAAACCTCAAATTACTTTGCAATTAATATATTCAAAGCAATCAAAGAATACAATGCAAAATCACACAATGCAAATAGACACAGATTTGTGTGGAAACCCTTTTGAGAGAAAACCACAGAGAAATTCTCTTAATATAAATATTCGTAGGCACCAACCTACTAGAGCATGAACCCCAAAAACAATTTTGTAGGCACCAACCTACAGGAGCACCAACCCCTTTCACTGAGCACCAACTCAGCAAGAGACACCAATCTCTTCAAAATGAAGGCACCAACCTTCTTAGAAAAAATCACTCTTCTATCTCAAATTTGTTGTCAAAACAACAGATGATAGAACACTTGCTTTATCTCCTTTAGATTTGATCTACACTTGAGTGTTTTCACTGCTATACTCTTCCTTATACTTGCTGATTTTTTCTTTTCAATATTCTCACAAAAATTTGCCTTTAAAAATTCTGCTATTCTTTTATATATCTTCTACTTTTGAATCTACTCTTTTGCCATTCGTTATGGACTTATTTATAACCCATAGAAAGCCACAAATTAAGGTCTTGACTCTTCAAGTGAAAAGGTCCTTTCGAACAGTCACACCTCTTCCCAATAGGTCGGCCAAGATTGAAAATTCTGTCAACATTTCCATCGATAATTTCGTTCACTTCCGTCAATATTTACGTCAACAATTCTGTTCACTTCCATCGACATTTTTGTTCAATTTCGGCAACAATTCCATTCACTTCCATCGACATTTCCATTCTCTTATGGCCATCAATCTTGTTCACTTCTGGCAATCAATTCCATTCACTTTCAGCAATAGTTCATTTGACATCATTGACAATATTCCAACAATATCCCCCTTTGTCATTGATGGCAACCACATATTGAAACTGCTCCCCCTTGCTACACTGTCTCTTCTATTTGAATCCCTTTTTTTTTATTGTAGCTACCCCTTTCTGTGACATCCTCTTTCTGTACTTCTCCCCCTTTTACATCAATGGCAAAGGGTCTATCCAAGAGCTAGTACTTAGCTCCCCTTTAGCTGATGCTTCCCTTCAGTGGCAAGATGCAAAAGAAATTACTCCCAAATTCTGTTGTAGGTACTCAAATATTTCCTTCAAAAGTGGCTTAGTGAAGATATCTGCCATCTGTTCAGATGTGGAAACATATTCCAATTTTACTTGTTGTTCTACCACCTGTTCTCTCAAGTAATGATACTGTATAGGGATATGCTTAGTTCTGGAATGCATAACTGGATTATTTGAAATACTTATCACACTAGTATTATCGTATAATATGGAGATTGGATGATTATACTCTACTTTGATATCTTTCAAGGTTTGTTTCATCCATAGAACTTGAGTACAACATAGTACTGCCACTATGTACTCTGCTTCTGCTATGGATAGAGATACAAAATTTTGCTTCTTACTCAACCAAGATACTAGGCTATCTCCAAGAAAGAATGCTCCTCCACTTGTACTTTTTCTATCATCTACACAACCTGGCCAATCTGAATTCATGTACGCTACCAATGTGAAGTCTTTACCTCTTGGGTACCACAACCAATAATCCAAGGTTCTCTTTAAATATCTAAATATATGTTTTATGGCTTGCACATGTGTTTCTTTTTGAGTTGCTTGAAATCGTGCAACCATACCTACTACTTGCATGATATCTGGCCTAGATGCCATCACATATAGTAAACTCCCAATCATTGATCTATAAAGAGTTTGATCAGTATTCAGAGATTCATCATCTTTGCTCAACTTCATACCTATAGCCATAGGTGTGCTAACAAGGGCACACTCCTCCATATGGAATTTCTTCAACATCTCCTTCACATACTTACTTTGGGATATGAATATTCCTTTGTTAGATTGAGAGATTTGTAAACCAAGGAAAAATGACAACTCACCTAACATGGACATCTCAAATTCCTTTTGCATATCTTCAACAAATATCTTAGACATTTCTTTATTTTCTCCTCCAAATATTATATCATGTACATACACCACAACAATTAACTGGTGATCTCCTTCAGTTTTGATGTAAAGATTACTATCAGCATATCCTCTCTTGAATCCTTGGTCTTGTAGGTATTTATCAAGCCTAGCATACCATGCTCTAAGAGCTTGTTTCAATCCATATAAAGCCTTCTTCAACTTACACACATAATCCTTGTTTTCTGATAAGAGAAATCCTTCTGGCTGTTCTATGTAAACTTCCTCTTCTAGATTGCCATTTAGAAATGCTGATTTAACATCCATTTGATAAACTTTGAAATTTTTGAATACTGAAAATGCAAGAAATATTCAAATTTGCTTTTAATCTAGCAATAGGAGCAAAAGTCTCTTCAAAATCTACACCTTCTACTTGAGCATACCCCTTACATATCAACCTTGCTTTGTTTCGAGTGACTTGGCCATTTTCATTCAATTTGTTTCAAAAAACCCATTTAGTGCCAATTACATTCTGATCCATTGGCCTGGGCACAAGTTCCCAAGTCTTATTCTTCTCAATTTGATCTAATTCTTCTTCCATTGCTTTTGCCCAATGTTTATCATGACTAGCTTCAGAAAAATTCTTAGGCTCTACCTTGGATAACAAAGAAAAATTTACATGATCAGGGATACTTACAATTCTTCTTCTAGTTTGCACCCCAGCATCAATGTTGCCAATGATCTGACTTTCAGCATGATTCTTCTGAACAAAGCGAGATGGTGCTTTGGTGTCCTGTCTTTCAAATTCACTCAATTTTTCTACATTTTCTTCCTCCCCTTCTTCTACAAGATTGGGTATTTATAGAGGCTCTTCTGAAGGTTCTTTTGCCTTTTGATTCATGATCTCATCTATTCTAACACTAGTACTTTCTACGATATTTTGTAGCCTTTTGTTATAACATCTATAGGCTTTGCTTTTGATGGAGTAACCAAGAAAAATTCCTTCGTCAGCTCTTGAATCAAATTTTCCCAAGTTTTGTTCATTCCTATTGATAAAACATTTACTTCCAAACACTTTGAAATGTTTGACTGAAGCTAGTCTTCCTTTCCACAATTCGTAAGGAGTTTTGTCATTATTAACTCTAATTTTCCCTCTATTCAAGATATATACTACTGTATTAACTGCTTCTCTCTAGAATCTATCTGATAGCTTAGATTCATTCAACATAGTTCTAGCCATCTCTTGAACGGTTTGATTTTTCCTTTCCACCACTCCATTTTGTTGTGGGGTCCTTGCAGCTGAGTATTGTCTCTTAAGTCCATGATCTTCACAAAACTCAATGAATTCATTTGAAATAAACTCACCTCCTCGATCTGACCTTAGACATTTTATTTTGAGCTCTTTTTCATTTTCTACTAATGCCTTGAAAGCTTTAAACTTTTCAAATGCTTCTGATTTTTCTTTTAGAAAGGCTACCCATGTCATTCTAGTATAATCATCAATGAGCAACATAAAGTAGCTCTCACCTTGCATGCTTTTAGTTCTGGTAGGACCATAAAGATCCGTATGAATCAGCTCTAGTGGTTTGGTGGTCGAATATTCCCTTGTTCTGAACCTTGTTCTGGTTTGCTTCCCGTGTTGGCATTGCTTGCATAGAGTGCTTGAAGGTTTTGTTATCTTTGGCATATCTTGCACAACATGTTTGTTGCTTATTTTCACAAGATTATCAAAATTTATGTGCCCTAACCTTCTATGCCATAGCCAACTTTCTTCAACTTGACTCAAACAACATTTCTCTCCTCTCATTTCTCCAAGCATGTATAGGTTGTTTGTGGTTCTATGAGCATCTGCAATTAGTTCTCCCGTGTCTCTTTTTCTGATCTCACAACCTTCAGAAAAGAACTTGAGTGTGTGTCCTTGATCACACATTTGGCTAACACTTAGAAGATTATACTTTAACCCTTCCACATATAACACATTTTCTATTTTGGTTTTTCCATTATCGAGACTAAGTGTACCTTTTCTTGTTATTCTGGCTGTAGTGTTGTCTCCGAACTTCACCGTGCCTTCATTGACCTTTTTTAATGAGATGAATTTGCTTTTATCTCCAGTCATGTGTCTCGAACATCCACTATCAATGAACCATTGTTGTCCTCATCTCTAGCATGGAATTCTATTTGAACAATCATGGATTCTTCTTGCTTCTTCTTCCAGATCTTTGATGGTTCTCTTTTCTTTATCACTGGAGCTTTGAACTTTTGATCTTGT
Organism: Torreya grandis; assembly: GCA_037957365.1. Classification (NCBI taxonomy): domain Eukaryota; kingdom Viridiplantae; phylum Streptophyta; class Pinopsida; order Cupressales; family Taxaceae; genus Torreya; species Torreya grandis. Next base: position 7,986,346 of record JARHVA010000055.1, read on the forward strand.
CTTACAGATTCAAAAACACTTCTACAATAGCGTGCTATATGTCCATAGTTGTTTCACTTGTAACAAACTATAGCTTCATCAAAGTTTGATAAGGGAGCAAATGAATTGTAGTTTCTGTTCGAAGCTCCATAGGTTCCTTTGTTTCTGTTCCTTACTTCAATATCCTTGGCTCTCTTTCTATAATCTAATTTCTTATGACCAAAATGATTGCAATAATAACAATGTCCATCAAAATAATTACCAAACCTGGTTTTATTTGTATATCTTGGAGCAAATGGTCTTCTAAAGTTTTGTTCTCCTCTGCTTTCTTTGATGATAGAGTTGGTTTTTGTATTCTTGGCTTCTTCCTTCTTGGTCTCCTTTTTCATTGGTTCCTTAAGAGTTTCAACGTAGCTCTTAGCTTTCTCTTTTTCTTTCTCATACCCAGTGTCTGACTTGTTAGATGGTGATCTTTGACTCTCTAGAATCTTATTCAAAACTTGAGTGCTTTTCTCAGATTTCAATTCACTTGTTATTTTAAAATTTGCCTTTTCTAGATCCCTTTTTAAAACATCTATTTCAAATTCATACCTTTCACAGTCTTCTCCTTTCTTCTTTAGCTGATCCGTTAGATCTTCTTCAATTTTCTTTGCCTCTTCAATTTGGACTTTTAGATCAGCAATTACCTTGTTTGATTCCTCAAAGACTTGTGATGTCTTCATTTTGAAGTCTCGATTCTCTTCTTCATAATTTCAGAGTTGTAACTTTAGTTTTTGATTCTTCTTCTTAAATGCTTTTATTTCTTCTAATGCGTAAATAAGTTCTTCTTCAAGGTTCACTTTACCTTCTTCTTCCATGTCTTCGTCTTCCTCCAAATTATCTTTGCTGGTGGTGGTATTTTCTTCTGTAGCCATGAACAGAATCTCTTCATTATCACTCTCAACATCACTTTCTTTATTTTCTTCAGATGAGCTACTATACCTCTTCAAGTATAGGCTTTTCTTTTGTTTCTCAAATCTTTGCTTGTCGTTGCTCGGCTTAAATCCCTTTTTGTACTTTGATTTATTTCTCTCATCATCGCTATTTCTTTTATTTGGACATTTGGCTGCAAAATGACCAATTTTACCACAATTAAAGCATTTAAATGGTAACTTTCCTTTATATTTGCCTGATCATTTCTTTAACTTCCAAATGAATAGAGCTTCATTTTCATCTTCTTCACTACTTGAATTTTCACTTGATTCTGGTTCTTTTATCTTCTCTTTATTTGAGACCTTGAATGATGCTTCCTTCTTCGACTGTCTCTCAAATTTGATTCTCATTTCGTAGGCTAGAAGAATTCCATGGAGTTCCTCCATTTGCATCATGTCTAAATCTTTCATTTCTTCAATAGCAGAGACCTTTGCTTCAAATCTCAATGGTAGGTATCTCAAGACTTTCTGAATGATCACAGATTCTTCACTTATCTCTCTGAGTCCTTGAATGACATTAATAATCTCATCGACATGAAGAAGATACCCAACAATGTTTTCATCATTCTTCATTCTTAAACTTTCAAACTACCTCCGATGGGTTTAGAGTTTTGCTTTTCTAACCTTACTATCACCTTCATAAATAGTGTTGAGTTTATCCCAAATCTCTTTTGCAGATTCACAATGCATAACCTTAACAAACTCATTTTCTAAAAGCCCGCATAAGATTGCATTCATAGCTTTCACATTGTTCTCACTGGCCTTTTCTTCGGTGGCATCCGTTGGTGCAATTTGTGGCGTTGTGTATCCTATTACCACTACTTGCCAAATATTAAAACCTAGGGCCATTAAGTAAGTCTTCATTCTTATGCTCCAAAATGCATAATTCATTCCATCGAACAAAGGAGCCTTGTTGGTGGAGAAACCATCTAGTACTTGAGATCCTGCCATATGTGCTTTCCAAGATCTACCTTCTAGCAATTGTGCTAACACCGAAGGAACCGGCCTTGATACCAATTGTTAAGCACAAGCTTATACTAAGAGGGGGGGTGAATCAGTATAAGATATTTTTTGACTTTCGACTATTAATCTTAAATTCAAAACCTCAAATTACTCTGAAATTAATATATTCAAAGAAATCAAAGAATACAATGCAAAACCACACAATGCAAATAGACACAGATTTGCGTGGAAACCCTTTCTAGAGAAAACCACAGAGAAATTATCTTAATATAAATATTCGTAAGCACCAACCTACTGGAGCACGAACCCAAAAAATAATTTTGTAGGCACCAACCTATAGGAGCACCAACCCCTTTCACTGAGCACCAACTTAGCAAGAGACACCAATCTCTTCAAAATGAAGTCACCAACCTTCTTAGAAAATATCACTCTTCTATCTCAAATTTTTTGTCAAAACAATAGATGATAGAACACTTGCTTTATCTCCTTTAGATTCGATCTACACTTGAGTGTTTTCGCTGATATACTCTTCCTTATACTTGCTGATTTTTTTTTTTCAATATTTTCACAAAAATTTGCCTTTAAAAATTCTGCTCTTCTTTTATATATCTTCTAATTTTGAATCTACTCTTTTGCCATTCGTTATGGACTTATTTATAACCCACAAAAAGCCACAAATTAAGGTCATGACTCTTCAAGTGAAAAGGTCATTTCGAACGGTCACACCTCCTCCCAATAGGTCGGCCAAGGTTGACAATTCTATTAACATTTCTGTCGACAATTTCGTTCACTTCCATCGACATTTCTGTCAACAATTCCATTCACTTCCGTCGACATTTTTGTTCAATTTTGGCAACAATTCCGTTCACTTCTGTCGACATTTCCGTTCATTTATGGCCATCAATTATGTTCACTTTCGGTAATCAATTCCATTCACTTTCGACAATAGTTCATTTGACATCAATGACAATATTCCAATAGATAGCTCCTCAGATGCTTCACTTTGGCTTGTTTCCCACAATAGAATAGACTATTGACTAAGGGAAAGGGAGAGAAAGATAACATGAAAGGAAAATCTAACCTAAGGATGGTGATGCACCAGAATATGAAATGATCCATTTTCAACCTGGAAACCTTAACAACTACTAATGAACCTTACCAAGACATAGACTAATTTGATCCTATCTCAAGGCTACAAGCATAAGTATTTTTTATGGAGGTCAAAGGAAAACCTTGCAATTTGAAGGACAAAAAGAAATAGGTTTGTATGAGACACTATAAACTTGTGATACTTCAAGAAAGAGACCAATGCCTAACATTTCACACAACCTAAAAGGAACCAAAAGAATTAAATAAAGATACATATATAATCTATAGATAATGAAAAGGGACATACATCTACAAGTTAAACTCCAATAATGTATACTTGACTTCAAACTAGAATAAAAAAATTCATATCATTGCTTCAAAAAAGTGTTACAAGGCAATTTTGATAGAGTGACTCTATTACCAGTTGAGGGATCTCTTTTCAAGCTTAGAAGCTTGTATATATAGCAAAAAATGATGAGAGAAGAGGGGGATTGCATGAAAAAATGGAGAGAGGGGTCATAAATGATTGCAACCACCACTATGTACTTGAACTCTTTTGCATTCAGAGTGTGCAACTACCTTTACCATGAAATGAATTGTCCAAGATCATTGCAAATCTCCTCGAGCCCTTCATTGATTAGCAAACATGATAGAAGACAAAAACTTCTCTAATAACATCTTTAATGCTTGATATACCTTTTCTAATCACCTGATCTTCACCTTTCATTCCTACACCATCTTTCACTTGACTTTCACGTAGAAGGATAAATCCCATAACTCTAAATCTGGACCGAGCTATGCTACTTCTACATAAAATTATTGTTTTTCATAGATGATGGCCATGTCAAAGGATGAGGACCTCTCCATTAATTTAAGCTACTAGCTCCTACCTTGAAACTTGGACCAGATCTTCCCTATAGATGGAAAACCAATCTCAGGACATTGGTTTTTTTGTACCCATTTATGTCAATGAAAGTCCATAGAAATCCAAATGGCTACTTTTAGGGGTTCATATTTTGATGTTTATGGGCCCATTATGGGATATTTGAATCCCAACAGCTATTTTATGAGCTTTAACTTTGACACTGGTGAGAGCGTTATCAATTCCTTCGATTTTTTCCTCTTCGGCCATTTCCTATGGACAATTCCTTTAGATGAATTTTCTCGGGCTATTTTCCTTAACTTATCTCTTTTGGCTATTTGTTTCATCTTTTTTCCATAATAATTTATTGACTTTTCTTCAAGATATTCCTTTGGAGGAATTTTTTCAAACTTCCTTGTGGCCTTTTATTTTCGGACCTTTCTCCTAAAGGAATTGTTTTGGCACTTTAAGATGAACTTTTCTTTCAGACAATTTGCTTATCACTTTCACATAGATAATTTGTCTGAAAGAAGTTATGTCTTTAGAATTTTTGCTTGGACCCTTCAGAACTTTGAAAATGACCATTTTGCTTAGAAGTGCCTTTCTAATTTTTTACAAAGGATCTTTTGAAAAAAATGAAATGGACCCTTTGAAATTCTCAAAAATCTCCTTTTGCTTTGAAAATACCCTTTGAAATTATTTAAATGGTCTTTTGAAACTTTTGAAATGGTCTTTTCCTTTTTAAAATGACCCTTCAGCACTTTTGAAATGAACCCTTCAAAACTTTCAAATTGGTCTTTGACTTATGAAAAGAATCCTTTGCCAAAGTTGTTTTGGACAAAATGTCTAAAATAATCCCTTTGGGAAAATTGCTTCAGACAAAGTGTCTGAAATAATTATTGAAACTTAGACAAAAACCCCAAAAACAAAACCTTTGAAAGAATAAAAACTTGCTGAAAAAAGTCTTGAAAGAAAATAAACACTTAGTCCCCATAAATCATGGAAGAATGAATAAGTAAAGACTTAGCTAAATAAAAGATTTTGCACTTAGCTTCTGGCTTGCAAGCTTATCCTTGAACACTGTTGCTAGATCCTTAGAAAACCTTGCTTGGATCCTCTCTATATGCAAATATTGGATCCATTTCTACAACTTTGATCAATTGCTTCATAAAACCATGCAGGAGCTTTATATGTGGGCCAAAAATGGCCAACAAGTACTTTTCACATTTTTGCTCTTTGAATATCCCCCTCATAGTTCCCCTTCTCTTTTTTTCTCTTAGCCTTGTGGGAAAAAAACCAAGCTAAGGGTCCATAAGCAAGTTATACCAAAAAGGAAGGCATTACAAGGTACTTGAGAACTCTTTTTTTTCTGTGACTCAAATGAGCCCAATCTTGCTTATAGGTCATGGAAGGCATTGGTGTAGGATTAAACTGACTAGTCATGTCCTTATTGAATTTAAGACCAATGAATGTAGTGACCATCATAGACATCTTCATGATAATATTAATCCTTGAAGGCTTATAGAAATTTATCCTAGGTTGGCTTAGATTTGTCTTATGTCTGGTCTTTCTCGCACAAGGAATGGCCTTGCCACTACTTCTTGACAAGTGAAGAAACTTTCAAAAGTGAAATCTTTATTTTATCTTCATTATAAAAGTTATTTGTAAAGAAATAAAAATCTAGATAATCTAACCATTTATCTACTGCATCTACATTAATTTTATCCTTAAACACAACAACATCTAGATTTACTTGAAACCTAAGGGGGACTTGACCAACAAAAGCTTACTTGATTTGTGAGTCAATGGAACATCTATTCGAGTACTTCATCTGACTGACTGAACAAAATTATCTTTTGCTCTCAAAGTGTTTTTTGAATGTTGTTATTGATAATCTCTTCGATTGAATCTTGCGAGTTGCTATCTTTCACCATTGGAACTTGCTTGAAATGACACAACAAGTAATTTTATGAGGCTTTTGGTTTGATCTCAAGCTTTAGATACTCTAACTCGGTTCAATGGGACATCCACAAACAAGATAAACCACTTTGATACCAAATGTCTGGGGCCTGGTTGAGAAACTGGTAGACAACACATGAAATTAGGATCTATATGTGTTGTATACATATGTAAAATCTATTAGAAACAATATGTAGTGAATCGAGAGTGAGAAATAATAGAATTGGAGTATTAAATTTTTTATTTATTTGTGTGTCATGTATATGGGCATACTATTGAGAAAGATGCATGATTGTCTATCTTCTACTTAAATTGTTAACTAAAGCCATATATGTGTATACATATATTACAAAGTTTCCATGGTATAAAAAACTATTATAGATATTGAAATGGTTAATATTTTATGTGAATCTTCACCTTCCAATGGTTTTAATGATTAACTTCAAAAGTAACACTTGACATTTTGGCACAGGGTGTTTATCCCATGAAATGGAGCATTGTTCCTCAACCCTGCACTAACTAAGCCTTTGAAAAACATGCACTTTGCACCTATTGGGATGGAGGCAACAATTTTTTGGCACTTGGTGGTACAATGTAGTGTGATTTTTCCTTTTTATTTTAGAAATAAGGTGTGTTAGGCCTTGTTGAAGATAGAGATATGTGTCACATAAGGATTGGCACATGCATGGTTGGCACCACGTCCAATATGCATAGATTGCATTGCACCATTGTTGGAGTGTATGAAACATTTTTTTAAGATGGGATGATGATATTGGAGGCGTCAAAAACCTCTAAATGTGGTTTTAGAGTATTACATACCATTGAGTAGGAACTCTAAACCATAGTTACAACAAGTTGTGAGAACAGGCATTCCAATATCAATGGAAGTGATGTTGGGAGATCTTCCTCTATCAAGTGTCTTCTATTTGCAGAGGATATAATGTAGATTACACTACCAATGATTTTTGTGCATGGCATTCAAATTTGTTTTATGATCTTGTGTGGTGTCAGTGGCACCACTTGTTACCTTTATTCTTCTTGCCTTTATCTAATGTTGAAGGAAATGGAGCATCTTAAAATTGCATAGATGATTGTGCTTCTCCTTTGTGCAACATGTTTTTATTCAACATAGCATAATTTTATGTTGTGCCAAATGTGGGCTTGTTCTTGCATGCAACATTGAATGAAGATGAAAAATTATGCTTCATATTGGCTTTGGCCTTGATCTTGGTGGCATTGAAGTATGATTTCCCTAATCCATTTAAGGTAAATAATTCCATCTTGGCATGTATATAAGGTGAAATGTAATGTCCAAAAATTGAGACCTTGATGGAAGAAAAGGGTTTTCTAAAAAACCCCTAAATAAATCCAAAATAAAATCTGAATTTTGAAAATGAAAACCCACCAACCCTAGGGTTATATTTGCACTACCAAACTAAAACTTCACACTTCCAATCACTCAATAAATAAATAGAAAAATACCTTATGAAGTTTAGCCAACCATGGCTCACACTGAATGAAGAAGGGGGCTGAATTGATATATTTTCTACTCCAAACCCTCAATGCCACCAAGCTGATTTCAATGCTCTCTTCTTGTCACCAAATCCAACTCTGAAAATTCTCTACAACTGAAGATAAATTTCAAACAAATTCCAACATACATATCATGTAAAAATTAGCCAATGTTAGGGCCTAAAACATGATCAATTTCCCACAAACCAAGTTGTCACAATTAGGAATACAAAATGTAATGTCCCCAATTTGAAACGAAGATAAAAAAGAGGGTTTTCCAATAAACCCTTGGCAAATCCAATCCAAACTGAAATCTAAAAACTTAAAACCAGCCAAACCCTAGCTGAAAATCTATATGATATCCAAGAAAAATAACATCCAAATAATTCCACAAATGGATGAAATTTATTTAGAGAAATACGTACCTCTTTTGGGTTAAATAAATTGATGGACTAGCTGAAAATACCTCCTGTAAATAATCTAATTTTTACTTGAAAGTACAACTAGATTTTTCACCCTTTAAACACCTAAAAATGATTCATAAGAGGGTCATAACACCTCAAAAAAATAGTAGAACAATTCTCAAAAATAAACCTTGGATTTTGCTCATCAAAACACCTTTTGGAACTCTCTAACACAAATCACCTAGCGAGAATAAAATACTAAAAATATCTCCAAACCCTAGAAGAGGGTTTCTTCAATGCAAGACCCTCCAAAAGCATCTCCAAGACCTCCAATTAATCTTCCCAAGATAGAACCCTACAAATTCATTTTCCTTTCCAAACAATTCACTGGCCACAACAATTTTTATTTCCTACAAATAAGCTGAAACTTCAAAAATTCATAACTCCCTCAATACTTGAAATTATGACGCAAATAAGAGCTCAAACTGACCAAAAAATTAGTGGCTATCAAATAAAAATAATTTTAAAATTTTCCTTCCATGGGAAGGCCATCAAAACTTTCTCTAAAATTATAAAAACCCTAGTTTCTAGAATTTGCCTCCTCAAACCCTGGGTTTACTCAAATTTTCAATAGTAGGTGGTGTTCCCAAACACCTTTGTAGATCCACTTGCATGTACACATGAAATTTGAATCTCACTTACAACCCTTGAATAAAGTTACCCCAGTAGAAAAAATGGAGGTTTTCATCCCCAAACCTAAGACACTTCTTAAAGGTTTTTGTCCTCAAGCGGTGGAAAGCAAGCTTAACATACTTGATTCAAATTTCTAAATCAATATTCAACATAACCTATTGACACCATATATTGCACCCTTGAAAGAAGGCTATGCTTATCTCTTCTACTTGGCACAATGGAGACTCCCCTCTTATTGTGGGTCTGGAAAAATTAAGGGGAGAATCTCTAGATAAGGGCTAGCTCCCTTTGATGCATCTCTATTGTCTTTTGGTACTACTGCTAATACTGGGGGGGGTGAAAAGGGATGGGGATAACCTGAACAAAAACTAATCTAAGTTGTGATGTGCCAAATGATTTTGATCTACTCAATTATTCACACTTCAGACCAGAAGAGGGAAGACATACACTTTATTTGATGAAAAGACCAGACTATAAGGAGCTTTAACAATAGGCTTAATGAAGACACCCATAAAAAATGAACTTACCACATGGATTGTAGAAAACACACTATCTGATAACCCTTTTCTGTCTCTGCACTCCAGATGCAACACTTCCTATTAACCTACATAAATGGTGCTTTGTCGACACTAGGTGTGTTGGTGTCAATTTGTGAAAAGCTTCAAGTAAAAAGACTGAACATAGAATTAATACACAGACACACTCAAGAGCATAACCAGTCAAATAGAGTTAAAACACATTCTTATTGATCAAGGTGAAATTTTGGTAGGTCTTCACCTTACAAAAATGAGAGGAAGTCTGCTGTTTGAATCATGTTATGGTTGTCCCAAGTCTTGACTTTGTTGTCTGGGCATATTAAACACTTCTGAAAAAGTATGGGTCATTGCTCTCCATATCTAACAAATCCATCCCTCCATGAAAGTTCATGAATTTTTCCACCTATTAATGCTAAACAAAGAAAAAATAAGCTGCCCTCTTGAATGTTTGTTTTCTTTGATGACCACTTGGTGGAGACTGTTTCATTCGTAATAATAACTCCTTGTGCTGACACCTTCTTTTCCCACTTGGGCTGATCTGGTTCATGTCTATGTTTGGCTTATGTGTGCATGATCATGCTTTCACTATTTTGTCTCTTTCCTGGCAACTCGGCTCTCAGGCTATCTTTTTGTCTTTTGTTGGCTCTTCGGGCTCCTTTCTCAGTGGGTCACTGAGTTTCCCTCGAGTCTTATGCCCCTTTGAATTTCATCAAGATTTTATATTTGAACCTTCCCAAAGGGAATGTGTCCCTTCAAAAGAGAGGAGAAGGTCTCTTTTTGGCAGTCGAGAGTCCCCTGCAAGGGCACTTGCCCTTCGGGCTCCTTCAGGCTGCCTTGGTCTTCTTAATTCCTTCAAACAAAATGTTCAAAGGAATTCCTTCAGACATTTTGTCTGAAGGAAATATTTCTAAGTCTTAGTATTTTTCTTTGGAGTCTCATCCCTTTCTCTTCTTGAATTCCTTTAGACAAAATGTCTAAAGGAATTCCTTCAAACATTTTTCTCGAAGGAAATGTGCCTTTGAATTTTTCCTTGTATTTCCCCTTGACCTTTGACCTTTGCCTTGGATTTCCTTGCTTGTGAATTTCTTCAAAAAAAATGTCCAAAGGAATTCCTTCAGGCATTTTTTCTAAAGGAATTCATCCATTAATTCCACATGGATTTTCTTATCTTTTCAATTGGATTTCCTCTAAAGGAAGACTTACCTTTTGGCCTTTAATTTTTTTTGAAGGAAAACTCTACCCTCCACAAAGGTATTTCAGGTCCACAGTTTCCCTTCAGAGCCTACTGAATGGTTTGATTTTGTCCCCTACCTACCCTCTACAAGGGCACTTGACCTTTGGATTCTTGTAAAAGACATGCATTCTTTGAACTGGCCCATCCTTTTGCCAAAAGGCTTGTCCAAGGTAATTTACTGAAGCGAAATGAGCCTTTGTATCAACCCAAAAACTTGCAGGACTCAAATCACTTGTATCTTTCATGGAATAGGCCCGATAAAGGGAAAAACCATGCTTGTAGCAAGGTGAAGGCATTAAAGACTGGGACAACAAGGAAAGAAAGGGAGACCCATTTTTTGGCCTACAAGACCAAAAAATGGTCAACAATTTGGCAATTCATAGGGAAAGCATCCCTGCTATGCTAAATAAGATTGGTAGCCTCAAATTCCATTAGGCATGGAATTAAGATGCAGCTTGAAAGAGTTAGCAACAACCTTCTAAAGACCTATGAACCAATAAAGCTTTACCTCAAGCACAAAGGAAAACACACACAACAAAGACTAAAAAACACTACACCTATGCAAATAACACTTAGGGAAAGTAGGAAAAAACAATGAAATATATACATGAGGAGAGAAGGCTCAGTGACAGTGCTTGAGATATATCCCATTAACTGGGATATGCAGTTTTTCACCATCTAACCTGGAGAGTTGGAATACATTATGTTGCTTGCACTGAGTGATGACATATAGGCCACTCCATAGTGTATCAAACTTTATGTGTTTTCCAGGATTATCTCAGTCTTCATCCCACTTTAAGATGATGTCACCTTTAGAGAAGCCTTTTGACGAGGATCTCTTGTCAAAGTGCTTCTTTGTTTGTTGTTGATGGCTGGTCATAGAAACCATGGCCTGGTCCCTTGTCTCTTGAAGTTCCATCAATTCACATAGCCTAACTTCCATGTTGTTGCCTTCTTCTAGTTGGAGCTGGTGAGAAAGATCCAAAGTTGACAATTCAAGTGAAATAGGAAGTCTAGCTTCCCTTCCATACACAAGCATGTATGGTGAATTGCCAACTGCCCTCTTTAGAGTAACAGGGCTATTTTCAACTTGGCATGCCAAGTTCTTAGATTCTCCTCCATCATCTTTCTCCATATCCCAATGCCTATGGGTAGTAGTTGGAAGAGGTGCTAAGGTAAATTCCATATCCCAACGCCCATTCACTTGTTCTAGTTCCCAAGAAAGCCAATGTGTTGTCTGAGATGATGGTATTTGGGACTCCAAACCTTGTCACCAAGCCTTCATAAAAGTCCAAGACTGTAATTTCATTGGCCTCCTTCAAAGAAAAAACATCTACCCATCTCATGAAGTAATCTGTAGCGGTCAAGACCCATTTGTGGCCAGCACTGGAAGGAGGATTAATCATCCCTATGAAGTCTAGGCCCCATTGCATGAATGGCTATTCTACTTGAATAAGCTACAGAGGCATTATAGCCAGCCTTTATTTCCCATCAAGAGAGCACACTTTTGGCACTTTCATACCTAGCTCTCATAATCCTTGCAGCTGTAGGCTTAGGAGCAAAGTGACCACTAGCTAGCCCATCATGGAACTCAAACAACACCCTATCAACTTGACCTGGGTCTATGCACCTCAAAATTACTCTTGAGAAATCTCTTCTAAATATAACCCCATCAATTAGGACATCAAGAAGAGATTGGACTCTGAAATATCTCCTCTTGGTCCTATTAAGGCCCCATAGACACTCACTAGTGAGAAGGAAACGTTTCATGTCTGATACCAAATCTTTCATGACTGCTGGGTCTTCTACTATAACTTCATCATGGATAAAAAAAATGCCTTCTTTCTACTATTTAAGGTCTGTAACAAGGTGTTCACATATGCCTTTTACCCTTACCAGCTTGGTGGTTTTGATTTCCATGTCATATTCCATTACTTTGGTGATCCATCTCACTCTCTTTTCATTTAGATCATGGTTGATCAAGAAATCTTTGACACTGGGATGTGGCACGATGAGATGAACCCTGCTATTGGACAACATATGTCTAAATTTATTTAGACTTTGTATGACTTCAAGGACTTGATTCTCCACATATGTATACATGATCTCAAAGCCTTCTAGACCTTGGCTAAAAAATGCAAGCAGCTATTCAAGTTTCTCATCATTTACTTGGGTAAGCATGTCAGAGATTACCTCTTCATTTCTAAAGGTGTAGAGGTTAAAATCCTTGGTGAAGTCAGGGCTGATCAAGGTAGGAGCCTGGGTGATATCCTACTTGATCCCTTCAAAACTATCCTTCCTTTGTGCTGTCCACATGAATTTCTCATCTTTCTTCAGCATGAAGGTCAGTGGCTTGACTATCTCGACAAAATTTGGGATAAATCTCCTGATGAAATTTATTTTTCCAAAGAAGCTTTGCAGACCCTTATTATGTTTAGGCAAGGACAATGCTAGGATGGCATGAAATCTTTTTGGATCAATGGTCAAGCCCTCTTTTGAAACAACATGGCCAAGGAGTTTACCTTCATGGATAGCAAACATGCATTTCTTTGGGTTGAGAGAGATAAAAAACTCTTGACACCTCTCAAAGATTTGCCTAAGGTGTTTCAGATGTTGGCCTGTTTTCTTAGAAAATACTATCACATCATCAAGATAGACCAGTACAACATTATTTATCAGGCCTTAAAAAGCCATGTCCATGGCTCGTTGAAAAGTGGCTCTAGCATTGGACAGTCCAAATGTTATTTTTCTATAAGCAAATATTCCCCACTTGGTAGTGAAGGCTATCTTGTATTGATCATATTCTTGCACTAAGATATGATTGTACCCTGAATACCCATCCAAGAGGGAGAAATTTTCACTGTTTATCACTATTTGGAGGATCTGCTCCATACTTGGGAGAGGATAGTGGTATTTCAATGAGACTCTATTAAGGTCTCTGAAATCTACACATAATCTAATCTCTCCATTCTTTTTTCAAATAGGGACAAGGTTGGCCAGCCTAGAAGAGTGTTTGATCATAAATATGATTTTAAACTCAATCAGCTTGGTGAGTTCCTTTCGCATGAGAGGCTCAATCTTTGGGTTGATAGGCCTTTGTTTTTGTTTGATGGACTTGGTGCCTTCCTCTAGCTCAATGGTATATTGGGACAAAATTGGGTCAAAACCCTTCAAGTCACTATACTATCAAGCAAAGACATCAGCAAATTCCTGGCATAACAAGATGAAATCCTGCCTTTTATGATCTGTACATACCTTCCCAAGTGCAAGTAGCTTGTTCTTGAATATCTCAACCTTTTCATAATTTTCCTTCTTCATTTTGATGCTTGCTTTGTCATTTTTCAATTGGTCATCCTTGTTGAAGATACTTTCGAGAGTGACCAAGCCTTTGAAAAGTTTGTTGTTCTTCAGCTGAACAATCTAGCTACCATACTACTGTTGTAGCTTGACTTGATTTCTAGAGGCAAACTCAGCCTCCTCTTGCAAGAAGAATGCTATCTACTGATCATTATCAAACACCTGCCAGTTGGTGATGTTATTAAGCATAGAGGGTATGATTACCACTTTTAAATGGCACAGACTGCTATCTTAGCCTATCTCCTTGGGGATGTTAAACTGAGCACCAACTACTGCTAGTTTGTTTGCCTACTTATTTTGCTCTCTTGGTATGGAAATAACATTGAAAGTAAGGAAAATCTCCACTAAGTTCCATAATCTATGCTTGTAAGACTTTAGCAAGGAATTCTTGTTTAGATTTTGGCCTTTCACCTAATTTACGATCAACTCATTATCCCCAAAAACCTACAACTCTTTAATTCCTCTTTTCCTTGCCCATTCCAAACCATGGATGAAAGATTCATACTCTGTGACATTGCAAGTACAAGAAAATTGGAACTTGAAAGTTGAGAAGTATTTCTCCTTTGAGGGGGAAATTAACACCACTCCACCACCAGCTCCCAACTTGATTCTTGAATCATCAAAGAAGAGTTGCCATAAACCCAAGCTCTCTTGGTTTGGTTTCATTAAATTTGGTAGAAAAACACCCTCTTTGTGCATGCAATAAATTCTAAGACTTATTTTGTCTATGAATTTATATGGGTCATGTTCAAAGTTGTCACTTTCCCATTCATCTAAGAGTAGGTCAGCAACTCCTTCAAGGGCAACTCCTTGTAGGACCAGTTTGCTGCTAGGTACCCACCTATTTTGGAGGTGAAATCCCTAGACAAGTAAATGGCAAAGTAGGGAGGAACATCTACCACCACCACATTGCAGAGAACTAAGAAAGTTGGATAGGCATGGAGCATCAAGTTTAAGCCTCTCACCACTCCTACGATCTTAGCTGGTGATCCATCTAACTACAAAACTCCCTTGGTCATTTGTTCATATTTGAGTCCCAGTTTATCCACTACACATTTTGGCATCACTGAGGTGCTTGCCCCACTATCAATATGCAATTATGCACCAAGAAATCTCCTATGACTAAGGATAGATAGAAAGGGGGGAACTTTTCTTCTTTCTTTACTTGGCCTGCTATGGAGGGGTGCCCATTTATGATCAAAATGTTATCCACTTTTGTTGGGACAACTGGTTCATATAGCTCATATAACTCCTTCTGGAATATGTCCTTTTGTCCCTGTATTGCCAATGAATCCCACAAAAAAATATTCATGTGTAGCTTCTTCATTTGGTCTACCACGTTGATATGAGGATTGCTACCCTTTAAGTTTTCTTTGGAGGTGCTTACAGCCTGTGGCATAGGCTGAGGAGCTAAGGGTGCAACCAACAGACTATAATTTGGAAATTTCTAGTTCTCATGTGATGATGAAGGTGCTACAGATGTTTGGGTAGCTACCTAAGATTCCTCCATAGCTCTTCTTTTGGATCTTGTGTTGGCTGTAATATAATCACTTTGGTTGTTCAACTGCCCACATAGTTGATTGCACAAAATTCCCCTTCCATGTGATTCATGAGAGTGCAATCACGTTGAGCTTGATTGCTACCCATGTTGGGTTGTACTAACATCTCAAAGCTTGGGAATTGGGTAGCCTAGTTGTCTTGTGCATTCATATATTGAATCGGTGTCTTATTTGTATAAGCAGCCTGATCTTGACCATATCCCATGGGTGAGCAATTTGGCTATTCTTATACCAGATTATTTTGAGCTAGCACAAGAGCCTTGGATGATGGAGTGCTTGGATTATACCCTTGATATGGCCTATGTAATGCAAATTAACCCTGTCCTTGATTATAATTATAAAAAGGAGGTCTATTTGCTTATTTGAACTACTAATATCCTTGATTTGGCTAATAGTTCTGAGCTTGTTGCCTATTTAGAGCCACTAATTCATTGGTCACACTTTGCAACAAGCTCTTAACTTCATGAAGGTCATTAGGCAAAGTAGCAGTTGAATTTTCTATGCCAGGCAAAAGAGCTAAGGTGGGTACAACAATCTGGACTGGAGGTGGCAATTCAGGGAAGAGTAGCATATGAGGTCTAGGGGTTATCTTTCTCGCTTGAACCAGGCAATTTTTAGCTACTATGGCTATTTCATAGGTAGCTGGTAGCATTTGTCCTCCCATGGACTGTATCATGATAACAATGTCACTATTTAAATATTTTAAATAATAGAGGAAGGCATAGCTTGAGGTCGGTCTCACCAAAATGGGGATTTTGTCCCAGGTCTTTTGAAACTTGGTATTGAAATTTTGCATGAATTCATGTGGAGATATTTTCATGGTGGTTAGTTGCTTAGCAAGCAAGAGGTGGTCACTCTTCTCCTTGAATCTGTTTGTCAAGAGAGTGCCTAGTTTGTTCCATGTGCCGACTGAGTTCATAGGCAAAGTTCCATACCAATCTAGAACCTTACCCTTGAAGGACAATGCCAACACCCTTATAGCCATGTTCTCTTTAGTAACATTATGAATATTATAGAGGTTGGTAATATTTAAGATGTGCTCAATGGTAGTAATAGGCACTTCCCAATTAAAAAGAGGAATACTCTTAAGATCTATCCCTGGGATTGGGTTGTAATGGAGAAGGTTTAACAGGCTTTGACCATGAAAGGCTATAAAAGGTAAAGCCATTGTGATAATAGGGTTATACCAGGGTCTTCTTGCGTAAGTATATTTTATAGCAGGTCTGCGAAGATAACTTGTTGTATAGGGATGAGTTATTACAAACCTCAGTCGGCTTGTTGAGTTCAATGGTAGTTCAACAAATTTGAAAGGGACACCCTTGGCAATAGATCGTGTGATGACCTTAGGCATAGGATGTCAGGTTGCTCTCTGACTAGAGACTGATGTTCTTGAAAATGGAGTCACCAGATGCTAAATTAGTGGTTCATTCTTGCTGTAACAGGACCAACACAAATCTTGGAATGTTTTTGAGTATTAAAATTTGGTCCCACCAGGCATGCCAAAAAATGTTGACATCGTGGATCACACCCTTGAAAGAAGGTTGGGCTTCTCTCTTCCATGTGTCACAATGGAGACTCCCCTCTTGCTGTGGGTCTAGCAAAAATGAGGGGAGAATCTCTAGATAAGGGCTATCTCCCTTTGATGCATCTATGTTGTCTTTTGATACTATAGCTAATACTGGGGGCGATGAAAAAGGAGGATAACCAGAATATAAACTAATCTAAGTGGTGATGCACCAAATGATTTTGATCTACTCAATTATTCACACTTTAGACTAGAAGAGGGCAGACATACACTTTATCTGATGAAAAGACTAGACTGTAGGGAGATTTAACAATAGGCTTAATGAAGACACACATAGAAAATGAACTTACCACAAACACTGTAGAAAACACACTATCTAAGAACCCTTTTTTGTCTCTGTGCTCTAGATGCATCACTTCCTGTTAACTTGTAGAAATGGTGAATTGTCTACACTAGGTGTGTTGGTGTCAATTTGTGAAAAGCTTCAAGAAAAAAGACTAAACACAAAATTAATACACAGACACACTAAAGAGCATAACCAGTCAGATAGAGGTAAAACACATTCTTATTGATCAAGGTGAAATTTTGGTAAGGCTTTGCCTTACAAAAATGAGAGATCCCTTTTCCTCTTGGAGGTTACAATATATATAGCATTTTGAGAAAGATTTTGGTGCTATCCAAGAAGGGGTGACCCATACTGCATTAAATGCCTAGGAAGGAGGAAGTCTACTATTTGAATCATGTTGTGGCTGTCGCAAGTCTTGACTTTACTCCCTGGGCTTATTAAACACTCCTACAAAAGTATGGGTCGCTACTCTCCATAACTGACAAAGCCATCCCTCCATGAAATTTCACACAACTATCCACCTATTAATGCTAAACAAAGAAAAAATGGGCTGCCCTCTTGAATGTTCATGTTCTTTGATGACCACTTGGTGGTGACTGTTTCATCTGCAATAATAACTCCTTATGCTGACACCTTCTTTTGCCACCTAGGCTAATCTAGTTCATGTCTATGTTTGGCTTATGTGTGCATGATCACAATTTCACTATTTTTGTCTCTCTCTTGGAAACTCGGCTCTTAGGCTATCTTTTTGTCTTTTGTTAGCTCTTCGAGCTCCTTTCTCGATGGGTCGCTGAGTTTCCCTTAGGTCTTATGCCCTTTTGAATTTCATCAGGCTTTTGCATTTGAACCTTCCTAAAGGGAAGGTGTCCCTTTAGAAGAGAGGAGAGGGTCTCTTTTTGGCAATTGAGAGTCCTCCGTAAGGGCACTTGCCCTTTAGGCTCCTTCAATCTGCCTTGGTCTTCTTAATTCCTTCAGATAAAATGTTTGAAGGAATTCCTTCAAACATTTTGTCTGAAGGAAATCTTTCTAAGTCTTAGTCTTTTTCTTTGGAGTCTCGGCCCTTTCTCTTCTTGAATTCCTTCGAACAAAATGTCTGAAGGAATTCCTTCAGACATTTTTTCCAAAGGAAATGTGCCTTTGGATTTTTCCTTGTATTTCCCCTTGACCTTTGACCTTTGCCTTGGATTTCTTTTCTTGTGAATTTCTTCGAATAAAATGTCTGAAGGAATTCCTTCAAGCATTTTTTCCGAAGGAATTCCTTTCAGGATTTTGTTTGAAGGAATTCATCCATTGATTCCACATGGATTTTCTTATCTTTTCAATTGGATTTCCTCTAAAGGAAAACTTACCTTTCGGCCTTCTTCTTTAATTTTTTTTGAAGGAAAACTGTGCCCTCTGCAAAGGTATTCTAGGTCCACAATTGCCCTTTAGAGCCTAATGAATGGTCTGATATTGTCCCATGCCTACCCTCCATAAGGGCACTTGACCTTTGGAGTCTTGTAAAAGACTTGCATTCTTTGAACTAGCCCATATTTTTTCCAAAAGGCTTGTCCAAGACAATTTGTTGAAGCAAAATGAGCCTCCGTATCGACCCAAAAACCTGCAAGACTCAAATCACTTGACTCTTTCATGGAACATGCCTATGACAAAGGGAAAAACCATGTTTATATCAAGGTGAAGGCATTAAAGACTGGGACAGCAAGGAAATAAAGGGAGACCCATTTTTTGGCTTGCAAGACTAAAAAATGGTCAACATAACCTTCACAAGATTCCTTTTTTACTTTTATACCCAACCTCCAAGGGTGGTGCCCAAGTTGGAGGGTTGTATCCTTTAAAACATAAGCACTTTATCTTTTTTAAAACTCACTTTATTGAGGGTTTAGGCTCCCATGACCCTAATTGAAGTGAACATATGATAAAAAGTACCTTTTTGCAAACTCAACTAAAAATTAGAACACTTAAATAATTTTTATCTTTCTTGTTCATAGATTAGCCCCCCTCCATGTTCCCTTTTCTTCCTTCCCTTAGCTTTGTGGGAACAACCAAGCTAAGGACTCAAAAAAAAAAAGATATGCCAAAAATGGGGGCATTACAGTCCTCCCCACCCAAAATTTCTTATCCTCAAGCAATTACAGTATCCACGGGGGCATCCTAACACTCCTTATGATGCATCAACTAACTATAAATTCTTTCAAAGGAAAACCTCAATTCAAAACCTCCCCTACTGTAACTATGCTTCAAAGGCTACCCACAAGTGTTGAAGGTGCTATGAAAACTATTATCAAACTCCCAAATAGCCCATAGGATCATTCCTTTCTCAAGCCAATGGCTGTCCCAAGCATATCCCACTGTAGAAAACTCATCATAGCTACTATTATTCTACATATCATGTCCCAAACCTCTCAAAACATAATTGCTAAGAGCTGATAACTCCCAAGTTGATGCCATAATCAAAACTAATTTCTGTCATAAGGCTGTCCCTTATGAAGGTTTCCCATTGAATTTAGTACATGGAGTGTGGGCTTCCATTGAATGCATTCCAAACCCTCTTAGGGTCCCTCTTACACCATGTCATTCCTTTTACCTGAAAAAAATATGTCTCCCAATCTTTCAAACAACAAACAATCCTAAATTCACTCAGAAACATAACTTGTAAAGAGAAATCATGGAGATATGAGCACCCTTGCATTGGTGCCCCTATGGGTGTCATATAATTCTTCTCTCACTACCCCTTTTCAACATTATTAAGTATGAATGGAACACAATCTGAGCCTAACAAGGACTCAATTTTATCAATGAAGTAGAGTTTTACCTTATTTGTGACCTCCAACCTCTTGTCATACAAGAAGTGTCCCAACCTGTATACATCTTCAGAACTTGCTTTGAACTGTAGGATGCCCAAAAAATTAGAATTCTTTCCCTCTTGAAGCGGTTGTGTTTGCATTGCCCACTCTATAATGTCCCCATTTTCACATCACACATGATAAGGTTTGAAGACCTTTAGTCTATTTCTCCATAGACTAGAGAGTTCCTTTTAGGGGTTTGTATTTTATTAGTTATTTAATTATTTGCCCGAATAGTGATTTTAATCATTTGTTGTTTTAAGGCAATTAATTATTTAATTAATAGAATATGTTGAAGATTTTATTGGTCATCTTTAAGTGATCAAAAGGGAAAGACGATTTAAGAAATTCAACAAAAGGTTGGGTTTAATTAAGCTATATTCTCCCCAAGTGATTTGCCCCACTTGGAAGGGTATATTTGCTAGTTGGTGGACTCTTCTTGTGTATGTGCGAATTCAAATTATGGCTCTTCAAGATTGAAGAAAAATATTGTGATGTATGCCTAAGAGTAATTGTCTTGTGCTCTATCTACAAAGTTGTCTTTTGATGCCACCTTACAAAGGAATTATTTGTTGATTCCCTATGAGTCTAGCAACTTGCTTTGGAGGTCTAGCATAGGGTTTTTGAGCTTGCTTTGATGTGACATGCTTTGACAATTTTCTACTAATTATTCTAGCTGTGGTGACTTGCATTGGGAGTGTTTTTCATGTGATTTTGGGGTCAAAAAGGCCAACAAAATATTCTAAAATTTATTGCTATTTTTTTTTCTTGCTAGCGTTGGGGTTTTGAGGTAGTTTTCACATGTTTTGAGGCTCCAAATTGATGCAAAGGTTCTTAATGATTTTTATATTATTATTTGATGAAATTTGATGCTTTTAAGGGTTGTTTCTATTAGTGGAAGGCTAAAAATTTACCTCATAATTTTCTAGTATTTTTCCTTGGCTTGGGTGACTTGGACGACTTGCCTTGAGGGCTTACAAGGGTCATTTATTGGCTCAATAAGTTCACTGTAATTTTTTCTAATATGTTTTTGATTATCATGGTTATTTATGATAAGGGTTTGAAGTGGAAATGAAATATCCCAACTAGGATATTGACCTCTAAAATAAAAACCAACTTAATTTTTCTTCTCTATAATCTTGCAACTTATATTTTTGATTGAAACCCTAGGTCTAATATGAAATTCTGAGTATATTCATGCATTAATAATACCATCCAATCATCCCCATAAAATCAAAATTCATAACAGATTTGTTTGAGCATGAATAAGTATGAAAACTAATATAATAGATCACCAAAATATTCACCAACATATGCCAAAATTCTGATATACAAATATCTATTTTGCTGCTAAAAAATCAAAATTATCTCATGATGCAATTACATAATGAAATCATTTCCAAACTTATCAAAATTTATTCTAACTTGCTGCTGTTAAAAATTACACTTGCATACATACCAAAATCATAATGAAATTGAGCTATGAAACCTTCAAACCCTAGCTGAACAATAGAGTTGATTGCCGGTATAAAAATCAGATATCAAGTCACCTCCAATGTTGTGCAAATCAAATTTGCAACTCTATTGTAGCAAAATCAAATTATATTCAAACCCTAGCTATCAACAACTCCATAATTCACCTCCCAATAGCACTCCAATGATCTTATAATGATGGCAAACTAACTTTTTGGGTGAAAGCCTAATCAAATATGCCCATAAACTACCCTTGAATAGGTCTAAAATTTGAATATAAAATCTATAATTAATCTTCTCGAAATGGTGCTCTAGTCAAGGCTAAAACCATAGACTCAAGCAATAATAAAATCTCCTTTAAATCTGATTTGCAACATCTAATTATAAATTATTGCACCTGAGTAAATAACAAACTAAGGTAGATCTTTTCAGTACCGAAGAGTGCTCTACTAACTAGGGTAGATCTTTCGCTATCAAAACTAGGGTTCCTATGAAATTTCACCTCCATACGCAAAGAAAATAAGCTAAAATCTCCAACACAAGATAACATATGTCAATAATTAAAACATTTCTCCTACCAAACCTCCTTTTGTACTTTTCCCATTCTATTTTCCCATTGAGTTGCTCCATGTGGGATTAAAAAATAAATAAAGTTACCTTTCATATATGACATATCACTTAAGTGACCCCAACGAAGAATTATAACATAAAGTTCACTTAAGTGACCCCAACAAAGAAATAGAACATAAAGTTCACTTTAGTAACCCCAACGAATAAATAGAACATAAAGTTCCATCTAACATTATTTTTACCATTTTTGGTGTCAAAACTCATAGCCAATAGCCTCCAACATCTCTAGCCTCTTGGATATGACCAAGGATAATAATGAATAGACCTCTTAGGCCTCTTGTGTAGGAATGAGGACATTACAGGAAATTTAGTCAAAAAGCAAGTGCAAGTGTGGGGGGAGAAAATTCAAAATATTAGGATCATTTGCAAGTGGCAATTGGGATTTAGAAAAAAAGGAAAAAGGTACATATTTGTGCTTTTAGCTTGTTATTTATTTTAGCATATTTTGTGGTGATTTTTGAGTCAATTGGTTGTTGTAAATTGCCTATAACACCATTGAAGTGTGGCGCCTAGGGTTTGAAGAGCATAGTTTATAATTGGATAAATTGTTGAGAGTTAGGGTTGGCTAAATTTATTCATTTCATATTTTAGTTTGTTGTGGATTTAAGGTATAAATTTTTTTCCATCCAAATATCCTCTTTTTAGATATTATAGTGCTATTATAGCCATCTTTCTTGCCATCTTGTAAAGTTGTAATTGATACAATCAGGTAAAGAGACTTTGTTTTTTTAGAGAAGGGAAAATACCATGGATGATCAAGAGCCTAAAGAGTTTTCTATAGAACAGGTGAAGTTCTTATAGGGTTTGATTAGGGAGAGTCATAGGTATTTTTTAGCATACTTTGGGTATGCAATATGCAAATGTGTTGATGGCCACATAGAAAGAAAAGGAAAATCATCATTCAAGTGAGGGTAGTTTAATGGTCATGAGAGGGTTTATATTGATCCCCCTCATAAATTCTTCAAGGGCATGTTTTTGCAAAAGGAACCAATCATGGAGGTAGAGGCATCAAAGGATAATCCTTATGAAATTTTCCAAAGGGAGTATGCATTCCTGAATTATGAGACACAAGCTCTTTTATCTTTTCAAGACTATTGTAAGATGAAAGAGGGATCCAAGCCAAGGGTTCATAATATGCAACCCCATAGAGATTTTCCATAAAGGTTGGGTAATATTTACCTTCCTATTTTTGATGGTGCTGATAAATTCTTGTGAGATCATGGTTGTAGAAATTCAAAACATATTTATCTCTTAATTTTATGTATGAATAATAAGCTCTAAAATTTGTCACCTTACATTTGGAGGGTATTGATCATGAGTGGTGGTTTCATGGACTTATCACATAATTTCATGAGTCTATTACAACTTTGGAAGAGTTTAGTAAAAGGATTATGGAGAGAGTTTATAGGAGGGATCCAAAATTTCATTTTCATGAGTTGGCCCATCTCAAGCAAACACATGATGTGGAAAGATATGTTATTGATTTTCAAGGTGTTTCAATTATGGTTTTAGATGTTAATGAGAGAAGATTGGTTGTTCTATTTGTTGAAGGATTGATTCAACCTTTGAGGGGTTTGGTCAAGGCTTTTAATCCTATTTCATTGCAAGATGCCATCATTAAGGCATTGGAATTAGATTTTTTAGCTTACAAGGGCCATGAAGGGCCAAAAGGGCAACCAAGGGCAGCTACCTATTCAATGCCAAAAGGGGAAAATAGTGGACAACCAAGATCTGATTTTTATGGGTATTCAAAGCCACTATATGTGAAACTTAGAATGCCACCTATTGGCCAACAAAAAAGGCTTTCTCACCTTATATGCCACCTCATAGATTGTTACCCCCTACCATCAATATGAAGGATGAGAGGGATGATTTAAGGAGGAAGGGACTATGTTTCACTTGCAAGGACCCATGGACCAAGGGCCATCATTGCATGGGCAAGGCACATATCCACTACATTTAGGGAATTGATAATGAATTTGATTTTGATATTGTTAATACTAATATTGAACAAATAGAGGATGTTTATGAGTATGTGAATGAGGAGGACACACAAGAGTTGGGTAGTATACTTGATTCACTTTCAAGATCCCCTATGTATTATCCTTTTCATGTGAGAGGAATACTAAATGGGCACAAGGTCACTATTTTGGTTGATAGTAGGGCCACTCATAATTTCATTGGTAAAAACTTGGTGACAAAATTAAATCTTGAAGAAGAGGAGTTCCAAGGTTTTAAGGTCATTATAGCAGATGGGTTTTCTCTCCCTTGTACCAAAAAGATTGCCAATCTCACCATTTCTTTAGGAGGATATGAGGTATGTGATGATTTATATATA
Source organism: Torreya grandis (assembly GCA_037957365.1). NCBI lineage: Eukaryota > Viridiplantae > Streptophyta > Pinopsida > Cupressales > Taxaceae > Torreya > Torreya grandis. The sequence goes on from JARHVA010000055.1 coordinate 8,010,619, forward strand.
GTTGATATAGGGGATATGGATCTTGTGCTTGGGATCAAATGGTTGCATTCCTTGGGGGAATTCTCCCTCAACTACAAATATTTGACTCTTAAACTCAAGGTGGGTGATAAGGAAACAACTATTCAAGGTTTGGTTAATGGCTCCCCTCATACAAATGTTGCATGTTGCAATATATTGCAAGAGAAGGTAGAAATCAATTATATGTCTTTTATATCAGCCAATTGGAAAGAATTTATTGTCATGGAATATGCTAAAAACAAAATTGACAGTGACTTGATTGAAAGTAAAAGTGTTGATGAAAAATTCAGATTGATGAATGAACTTATCGTCTACAAAAATAGAATGTTTTTGGTGCATGAATCTAAGGTGAAGATCACTATCTTAAGGGCTGCCCATGACACTCCTTTAGCTAGCCACCAAGGGTATTTCAAGACCTACAAATTTGTGAGAGAGTTTATTTTGGAATGGCTTGAAGAAAGAGGTGCTTAATTACATTTGGAAATTCTTAGTTTGCCAAAGAAACAAGAGTGAAAATACTTTTCCATTTGGTTTATTGCAGCCCCTTCCTATTCCCTCACAAATTGGGAAAGTATTTCCATGGATTTCATTATAGGTTTGCCTATGGTGAAAGGTAAGAATTGTTTATAAGTTGTGGTTGATAGACTCACAAAATTTTCTCATTTCTATCCACTTTCAGCTAAGTACAATGCTCCTATGATTGCTGATATATTTTTTAAAGAAGTTTTCAAATTACATGGGATGCCCAAAAATATTGTAAGTGATAGGGACAATAGGTTTATGAGTCCTTTTTGGCAAGAAATTTTCCATTTGATAGGTACTAAGCTCACTCCTAGCATTATATATCATCCCCAAACTGATGGGCAAATGGAAATTGTGAATAAGTGGTTGGAAGGTTATTTGAGGAATTATTTTTTAGAAAAACAATCCCAATGGATAAAATGGTGCATATGGTGAAACATTGTTACAATACGACCTTTTACATGTCTATATGTATGACTCCCTTCAAATCACTTTATGGTTATGATGCTTTGTCCTTCATTGATTTACTTCTAATGGATAGTAGAGTCCTAGGAGCTAAGAATTTGGTACAACAAGGATATGATCTCATGAAAGCATTGAAAGAGAACCTATAACATGCCCAAAATCAACAAAAAATGTATGCAAATTAGCAAAGAATTGAGAGTTCATTTGAAGTAGGTGATTGGATGTTTTTGAGTTTACAACCTTATAGACAAACATCCCTCAAGTAAAGTGGCTTAGAAAAATTAAATCCATGATTTTATGAGCCTTACAGAGTGAGAATAAAGGTATGTGAGGTATCCTATGAGTTGGAGCTTTCAGAAAATGGTAATATTCCCAATGTATTTCATGTCTCTCGTCTTAAGAAGGCTCTTGGGCAACATATTTATACTTCTTTAGAGTTTCCACCTTTGGATGATGAAGGGAAATTGATCTTGATTCTAGAAGGTATCATTAAATTTTGTGAAGAAAAACTAAGGAACCGAAGTATAAAAAAATATTTGGTTATATGGAAAGAATTGCCACGTGAGGATGCCACATGGAAAAATGAGGACATCTTGGATCATCCTAGCTTGAAATTGCTTATGGGTAAGCAATTGTGGTAAGGGGAGAATGTAATGTCCCCATTTTCACATCACACATGAGAAGGTTTGAAGACATTTGGTCTATTTCCCCATAGACTAAAGAGTTCTTTTTAGGGGGTTGTATTTTATTAATTATTTGTCTAAATAATGATTTTAATCATTTTTTGTTTTGAGACAATCAATTATTTAATTAATATAATATGTTAAATATTTGATTGGTTGAATTTAAGTGATCAAAAGAGAGAATATTTAATAAAGTTGGCAAAACTTTGAGTTAAATGAAACTATACTCTCCCCAAGTGATTTGCCCCACTTGGAAGGGTATATTTTCTAGTTAGACTCTTCTTGCGCATGCACGAATTTAGATTATGGCTCTTCATGCTTGAAGGGAACTATTGGGATGTATGATTAATAGTAATTATTCTTGTGCTTTATCTACAAAGGTGTCTTTTGACACCACCTTGCAAAGGACTTATTTTTTGATGCCCTGTGAGCCTAGTGACTTGCTTTAGAGGTCTAGCATAGGGTTTTTGAGCTTGGTTTGATGTGACATGCTTTGAAATATTTATACTAATTATTCTAGGTGTGGTGAATTTTATTGGGAGTGTTTTTTATGTGATTTTGGGGTCAAAAAGGCCAAGCAATTTTTTGAAATTTATTGCTAATTTTTTGCTTGCTAGCGTTGGGGTTTTGAGGTGGTTTACAAATGTTTTGAGGCTCTAAATTGATGCAAAGGTTCTTAATAATTTTTAGATTATTATTTGATGAAATTTGATGCTTTTTAGGGTCATTTATATTAGTGAAAGGATGGAAATTAACCTCATAATTTTATAGTATTTTTCTTTGGCTTGGGCAACTTGCCTTGAGGACTTACAGGGGTCATTTCTTGGCTCAATAAGTTTGCTGCAATTTTTTCTAATATTTTTCCAATTATCATGGCTATTTATGATATGGGTTTGAAGTGAAAATTTATTCAAAAATCAAGTGCAAGTGTGGGATAAAATTTAGAATCCTAGGATTATTTGAAAGTGGCAATTGGGCTTTAGAAAAATAAGGAAAAAGGTACATATTTGAGTCAATTGGTTGCTATAAATTGCTTACAACACCATTGAAGTGTGGCACCTAGGGTTTGAAGGTCAAAATTTATAACTGGATAAATTGTTGGGAGCTAGGGTAGGCTGAATTTATTCATTTCAAATTTTAGTTTGTTGTGTATTTAAGCTATAAATAGTTTTGCATCTAAATATCCTCTTTTTAGATATTACACACTCAGAATTCTTGTTGTGAAAGAAATCAGAACTTATATGTGCCCTTCCCATACTCATCTTGGGCTATAGAATGTCCAAAAAATTAGAATTCTTGCCGTCATGAAGCGACTATGTTTGCATTCCCTGCTCAGAATTCTTATAGTGAAAAAAATCAGACCCTGTATGTGCCCTTCCCATATGCAACTTGGGCCATAGTATGATAAAAAATTCAAAGTGTATGCCCTCAATAGGTGGCTATGTTTTACTTATTAACTCAAAAAAATTTGAGTGAAATAAATTAGACTTTTCATACACATTTCCAGAATCCATGTAGGGTTGTAATATGTCAAAAAAATTATAGTTTTTTGAGTGTGTGACTGGCTGAATTTGAAACCCTCTTTCAAATTCATCATATTCAGAATTTATTGACTTCTTCAAACACAAAGTTGGGCAGTTTCTACCACACCCAAGAGGCTGCCCATGCACAAAAATCACAACACTCTTTGCCCCTCTCATGGCCATTACAACTGGCCCCACTATAGGTCCTACACATGAAGCAAAAATGTTAGTGAAAACAAGAGTGTTTAACAACACTTTTTCACTCACTCCATCATGCCTTATGAACATGATATGGACTTCCTTTTTGTGTCTTATATTGTCCTTATCATGGCTGTAGTATGTCTTTTTCCTCTTAATGGTTGGAAATTCACTAATACACAATTGGACCATCTCCATGGTGTTGAGGTGTGAAAAGCACACCTTCTTAGGGCCCCTTCTCACCATGGTGACAAGAAACCTTAAGGAGAACAAGCTAAGAATGCTAAAAACAATAGTCATTATGATCTTGAAACCATGATAACCCTTGCTTATCCCTTTTTTATGTTGTCCCAACTTGCGCTCTTTGTCTCACAACATGACATGGTAGAAATATTATGATTGTGGGACTCACCTAGATCCCATATCCATAATGGATACTTGTCATGCTCATTCCTTGAATTTATTTGGAAGAATTTTCTTCCCCATTGAGTGTCCTTCATCTCAACCTTAGTGATAACATAATTTTACAACCATGATAATGATAGAACCAATCATGAGTAAAAATCAATGTTCACTTACCACGATGACAAATCAATTACTTACCTAGACACAAATCTGATTTTCCTTATTCCATATGCAAAATGACATCTTCTTTCTTCCTATTTGGCATCACTCCTTCAATAAATCCCTTTGCCTTTTCCACCCTTGTTAGGACGTGTGTTTTGTCTCTAAGTACTAATAACAATTATCTCTCCCAAGCATTTTCATGAAATCTGAAATTATGAAAAGAAAGTGATCTATGATTAGAGATAATGAAGAAATTTTTATTCATGGCATACCTTTCCCTTGTGATTTCTTTATCACTACCCAATATTTCTTCTTGATCCTTTGATGGCTCATGAAGTTGTTGAACAACTTCTCCTTGCTTTACCTTTGGAAGATTTGGATTTTTTGTTACCTTCACTGTAGTGCCTACCATTTACAACCCCCTTGGATGCCCCATAACTTGTGGGAAACCCTCACTAGGTTGCCTTTGAATTTTTGGTTCTTGTGATTTAAAAAATCCAATCATTAGCTTCCTTTTATCTAGTTGAAACATCTCTTTTTCTTGCCCCAAATTTTTTGATTTTTCCAATTCATAAAATCCATGTGTTGGTTGTTCTTTGTATTTCTAAAATTTTGTTTTTGGCTACCCACAAACTTCCATTTTTGGTTGCTTCAATGGTTACCCCTCATGTAATTGAAAGTCCCTCTTAGGTACCATCACGATTTCTGATTCTAGAGGTTCCATCTTCTTCTTATCAAATTGTTTAATTAGCTTCTCACCTAATTCCTCATATGTTTTAATGAGGTCATGTCCTTGTGTCCTCTACCTAAGATGCCACCAATCATGGGAAACTCATTCCAAGTGCTTTATAACAAATTTTAGGGCCTCTTTTTCACCTCTAGGCCTCAAATCAAGGTATTCATTAACCTTGTCCACCCATGCTCTAGCTAAAGTACCTGGGTCACCATCAAAGGTAGGGAAAACAATCCTTCCCAAGTTGTCATGCTCAACCACTTGCCCATGGTGCCTCTTTCCCTATTTCCAAGCTACAAACTTATTGAATTTCATTTTCCTCTTGACTCAGGATGTGCATTTCAAATACCCATCATAATATTCCATCAATTCCCAACTAATAAAAGGTTTTTCTTCTTCCATTTCAAGGGGCTGGTCCCCTTTCATGCCCTTTACTGATTGAAGAAATGTGGCCATAGTTTTTGCCAACCACTCTTGGGCTTGAGTAAGCCTCTCAAACCTAGCATTAGCCATGTCCTTGGTTGATAATATCCTTCCCATCCCAAAAATATCCAATAAATTATCTTTGATACCATTGTAATGTCCTTGCTTTGGGACAAAGATAAAAAAAATAGGGTTTTCCAACAAACCCTTAGCAAATCCAATCCAAACTGAAATTTGAAAACTTAAAACTAGCCAAACTCTAGCTAAAAATTTATATGATATCCAAGCAAAAAAACATCCAAATAATTCCACAAATAGTTGAAATTTATTTAGAGAAATAAGTACCTCTTTTGGGTCAAATAATTGACTGAGTAGCTGAAAATACCTCCCATAAATAATCTAATTTTTACTTGAAAGTAAAGCTGAATTTTTCACCCTTTAAATACCTCAAAATGCTTCACAAGAGGGTCAACACACATCAAAAAATTATTAGATTTTTTTTGAAAATTAACCCTTGGATTTTGCTCACCAAATCACCTTCTGTAACTCTCCAACACAAATTGTCTAGCTAGAATAAAATACTAAAAATATCTCCAAAACCTAGAAGAGGGTTTCTTCAATGCAAGACCCTCTAAAAGCATCCCCAATACCTCCAAGTAATTCACCCAAGATATAAACTTGCAAATTCATTTCACATTATAAATAATTCATTACCCATAATAATTATTATTTCCTACAAATAGGCTAAAACTTCAAAAATTCATAATTCTCTCAAAACTTAGAATTATGATGCAAATAAGAGCTCAAATTGACTAAAAAATTAGTGAATATCAAATAAAAATAATTTTAAAATTTTCCTTCCATGGGAAGGCCACCAAAACTTGCTCTAAAATTCTAAAAATCCTAGTTTCAAGAATTTTTCTCCTCAAATTTTGGGTTCACTCAAATTTCTAAAAGTAGGTGGTGTTTCAAAACACCTTTGCAGATCCACTTGCATGTGCACGTGCAATTTGAATTTCACTTACAATCCTTAAATAAAATTTCCCAAGTAGAAGGAATGAATGTTTTCATCCCCAAACCTAAGACACTTCTTGAAGGTTTTCATCTTCAAGATATGGAAACCAAGCTTAACATACTTGATTCAAATTTCCAAATCAATCTTCAACATAACCTTCAGAAGATTAATTTTTTGTTTTTATATCCAACCTCCAAGGGTGGAACCCAAGTTGGAAGGTTGTATCCTTTCAAACATAAGCACTTTATCTTTTTTAGAATTCACTTTATTAAGGGTTTATGTTCTCATGACCCCAACTTAAGTGAACATATGATAAAAAGTACCTTTTTGCAAACTCAACTAAAAATTAGAACACTTAAGTACTTTTTACCTTTCTTGTTCATATATTATCCCGCCTCCATGTTCCCTTTCCTTCCTTCCCTTAGCTTTGTGGGAACAACCAAGCTAAGGACTCAAAAAATAAGCTATGCCAAAAAAGGGGACATTACAAAATAGCATGTAATAACTCAAAAAATCATACTTGTATTCATGTCAAACTTGATGAAAATAGGGTATAAAATTCACCAATATTAGAAATAATTAATGCCTTATTGTTTATGGCCAAAAAAGGCACCCTAAAACCTTACACACCTTTCTCAAGTGAATCGCCCAACTCAGAAAATAAGGGCAGAATTTTTAGAATTAAACCCTTGTCTCAACCCTCCAATCCTTTAAACCCTTATGATTTATCGCCACAAAAATTAGAAATAATATAACAATTTAACTTGTCAAATCAGAGCCTAAAAACTTTTCAAAGATGCCCGAAACCTCCTCCAACTAATTTTCCCTACCTCAGAACAATATAGAAAATAAATCAGATTATTTTCACTTACCAAAAAAGTTCAAAATGGCCTCCAAAAGGCTCCTAGGGCAAGTCACCCAAGCTAAAAAATTAATATAAAATATTTAAAATATTTTATACTTCATGAAAACTCCAAATCAACCCCAAAATACTCAAGATCAACCCTCCAATCAAGTCACCACAGATGGAAAATTAAGTAGAATATTATGCAACCTTTGTTAACTTCAATGAACCCTTCCAAATAGCTCGCCCAATTCTCTAGGCAAGTAACCACACCTTGGAAAGTATTCAATGCCATGAACAAACTATCAAGGTAATTTTTCACTCTCTAAGACCTATAAAATCACCAAAACTAGATTTTGATAGTGTTTACAATATTTTCTCAATATGGGTGGTGTCCAAAAACACATTTTTAGATCCACTTGCATGAAAACATGCAATTTTGAAGCTCGATTATAACCCTTAAATAGAATTTCCCACATAGTAGGAATGAATTTTTTTGTCCCCAAGCCTTTAATATTTCTTAAAGGTTTTCATCCTCAAGATGTCATAATCAAGCTTGACATACTTGATCAAAGTTTCCAATTCAATATTCAGCATAAGCATTCACAAGATTCCTCCATTGCTTCTATATCCAACCTCCAAGGGTGGCACCCAAGTTGGAGGCTTGCAACCCTTTAAAACATAAGTACTCATTCTTTTAAATCTCTCTTTTTGAGGGTAAAAGCTCCCATAACCACAACTTCAGTGAACATAAGATCAAAAGTACCCTTTTGCAAACTCAACTGAAAATTAGAATATTTTAAGTATTTTTTTATCATTTTTTCTCATAGAATAGCCCCCATACGTGTTCCCTTTTTCTTTCCTTCCCTTAGCTTTGTGGGAACAACCAAGCTAAGGACCCAAAAGTAAGTTATGCCAAAAATGGGGACATTACATGAAATTATGTTGATGTACTTCAACCCCTTATGCTGCTTCATTGTGTTTTTTCACATGTGTGAAATGTAATCATGAAACACATTAATGTAGTCTTGAACCAACATTCCTTGCACTGACATAGCTACTGAAACTTCATGTACTCATCTTCATAGTGTTTGAGGGGATAATATAATATATTCCTTTAGCATAACATTGACAAACTGGCTCCAAGTATTGATGGGTTCGAAGTCTTATTCACACTACATGAGGTCTTGCTCACATTAAACAATGTAGGTTTCCCATCAGTGTGAAACTAAAATGGGCATCTTCAAAATTGTGAAGGTGATATTCTCTATGCCATTGAAACATTCGAGTGATAATTAGGCCTCCAATTGTCGAATATAGCTATTCCTTGTTGTAACATCTAATTTACCTACAAACACATGAATGTATAGATTGACTTGGACTTTAAATCAAATTTTATGCTAAAACAACAAACTTTGAGATGCACAACATTCTAATAGGTGTGTAGGTATAATACAAGCTCTAAAAATGCCATTTTGCATGGTGCAACATGGCTCAAATCCTCCACATGGTGTAATGTCTCCAAATTGGAACAAAAGCTAAAAATAATAATATCCTTCAAACCCCAATCCAAATAACACATAAACTGGATTCTGAAATATAAATTAGTAACTCCACAATTTAGAATTTATTTGCAAATTTTCACCCTTCAAACCCAAATCGCCTAAACCCTAGGCAACTAAGCTTTTATGGTGATTTCTTCCCTAAAACACCTCAAAAAATTATGAAACTTTGTAGGAGTGTAGTAAAAATACAATTGATTTATTTTTCCAATTAGATTTGGCAAAATTTGAATTTCTGAATTTATATGGTGAAAATACTGTTGAAACTTATAAATTCAATAACTTGCAAATGGTTGGATTTTTTGAGCAACTAATAACTTGAACTAAAGATAAAAATATGATACTTTAATTGAAATAAAAATTAGAATTTTCCAACCATTGAAAGACCCCCAAATGATGCCCCGAAGTTCTTAAAAACACTAGTTTTTCCCTCAAAATTAAGCAAATAATTATTGGATATTTTCTAGGCATAAATTAGCCTAAAAAACAAACATACCTTAAAACAATTCGCTCCACCAAAAAAATTATTCATAAAATTATTGCAACCCTAGGAGAGGTTTTCACCAACAACAAGTCTTAGGAAGATGTTTTTGCAAGCCTCCAAGCAAGTCGCCGAAGGAGAAATCAGCAACTTTCATCCCCAAGCAATTTCACCACTCTCCAATGAACTCACAAACCCACTAAAGGATTTGCCCAAGCTATCCTAGTCAAATCACCACAAGCTGAAAATGTTAGATGAAAAATCCAAAATAATCTTCAAGGATTGAAAACAATTTCTAATCAAAGGGTGGTGTTGATAGACGCCATTTGTAGAACATTCAATAGAACATGAAGGGTAGCATTATTCAAGTTTCTACCTTCAATAACCAAGCTTGACATAATTGATCACCAAAGCCAATTATCATATGCGCATCCCCTTCCAAATGAATCCTCATCCTTAAATACCCTCCTCCAAGTGTACCACTCCAAAAAGAAAGAGAGGGTTAACTTAAAAATCTACTAAAGTCTTATAAGCCAAGACCCAAAACTCCCCCACTTAAGTGAAATATACATAAAGTACATTTTCTCAAAACATAACTCAAAATTAAAAATATAAAGTACCTTTTTCATTAGTAACTCTTCACAAGTGGTCCACCATGTCCTAAAACCTTCTTTTAACCTTAGCCATCCGAAACAATAATGGGATAAGATTAAAAAATGGGGACATTACAATCCTTCCCACCCAAAATTAATTGTCCTCAAGCAATTGCAATATCTAGAGAGGTTTCCCAACATACCTTATTTCCCACATAAAAGAACACTCAATTGGCCTCTTCATACTATAGTACCTATATTTTGGTGACTACCTCACCTTACAGAAGTGCCTTCATAGCCTTCCAAAGGCTCCATATGTTCCCAATCAATCATTCCTTTCAATACCAAAAGGAAGATAATCAAACTATTTTCCCTCATACCTTCAAAAGGGGTGTTATGTGACCTAAAGTCGAAACAAAAAATATGAGAGATTAAGATTACCTTTCTTCCACAAGGACTAAGACCTCCCAAATGCCATGCTATAACTTTCCATTCATGCAAAAATAAATCAACAAGATACTTACTATAATGATAGGCCTCAAAGACATACCACTCACCATATATGGGCATCTTTGTGCAACCCATGTACCTTCCAAAAGGCTGTTCCTTGTCAATCATCCCATGCATGCATGAAACACTCCAAAAACTTCTCAATAGCCCCCAATCACTCATCAAATATAGTTGTTCATGTATGCATATCTCAGATTTTTCATTTTGACTAAGTTTGAAATTGATATATGGACACTTTTCTTCATATTGAAATTTGAACCTTAATAATTAGAGGATTGTAATTAGTCCTTCTAGCCTTGCAAGTGCCCCAAAAATCACCTTTGATGTCACCCTTTACATAATCTCATGTTTCCAAAAAGATGTTCTCATCATTTTGAAAGAAAGAGTGACAATTTCATTAGGAACCATACCTTGATCATACATAAAATTTGGAGACAACATCTCATGAGTGCATCCCAAAGACAACATCTCATGAGTGCATCCCAAATCATGTAACATGCCCATATCCTTTAGTCCTCTTTCATTAATTTTTTGAAGCATTAGAAGAACATCAATTAGGCCAAACACAAACCTCAACCAAGCTTCAAGACGAAATTGTATCTTCCCTTCCTTGTCATGCCAAGAGTGCACCTCATGATAAATATTTTCATAATGTAACATAGGCTGGAATTTGCAAACAAAATCAGAATTCATACCTCTAATACATAGTTGTACCTTCCATTTAAATTTGGAACTTTATGTGAAAAAAATTTAAGCATCTTCACCTTTTTTATATGGCTGTACCATCTCATAAAATTCATAATTTTTCTTAGAAAAATCAGAACTCTTTTTGTTGGCCATTTTTGGCCCACATACCAAAGTCCTACCTAAGTTTGAAAAGATGGACATGATCAAGTAAAAATGGCAAGTCTTCAAACTTTAAGCTCTTTGAGAAAGAAGACTTCAGGTTTTCATGACTGCAAGACTTTGGCTTTAATGAGTAGAAGGTTTTAGGTTCTCAACACATGAAGACGTTGGATTTCTAGAACTACTTTTCTTAAATTGCTTTATAAATTATAGGTAGTCACAACTCCAAAGTAAAGTAACTCCATAACCCCAAAGTAGGCTGAGTCCAAAAACCCAAACTTGTCTTTAGCAATGGTTCATAGGCTTTCAAGAATGGAAGACTTCAAGATTTCAGTAGTGGAAGACTTCAGGCTTTGTCATATCAGTTACTTCACCAAATAACCCTGAAGTAAGTGGGAGTTGAAAACATAATGGAAAGGCTCTTTTCTTTCGAGACTTTTTCAATAAGTGTTTTCTTTCAAAGATTTTGTTCAGGCTAAGTGTTGGAATTTCCTCAGACATTTTGTCTAAAAGAAAGTTTCGAAGGGCACTTCTATAAAAATGGTTCATTTTCAAAGTTCCCAAAAGTCCTTTTCTACAGTTTTGTGAAATACACTTTTCAAGGCTTTGAAAGGTCTTTTGGATGCAAAGTACCCCAAATAATGTTCCCAAGGGGTCTTTTATCAAGAAAATTGTCCTTTCAAAGGCTTCAAAGGACACTTTTCACGCGAAGTGTCCTTCCCAAAGGTCCAAGAAATTTTTTTAAAGATATTTTTTCTACAAGCTTGAGGGACCATTTTCAAAATGCCAAAGGGCACTTTCTTGGCATTAAAAGGGCATTTAGCATATTCCTAAAGGGTCTTTTCCTTTCAAAAAAGATAAAGAGATGATTCACATGGAAAATTTGGCCATGGGAAATGGTACAAAGACAAAGAGCCAAGAGAGAGCTAAAGGACCATTTCCTTTAGCAAAAGTATCCACGAGGAAATTGTTCAGGTAAGTGTTGAGAAAAGACCTGAAGGAATTGTTCGAGTGAGTGATGGTTGTATGGATGTCAATTTCATGATGGAGGACTAGCCATTGGGATTCAAATGTCTAATGATGGGCCTGTGAACATCAAACTTCAGGGTGATAAACTAGCCATTGGGAAGTAATCAAGTTGGAAGAACCCAAAGACATTAAGCTGGAAGAACCTGAAGACATCAAGTTGGAAAATTCGGAAGTTGAAGAGCTCAAAGAACCCAAATTACTCTACAAAGAGTAAATTAGGATTCTTCAAAGACTTAGCTTCTAATTTATAAGTTAAGTAGATTAGAAAACTTAAATTACATTGCAAAGAGTAAATCAGGTTGCCAAAGCTACTTAACTTAATAAGCTTGGTCCAACGGTATGGGTCTAAGGATCGATGGTGCACGAGAGTCATAATCAGATAAATGAGAGGCTGCCATGTGGCATAGGTGAATCCATTTGGTGAGGATATTGATGACTCATAGGTATCCATGTCAAGAATATCTACAGTGCAAGTCAAGGATCCAAGGTAACTTGCAATGATCAATTAGAGCAAAGGAGAGCCAAAGTGATTAGTGGGAGCTAGTAGGTGCAAATTTATAAAGGTTTTTGTCCTTTGACATGGCTCTCACTCTTGATGAATGGTTTCATGATTAAAAGCAAAATGGTTTGACCTATGTAAAAAAGGCATGTAGACTTTATCCTTCTTCAGATAGGACACATAAAGGGAAAGCTTTCCATGATGAGTTTAATCTAGAGATCAACTCAATTGTGCTAAGTGAAGACATTCAGCCACTCATGACATGGCTCCCTCAAAATCCACCTAGGGGTGACATGAATGTAGGATGGGCTTGAGGGGATTGGGATGACCTTGGATGACTCATTTTCATGGTCAAAGGAGGATGATGGTGGTGGTTGTAGAAAATTAATGACTTCCCTCCTAGTTTTACATGAGTCCCCTTCTTCTCTCAGCCTCTTCTGTTATAAATAGGGGCCTTGGAGCCAAGAAACTATCCTTGTACTGGCAATAAAGTGACTCTACCAAAATCATTTAAAAAAAACTCTTTTGAAGCAATATAAGGAAATCTTTATAATTTTGGTTAAAGTCAAGTGTGCATATTTGGATTTTATTTACAAAATGTATGTTGTTGTTCATCATATATAACTTTTCCAAGCATCTTGATTCAATTTTTATTGGTTCTGTATAGGTTGTGTGAAGTGTCAAGACGTTGATCCCTCTTTAGAGTGTTACGAATTCATAGTGTCTCACATAGACCTATCCCTTTTCATCCTTAAAAATGCAAGGCTCCCCTTCAACCTTCACAAAAATTTTCATGCCCATGGCCTTGAGGTAGAATCAGAATAGTCTACATCCTGGTTGGGTTCATTAGTAGTTGACTAGATTCCCAGACCAAAGTGGATCATTTGTTTTTTGGTGCATCACCTCCCTTAGCTTATATTTCCTCTTTATGTTACCCTCCTATCCCTTTTCTTAGCTAGCAGTAGATTTTAGTGTGGGAAATAAGAGTTGAAGTGAAGTACTTGAGGAACTAGCCTCATTAAAAATCCTAGAGGTTCAACCTCACTATAGGATACCCAAAGCCTGAGGTTATCCTAATGCTTGTAGTTAGGAGTGAGAGAGCCTAAAAGACTATCCCACAAGGGTGAAATTCCATGCTACAACAATTTTCGGCATGCCTGATGGGATGCACTTCCATTTTCATTTCCATTTCCATGGAAGATTGGTCAAGTTTGATCAATTTACAATAATGGTAGATTTCATTTTTCAGTATCTAGTGACTCCAAAGAACATCCAGCTATGTAGTATCAGAATAGTAGCCATTTTTCATGCCAAAGGTAACCAAAAAATCAACTTTTATAGGTATGCCTTCTAAATTTGTTTAATTACCTTTGAACTAAACAAAAAGGTTAAGGTTCACCCATACTCATCCATACATAAGGCACCATTTTTCTAAACCATTCATAAAGTATACCTATGCAATAAGATCCTTGTTAGCCCCTCTTGATACCATGATTCCCTAAAGAGCTTTTGTGGGATTTAGTGGCCAAAGTCTTTTAAATTTGCCACAATATGACCCTATACCAGTAGTAGCCCTCAAAAGAGTCCCATATTTCATAGGAGACCAAATCATAACTCCCATTGAATGCATAATAGACATAGCCAATTTCTTTAATATCCATAATGTCACAGTAGAAAATGTAGCTATTAGGCTATTGGCTATATTCTTTAAGGGAAAGGCATTAGATTGGTATAGAGGTCTAGCTTCTAACTCTATTCAATCATGAGATCAATTGGGAATAACCTTATGTAAGAGTTTTGCAGATAAGAGTGACTATTGGCCATTTTTGGCCCACATACCAAAATTTTGCCAGTTTGAATAAAATGGACATAAATCAGGAAGAAAAATGGCAAAGTATTTAGACTTTGGGTTTCTGAGGGCACAGTGCAAATAGGGTTTCCAGTGGTGGTTGAATTCTAAATGTTTTATAAGTAGAATTAATCTAGGTTTACGAACTCAAATTACTCATGAAAATTGCAGATCAAATTTTCCAAGCCCCACTACTTACTTTGGAGTTCTCACTATTGACTACTTATAAAGCAATTTAAGTCTTTCAACTTTGAAAACTTGAAGTCATGCACTTAAGAGAACTCAAATTCATTCACCTTGGAGAATCCAGTCTACACTATCCATGAGTAATTTAGGTTTGTAAACCTAGATTACTTCTACTTCTAAAACATTTAGAAGTCAAGCACCGCTAGAAACCTGATTTGCACTATGCCCTCAAAAACCCAAAGTCTGAATTCTTTGCCATTTTTCTTCTTGAGTTATATCCATTTTCTTTAAACTAGAAATTTTTTGGTATGTGAGCCAAAAATGGCCAACATTTCTGGTGACTCATAGGGAAGCATGCCTGTTATGCTTGAAGAACCCAACCATTTACTTCATCTAACCCATTGGACATGGAGTCACTACTTTCTTTGACAAGGCTGGCCCTATCTGGAAATTCCCTTTGAAGTAATAAGAACAACTGAAACAAAACAAACTATGCCCAAAGCACTTAGAAGAAAACAA
Source organism: Torreya grandis (assembly GCA_037957365.1). Classification (NCBI taxonomy): domain Eukaryota; kingdom Viridiplantae; phylum Streptophyta; class Pinopsida; order Cupressales; family Taxaceae; genus Torreya; species Torreya grandis. Next base: position 8,025,684 of record JARHVA010000055.1, read on the forward strand.
GAATAACTAAACACACAACTAAAAAGGATGTGCACAAGGCACTTAGAAGAAAATAAGAAAAACTAAATGAAACATAAAGAATATATATAATGGATACAAATTATTTTAATAATAGGGCTTTAGATGAATCCCATTGATTGAAATGGGTAATAACTCTTTGTCTAGTTAGGTGAGATGGAAAGTGTTATGTTTATTGCATTCATGGATAAAATAAGGGCCACTCCACAAGCTGTCAAAATTGGTATGGTTGCTGGGCTTGGCCTTATTTGAATCTCATTTGAGGACTAGATCCCCCTCTTTGAAGTCCCTTGTTATGGCTCTTTTTTCAAAGGCTTTATTGACTTGAGCTTGATGTGACTCTAGTGTCTTCATTGCAAGGTCCTTTGTTTCTTCAAGCTCAATGAGTTCTGCCAATCTCACATTCATGGGCCCATTTTCCAGTAGCTCTAATTGATGGGCTAGTTCTAATGCAGGAAGTTCAAGGGAAATTGGCAACTTAGCCTCCCTTTCATATACTAAAACATATGGAGAATTACCAATGATAGCTTTAGGAGTCACCCTATCAATCCATAATGTTGTCTTTTATTTAGTGTGCCATGTCCTCTAGTTCTCTTCCATAGTTATCCTAATGATTCTTAGTAAATTCTTATTTGTGGACTCAACCAATCCATTTCCTTGAGGGTAATATTTAGAAGAGGTGCAGAGGTATATTCCCATCTTGAGAGCCCATTCACTTATTTATAGACCAAGGAAAGCCAATGCATTATTGGAAATAATAGTCGATGGAATGCCAAACCTAGTCCTGATGTTGTCATAGAAGTCTAGGAATGCACTTTCATTAGCTTCCTTCAATGTAATGGCTTCCATGCATCTGGTTAAGTATTCATTTGTGGTAAGCACCCACTTATGCCCCACACTTGATGGAGGGTTGATCACTCTAATGAAATCCAAACCCCATTGCATGAATGGTTGCTCTACCTGAGTCAGGTTGAGAGGAAAAGCTGCTAATCTTTGCTTACCTATAAAGGGGGCACATTTCTAACACTTTCTCACCCACGCATAAGCATCTTTGAAAGGGTTGGGATAGTAATAACTATCCCTCATTATCTTTGTTGTTGTAGTCCTAGGTGCAAAATGATCTCCTGCAGGTCCATCATGGAAATGATCTAAAAGCTTGGCCACTTGATATTATCTATGCACCTTCGGAGCACTCCATTGAGGTCCTTCCTAAATAAAACCCCATCAACCAATGCTTAAGGTATGGACTAAATTTTGAAATACCTTCTTTTTTCCTTATCCATACCCAGAGGGCATTCCCCTGTTAACAAAAAAATGCACCATATAATGGAGCCAGCTCTTATGAAGTAGAGGTGCTTCTACCTGTGAGTTGTCTTGAATCACCATGGCAACTTCTTTGTCCTTTTGAAGATCTTCCACCATGTGTTCACACAAACCTCTACCTTTGAGCAACTTGGTCACTTTGATTTCCATGTCAAACTTCATGATTTTGGTGATCTATCTAGCTCTTTTCTCATTTAGATCTTTGTTAAGGAGGAAATCCCTAACTCCACGATGGGCCACCATTAGATAAATATTGCTGTTGGAGAGCATTGGTCTAAACTTCTTAAGACTCCTCACTGCTGCAAGGATTTGCTTCTCTATAAAGGTGTACTTTACTTCATATCCTTCTAGCCCTTGACTAAAGAAGTTAATCGACTGCTTCATTTCCTCACCATTCTTTTGTGTTAGCATAGCTAACAAGCTATCAACATTGGCAAAGGTGTACAACATGAAATAATTAGATAAGTCAAGATTTATGATCGAGGGTACTTGGGCAATAACCTATTTGATGACCTCAAAAGCATCTTTTCCTTCTCTTGACCAAGAAAGCCCTGACTCTTATTTAACATGGTAGTAATAGGATTGACCAAGCTTGCAAAACCAGATATGAAAATTCTTACAAAATTTATTTTTCCAAAGAAGCTCTGAACTCCCTTCCTATGCTTGTGGAGAGAGTGCTAAGATGGCATCTACCCTTTCAGGATTAATGGACAACCCTTCCTTTGAAACGATGTGGCCCAACAATTTGCCTTCATGTATGGTGAACACGCACTTCTTAGGATTCAATGAGATCCCATACTCCCTACATCTCTCAAAGATCAACCTCAAGTGGTCCATGTGTTTGCTAGCATTCTTGGACAAAACCATGATGTCATCCAAGTATACCAGCACCATTTGATTTAGTAGCCCTTGGAAAGCCATGTCCATGGCTCTTTGGAAAGCTGTGCCAGCATTTGAGAAACCAAAGGGCATCTTTTGGTATGCATATATGCCCCATTTGGTGGTGAAGGTAGTCTTGTACCGATCCTCCTCTTTTACCCATACTTGGTTGTAGCTTAAATATCCATCTAATAGAGAAGTGTTTTGAACCTACAACTATTTAAAGAAGTTGCTCTATGGATGGTAGAGGGTAGTGATCCTTCAAAGAGAATTTGTTTAATCTCTGAAGTTAACACACAGCCTAATCTCCCCTCTTCTTCTTTATAGACACTAAATTAGCTACCCATGATGAGTGTTTGATGGGAAAGATGATCCTGAATTTGATCAAATTGGTTAGCTATTTCCTCATAAGCTCTTCTATTTTGGGGTTGATGGGCCTTTGCTTTTGCCTTACATGCTTAGCATTGGCATCCAAATTTATAGTATGCTAAGCTAAATTTGGATCAAAACCTTTCAAGTCATTGTATTCCCAATCAAAAATGTATACATATTCCTGGCAAAGTGCTATGAAAGCATGCCTCTCAGCCTTGTTGCTTACCTTCCTGAGCTTGATAAGCTTATCTTTGAAGATGAGGACTCTCTCATAGTTTTCTTCATTGGTGGACATTACTGATTTTTATTTTTTTATGCAGTCTCCCTCAAGGAAAAGGCCCTCAAGTATAGCCAATCCCTTAGGAAATTTGTTCAACCTTAATTGAATAATTTGATCCTTGTATTGATGATGAAGTTTACCTTAGTTGGTGGAGGATAAATCAGCTTCTTGTTATAAGAAATAAGCGATTTGTTTATCACTTTTGAAGACCTACCAATGGGCTTCATTTTATGGTACTAATGGCCTTTCCACCACTTTGACATGTGGCTAAACCCTAGACTCTTTCAGCTCACTTGGGATGTTGAAATGAGCTCCCATGGCTGCGAACCTGTCAACATGGTGGTTATGATTTCTTGGCACAACTTGAATGTCAAAGACTTCAAAATATTCAATTAGGTCCCACATTCTATTTTTGTAGGGCCTCATAAAAATATTCTTTGTAATATTCAATCCTTTGACTTGGTTTACTATGAGCTCATGTCTCCATATGCTTGCAAAATTTTGATTCCTCTTTTATTAGCCCATTGAAGACCATGGATCAAGCCTTCATATTCTGTTGCATTTGAAGAGAAACTAAAATGGAACCTATAGGAAGAGAAAAGCTTATTACTTGAAGGGGAAACCAACATTGCCCCTGCACCCACTCCATTTTTGCTCCTTGAACCATCAAAGAACAACTTTCACATATAATTGAGGTCTTCTCTAGGTCTAATGAGGGAAGGCATGAGTTGATTTTCTTTGTGCAACAAATAGACATCCATATCTCTTTCTTCAACACCTTCCAAAGGATTGAGAAATTAATTATCCCCCCATAGATCATCCAAGAACAAGTTTGAAACCTCTTCAAGATGAGTGTTCAGCTCCTAACCAGTTGTAAACTCATCCTCATCAAGGATATTACAATTGAGGTTTATGTTATCTAGCCGATGGGGTTCAATGTGGAATTATGCCATGGGTTCAGTGTTGATTGATACTTTGGTCCCATACCTTATTTTAAATGCCATGTAGGACCAATCTATTGCTAGATAACCCCCAATCTTGGCTGTGAATTCTCTAGAAAGACACAAAGCAAAGTGAGGAGTGACATTAAGGATCAACACATCCTACATCATCAAAATACTACAACAGGCATGTAAGGTTAAGCTCAAATCCTTGTTGATACTAGATGACTTTATGGAAGAAACATCAAGATACAGGACTCCCTTGGTATGTGACTCATATTTGAGGTTTAGTTGATCAACTATAGACTTTGAAATGACGAAAGTGCTATCTCCACTATCTACCAAGCAATTATGCACCAAAGAATCACCGATGATTAATGAAATGTAGAATGAGGGGGGCTTGGCCACACTACTTGACCTTTCTCCCATAGGACCCTTGGTTGCATTAGTGAGAACCTCAATTTCCTTGCTTGGTTGTTTACCTACAATCATTATAACACCTATCCTGGACAAACCTTCTTGAAGTATATCCACTTGATCGAGCATGGAAAGCAAGTCCCACATTGCTATGCTCACATTGTATTTCTTCATTTGTTCAACAATGTTGATTGGTGTACCACCAACCTTTGCCTAGGTTTTGGGAGCTACTACTATTGGCTTAGATAATGAAGGAGAAATAACATGAGGCTCCTTGAATGTTTCCTAGTTGTCACCCATATTCCTTCTTTTGAATCTTGTGTTTGTTGAGACTAGGATGTGAACTAGACTGGGGATGGCATGTTGATTGGATGCATAACTCTCTTCTTGCTCACTAATGACCATTGTGGATTTTGGCTAGTTTGACACCTAATCTGAGCCCTAATTTTGAGGAGGCTACTCTGGATTTGTCATCATGGGGATTTTAGTGCTTTGAGCCATAAGAAATTGACTATACCCATAAACAACAACTTGCTGCCATTAGTCATTTAAAGAATAGTTAGAACCATTAGTTGGGATAATGGATTGCCCAAAAGACTGATTCCAAGGTATTGTCCCTTCAGCCTCTTGAGCCATATTGTTTTGAATAGGAACCAAAGAATTGGAAAGGCCTACAACATTTGGATTATAATTGTGTTGTTTAGCATAATTAGGCTGCCCCTATCCTTAGAAAACTCCTTTATAGGGTGGCCTATTTGCTTGATAAGGCTGCTGCTAAGGCTGATATGGAGCTTGATATGAATTGTTGTAAGCTTGTTGCCTCTTGACATTGACCACACCATTCCCCAAGGATAGGAGCAAAATAACTACTTAGAACTGAAGAGCATGCTCCAATCCTTGGGGAATGATGTGGTCAATGTCAAGAGGCAGTAAACTTACAACATGCTATATCAAGCTCCATATCATCCTCAACAACAGCCTTATCAAGCAAATAGGCCACCCTAAAAAGGAGGTTTCCAAGGATAGGGGCAGCCTAATTATGCTAGACAACACAATTATAATCCAAATGTTGTAGGCCCTTCCAATTCTTTGGTTCTTGTTCAAAACAATATCGCTCAAGAGGTTGAAGGGACAATGCCTTAGAATCAATCTTTTGGGAAATCCATTATCCCAACTAATGGTTCTAACTAGGCTTTCAATGACTAATGGTAGTAGACTATTAATTATGGGTATAATAAATCTCTTATGGCTCAAAGCATGGAGATTCCTATGATGACAAAGCCAGAGTAGCCTCCATAAGAGGAGGGCTTAGATTAGGTGTCAAACCAATTGGAAGCCACAATGGTCATCAATGAACAAGAAGAGTGTTATGCATCCAATCAATAAGCCATCCTTAGTTTGGCTCACATCCTAGTCTCAACAAACACAAGATTCAAAATAAGGAATATGGGTGACAACCAAGAAACATTCAAGGAGCCTCATGTCACTGCTTCTTCATTGTCTAAGCTAGCAACAGTAGCTCCTAAAACCTAGGCAAAGGTTGGTGGTACACCAATCAACATTGTTGAACAAATAAAGAAATCCAACATGAGTATACCAATGTGGGACATGATTTTCATGTCTATTCAAGTGGATATCCTTCAAGAAGATTTATCCAAGATAGGTGTTACAATGAATACAGGTAAACAACTTAGCAAGGAAACTAAGGTTCTCACTAATGCAACTAAGGGTCCTTTAGGAGAAAGGTCAAGTATTGTCTCTAATCCCCCCCATTCTACATTTCATTAATCATCGGTGATTCCTTGGTGCATAATTGCTTGGTAGATAGTGGGGCTATCACTTTAGTCATGCAAAAGTCTAAAGCTAATCAATGGAACCTCAAATATGAGCCGCATACTAAGGGAGTCTTGTAGCTTAATGGTTATTCCACAAAGCCATCTGGTATCATCAAGGATTTGAGCTTGACCCTACATGTTTGTCTTAGTGTTGTGATGGTGTAGGATGTGCTGATCCTTGATGTCACTCCTCACTTTATATTGTGTCTTTCTAGAGAATTCATAGCCAAGATTGGAGGTTATATAGTAGTAGATTGGTCCTACATTGCATTCAGAACAAGGTATAGGACCAAAGTATCAATCAAGGTTGAACCCATGGCATAATTACACATTGAACTCCATCATCTAGATAGCATAAACCTCAATTGTACCATCCTTGATGAAGATGAGTTTGCAATTGGTCAGGAGTTGAACACTCATCTTGAGGAGGTTCCAAACTTGTTCCTAGATGAGTTATGGGGGCATAATCAATTTCTCAATCTTTTGGAAGGTGTTGAAGAAAGAGACATGGGTGTCTATTTGTTGCATGAAGAAAATCAACTCATGCCTTCCCCCATCGGACCTAGAGAAGACCTCAATAGTCTGTGGAAGTTATTCTTTGATGGTTCAAGGAGAAAAAATAGAGTGGGTGCAAGGTCAATGTTGGTTTCCCCTTCAGATAATAAGCTTTTCTCTTCTTATAGTTTCCATTTTAGTTGCTCTTCAAATGCAATAAAATATGAAGGCTTGATATGTGGTCTTCAATGGGCCAATAAAAGAGGAATCAAAATGTTGCAAGCATATGGAGACATTGAGATCATAGTGAACCAAGTCAGAGGCTTGAACGTTACAAAGAATCCTTTGATAAGGTCCTAAAAAAACAAAGTGTGGGACCTATTGACCAATTTTTGGTCCTACAAGCCAAAATTGGGCACTCCCTCCTTTTTCTTTGCAAGAGTCATTCAATCCATGTTTTGGCTAGTTCATCCATCAGTTGACCTATGCAAAATATTCTTTTTTAGACCATTTCCCATGAAAAAACAAAGTGTTTTCCTCTTTTGCTTGCCAAGTGCATTTCGGGTTTGTCTGGTGACTTTACTTGTGAAAGGTTTATAAGCTAAGTTACTTGAAAAACTTTATTTGGTCTTGACATACCAAATCAAGTTTTTCAAACAACTTTACTTGTAAAAGTTTCATAAGCCAAGCTACTAGACAAACCCGATTGGGTCTCCATAGTACATTCTAGGTTTTGCAAACCACTTTACTTGTAAAAATTCATAAGTAAAGCCACTCGTAAATCCTAATTTAGTCTTGCTAGACCAAATCCAGTTTTCTAAATGGATTTAGTCATTTGTCTTATAAGCAGGAGTCAATGTGAAACCTGAAGTAGAAGCTTGCAGAAAGGTCGAATTAGTCTATCAAGAAGGAATAGGGTTTACAAAGTACCTTGACTGGAAAACTTTATGAGTTGACAACCTAGAAGAACCTGATTTGGTCTTGGATGCTTCAAGAGGCAAGTGAATTACTTCAGAGGGATTTTCGTTAGCAAAATGGACCAAGTGGAAAGCCAAAGGGTCATTGCAGAAATTCCAAAGGGTAGGTGTCTTTTTGGAGGGCATTCAGGGAAAGAAAGAGGACTTCTTCACTTTTTTGAAGGGTTATTTGCAGGATTCTTGAAGGGTATGTGCCCTTACAAAGGGCACTTAGGCAATGAACAGTTCCTTTATAATTATTTCAAAAGGCAACTTTGGACTCAAAGTGTCCTTGCAGAGGGCACCTAGGTTAGTGGTAGGACCAAATCAAAAGTTTTGAAGGGCATTCTGAGGCATCATGAGCCTTTACGGGGGGCACCTGGGTAGGAAACATGATCCTTTCAACTTCCCCAAAGTGAAATTTGGAGGCCAAAGAGCCCTTATAAGGGGAAAGTGATGAACAAAGTGGACCTTTCTCAAAAAGTATGAATGGTAACTTTAGAGCTTAGATGGCCTTTGTGGAGGGCACGAGGAAGAAACAAGTGGAAGTAAAACCAGAAAAGAGACAAAGGCAAAGGATCAAGGAGTAGAAGACCGCCAAGAGCCCGAAGGCTTGATAAGTAAAGACAAGCTAAGAGGAAATTAGGAAAATAAAAATAAAAAGAAATAGACAAAACATAGGTAAAAACAAAGCAAAAAAGACAAAACTCAGAATACTTCCAGCTATTGATAAATACAAAGGGCATAATCAATGACCACTCAGACCAAGATAAGTGGCATAGACAACTCAAAAAAAGGAGTTAATACTTTTAGGTAGAATATATCTACCAAAAACTAATAAATAGATTAGTTTTCAAACTATAGAGACTGCCATCCAGTATTTTCATGCTAGACCATTAATGTGCAGCCAAGTTGTGCCCAAGCATTGAAGAAAGCATAGTCAAATACAACAACTTGGAATGGCCTTGTCAGTTGTTGGAATGATTTTCCCATGCTTTTGCATCCCAAGGATAGTAGAATCGGTGGTTTGGACATCTCTATCATCGATCTCCCATACGAAGTTTGAAGGATATGGTAGCAGCATGGTCTCTTGTCTTAGTAGTGTTTAACTCAACATGGGTCTCCATTCCTTGATTTATCAGCATCTTATTTCATGGTCTCTTGTCTTAGCAGTGTTTAACTCAACATGGGTCTCCATTCCTTGATTTATCAGCATCTTGTTTCCAGCTCTCTATAACTTGTAATTTCTCATTTGAGAAAAAAAACTCTCTCAGCTTGTATGATGAAGCCCTATAGGAATTTACCTTGAATCAAACATAACATTTTACCTCCATTTGATTTTACACTTTTTCATATGTCTATGGTTTTGATCTTGTGTCAAGTCATTTTCTTTTATGCTTTCATAGATTGAATCCAACATATCTAGTATATTGTGAGTTCTTCTCTTGCAGGTCAACAAAAAGTATCCAGAATAGAGTATAGGTGCATGTGAATAGGTTTTCCATAGTGTGTCTTAGAACACCTCTGCTAGTTATCCTTCCATGTATCTCTATAGAACCCCTTGTTGAAACATTGATGTAGGAAAGGTTCTCATTTGAATGAAGTGTATGCTTGGTTGTATTTGGTGTAAAGTGTATGTCAGAGTTGAGTAGACCAAACATTTTGGTGCATCACCACTCTAGCATAGGTTTTGATTTCAATATTTATCTCCCTTTTCATCCCCCTTGTTATTAGCAGTAGGAAATCTAGGGCCTTAAGGTGCATCAAGGGGAGCTAGACCTTAATCTAGAGATTCAACCCTCACATTTGTAACCCACAACAAGAGAGAAGTTTCCATTGTGTCACGTGGATGAAGAGAGTTGAGCCTCCCTTCATAGGGTGCAATCTATTGTGCCAATAGGACCTAATTAAAGATTATGAAGCCTTTGACATTCAAGCTATGACAAGAAATCAGAACCAACATGCTGACAGGTTGGCAGCTGTGGGAGCTCAGTTCAACATCCCAAGTGAGTTGAAAGAGGCTAGGGTTCAGCCACATGTGAAAGTGGTGGTGAGGCCATCAATACCAGATAATGGAGCCCATTGGAAGGTATTTGAATGTGATAAACAAATTGCTTGTTTCTTATAGTAGGAAGCTAAGTTCTCCTCCACCAACCAAGGTAAAATTCATCATCAATACAAGGATCAAATTGTTCAGTTAAGGTCAAACAAACTTCCTAAGGGACTGGTTACACTTGAGGGCCTTTTCCATAAGGGAGACTACATTAAAAAATAAAAATTAGTAATTTCCACCAATGAAGAAAACTATGAGAGAGTCCTCATCTTTAAGGATAAGATTCTAAAGCTCAAAAAAGGTAAGCAACAAGGCTGAGAGGCATGCTTTTATAACACTTTGCTAGGAATATGTAGACATTTTTTCTTGGGAATACAGTGACCTGAAAGGTTTTGATCCAAAGTTAGCCCAACATACTATAGAATTGGAGGCCAATGCTAAGCATGTAATGCAAAATCAAAGGCCCACCAACCCCAAGATATAATAGCTTATGAGAAACGATCTAACCAAGTTGATCAAATCCAGGATCATCTTTTCCATCAAACACTCATCATGGATAGCCAAATTGGTGCCTATAAGGAAGAAGAGTGTGGAGATTAGGTTGTGTGTTGACTTTAGATATTTGAACAAAGTCTCCTTGAAGGATCACTACCCTCTACCATCCATGGAGCAGCTTTTCCAAGTAGTTACAGGTCAGAACACTTTTCTCTATTGGATGGATATTTAGGCTACAACCAAGTATGGGTAAAAGAGGAAGATTGGTACAAGACTTCCTTCACCACCAAATGAGGCACATATGCATACCAAAATATTCCCTTCAACTTATTAAATGATGGCATAACTTTCCAAAGAGCCATGGACATGGCTTTCTAAGGGCTATTGAATCAAATGGTGTTGGTATACTTAGATGACATCACAGTTTTATCCAAGAATTCCAGTGAACACATGGACCACCTAAGGCTAATCTTTGAGAGATGTAGGGAGTATGGGATCTCATTGAATCCCAAGAAGTGCATGTTCACCATACATGAAGGCAAACTACTGGGCCACATCATTTCAAAATAAGGGTTGTCCATTGATCTTGAAAGAGTAGATACCATCTTAACACTCTCTCTCCCCAAGCATAAGAAGGGAGTTTAAAGCTTCCTTGGTAAAATAAATTTTGTAAGAAGGTTCATACTGGGTTTTTAAATCTAGGTCAAGCCTATTACTGATAGGAGCTAGATTTTATTTACAAAATGTATGTTGTTATTCCATCATCTGTAACTTTTCCAAGCATCTTGCTTCAATTTTTCTTGGTTCTGTGTAGGTTGTGTGAAGTGTCAAGACGTCAATCCCTCCTTGGAGTGTTATGAATTCATAGTCTCACACAGACCTATCCCTTTCTATCTTTCAAAATGTAGGGCTCCCCTTCAACCTTCACACAAATTTTCACACCCATGGCCTTGAGGTAGAATCAAAATAGTCTGCGTCCTGGTTGGGTTCATTAGTAGTTGACTACATTCCCAGATTCAAGTGGATCATTTATTTTTTGGTGCATCACCTCCTTTAGATTATATTTCCTCTTTATGTTACCCTCTTATCCCTTTTCTTAGCCAATAGTAGATTTTAATGTGGGAAATAAGAGCTGAAGTGAAGTACCTGAGGAACTAGCCTCATTAAAAATCCTAGAGGTTCAACCTCACTACAGGATACCCACAGCCTAAGGTTGTCCCAATGCTTGTAGCTAGGAGTGAGAGAGCCTAAAAAACTCTCCCACAAGGGTGAAATTATATGCTACAACACTTACCTTGACTATGTGCCTATACTTCCCATAGGAACATCAATTTTTTCATGCCATAAAAATTAGAACTTTCATTTTTATCAAATCATTATATATTTTCCTTCAAATCAACATTTTTCAAGTAAAAATAAGTCCTCATATCACCCTTGCATTTAGGAATGGAGTGTTGTTCACAATAATTTTTGGGCTATATTTGTGGATAATAAAACTCACTCATCCCATCATTAGGTGAAAAGTAAAAATTGGAATCATTCATATATATCTCTTGCAGTATTACCTCTCCTTTGCAAGTAGATGGCTGCCCATAGTGTCTCAAAACAGCCCTATCCTTGTTTTCCTTTTCAGTCCACCCCATACTCATGAAACACCCTTCTATCATGAAAAATGTGGCCCAAGAAATAACATTAGATCTGAAATCAACATGGATGGCATGAAGTGTTTTACACAAATTTTGAACCTTCCTCTTACTTCCCACTTTCCATTTTGTGCCCTTCATCTTAGTTTCCAAGATAGCATACTTCTCATGATAATCAACATAATGCAAAGACAAAGTGTGGCGATGATACAAAAAATCTTTGCTATGAAGACAATAAAATTGCTTAACCCTTAGTAGATACCATAACAATTTTTTCAATCAAAAAATCAACATTAGTATCTTGGGAGGTACTTTTTCTTCTTACCCTTGGATTTCTAAAAGCCAAACCATGCTTGCCACTATTCTTGTTCATCATATATAATTCTGAATTTTCACTTGCTCTCATGAAATTAGCCAATAAAGTTTCAAAATAAGAATTATTAACTTGGGTAAAATATAAAGTGTTATATGGATCCCACACCTTAGAGTGACCATGTAATGTCCCCATTTTCCCCTCTTAAATAAACAGGTATGAAGACCATTAGTCGATCTCCCCATAGACTAAAGGAGCCCTTTTTTGGGGAATGTTATTTTATTGGTTATTTATTAATTATAGAAATAGTGATTTTTATCACAAGATAAATATTAATTAATTAATTAAATATTTTAAAAATGGTTTTCACTACTAAAGTGCTTAAGTGAATTAAACATTAAGATATTTGTCTTAAAGTGATTTTAATTAAGGCCAATATTTAATATATTATTCAAAAAGAATGTTTTGGCATGGGAGCTAAAGTGAAGATAAGGAAAGGTGTTTTATCTTTCCAAAAGGGTTCAAACATTTTAGAAAGTTATAAATACATGGCGAAGACTACAATGGAAGATACACTGAAATTATTATCTTGTTCTTCCTACATAAAGAAGGCTATTGGGATGCATGCCCAATAGAAATTCATTGCTTGGTGATTGGTCAATCTTACAAAGGTGTCTATTGACACCACCTTTTGCAAAGGAAAGCTTGTTTTGTGCCCTAGAGGTGGAGTGAACTATCTAGGAGAGTTTTGATGCTTGCTTTTGAAGGTTTAGTCATATGTTTCTTGCATTTTTAGCTTGCTAAATTAATCTATTAGTTTTTCAAGTGGAGCAAACCACTTGGAGAGGTGGGCGCTAGGGTTTGAAGGCTTTTTTAAATCAAAATATTCATAAATAATTATTTGAAATTATTTTTTATTTTCTATCATTATTGTGACCATTTTGGATGATTTTCAAAAGATATTGAAGATGAAAAATTAATAGATAATTTTCATAATTATTATTAATTTTTCTAACAAGTTTTTGGATATTTTCTTACTTGTGGAATGCTAGAATAGTCCTATTTTTCCAGGGTTCCTAAGAGTGGGGCAATTGACCTACGAGGGTAAAATTGGCAATTATTATGCCAAAATAGAATGCTGGTATTTTTCCTATATTTGTCTGAGGTTGGCTGCAATTTTGACAAGGGTTTTGAAGATCTTTTATTCACTGAACAAAATCAAAAAATTGGTGATTAAATCTGATTTTGCCTTCATCATTTCATGGCAAAAAAGAGAGAAAAAAGGTATTTATTTAAGAGAATTTAAATATGGAATTTACTATTTATTTTGAGATTATTTCAAGGTATTTAATTGGCAGAAATTCCCTACAAAACACTCACTTTTTGGCATCTAGAGTTTTTAGCATTAAATAAAGGTTTTGAGAATTTAATTCTCAATCTAGGGTTTACTAATTTTCATATTAGATTTAGAAGAATTTGGCAAAATCTCCTTTATTTTCCAATTCATCTTGCTTGGGGACATTTTAGTGGTATCAATGCACTGTTCTTGTATACCTGTGTGTTAGTTGTTGGATGCAAACAGGTAGGGAGTGCATTGTTTATCAGAAGAAAAAATAGAATATGGGAGACCAAGAGCAAGGGTTCTCTCCAGAATAATTTAAGCTTATGCATGGCTTAATCAAAGAAAGCCACAAAGAAATTCAACAAAATTTGAGTGTCCAAATCAAAGCTATGTTGAAAAATATTATTCCAAGAAAAGTGTTAGTGTAGGTTTTTATTTTTCCCTATTATTTAATTAGGGAATATTATATATTTGTGCATAGATGGAATTTTCCTACATTCGTGGGATAGGCTAGCTTATGTGGAGATGTGTGTCATAGATGTGTCATAGGTGTCATAAGAATGTCATAAGTAACTCTTTTGACCGGCTATTCCGGGTATGGGAGTTACTTCTCTATTTTTAGCACCTTGTCACCACCTTTTATGGAGGAGTTACAGTCTATTCTTGGGGTGCTTTGACCACCATTTGTGGAGGAGTTACTTACTAGCTCTCCTATATGTATTCTTCATTATGGCCTTCTCATGTTAATGGAATATTGGCTTTTCTCCAAATTGTCTATGCAATTGTCTCTTGTTTGATTTCATTTACTTTAGCATTTTGTGGTATTCACTTGCTTCGTTCCATGCAACCATGACTCGTGCATCCTCGTTATTTGGACCTTGGCAAATACTCCGATATGGTATCAGAGCCACCTCGGTAACTGGTTGTCTATTTTGCTATTGCTTTCATTGAAATCTAGAGCTTTGTTAAGGCATTTTTTTTGTGAAATTTGAAAATTTCTGGGAGATATTGCTAGTTCTCCGTGATATTGTTCTTTCCATGGCTTGTTTGGTCTCTCCATATACATGCAGGCCTGTGATCATGATCCTCTCATCACGGTGTTGAAAGTCTCATGGTGTTTAAGATATGCATAAGAGTTTGTCTCAAACCCGAGTGTAGAAGTGTGAAGTTACAATCATGGCATTTCAGATTTAAGGCGTAGCTGTTGGAGAAGTGGCATCATTTTTTGACAGCTCTGCACTTGGCATTGGTTTATGCTACTCTGGCATTATCTGGAAAAGGGAAGCATTGATGTTTCTATTTCTCTCTTTCATTGAGATATGATCAGTTGTACTTGGCATCATTTTCTAGCCACTTGGCATTTTCTCCAGCAGCTTGGCACATCCTTCAACAACAAAACATCCTTTTCTTGTAGGTTGGTGTCACATTTCTGCTCCTTGCATCAAATCTGCTCATTATGAGCAACTTGGGGACTCTTTAACCCACCTTGGCATCATTTTTTTTTTTGGAAAAATGTGTTTTTTTGGACTGCAGCTAGAAATTTGGCATTGACATCCCTTTTTTGGTGTGTTTTTTTTGGGTGGGACCATGCCCAGCGTCCATCTCCATTGGTATTTGCCTTTTTTCTATTTTTAGTTATTAATGAATTTATCAAATTTCTACAGCATCATTCAGTATGCTAAAAATCAAAGTCATTTGAAATATTTTTAAAAAAGAGCAATATTTGAGTTTTTTTAAAGCTTGTATATTCGATTGTCGAAAACGAAGGGTGAGGCCCGGATTGGCAGGAGGCCAATTCCCCCTCAAAAATACCTCCTTTGGATTCTTCACTCTGTGCCAAGTCTAATGAGTGGTTGGAAGGCCACTTTTTCTCTCAAAACAAGCATTCTTTTAATGTTTTAGTGCTATTTTTTTTGCAAAAACACTAGTTTATGGGAAATTGAATCTTTAATATCTTGCAAATGGTAGTTCGGATTTAGGTGCCATTTTTTGCAAAAATATTTTTATTTCAATTCTCCATAGTGTAGGCTTGTTATTTATTAAAAATGCACTAGTTTATAAAGTACCTAAAATTTGGGTCTCCCAAGATGCATTTTCGGTTGAGTCTGACATCCTGTTTGCTTAAGTCTTGCACTGATTGCTCTAAGACGCATTCTTAGCTAAGCCCGATGTCTTTTGAGCATGCACTTGCATATTTGGGGGGGATCAACATTTTGGGGGGGGTGTGATTTCTTTTCAGCACTTGCAATCTTTGCTTTCATTCTCCTTTCTGCATAATTTCACAACTTGCAATCAATACAACTTCACCTAAATTCAACTTAAAATGGATTTTTTTCAACTTAAACTCCTAAAACCCTTCAAATATCATGAATGGAAGGTTAAAATGTCAATCATTCTTAGAAGTAAATGGTTGTATAGGATCACCATGGGTACTGAAGTAAAACCCAACACTGATGCTAAAAAGGTCAAGTGGTACAATCGTAGTGATGAAGCCTATGGATTATTGAGCTTGTCCATATCTCTAGAACTTCTCTTCCATTAGAAACTACCAAGACTCCCAATGACATATGGGACACCTTAGAAGTCTTATTTGGAAAACTTGATGAGATGAGAGGTCATGACCTCGAAAACGAACTCATAAGTCTAAGTCCTAGCAACTTTGACACCCTACAAGACTTCTTCACTAAGTTTAAGGCCCTTAGATTACAATTGAAAGAATACATAATAGAGAAGAAAGATGATCAACTCATTCTTTCTATTCTCGCAAAGTTAGGTCCAAGCTATTCAGTCTTTGTCTCCACTTTCCATGCCACAAAAAGTGCCCTTGGCACTACATGGAAAATGCCTTCTTTGGATTCATTCATTGCCGACTTAACTAGGGAGCAAGATAAGCTAATTCAAATGGGCACAATGAAGTCTACTCAACCCCAAGCTTTGATAGCTAGAAATGGTAAGGATAAGACTTCAACAAAGGAGAAGAAGAAAAAGAACAAGGACTAGGAGAAGAAGAAAGAAAACAATAATCCTGACAAAACCAACACTGAGTCTTCCTCCTCTAATGCTAAACCTAAGAAGGAAAAGGTTAAGTGTACCTATTTTAAGAAGAAAGGACATGATGAACACAAATGCATGAAGAAACAAATAGATCACCTAACTCATCTTCTAGAGAAGCACAACATAGGTGTTCATGAGTCCATCAAGTAGAATTCATCTACCCAAGATTCTACCAAGGCAAAAGGCAAGGGTAAGGAGAAAGAAAAGGGCAAGGCCTTTGTAGCAACTGCAGCTTCTACAACATCATGGGCCATTGATTTGGGTGCTTCTCACCACATGGGCTCTTCACTAATTGAGTTTTCATCTTTAGAGC
The DNA here is from genome assembly GCA_037957365.1 of Torreya grandis. Taxonomy (NCBI): domain Eukaryota; kingdom Viridiplantae; phylum Streptophyta; class Pinopsida; order Cupressales; family Taxaceae; genus Torreya; species Torreya grandis. Next base: position 8,042,413 of record JARHVA010000055.1, read on the forward strand.
CTTGTAGCATGACTTCAATTAGTTTGGGTGATGACACATCAATTTTTGTTGCAAGGAGAGGGTCAGTTGAAATGGAAGGAGGAACATTCAATAATGTTCTAAGTGTTCCTTCTCTTTCAACCAATCTCCTATCAGTGTACCAAATCACTCACATTGGTTGAGGCATGAGAGTTGAGTTTTCACCAGATTTAGTGGCTATCAGGGAGTTGCATAGTGATACTACAGTGGTAGTGGGTAGGGTAAATCACCAAGCAAGGTTATACACCTTCTCACATTTTGCACATGATTCTTCTCTTTAGCATTGTTGACTCATTCAGATGAAGTTAGCAAATTGTGGCATAAGTAGTTTGGCCACCTTAACTACCGCTACCTTGAGCAACTTTGCAAACATGACATGGTCATTGGCTTGTCTCGTGTCCAATTCTCAAAAGGACTTTGCGAGGGGTGCTCCCTTGGGAAGCATCCTGAAGAAAAATTTGACAAAAGCAAAGCTTGGAGGGCTTCAAAACCTTTGGAGTTAGTCCACAGTGATGTATCGGGACCTTTTCCCAAACCATCTTTCACAAAGGCCAAGTACATCCTCACTTTCATTGATTATTTCTCTAGGTACACTTGGATATATTTTCTCAAACAAAAGTATAAAGTGTTTGAAAATTTTCTAGACTTCAAGGCTCTTGTTGAGAAATAGAGTTAGAAATCCATCAAGGTTCTTCAAACTGATAATGGAGGGGAGTATGTCAGCAATAGGTTTGTGCAGTTTTGCACCATAGAGGGGATTGATTTGTAGCGCACAATCACTTACAGTCCTTCATAAAATGGGGTTGCAGAACACAAAAATAGGCTCTTGAAAGATATGGGTAGATGTATGATTCACTCTAAATCCTTAGCACCACAGTACTAGGTCAAAGCCATCAATTGTGCTTGCTACATTCAAAACAGGGTTCTTCACAAAGTTTTAAAAGGGATAACACCCTTTGAAGCTTGGCATAAAAGGAAACTTGATGTTGAGCACCTTAGGGTTTTTGGATCCCCAGCCATGGCTCGCATATTGAAGAAGAAAAGCAAAGCTATAGAATGTCAGTCTAAGCCTTGCATCTTTGTAAGATATCTAGATGGTGTTAAAGGGTATCACCTTCTAGATCTGACCACTCATGAGTTGTTCATTGAGAGAAGTGTCCACTTTCAGGAGAGTTCTAGAGACTCAACACTTGGCACTTCTTCTCCCTCATCAGATCTACTTCTTCATGATGATTCCTCAGATTCAGATCAGCCACAGCAAGTTCCTAAGCCAAAAACATCTTCTTCTTCCTCTTTGAGTGAGGATAGTGATGTAGAGTTATCCACCTCTAGTCAGTCAGAGGATGAGTAGTTAGCACCTGACTCGCTCACTTTCCAGACACTTTGGGCTAGATAGACACTTGAGAGTGCTAGCACTTGGGTAGGAGATCTTGTAGATGACAGATGCACTAGGGGGATTATCAGAGATATCCACATGCCTTCTTTGCTTCAGTTTCGGATTCACAAACTTTTCAAGAGGCATCGGGGGTACCTGAGTGGGATAGTGCTATGGAGAAAGAATATTCTTCCTTAATCAAAAATCACACTTGGGATTTGACTTCACTTCCTAAGGGAAGGAAGATGGTTCGATGTAGGTGGATATATCAGACCAAGTTTGCAGTATATGGGTCGGTTGATAAGTACAAGGCGTGATTGGTTGCCAAGAGTTTCTCACAGGTGGTAGGCATTAACTACTCAGAGACCTTTGCACCTGTTTCAAAGATGACTTCTATTCGACTCACCTTAGCTATCATCGCAACACATGGTTGGGATGTGCACCAAATGGATGTGAAGAGTGTCTTTCTTCATAGAGACCTAGAGGAGGAGATCTACATGGAGTAGCTGCCAAGATTTTTTTAGGATTCTTCCTTAGTATGCAGACTTAGGAAATCTATCTATGGCCTCAAATAGGCCCCTCGGGCATGGTATGCCAAGATGGATTCCTTCCTTCTCATAGTGGGTTTTATTAGGTGCCATTCTGATCCTAATGTCTATTTTTTGTGGCAGGATGACTCGCTCTTGATTCTGGTTCTTTATGTTGATGACCTTTTGATCATCGGGAGTTCTTCATCGGCTATTGTAGCGGTGAAGGCATCTCTCTAGGATAGATTTGACATAACAAACTTGGGTTTGTTTCACTACTTCCTTGGCATCGAGATCTCACAGTCAGATTTAGGAATTTCTCTTGCATAGCCTAAGTATGCTCTTAACTTATTGGCTCGATTTCACATGGCTGATTGCAAGCCATCTCTGACTCCCTTTCTATTATGAGTCAAGCTTGAGGCTGACTGTTCTTCACCATTGGTTGATGCCACTCGGTATCGACAACTTGTTGGCAGTCTCATCTACTTGACTCACACTAGGCCTGACATATCATATGCAGTGGGACTTGTCTCCAAATTTATGTAGGAACCTCATGAGTTGCATTGGAAAGTAGCTAAGAGGATCTTGCATTACATATAGGGTTCACATAGATACGGGATTCATTATAGATTTGGCATAGAGGTTGACTTGGTTAGATATATAGATTCAAACTGGGCTGGTGATTCTCAGACTCACAAGTCCACTTCTGGTTACAGTTTCTCTCTAGGTTCTGGTCCTATCAGTTGGTCTAGCAAGAAATAAAATGCTATTGCTATATCATCCACAGAGATAGAGTACATGGGAGTTGTTAATGCAGCTGCTGAGGCTATTTAGCTTCAGGGGATACTTTTTGAGTTTGGCATTCCTATCAGGCAACCCACCATCATTTATTGTGACAATCAGAGTACCATTTAGATTTGCAAGAATCTGGTTCAGCACCAGCGGACAAAGCACATAGAGATTCACATGCATTTCATTCAGGAGCTTATTCATAGTTAGGTCATTGACTTGATATTTTGCCAGTCTTTAGAGTAGGTTGCAGACATCTTCACCAAACCTTTCACCGAGAGCAAGTTCATTCATCTATGAGCTCTTCTTGGGGTGTAGTCCACATCTACAACAACATCATCTTCGGGGGGGCCCTCTAGCCTCTTAATTTTTTTGTCTCTTTTTTTTGGGGGGGGAGTTTTTTCCTATGGGTTTTCTCCTTTTCTCTATCTTATGGGAGATTGCATTTTTACATGGGTACCTCATCAGGCCTAGTTGTCGGGACCCATTTTATATTTTCACACTGCCCACCTAAGCTGCGCTTATGGGGGGTGTTAGTGTAGGTTTTTATTTTTCCCTGTTATTTAATTAGGGAATATTATATTTTTGTGCATACATGGAGTTTTCCTACATTCATGGGATAGGCTAGCTTATGTGGAAATGTGTGTCATAGATGTGTCATAGGTGTCATAAGAATGTCATAAATAACTCATTTGACTGGCTATTTCAGATATAGGAGTTACTTTTCTATTCTTAGCACCTTGTCACCACCTTTCATGGAGGAGTTACAGTCTATTCTTGGGGTGCTTTGACCACCATTTGTGGAGGAGTTACTAGCTCTCTTATATGTATTCTTCATTATGGCCTTCTCATGTTAATGGAATATTGACTTTTCTCCAAATTATCTATGCAATTGTCTTTTGTTTGATTTCTTTTACTTTAGCATTTTGTGGTATTCACTTGCTTCGTCCCGTGCAACCACGACTCATACATCCTCGTTATTCAGACCTTGGTGAATCCTCTGATAGAAAGATCACTTCTCCAATGGAGAATGATATTCAAATAATGATGAGAGGGTTTCTATTAACCCCCCTCAAAAATTCTTCAAGGCCACCTTTTTGTAGAAGGAACTTGTGATAGAGAAAGGGATGCCAAGGGATGATACTTTAGAAATTCATCAAAAAAAGTATGTAGCCCTAAGCCTTGCCACACAAGCATTATTGTATTTTTAGGATTATTGTGAGATTAAGGATGGAGTACCAAACAGGTAACCTTGTAGACACTTGCATCAAGGGTAAAGGCAAGAAGGAGTCATCAAGGAAGAAAGGACAAAACTACATGGAATGTTGGAGGAAAAGAATGAAGGGACAACCCTTCATGAAGAGGCCAATGAAATAGAAAAATTAGATTTGAAGGAGGAAGATGAGATACAAAAATATGAAACTTTGGGGCAGCCTAGAACGGGAAATTGTGAAAACTAAAAATCTGAGTTTTTAGAGCAACAAAGAGGGCTGTAAATGATGGATGAAAATGAGGAGATGATACATGCTTTGGGGCAGCTAAGTACCCCAAACTTTGGTCTTCTAAAAGATGATTTTGAAGAAGACAAAGAAACTAAGATATTCATAGAAAGGTATGATTTTAATGATGATTTCTGTTTGGTATCTAATAATTGTTCAAATTTGTTGCATGACTCTAGATTTAATGAAAGAGTTTGGAAGGAAAAATTCCCAATCACAAATAAGGGAGTGCAAGCCTTGACAACGTTGGATGACACAAAGGGAACTCTTGATAGATCAATGAATAGTAAGATGAGGGAATGATTGAAGGAAAATAACACTCTGATGGACGTACATACAATCAAGAAGGATATGATTTGTGAATTGAGGCATGAGGATTCCTTGATTCTAGTTCGCAATTATTGGCACCAAGAGGTATGGGATCTTGGTAATTTTTTGAATTTTACAAAGGTTCTCAATCATGATTTTAAATTATTTATGACTATTTTTTTGGGAATGAAGAAATAATCAAATCTTATTGGTAACATTTTGGGCCTTAGAACCCCATAGAGAGAAGCACTATTGATATAGGGCAGCCAACTAAGAGGTCAAAAGTTGTTGTTTAAAGGTATGGAAACTTTACTCCCAAAATTCTCAGTTGAGAAACCTATGACAGCCACCTATCATGCATAAGAAATCTTATTTTGGGAGCATTATAACACTTGTGACAAATAAAAATGTTGCTAGGTGTAATTCTAATTTGGTACCATCAGAAAACTTAGTTTCTAGATCTCTATTACAGCCCTTTCACATGGGCAATAGGTCTGATTTTGTTATGTACTTCTAGTTGTCCATAAATTCTAGAAATATCAATGATTGGGGTTATGGTTTGCATAGGATAGGAATTATAAGGACATAGAACAACAATATATAAAAGGGGATAAAATTCAATATTGGTGGGGTTTGCTTGATGATGCGTACATGTGTGAGGAAGCTAACAAAGGGCAGCCAAGAGAAGGACATACTTCTTACATAAGGGGATCCCTAACAATGGGTTTAGATGATTATGTTATGCACTTGCAAGGGAATAAGTCCATGATGGTTTTGGAGAAGCATGGAGTTATAGAGACCATTAAGGGTCATCTTGGTAATGAATACATTAATTTTTTTGAGTAAAGACATGGTTGTGTTTTACTATGACAGCCCACAGATTTGCATGCAAAATATATGGGGAGAGGTTTCAACTCATAAGGAGACCTTATAGATAAGTTTGAATCATGATAAGAGGTATGAGAGCTACTATTTTGAGTTTCATAACACATTGAATTCTCTTGAGCAGCATACTAGGTACATGTATGGCAAGGTAAGAAGTTATGACGACATCCCCTAGATTTTGGGAAGAGGAGAAAGCAAAAGTATTAGTTTTAAATTTTATCATCATGAAAAATTAGAATTAGGCATGTACTTACAATAGTATCATGAAGGTTAATTTGATTTTTGGAGTACATTCCATCTTTTGCAAGATTTTGAAAACATGCATGTTTGGGTTCCATTTGCAAGTAATAGAAGTAGCACATGCACAAAGAGGGTGCAAATCTCATTTATAAGAATTTGGGGACTCTTGATGAGTTTATGGAGTGTTACATGCATACATGGGAATGTTGATAAGGGGAAGTTTATGGGAGGGCACATGGCATGCACTAGAAAACCCATATATGTTAAATTGTACTACCTTGAGACCTCACATCATGGTAAGTTTACAAGATGGTACCTAGCTGATTTATTTTTGCATGATTTGAGAGTTATAACATGGAATTTGGGGAGTCATTACCATTGGGATAGAAAGGTAATCAAATTCTATTATGTTTTTTATTCTAACTTTTGGCCACATATCACTTCCTTGAAGGGTATAAGGGAAAGAAGCTTCCTCATCCACCGCTTGAAATTGAAAGGGTTATTTGGCTAGGAACATGTGTAGCCTTTGGAAGGCCAGGAGGACACATCTAGCACTTGAGGGCAGCCCCCAAAGTAAATGAAAAATAGTATGAAGAAGACATATGAGGATTTCCTTCATTGGGAAACAAAAAAATGTGGGCATTGTTTGATAAGGAGTTTTGGGACAACCATTTGGATTTTATCATTGCTTGAGGACAAGCAATTTTTGGAGGGGAGGACTATAATGTTCCCATTTTCCCTCTTAAATAAACAGGTATGAAGACCTTTAGTCTATCTCCCCATAGATTAAAGGATCCCTTTTTGAGGGAATGTTATTTTATTGGTTATTTATTAATTATTGAAATAGTGATTTTTATCACAAGGAAATAATTGATTAATTAATTAAATATTTTAAAAGTGGTTTTCATAGCTAAAGTGCTTAAGTGAATTAAATATTAATATACTTGCCTTAAAGTAATTTTAATTACTATTTTAATTAAAGTTAATATTTAATATATTATTCAAAAAGGAGATTTTGGCATGGGAGCTAAAGTGAAGATAAAGAAAGGTGTTTTATCTTACCAAAGGGGTTCAAACCTTTTGGAAAGTTATAAATACATGGCAAAGGATACAATGGAGGATATGCTGAAATTGTTATCTTGTTATTCCTACGTGACGAAGGCTATTGGGATGCATGCCCAATATAAGTTCATTGCTTAGTGATTGATCAATTTTACAAAGGTGTCTATTGACACCACTTTTTACAAAGGAAAGCTTGTTTTGTGCCCTAGAGGTGGAGTGAACTACCTGAGAGGGTTTTGGTGCTTGCTTTTGAGGGTTTGGTCATATGTTTCTTACATTTTTGGATTGATAAATTATTATATTAATTTTTCAAGTGGAGCGAACTACTTGGAGAGGTGGGAGCTAGGGTTTGAAGGCCTTTTTTGATCAAAATATTCATAAATAATTATCTACAATTATTTTAAATTTTTTTTTGAATATTTTTTGGATAGATACAGGGATTGTATTTAGGGGCCCACAACCCTTAAACAACAACTGAAAACCAAAAACAACAACCTGACAATGAACCAAACACCAAAAAAAACACTTACATATCCTGCACCCTGGTGGCACCCAGGTATATTAAAACCAGATAACCAAAAAACACACATACCCAAAAATTTTAAACATAGTGACAACAAACAAAATCCATTCAATAGAAACCCACCCCAGCTTCTTCTTTTGAATCCAAAACATAATGACTTTGCCACCCCTGGGCTTAACCACCACTTCCCTAGGTAAGGTTTTTGCTTTCACGTTTTTCCCAGAGCCTTCATCACCAGCAACCAAAGTCATAGAAATGATTGCCTTTCCTAGGAAAAGGCTTCCAAAAACCTCTTCCCATGATTTACTACACCAAGGTGGCTCCATGACTTCCCTCCACTGCACCCATGTCACCAGCTTTTTTATAGCTTGCACCCTATGATTCCCATGTCGATGTTCCTACATCTTGGCTAACTCAGGAATATGAACCTTAATTTGCTCCAAGATAGGCATGAAAATAAACTAACTATCCTTAGAACTAGGCTTCAAAACTTTCCTTTGAAATTCCTCCATGAAATCCAACAAAAGCATGAAACACATCTCCAATGCTCGAAAAGCCAAGAGTAAAACAACACCAAGGCCATCTCTGCCTGAGAATGAGAGATTGGACAAAATGATAGGTCATGGAGAAATTTTTTCTTAATCAGCCCCACCTGCACTTTTGGATGCACAAAAAAAATTGTCACTTGAGAAATGACTTCCATTTTTGAGACCAACGCTCTAAGATTGGATTCAAACATCATATCAATTTGCAAATTAACCCGGCTGCTCACCCCTGAAGCAAAAACTTGAATCCCAGCACCTCTGAGATTGCCTCAAAAAAATCCTCCAATGGGAGCTAGAAGATATATGCTAGTCAAGCTCATGATATTTGACCTTCAAAGCCCATTTCATGCACCTTACTTCCCCCATTAAGACACAGAGTCACTAAGGCAATCTCTATTATATCATCCATTATGTCGACCTCTTTCCCCCCATTTCATTAACACCTATGAGCAATGTGAAAAACCACACACCTGTGAGCCAAAAGAATTACCAACACACCTACCTCAACCTGTATAAAACCCAGAGATGGCATGATGGTTTGAAATGCTATCCTTGAATCCCCCACTTGCCAAAAGTGACTACCATTTAAACAAATGATGGCCAGATACCTTCATCAATACTGACCCATGGGAAGTACTCCCCTCCATGTGAGGATACATCATGAATTAATGAGGAGGGGTACCAATGAGAAGGACCCAAATTAAGCACACCACCATTCATGTGACAAAAAATACCCCCACTAAGTTTAGCAGAAGGCTTTAGCTCTCTAGCCCGGATCACCCAAGATACAAAGCCTAAAGCAAATATTAACCAAAATCAATCAAAGCAATAGTTGGAAAATCTTCCCACGCTACTCTCACGTTATCCATTCTAAACTTCTTTTGGTTGATACCATAGTTAGCCAAGAAGTCTGTGATCGAATTTTCCTATTGAAAGCAGTGTCTAGAATCTACCTCAGAGAATGACTTTAGATTTTTCCAGGGATTTGATAGAATATTCTCCAAATGTCAGGCTCTAGCTTCTTTCCTTTTTAGTGCTGAAATCATAACATGGGAATCACCTTCAATCAACAACTTAGGAATACCACATTGACGATCCATCTCAATAACCAATGTAAGTGCTTCCACTTTTGCTTCATTATTCATGCCATCCTGAAGTTTCCTAGACATAGCACGTATTAAATAACCATTGCAATCCCTAATAACACATCCAACACCTAAGGCTCCAAGATTTCCCCTAAAAACTCCATCAAAGTTGAGCTTGAACCATCCCTCTAGAGGGGGGATCCAATTCTTCTTGCTCTTCTGATCTTTTCTACCAATTATGATTGACCCATTAATGGGGTAATTTTTATGATCATTATTGTGACCATTCTGGATGATTTTCAAAGGATATTGAAGATAAAAAATTAATAGATAATTTTCAGAATTATTATTAATTTTTCTAACAAGTTTTTGGATATTTTCTTGCTTGTGGAAGGATGGAATAGTCCTATTTTTTTGTTATTTTTCCAGGGTTCTTAAGAGTGGGGCGATTGACCTAGGAGGGTCAAATTGACAATTTTTATGCCAAAATAAAGCATGGGTATTTTTCCTATATTTTTTTGAGATTAGTAGTGATTTTGGCAAGGGTTTGAAGATCTTTTATTCTCCGAACATCAGCAAAAAATTGGTGATTATATCTGATTTTCCTTCATCATTTTGTGGAAAAAAAGAGAGAGAAAGGAATTTATTTAAGAGGATTTAAATCTGGAATTTACTATTTATTTTTAGATTATTTCAATGTATTTAATTGGAAAAATTTCCCTATAAAATCCTCAATTTTGCCATTTAGGGTTTTTTGCATTAAATAAGGGTTTTGAGATTTTAATTCTCGATCTAGGGTTTATTAATTTTCAAAACAGATTTAGAGGAATTTGGGAAAATCTCTTTTTTTTCCAATTCATCCCATTTGGGGACATTTCAGTCATAAAAGTCATATTAAACCATAGAATCTTCTTGTCTCCCTTTCAAACCCTTCAATTTATTATTATTTCTTTCATACTTCTCATGATGGAAACAAATCTAAAATGACAAAATATGCAACATCTCAACCTTCTCATACGTTAAAATGCCCTTATTCACTCTATCTTCATTGGTGGGGTTGGGAAGTTCTATTAAAAGTTTGACACCCTCTTTATGCTCCCTAGGAGCTATTGTTCTGGGAAGGACAACAAGCTGAAAATGATCACCTCTATGTAGAATTGGTGCTTCAATCACCAATTTTTTCTTCTCCAACTTGTAGACCTGAAATTTCATCATTATTTGGCTCAAACGCCATGACTTCATTTCTTGTTTCTTCACTGTTATGCATACAATCATTAGAAGACAAATAAATATCTTCTACCAATGAAAGATTTTTACCTTGCACTTCCTCATGCTCATTGATTTTTTTTAAATTTTTTATCATCAACTTGCAGCCTTCTTTGCTACTCCAAAAATTCAGATTTTTGAGGTCCAATGCATTCATATGATGGCTGCCCACAAAATTTTGCTTTTTATTCTTCTACATGCTCCACTATCAAATAGGGCCTCAATTTTTTCTCACAAAATTTTGCAACATTTTCAAATAGCTCATGTGAAATTGGAAAGTCATTCTTTTCTTGCCTCAAACCTATCAACAAGATAGATAATAATGGCTCAGAAAGATTATCACTTTCATTGAGTGTCACACTCATTATTTATTGCATATGGGTTACAACATTTTGGGTTGGATTCATACAAGCTATTGTAAGGAAATGTTGAAACATTTCAACAACAAGCTCATCACATTCCAAATCCAACATTAAAACACATAACCTGATTTTTACCATAGTCTCTAGCAATGTGACCCTTATAGCAAAAGTGTGTCCCTTGTTATCCTCTAGACCTTGGAAACTCTCCACAATTAGTTGAAATATCTCCCTCATGATTTTTTCACTATAAATAACCTTGGGAGAAATTAGTTTCAAATTTTCATTGACACAACTAGTAACCAAAAATCTTACCTCTTCATTTGTCTCTCAAGAATTTATGTTGAACCAAGTAAGTCATTGAGGGTTGTACCGTCCATCTCATGGATTCATATTATGATTGACTAACCTTGGATAACATCTTTTCTACTTCTTGCAAGGTGTTGATCACATCTTCCTCCAGTTGGCATAATTTTCCTATCTTTCTACCTGCATTGTGAAGCCTTTCCTCTCCATGGCTTCTGTGCCCTATTCCTTGTTCTTATTTGCACCCCACAGTTTAGCCAAGATATGGATTTGACACCACTGTAATGTCCCTAAATTGGAAAAAAGCCTAAAAATAGTAATATCCTTCAAACCCCAATCCAAATGACACATAAACTGAATTCTAAAATATAAATCAACAATTCTACAATTTAGAATTTATTTGCAATTTTTCAGCCCTAAAACACCTCCAAAAAATAATGAAACTTTGTAGGAACATAGGGAAAAATACAATTGATTTATTTTTCCAATCAAATTTGGCAAAATTTTATTTTTTGAATTTATATGATGAAAATACAGTCAAAACTCATAAATCAATAACTTATAAGATACTTAGAATTTTTACGCAAATAATAGTTTAAACTGAAGATAAAAATATACTCCTTCAATTTAAATAAAAATCAAAATTTTCCAACCACTGAAAGACCCCCAAATGATGCCCTAAAGTTTTGAAACCCTAGTCTTTCCTTCAAAATTAAGCAAATAATTACTGGATATTTTCTAGGCATAGATTAACCCCAAAAACATGCAAACATACCTCAAAACAATTGGCTCCACCAAAAAAATTATTCATAAAATTACTTCAACCCTAGGAGAGGTTTTCATGAACAATAGGCCTTCAAAAGATGTTTTTCCAAGCCTCCAAGCAAGTCGCCCAAGGAGAAATCAACAACTTTCATCCCCAAGCAATTTCACCACTCTCCAATGACCTCACAAACCCAAGGGATTCACCCAAGCTCTCCCAGTGAAATTGCCACAAGATAAAAATGTTAGATGAAACTTAAAAATAATATTCAAGGATTGAATACAATTTTTGATCAAAGTGTGGTGTTGATAGAAATTTGTAGAACATTTAGTAGAATTTGAAGGGTAACATTCTTCAAGCATCTACCTTCAATAACCAAGCTTGACATACTTGATCACCAACGCCAATTATCATATGTGCATCCCCTTCCAAATGAATCATCATTCTTCTTAAATACCCTCCAACTATAGCGCTCACAAATAGAAAGAGAGGGTTGACTTAAAAATCAACTTAAGTCTTATAATCCAAGACCCAAAACTTCCCCACTTAATTGAAATATACATAAAGTATTTTTTCTCAAAACATAACTCAAAATTAGAAATATAAAGTACTTTTTTCATTAGTAACTCTTCACAAGTGGTCCACCATGTCCCATAACCTTCTTATACTCTTAGCCATTGGAAACAAGAATGGGCTAAGGGTCCCACAAGGATCTTAATAAAAAATGGGGACATTACACATGGCCACTGAGTTCTATGTAGATGCTAAGTGTTGTGTGATGTGTATCTTGGTTCTATGCAAGTGCACAACGGTGTGAGGGTGGTGCATGTCTACACAATGTTTAACAAGTTAGCAAAGTGCATGACCATGTGCAAGGCCCTAAGTAGAAGAGTTTTGATCGACATAATTGTGCTCAGATCAAAGATTTAATCCCATATTTGGAAGTAGGAGTTGGTGTTTTTTTGTTGCTTTAATCTCTCCCACAAATTGTCTAAATTGATGTGCCCAACAATGATGTTTGGATTTTATTTTATCTCTAATATCAATGATTTATTTGGGGCAAAGCCTTGATACTTGATCCTCATGGGGCAATGGTTTAATTTTAAAATGTATGAGGTTAAATAATAAATGGAATGAAGGTTACATTGAACAACAGTGGCATGGAATGAGCAACTCATGTCATGTAGTAATATAAAACATTTTTGGATAGTTGCAAAGCAGAGGATAGAGTGTTTAAAGGTAAAAATGATGAAGTGTGTGATACATATTAAAAAGGTATTGGGAGGGAGAATTTAGTATGGTAGGTAATGGTAATAAATGTGAATTTGGATTCTCATGAGAATTTTAGGTGTTAGAAATGTAGAGATGGCAGGATTGAATGGCATGTTTGGTGACACATGAAAGCCATTAAAGGTTTAGATATTCTCAACAATAACATTAAGAATTAGTAAAGTTATGAATTTTTTATCAGAGAAGGCATAAATGGATGGTTCACATGGAAATCAATGAGGTCCAAGAAGTTCAGGGAGACCCACAGGGGTATTCCATGTGAACCATCCATTTCTACCTTCTTTGATAAATAATTCATAACTTTATTAATTCCTAATGTTTGGTGATACATGGAAGCCACTAAAGGTTTAGATATTCTCAAAAATAACATTAGGAATTGGTAAAGTTATGAATTATTTATCAGAGAAGGTAGAAATGGATGGTTCACATGGAAATCAATGAGGTCCAAGAAGTTCATCATAGAAGGATCAAACAAATGTGATATTTGTGTATGGCCAAAGGGGTTTTAATGGATATGATGATTCAAAAGACACAAATGCAATTAGTTCACATGTTTAGAAGTATTGGAAAATTGTGGCATTTGTGGAGGCACATGGGACCCATGAGGTTCTGATAACCCTAAAAATTTAGCACCTATGCTTTTTATTGAAAGAGGATTAGAGATATTAGGAACCTTATGGTCATTGCAACAGTCCATAAGGACCATGGAATCTCGATAACCATGAAAATTTTATACTTATAAAATTTTGAAATTTTAGAGCATAGACAATTACAAGTGGGGGGTTGGGTGGGCGAGAGGGCATGGTCATTGTAACACTCTTTTGTACCCAAAAAATGTCATTCATTTTTGGGACAACATTTAAGCTATTTTGGTCATGCAAGATAAAATTATCTCTTCCCATTTCAAAAAATTATTCTAAACTTTCAAAATCGGGAATTATTCAAGCTTTTTCAGCTAAAGGACTAACAGGTTCAATAGGTTCAAAGGCTTATACAGGCGAGTTCAATCAAAAGAACAAGTTTCCAACACTTAGTCATTTTCAAGATTGGTTCGACACCTTGGTTCAACCAAAAGAATCTATCGGTAAGCTTCTATGCAATGTTTGAACCATTGAACCTTGAACTATTTTTAGTTCAACGGATTCAAAGGTTCAATGACGTCAGCAAATTTCAAGAAATTTTTTGTCAATCAGTGCTTTTGTCAAGGTTCAAAGTTCAATCGCATCAGGTTCAACGTCTTCAAGACACTTGTCAAAAAGAAGAAGACTTGAACCATTGAACCGTTGAACCATTGAACCACTGAAGTTCAAAGGTTCAATGGGTTCAAAGGTTCAACATGTTCAAAGGCAACAGGTTCAACATGTTCAAAGGCAGCAGGTTTAACACAGTTTATTTCCAAAAGCTTTTTTCAAGCGGTCAATAGAAACGAAGGAATGAACCATTGAACCATTGAACCAAAATTGGTTCAATCGGTCGGTTCAAGTGGCAGGTTCAAAGGAGTGCCCCAAAAGTCGAAGATACAAGTGCCCTTGCGAAGAAAATTTCGTGGCAAAAGTAACTAAGTCAAAGAAAGCCCAAAATAAAAAGCCTGATGGAGCCCAACAGATGCTGCCATGTGTCATTTGCTGAGCCCCAATTGACTTTATTTCTAAGAGCTGCGGAAGTTGCCACCTGTCCCTTGTAAGAGAAGTGAAACGAGACAAGTGTTAACATCTGCATGAATCTAAATAAGTTTTGAGTGTATCTACAATGTTTCTAAAGCATAGTTGAAGCCACCACGTGTCATCTTTTGTGGGACACTCAAAAGGCGTCCAAAGCCTCTAAAAAGTTAAGTGGATGTTGCCATGTGTCCTTACCTATTTCATAGTGGTTACTGCCATGTGTCACCTATTGAGATTGGCAGAAAAATGACTAAGGCAAAGCCAAAGGACAAATAGCCCTTTTCGGAGGGCACTTAGAAACCAAAGTGGACCATTGCAAAAATTTGAAAGATCACTTTGAAGCTGAAATAACCCTTGCAGAGGGCAGGGGGAGCAAATAGACCAATTCAAAGGCCAAACAAACACAAAGAATTCCTTCAAAAAAGTTCCTGCAACAAAGTTATAAAGAAACAATTCCTTCGAATAAATTGTCTGAAAGAATTCCTTCGGACTTTTTGTCTGAAAGAAAAGTCCCCCGAAACAAAAAACTCACGAAAGCCACCACGTGTCCTTCAAAAAGTCACAGTGGAAAGTGCCACGCGTCCCTTATCAAAACTCAGTGGAAGCCACCATGTGTCATCTGCTGAGACATAGTTTCAAGTAGTGGAAGCTGCCATGTGGCATCATCCGTGTGAATCTAAAATGAGTCTAGAGTGTTTCAAAAGAAAAGCTAAAACTGTGGGAGTTGCCATGTGTCGACATCTATAGTTTCTTCCTTTGGTATCTTTATTAAGGATTGTGGTGGGTCCCCAATAAGCTACTGAATTAAATGGAGTGCACCAAGTGTCATCCTCTGTGGGATTCTCAAAAGACAAGCGAAAGCTACCACATATCCCGTTGTAACTCCGTGAAGTGCGACAAGTGTCTATATTCACATTTTGAGTTTCTTAAAGGTTTCAAAGCTTCTTTTAATAAACAACTCTTAGAGTCTTGCGGATGCTGCCAAGTGTTCTCGCCTATTTTTCAGTGGAACATGCCATGTGTCAATCGTTAAGACCAGCAAAAAGCAACCAAAGAATAGAACATCGAATTGAACCAAGGATCCGATTCAATAGCTAGTAAAAGAGGAACAATGAAGAAAGACCAGAAACATTCACACATAAGATATGTTTCTAGAAGGTTCCAATAGTTGGACATTGGAGAACATGAACATTCAATGGTGTGACCCGTTTCTCTGCATTGAGAAAAGAAAATGGGCAACTACACCAGATTCCATCATATCTTCTTGACAAAATTTAAAATGTATTGAATGCAACATGATGCGTTACTATTCCCAAGTCTTTCTTGGAGAGCTATATATTAGACTCTCTCTTATTGTTTTGAGGAGGAGATCTCTCTTAGTTACTAGAAACAAAACTTTGTCCAAATTGAAAGGCATTACTAAGACTTTGAGCTCAGATTGTTCATCAAATTTTTTTGTTTAAATAAGAAAGCAAGTTATTTTCAGACTTTGTGCTATCATAGTTTGTATCATTCTAAGAGATTGTTCTTATGCCTATTTCCTAAATGTATTCTGGTTTATGCAATTTAATAAGTAGAGCTAGTAGAGGTGACAAAGAAAGTGTCCTAAAGCCAGTTACTTTCAGACTTTATGCTATCATAATTGTCTTCAGTGTGTGTTTATTTTCTATTTTTGTGTAAAGAACTTTAGGACGACTTTGTGCCCTCATTTTTCTTCGTATTCCACTCTTTGGCAGTTGAAGTGGAGACTTTGTGCCTCATTTCATCCTACTGTGTTACTATACCCTGTTACAGTCACTTGTCTTCACTAGAAAGATTCATTTTGTCTGTTGAACAACACTTCTAAAAGAAGAGGAGTGTCTTCTATCATTTCCTCAAGATTTCTCCTTTGATTCACGCACATCATCTCTGAAAAAAGAGAGATGGATGGTTTATCCTACCCTTGAGTGTTATTTTTTGTTTATATATATATATATATATATATATATATATATATATATAGTACTTGCATATCTATAGGGAACCTCCCCTTGATGAGAGGAGAGATTAGTCCCCTTTTGATATGGTAAACCTACACATTTGGTCGACCAATCTTCCTGCTGTGGTTGATTAGACCTATTTTATTTATCAGTATGCTGATTGACAAAATATTCACCCAACAATTTTTGGTGACTCCGCTGGAGATGTTATGTGCATTCTGAAGCCTCAAGCTTCAGATTGAAGTAGTCCCTACCCTTATCCATTATAGACTCCACTCTATTTCTATATCTTACCATCTCCCTCCACCCTCACACCAACTGGGAAATAAATCATAGTTTAAAGCCTCAAGCTTTAAGTTGAAGTAAGGTCAAATCTTTTTTATTTTTGTTTCACAACCTGGCAGATTCAAGGTATACACAAAGCCAAAGGGCTAAAGGTATTGTTGACATTGTATTCGAGTTGGTACAACAAAATAATTTTGATCCATTTCCTTCATCATCTCGTCTCCAACAAACTAAGAGCTTTCCTCCTACTAAAGTATGGTCTCCATTACCAAGTGAAGCATCCACTTCTGTTATTAATAAAGCTTTGCCAATAATTACCCCTCTGAGATTTATTATTCCTCCTTTTCATAGTCATATAATGGCAGTTCAAGGCCCTTGGGGTAATTTTTTTGGCCCTCTCAATCTTACTCCACCTCTACATGAGCTCCCACATAGTTCGAGGAAGAATTTTCCTAAATTCTATGGTCATGAGAGAATTCATCCTAATGAACACATTGCAGCCTTTAGCATAGCCTATGGTGTAATTGGAGTGAAATTTGAAGATGTGGTAGTCAGGCTATTTTTAGAAACATTACAAGATGCTACTGTAGATTGGTTTTACCATCTATAGGCTCGGTCAATAACTGATTGGAACACCCTCAAAGCTAAGTTTGAAGCTAGATTCAAGTCTGTAGAAGATGCACATGCCTTTTTGGTTCAACTTAAATAGATGAAGAAAGAGCCTCATGAACCAATGAGGGACTTCATAGCCAAGTTTGACAAACTAAGAAACATGATTCCTATAATTGCTCGACCTACAGCTAAGAATCTCAAATGTTTCTTCATTAATTCTCAGTTACTTGAAGTAAGTTTTCTTTTGAGACGTGCTGGTTAAATAGAAATTATCGTAGCTCAAGATTTGACCACTGAGGTAGAATATGATCTCATCTTGGCAGGGAAGATAAGAAGAGATCCAAATAGAAATAGACCCTCATCATCTTTTGAATATCCATCTACAGGCACCACTGATCCAATGGTGTAGAAGTTGGCAAACGAGTTGCTTGCTCTCAAAAAGTAAATGGTGCAAGGAATGTCTTCTGCTCTATCATATAGAGATATACCAAGGAAGATATTTCCGAATTAGTCGTATCAAGGCAATGCTACTAGGAATCAAGGTCAGCTAAATTGTCTTCCTCCCCCACAAGGGAAACTTGCTATTGAAGCTCCCCCAGCCAATTCAACAATGAGATATCTTGAAGTAGAATCAAATTTCTCTTTTCAACCTAAATTGAGTCAAGAAAATGATGTTGATTTTCTTGTAGAAAACCAAGAAGAATCAATTGACGACTCCAACATTAGTTTCTTGAACTACCAGGATGAACTCAGAAGTAAAGGAGAAGCTTTTGATGGATCATACACAGTGTTTACTAGGTCTAAGAACCAATTAGCCTATCAAGCTAATAAAGTAACAGAGGAACAACCTCAACCAACAATTTCAATTGCTAAACGTGGAACCTCTCTACCTTTCCAGCCAAAGGATTCGGTGATCACCAGGAAGGTAAGTACATCAATTTCACTTTCACCTTTAATTTCAATTTTGCAAATCAGTCCTTCCCCCTTTACAAACTAGAAGGTCGAATTACCTTCCTCTATTCCTAGTCTGATCCAGTCATTTGACATAATCGATCATGTCAAGAAAACCAAAATTCAAATGACTGAGTTTGAATATTTACAATCTAATCCTGAGCAATTGGATAGGTTAGTTGAGTGTTTGAAGAATAAATCTGTCCCTACAGGACAAGATGCTAAAAAGGTAACTCTTGATTTTCTAAAGAACATTTCCATCCCAAACAATCTTGTCATTGCTCCTCCAGCTGCCCCTAGAAAAATAGAACCTTTCTATGTTTTCTTGTTGATAAATGGTCACAAGTTGAGTAACTGCATCATAGATTCAGGTGCATCTGACAATGTCATGCTGGCCAAAGTAGCAAAATCTTTTGATCTCACACTGACCAAAACATTTGGTAGATGTTTCTCCATGGAGAACAAACAAGTACCTCTACTAGGACAAATCAAAGATGCTCAATTTGCATTCACAGCCTTTCCCAACAAAAGAATCAAGATGACAGTTTTGGTGGCTGATGTTTCAGCATCCTATGGTATTCTACTTGGGCAAAATTTTTGCAAGAATGTTGGTGGAGAATTGAGCATGGATTATCTGAAGCAAGGATCCATGTCAAAGGCACCATGCAGAAGTTACTTCCTGAAAAGGAATCAAAATATATTGTCACTCAGACATCAACCCCTGAAGCTCAAATTTTGTTTGAATTTTCAGGCATGGGTAACTATTTTCTATCTATAGACGAAGTTCATGAAACATCTGATAAAGCTCTTCAAAGTGTCAATCTTGAAATTAGTTCAACTAGAACAACAGAAGAATTGGTAGTTTGCAATACAGATAGAGAAGTATCTTCCCTCTCTAATGAAGGAAAATTTAAAAAAAAATAGTATCTGATGAGGTATGGACTCTGAAATTCAATGGCAGCTGCTCCTCTACCGGTTCAGGAGCTAGGATTGTGTTGATATCTCCTCAAAGAGATATTTTTTCTTCATCTTATAAGTTACAATTTAGCAACACCAATAACACAGCTAAATATGAATCTCTATTGCTTGGATTGAAGGCTGTCTAGTGGTTTGTCAGGTGAGAAACCTGTACCAAACCAAGAATGAAAGATCGCGCCACTACCGCAACTTAGTATGGGACCAAATTAAAATCTTTGATGCTTTCAAAATATCTGCCATACCTAGGGATTCTAATGACTGAGCTGATGCACTTGTTGTTTCAGCAAATCTCTTAATTCCTCACTCAAACTTCACAAGAAACAAGTACACCATTGAGCTAGTCTTTAGACCAAGTGTTCCTGACAATGCTGATCATTGGAAAGTATTTAATGATGATCACCAAAACATTGCCTTCTTGGAATGAAAATACTGCTTTAAATAATTTCATTTTGAAGGCAGTGAACCTCAGAAGTGTGACCCAGTCCTTGAATTAAGTTCAGATACAAATGAAGAATTCTTACAACTCAAAGGGAATAAAATTTCCAAAGGCCTGGTTTCCCTTGAGAAACTGTTTGACAATCATGATAGATTCAGAAAACAACAACAAACAGATTCAAGCTCCTCTCAGAGATTTGAACAAATAAATCTGACTATTGAAAAAAATCTCAAGATGATTAACATTGGTAACTACTACACTCAAGGAGAGAAGTTCAAGTTCATTGCTCTACTCTACCAATACATGGATGTCTTAGCATACTCCTATGATGACCTGAAGTCTCTCAGGCTTGATGAAATCTGCCATGACATTCCTCTCAAGGCTTACTCAGTGCCTTATAAGCAAAAATCTAAATAGTACAATTCAAAAATATCAGGTACTATTCTGTCTAAGATACAAAAAATATTAAATGCTAGAATCATCTTTCCAATCCATCATTCTACATGGATTGCAAACATAGTGCCTATAAGGAAGAAAAATAGTGAAATTCACATTTGTGTAGATTTTAAGAATTTAAATCAGTCATCCTTGAAGGATAACTATCCTTTGCCAATCATGGATCAAGTACTTCAAACAGTGACAGGCTCAAAAATGTTATCAATGCTAGATGGCTTCTCAAGATACAATCAAGTTGAAGTTGGTGAAGTAGACCAACATAAGACTGCATTCACCACATCTTGGGGCACGTTTGCATATAGAAGGATGTCTTTTGGGTTAATAAACGCTGGTGCCACTTTTTAGAGAGCAATGGACCTTACTTTTAAGGATGAAATAGGTAAGTTCATTGTGGTATACCTTGATGACTTGACCGTCTTTTCAAAACATCATTTTGATCATATACATCACCTGCAACAAGTGTTGGAGCACCGCTGCCAGAATGGTATTTTCTTGAACCCCAAGAAGTCTATTTTTAGAGTAACAAAGGAGAAACTTCTCAGACACATTGTGTCCAAAGAAGGCATAAAGATTGACTCAGACAGAGTTAAATCTATTCAAGATCTTACTCTACCTACAAGTAAAAATGTTGTTCACTCTTTCTTCAAAAAAGTGAATTTCTTACAAAGGTTCATCCCCGAATTTGCTGAGAAGACTTGACACATTGTAAACATGATGAAAGAGAAATCCACCTTCAGCTGGACTAAAGAAGGTAAGTCAGCATTTGAGGACATCAAGACTGCCATTGCCCACACCCCAACTCTGGTTTGCCCAGATTACAACAAAGAGTTCATCATATACAGTTATGCTTCTGAACACATGCTTTCAGCAATTTTGGTTCAACAAGATAAAGAAGGTATGGAATCTCCCATTTCTTTCATGATGTACCCTCTCAAAACCCATGAGCTGAAGTACTCAAACATGGAGAAGCATGCTTATGCAAGGGTGAAAGCAGTCAAGCATTTCTACTTCTATATCCTGAATTCACACACTATTGCCTTGGTTCCTGACACTACAGTCAAATCCATATTAACTCAGCAAGAGTTTGGGACAAAAAAAAGCAATTGGATTGCAAAGATCTAGGAGTTTGATCTGAACATCAAGCCAACAAAGTTGGTAAGGAGAAAAGGCCTATGCCAATCAATTGCTGATAACCAACCAAAAGAAACAGAGCATGAAAAAGTAGAGGTGGAAGACACACCTACAGTTCTCTTTGTCTCCACTACCAACGAGTGGTATTCAGGTATTGCTCATTTCTTTACTTATGGTGAATGTCCTGCTCATTTAACTTACAAAGAAAGGAGGATTGTCAAGTTGAAAGCTGCCAATTTTGTCCTTTGGGACAACGGCTTGTACAAGAGAAGCTTAGATGGAGTACTCCTTCACTATGTAGACAAAGAGCAAAAAAATCAACTTTTGAAATCTTTCTACAATCTAGCCTGTGGAGGACATTTTTCTGCTCTTGTGACTACCCACAAGATTTTGTGAGCCAGGTATTACTGACCAACTCTTTTCCAAGATGCATACAAATGGGTGAGAAAATGTGAACTCTGCAAGTAATTTGTTGGAAGACCCAAGTTAGCTGCCCTGTCTCTCAAGCCAGTGGTCATAGAAGAACCATTTCAGCAATGGGGAATTGATTTTATTGGAGCTATAAACCCGTCTTCAAGTGTTGGACATGATTATGTCCTTACAGCAATTGAATATTTCACCAAGTGGGTAGAAGCTATCTCAACCAAGCATGTCACTTCAAAAGTAATGTGCGATTTTCTCAAAGAAAATATCCTTTCCAGGTTCGAAGTCCCAAGTAAGATTGTTACTATTAATGTAGCTTGTTTCACTTCCCAGGAGATTACACAATTCTATTTCTATTATGGTATTACACTCTTCCATTCTTCTGATTACTTTCTACAAGGGAATGGACAAGTTGAATCAAGCAATAAGAATCTGATGACTATCATCAAAAAATTGGCAAATGACAATCAAAAGACATGGCATAAAGCATTGGTTGTTGCTCTATGGGCAGACAGAATCACACCAAAAAAGGCAATTGATATGTCTCCTTTCCAACTTCTTTATGGTATCAATGTTGAGATACCAATCACCTTGGAATTGCCAGCATTAAAATTGGCTAAGGCAATTGAAGATTAGACATATGAAAGCTCCCTTGATAAGAGAATCATGTGCCTGACTGAGCTAGATAAACAGAGAACTATGGTAGTAGACCGAATTGTTGCCCATCAAATCCTGCTAAAAAAACTCTTTGACCAGAAGGCAAAAAATTGTGATTTTCAAGTTGGAGATCAAGTCCTATTGTGGGACAAAAGGAGAGAACCAAAAGGGATGCATAAAAAGTTTGACTCCCTTTGGAGAGGCTCATTTATTATTCATCAACACAATGGTGAAAACAACTTCCTACTGAAGTATCAAGATGGCACACTCTTTTCTCTGCCTCACAGTGGGCAACATCTGAAACACTTCAATTCTTGAAGTATCAAATCATTTTCATCTGTACATATGTATATTTGTATAGTTTTTAGTTTCATTTTGTTTTGTTTGTTTTTATTTTTGACGCCTTTCATTTCTAGGTAACATGACTCCGTAGCCCAATGGTACACATGAAGACACTAGAGATTCTGAATTCTACTCCCTTCAATTCTTTTTACAATTGATAGAATTTCTCCAATTGGAGCCAGTTGTTGTACCCAAAAAATGTCTTTCATTTTTGGGACAACATTTAAGCTATTTTGGTCCTGCAAGACAAAATTATCTCTTCCCATTTCAAAAAATTGTTTTAAACTTTCAAAATCAAGAATTATTCCATATTTTTCAGCTAAAGGACTAACAAGTTCAATAGGTTCAAAGGCTTCTACAGGTGAGTTCAATCAAAAGAACAAGTTTCCAACACTTAATCATTTTAAGGACTGGCTCAACACCTTGGTTCAACCAAAAGAATCTATTGGCAAGCTTCTATGCAATTTTTGAACTATTGAACCATTGAACCTTGAACCATTTTTAGTTCAACAGGTTCAATGGGTTCAAAGGTTCAATGACGTCAGTAGATTTCAAGAATTTTTTTGTCAATCAGTGCTTTTGTCAAGGTTCAAAGTTCAATCACTTCAGGTTCAATGACTTCAAGACACTTGTCAAAAAGAAGAAGACTTGAACCATTGAACTATTGAACCACTGAACCACTCATGTTCAAAGGTTCAATGGGTTTAAAGGTTCAACAGGTTCAAAGGCAGCAGGTTCAACACGATTTATTTCCAAAATCTTGTTTCAAGCGGTCAATAGAAATGAAAGAATGAACCGTTGAACCATTGAACCAAAGTTGGTTCAATCAATCGTTTCAAGTGGCAGGTTCAAAGGAGTGCCCCAAAAGTTGAAGATACAAGTGTCCTTGCAGAGGAAATTTCATGGCAAAAGTAACTAAGTCAAAGAAAGCCCGATGGAGCCCAGCAGATGCTACCACGTGTCGTCTACCGAGCCCCATTTTACTTTGTTTCTAAGAGCTGCGAAAGTTGCCACCTGTCCCTTGTAAGAGAAACAAAATGTGACAAGTGTCGACATCCACATGAATCTAAATAAGTTCCAAGTGTATCTACAATGTTTCTAAATCATAGTTGAAGCCACCATGTGTCATCTTCCACCGGACACTCAAAAGGCGTCCAAAGCCTCTACAAAGTTAAGCGGATGCTGCCATGTGTCCTCGCCTATTTCACAGTGGATACTGCCACATGTCACCAGTTGAGATCAGTGAAAAAATGACAAAGGCAAAGCCAAAGGACAAACAACCCTTTTTGGAGGGCACTTAGAAACCAAAGTGGACTGTTGCAAAAATTTGAAAGATCACTTTGAAGCTCAAACAACCCTTGCGGAGGGCAGGTGAGGAGCAAACAGACCAATTCAAAGGTTGAACAGACAAAGAATTCCTTAGAAAAAGTTCATGCGGCAAAGTTATAAAGAAAAAATTCCTTTAGACAAATTGTCCAAAAGAATTCCTTCAGACTTTTTGTCCAAAGGAAAAGTCCCCCGAAATAGAAAACCCACGAAAGCCACCACGTGTCCTTTAGAAAGTCATAGCTAAAAGTGCCATGTGTCCCTTATCAAAACTCAGTGGAAGCCACCACGTGTCATCTGTCGAGACACAATTTCAAGCAGCGGAAGCCACCACATGGCATTATCTGTGTGAATCTAAAATGAGTCTAAAGTGTTTCAAAAGAAAAGTTAAAACTGCGAAAGCCGCCATGTGTCGACATCCGCAGTTTCTTCCTTTGGTCTCTTTATTAAGGATTGTGGTAGGCCCCCAATAAGCTACTGAATTAAATGGAGCGCACCAAGTGTCATCCTCTGTGGGATTCTCAAAAGACAAGCGAAAGCTGCCACATATCCCGTTGTAACTCTGCAGAGGGTGACAATTGTCTGTATTCGCATTTTGAGTTTCTTAAAGGTTTCAAAGCTTCTTTTAATAAGCATCTCTCAGAGTCCCACAGATGCTGCCAAGTGTCCTCGCCTATTTTTTAGTGGAATGTGCCATGCATCAATTGTTAAGACCAACAAAAAGTGACCAAAAAACAAAATATCGAATTGAACCAAGGACCCGATTCAATAGCCAGTAAAAGAAGAATGATGAAGAAAGACCAGAACATTCATGCATAAGATATGTTTCTAGAAGGTTCCACTAGCTAGACATTGGAGAACATGAACATTCAATGGTGTGACCCATTTCTCTGCATTGAGAAAAGCAAATGGGCAACTACACCAGATTCCATCATATCTTCTTGATAGAATTTAAAATGTATTGAATGCAACATGATGCGTTACTGTTCCCAAGTCTTTCTTGGAGAGCTATATATTAGACTCTCTCTTATTGTTTTGAGAAGGAGATCTCTCTCAGTTACCAGAAACAAAACTTTGTCCAAATTGAAAGGCATTACTGAGACTTTGAGCTCAGATTGTTCATCATATTTCTTTGTTTGAATCAGAAAGCAAGTTATTTTCAGACTTTGTGCTGTCATAGTTTGTATCATTCTAAGAGATTGTTCTTATGTCTATTTCCTAAATTTATTCTGGTTTATGCAATTTAATAAGCAGAGCTAGTAGAGGTGACAAAGAAGGTGTCCTGAAGCTAGTTAGTTTCAGACTTTGTGCTATCATAATTGTCTTAAATGTGTGTTTATTTTCTGTTTTTGTGTAAAGAACCTTGGGACGACTTTGTGCCCTCATTGTTCTTCGTATTCCACTCTTTGGCAGTTGAGGTGGAGACTTTGTGCCTCATTTCATCATACTATGTTACTATACCCTGTTACAGTCACTTGTCTCCACCAGAAAGATTCTTTGTGTTTGTTGAACAACACTTCTAAAAGAAGAGTGTTTTCTGTCATTTCATCAGGATTTCTCCTTTGATTCACGCACATCATCTCTGAAAAAAGAGAGATGGATGGTTTATCCTACCCTTGAGTGTTATTTTCTGTTTATATATATATATATATATATATATATATATATATATATATATATAGTACTTGCATATCTACAGGGAGCCTCCCCTTGATGAGAGGAGAGATTAGTCCCCTTTTGATGTGGTAAACCTACACATTTGGCCGACCAATCTTCCCGTTGTGGTTGATTAGAACTATTTTGTTTATTAGTACGCTGATTGACAAAATATTCACCCAACACACTCCACAAACGTCATGGAATCTCAATAAAGCTGACAAATAAAGACAATAAACTTGACTTCAATGAAGAAAATAAAGGGGATAAAAGCCCGTTAAGATAACCATGGGGGCCATGGACCTTGGACCTTTCCCGATATAAAAAATGCAAATGAATTATTCAGAAATGGAAAGTTCAAAATTGGGTCTCAAAATTTTGACATAACAAGTAACAAATTTTATTATTTAGTTTGAGTTCTTGAAGGCATTACTTTGTATGGCAAAAATATTTTTTATTTCTTATGGAATAATTTTATTCATTACAAAATGAAGTCTAATACAACCAAAGCACTGTAGTGCAAGAACAAGTGAATCCAAAAGTCACTAATTAGAAAGTATAAGAGAGTCTAAAAGTCAAGGTATACATGTTGCAATGTATGCCATTCATCTTCCTTTCTTGATACAAGAATCAAAGTTAGCACCATGTAGAGCTAATAGAAGTTCCCTAAGGCAAAAATATTCATTTATTATAATTAAATGGTTTAGTAATGGATAACAAGCCAATGAAATAATTTTAGTGCAAGTAAAATGTTTTACATATTTATGGGATTTATGGTTCTTATTGCCTCATTTATTACCATTCCTCATTCTATTATAGGATATTTCATCAAGTTATTTCATTTTATAATCACTTCTTCTTGGGACAATTTTCTATTTTGTCTTCACCTTTTTGAGATACCATGTTAAGTTTTATGGCATTTTTGAAAAAGGAAACCTAAAGCAAGGACTGCCACAATGATTAAGAAAAAAGAAACATATTTGATTGTATGCCAAGTAAATGCTTTTGTGTAATGTATTTATTTTTGCAGGAGTGGGTTAGATGTGGTGTTATGTGGGTACATATTTATGGGATTTATGGTTCCTATTGCCTCATTTATTACCATTCCTCATTTTATTATAGGATATTTCATCAAGTTATTTCATTTTATAATCATTTCCTCTTGGGACAATTTTCTATTTTGTCTTCACCTTTTTGAGATACCATGTTAAGTTTTATGGCATTTTTGAAAAAGGAAACCTAAAGCAAGGACTGCCACAATGATTAAGAAAAAAGAAACATTTTTGATTGTATGCCAAGTAAATGCTTTTGTGTAATGTATTTATTTTTGCAGGAGTGGGTTAAATGTGGTGTTATGTGGGTACATGTCCCCTAAATTTTGGTGACATCTTAGATGTTTTGGGGGCTTGAAAAGGACATCCCCAAATTTTAAAATATATTCTAAATTTATTTTTTTGTTTTTTATTTATTTTTTACTTTTTAAAAATTTAAATTTTTTTTAGCAAACTTTTTCTTAAAAACAGAACACCTCCGCCAAAAAAAAATTACAAAAACATTGAACCCCTAAATTTTGTTGAATAAAATTTATATATTTAAATATTAATATTTTAATTAACATCCCCTTATCCACGAAATTCTGAGATTTTTTTGTTGTCTCAGAAACCTTGTCCCCCCTTGCCCAAGACATAGGTAACTATGGTCAAACACCCCTCCACTTGCAGACACACATGCACCTACATGAGACTCATGAGCCCATGTTATTATATAATGTAATATTTAAGTATTATATTTTTTAATGTATATTTAATCATATTGTTTTTCTGTATTTTTACAGTATTTACAAATTATACCATTTTTGTTGTATCTGAGGTCCACCTTATCAAACGTTCCATATGAAAGTTTCTACCTTGGTAATATCCAAAAAAAACAACAAGATTGATGTCCAGGGCATATTCTATTGTTTTACATTTTTTTTTTTTTTGGCTAAAATTCTTCGGAAAGTGGAACATGAAAACATAAACTAGTGTCCTAATTTTTAAACAGGGAAGCGTTCATACTTGCTAATCAGGGAGGTTTTGATATTTGCTATCAGTTTTCAGTTTGTCTTTGATGGCCACTTTGGTTTGTTCTTTATCCCTCTCTTTTGATGATTAAACAATTTAGAAAGGTCTGTGTTGATAGTGTCTATATCCAAATTGTAACTATGTCTGGTGTATATAGTGAGGTTTTGATAAGCACAGGGATAACATGTCTCATTTATGATTCTAGAGTTGGACGTATGTTTTTGAGCTGGTGACATTTAGGACATAACGCTTGTGTAGTATTCTTAACATCCTCCGAGTTCCAATTTTGCCAAGAGGGCCTTCCTACACATGGAAAAGTTTAAGACCATTACGAAATAGATTTTGAAGGTCCTTGGGATAATTTATTTTTCATGCATTTCATTTACGGTATTAGAAACTAAAGTAGTTTCTTCTTTTCGTCTCCATCATGTTGATAGTAACTAAATTGAGTTATTACAATTGGTCTTGGAAAGCCTTGATGAGAAGTTTTGTTTTGTATTTTTTTTTTCAGGAAAGCCTAAAGCAGTTTTTACAAGTGGTTGAATTCGGACGTGCATATTTTTATCTGAGCATGATTATATGGCAGGATATTTTGATATGCAAGTGTTCCCTCCCAAATAGCATGGCAGGGTTATGGTGGCTTTTCAGGTACTTACATTTTATTAATGGTTGTGGTTTTGCAGGTACTTTACATTTGAGTTATGGTAATGAGTTAGAAATATATAATCATAATCAAAAACCAAGTAGACCACAAGCCAAGGGGCATAATCATTTAAAATCTTAAATTTGAGCTTGAAAGACATTAAGAATGTTTCTAAGGATATTTAGGGGAAAAATTTGTTGAAGATCCATTATAATAACACGATGATGATGATACAAAATTTCAATGTGTAATGTGTTTGTGGATAAGCTAGAGATGTTGACACTTCAGTATTGTGTTTATTATTCCTACGATATAATAATGTAAAACTTAAGAGAATTGATCTTTGTGATACAAAGAATAATTCAACTTAGGAAAATTCTATGGTTGACTAGATTTAAGCCACTAAATGACTTGTAGGTTTTAGTTTGCAGGTCTTCAGTGTTGTTTTTAATATATCTGCATGCTTATCTTAATGGAATTTTATTTTTTTAGAACAAAATAAGTTATTTCTAAAGGTGAATGTTTTAGATAAGTTCATAGTGTTGAAAGGTTGGTTGATAATAGGTTAGGCATAAAGAATCACAATAAAACAACATAAGATGTTTGATTAAATTTTTTTGGGAGTTTCAGGCCAACAATGGATGCCAAAATTTGTGCCATATTTGAGGTCCTATCCAACCAATGAACCATATCTAGTTGCTCTAACATCTCAATGGTTCTTATTGAAATTAATGTGTGCAGTATTTAGTATTGAAGTTGTTATATGATGCACATAACTTTATAATCATTTATCATCACCCAGGAATAAGTTTTTGAATCTCATATGAAATTAATTTGAACAATGTTATAAACTGACACATTGTTTTTGACTGGTGGTTAAAAAAAAGAAGGGTAACTCAAAGGCACAGGGATTTCATTTATATAATTCAATTGTAGCATACAGCTTATTGTTTTCCACAAGAAGTAGCTTGGATTTTCATACCTCTTTCATATTCTCTAAGGTTTCACGCAATGCTTTAAATCCTTTCTTTTTCAAAATCTGCAAATAATGTCATTGGAAAAAAAAAAAGGTTATTGAGTCCTCTCTGGACCTAGGTTAACCATGCAATCAAATAGGAATCAACTAACCTTTCAGTGTAAATATGTATGTCTATGTATGCTATCAGGCTTGATTTAAAACCAAGTGACTCCTCAAAAAAATTCTCTTGATCATCCCACCAGGCAATCTGTGATTGAACATACCTTTCCAAGGCTATGAATTCCTCTGGAAATTGTGAGGGATATTATCACCAACGCCAAAATTACAATTGCAAGTCTCCATGCGGATCTGTATTCCAATGACTGGTCCTCGTCTTCAACTTCTGCCATGATACAAGCTCTCCTCCTCCAATAACCTTATCCCCTCTAAATTGCCTTGAAGCGTCTTGAAATTTCAATAATCAAAATAGAAACTGATACAATGTCTGTGTATATGTCAAGCTCGGTGTGTCCAAAAACAGAATAACATCCCGATCAAGATGTTCTTCTGGTGGACATGCATTGTTTTCCCATTTTTTTTCATTTGTTGTAATATTCCAAAGCTAAAGTGAAAGAAAATACATCTAAGCTATGCAGAGATTATTTTCTGGATTTTATCATGCGGGCCTTTCAATTTATCCAACAAAAGCCTGGTAAAATGTAAAATCTAATCTCGCTTTGGAGGCGGAATTGTTGTCAAATTTATTTTTTAGTGAGAGGGGGGAGGGTTTATAGGCACAGTAGTTCAAAATCTTACCAACGGCTATTTAGGTCATGAGGATCTGTTTCCGATTCTCATTCATATATATATGAATTTTAATTTTGAATTGTGATTGTTCCCATCTATCGTTTGGCTTTTGAAGTGTCATTAAGCAAGTATGGTATAATCTTTTCTTAATTATGAATTGGAGTTTCAATAAAATATGGGGTATTATAATGTGAAAAAAATTGAGTATTCTTCGTGGTTTTTAATGTGAGATCCATATTATTGTGTAGGTAGGGCAAGCTCAACACGAAGGTGATATTATCGAGTTTTTATTATTTGATGTTGCAAGAATCAAACTTGAAAAATTAGTAAGTGTATGTGTACTTTGCAATTGTGAGACCCACTAGTAAATAATCGACATCAAATTAATGTGCCTTAAAGATATATTCAATTATAGAGACTCGAAGTAAATCTTAGATATATTTCACATTAAGGCTCTTAGTGGGTTGTAATATAATGTGCGCTTTATTCAATAAATATAATTTTTTAAAAGATATTAATAAATGAATTTAAGCACATTTTACTAAGTGACTTTATGTTATGGTAATTTGTGTAGCAAGCCAATCACAATTACTGTGTTAGTATATGTTTCTTAAAAAATAAACATTATGTGTCCCCACTTTACAATCCGAGGCAAGTTGTGATCATCTACACTCTCACTTTGGTCATGTAGGCAAACACATGAAAATTGCCACTAGACAACGTTATGCCAACACGATGCCACATGACACCAAATTCTAGTGCCATTATCTCCACAAATGAGTACTCCATTCAAATTATCATTTGATTCTTTACTCGATTGGTACTACTTGAGTTGCTACACCATGCAAAGGGCATCAACATGGGTTAGGGTTAATGCCAACCTCTATGCCAAATGGTGCCACACTAGTCAACAAGTCATATTAGCAAACTAACTCATGCACACTACAACATTTGACCTAAATTTTGATCTTGAAATCAATGGTTGCATGAGGTAAAATGATGTAATCAAAGTAGGGTAGGTCCAATGAAGTGTCAAGAAATTCCAACTACAGTCATTGACAACACTTCCATTCAACATCAAATTCACATATCAAAACTATGCATACTTTATCCTTTCAATGATGTAAATGACACAACAAAGAGTTGAGAGCTACCATAAATCAATTCATAATTAATAAAAGATTGGTGGACAACCATGAATTAGTCATGTTTAACTAATATGACATTCCTTTTAGAAATATTTAGACTTTATTGGCAAATTTGGATTGTTTCCACCATTTTCACCTTATACAAGCATTCAAAAGGGCTTAAAATGAAGCAAAATACAATTATTATATTTTAAAATGATACCTCAATGTTTTCCATGCATACAAATAACAAAACAACAAAAAATTCAACACAACGCAGACTCCCCATACAAGGACAAATGTGTGTATTTTTTTAGGCATTTTTTCAAACAATTAGCCTTCAATTGGATATTTAAAGGTTGTTGTAAAATAAATTTTGGCTTCATTTTTTAAGGTTGGGATCTCATTTGCTCATAAACCCCATATCAAATCTATGCTCATATTTTTCAAAAACCTCACCAAACTCTCCAACTTGGATGGTGATAAAACACCTCCATTTTGACTTGTTTTTTGTTGTACACAACATAGGAAATGGATTCATTCTCAAGACTCCATATGTTCTCCATGATAAGACCTTCATATTGGTACCTTCTATCTAGTTTTAGACCCTTCCAACTCTTACAACCTTCAAATCCCTTCTCCCAAAAATGTCTTTTCTCTTTGTTCTTGCTTTGAGTCCCTTGAGAAATTTTTCGTCATTCTCATGTCCTCTCATCAATTTTTCCTCTTGGTATTTATGCCTAAAAATAAATCACAAAGGGGAAAATGGTTCATCTGTTACATGGAGGTCAGATCCTTTTTCTTAATTCTAAGTTTGATCATGTTATAGGGAACCAAACAAACCTATAAAACTTATCCCATCTTGTTGAAACGCTTATTGGCCTTCCAATGGGTATATGGCTCCAAAAATGACCCCTTTCCCTCCAAAATGGTTTTTCTTCAAGTTCATCAAAGATAACCTTTTTTTGTTTTTGTTGCATTAAGTAAGATTATGGGCATGAAAATAAACATGAAGATTATTTTTATTTTTCCTTGGATGTTGCCAAAGCATCAAATGAGTATGTTGCTCTAGAAATGGCTTAGTAATGGATAAAAACTAGTTTTCTAAATCATATAAACAGTGTGATAGTGAAAATTGAAGATGCACACCACATCACACTAAATTTTATTTTTGGAATATTTCTTTAGATTATCATAAAGGTTTACAAAAACTCTAAACCTTCATTGTGCCCCATTATGTTAAATTCTTAGCTTGGTGACTTCCTTGGTGCTCAAAGGTGAAGTTCAAACATTGGAATTGATCACCATTTTATTGAATAATGTAAACATATTTTTGGTGATGCGAGATTGTCAACTTCACCTAGATACTCTTGTTTATTGCCTAATCGTATTTTAACTACAGTTCTTGCTTCATCACATTTAATTTATTTAGCTTTTCCTTACCATCTAATACAACCCCAAATATAGTGAGGTCCTTCACCTTCTATCCCCTTGGAGATTGTGTGTAGATTTTCTTTATAAAACCATTAAAAACACCTGTGCACATGGCCTTTATCTATAGTCCTAGATCACTTTGTGGATTGACATCTTATGTGTATGTTGGATGTAGAGTGATCTTCTACTTTTCCTATTTTAGAGGACCCTTATGTTAAAGACTTAATTTAGGTTTACATACAAATAGAAGAAACCTTAAGTAGACCAAATTTGGAGACTCTAAAGACTTAGTATTTCTTATTAGCACAACTTTTATTCTTGAAATCTTCAAGACCTTTATTACTAACTTTTCTTCTTCAAGTGTAAGCTCCTTTAACTATAAATCCTCTTCTTCTTCCTAAGTGGTAATTGTGAGTGCAAATAACATGAACATATTTGTTGATTTTTTATAAATGTTAGAGGAAAAATTATAAATATGCTTCATATCCACAGATGCCAAAACTTAGTTTTAGATGATGTCATTGTCCTAATAGATGACATACAAAGAAATTAGAATAAATCGGTATGCCATCAATTATTGATACAAGAGCATATCTTGCGAAGGCCATAAATTTTGAATTAAGGTCTCATTTGAGCCATTTGTTTTTTCAAATAAAGATCTCATAGATCTTCATTCAACCATAAGTCGTGTTAGCACTTAGTGATCATTTCAACAAACTTTTGGGGTGGAAATCAACCATTTAAAGGTTGAATTTTACATTTTAATTTTAATTTCCATATTTTTAAAATTTTATAGATTTAATATTTTTTATATGGACATGATCTTGAGTTTCAAATCACCCTCAAGTTTTATTTAGACATTTAGATAACAAGGGATAACTCGTATGCCCCTTAGAGCTTGCATGCAAAAATTACTAAAATAGTAGCTACTAAAAATAAGTTTGGTTAACTCTAAGATATTTTTTTGCTTTTATTAGTTTTTTAGTTGTATGTGATAACTCAATCTTCGAATTTTGATTTATTTAAAGACTCTTATATATTGCTTAAAATAATAAT
Organism: Torreya grandis; assembly: GCA_037957365.1. Lineage (NCBI taxonomy): Eukaryota > Viridiplantae > Streptophyta > Pinopsida > Cupressales > Taxaceae > Torreya > Torreya grandis. The sequence continues at coordinate 8,076,235 of JARHVA010000055.1, forward strand.
GAATAATTATAATTGATTTTTTAGGTACTAAAAAATTCTCTTTACTCTTATTATGGATTTTGGAAGTGTTGTGTGTTTTTTAATTCATCAACTTTAAACCAAAACAAGAGGTGATAAATGATGTCATTGGCAAGTCGATGAGGTAGGATATATTAAAATATCTAAATAGAGTTAAGAATCATGTTATTTGCCACAAGACAAATACCCATAATACATGCATAATTAATTATTATGAAATTTTAAAAACAAAATAACACATATTTATCTAAATATTGTAGCTACCTATTTAGATTAAGAGCATTGGTCTAAATCTGCTAGTATAACAACCCTTATCCACAATATGCCTCACCCACTAACTCTTTATGTTCTTATATAGATAAGAGAGGAGGATAGGGTTGGTGTTAGGATTTTGGAGAGTAGTTAAAAATATAATAAGACAAATCTATTATTATTATAAGTCAATTAAGTATTTACTTAATTGATAATTTATCTAATCTTGAGTTATTGATAAGTATGCACTAACTAGTGCCTACCCAAAAATTACAAATGCATCTTAAAACTATACAATAATGTATGAGTAATTAAATACAATAGTATCCCCCCTTAAGATGTATTCGATGAAGGAAGGACAAATAAATCACTAAACTATCCCCCTTGGATGGCACCTTTCTGCACTCCCAATTATTCCCTGAGATAACAAAATTGGGCCTCAAATAAGAGTTTTTTGAAGATGTTTACAACTTGATAATCTATTCAAAAAAATTTTAAGATCAATGACTTTATCCTGTATCAATTATCGAATATAATGTATGTGGATCTCAATGTGATTTATGCATTGTTGATTTATTGGGTTGTGTGAAATGTGGTTAACACTCTAATTATTGCACCAAAGTGGTGTGGGTTGGGTCTATAGAAATCCAACTTTTACAAGTAAGTGTTGAATCCAAACTAACTCATAGTTGGAAATGATAGATCCACTATACATAGTTTCAATTTACTTCTTGTAAGACCAAGTTATGGAACCTATCCCAAAATGATAGGTGTATCATGTGATTGTCTAGATCTCCTGCTTAATCACTATCTATGTAATTTATAGATGATGTGTTCCCACCATGAGTGTAATCATAAATTGAGGATTTTACTCATGATTTATACTCAATCCCGTGGTTAATAATACTATGAAGATAATTTAGAATGTGTTTTGTAGCTTGCCAATGGCTTTCATGGGGGTCTTGACAACTCAATGTGATACCAAGTTCATAGTAAATGAAAGATTAGGATGGGTATGAGTCAAGTACAAAAGACTTCCCACCAATTTATTATAGAGTGTACCATCAACTAAAGGAGAAAAACACTTGGTAGAAGAAATCTTGACTCTAGATTGATAAGGAGTCCATGCAGACTTGCAACATTTCATGTTGAAGTAGTTGAGTGTGTCTTGAGCATACTTGGAATTTGAGGACCAAAGAAACAATGCAACAAGCCCAAGTCAATCATCTCAAAATACTTTATTATCTAAGATTTCAAATCATGAATCTATTTGGTGGAACTCTCTATGATGATTAAGTCATCAACATAGAGGACCAAAATTAGGAGTTTCCCATCTAGTTTCTTGATGTAGACTATGGATTCAAAGGGAATCCATGTAAATACATAGTTGATTAATAATGTGTCAATATTTTCATACCAAGCTAGAGAAAACTATTTTAAATTGTACAAGGATTTTTTCAATTTGCATACAAAGCTAGAGTTTTCATTACTTATAGACCTAGGAGGTTAGGACATGTAGATTTATTCCTACAAGTCTCCATGTGAAAAGGCATTTTTGATGTCTATATTATGGACTTCCCATCACTGTGTTGCATTCAAGGAGAGTATTAACCTGATTGAATTCATCTTGATAATTGGATCAAATGTTCATGGTATTCAATAATTTTAATTTGTGAAAAAAATTTGCTACAAGTCAGGATTTGTATTTTTCAACAGACCAATTTGATTCATACTTAGTGTGTTGAACCCACTTACACCTTACTATTTTTCTTCCTTTTTCTAGTGGAACCAAGTCCAAACTTTTGTTTTTCTTAAAAAAAATAAGCTCTTCTACCATAGTAGCTCGCCATTCAAAATGTTTAGAAGCTTGATGATAAGTCTTTGGATCTTGTATCACTGAAAATTGTGCCAAATCTGCAACACCATATAGATGTCATGATCTCATCTTGCTTGGATCTCTTAGATCCCTTGCTAATGTGTCAACATCATTTCAAATTGTACATACCCATTTGGGTAGAAGTTACATGTTAATTATGCAGGTGTATTATGAATGTATTCTGACATTGAAAATGGAGGTGTTGGTTGTAGACATTCCTTTTCGACCACTTCCATGTCTAAATGGACTTTAGACCAATTTAAGTAAACTATGCAAATTAAGCCTAAAAATCACTGAACGTCCCAAATTAATCTACATATTAATTATAGGTGCTCAGAATTACATCAAGGCTTCCCTATTTGGGTTAATACCATATACACAACCATAACCTCTCATGAATTCATCCCCAATCATCTTGTAACCTAAAAAAATGACATTTTTGACTAATTAAATGGGGCACTTAATCCAATTCTTAAAATTACCAAAAGACTAAGCATAATTAATTAACCAAGTAAATCAAATTAAATGCTTAAGTGAAAAATCCATGTGGATTTAATTAATATATAATTTTTAAAAATGAATTTTGAACAAATATCAAGGAATATGAGGTCATGATGATGGCATCATCCTCAAAGCCAATAATTATAAAATGTCAACATATATGTCATAAAAAATAAAAATGTTGAGCCATGCCTTCATAAATGCATAATTAAAGCCATCATTAATTGTATTTGGATTTCCAACCTTAACCCTAACTTAACCACACATGATTTAGAGTTAGTTGGAAAACTATAAATACAAGTGTCATAACCGTTCTTAACAAAAGATTTTGTGTGCAAACAAATAGTGCCAACTTATTGCTAGAAGGCTTCATTGCCAACATAAGACAAGAGATAATTACCAAGGGGACAAGAGGAGGTGCTGCCCACAAAGCATTGACATCATCAAAGACCACTTGTTTATAATACCGATCACAAGCCTTCTCTCACAATGATTACAAGATGGAGTCATTCTAGGAAGGTAAATGGTGTTTTTGTCTTATATTGATAATTTTTTTTGTTTTGTTATCATTGCTCACCCTAGCACTTAGGCTGAGAATGCTAGTTATCATTAATTGTTTTGTTATATCCACTAATAAGAGATTTGTAACATTGTCTTCATAATCCTATGTTAAATATTGGCATGCTTGATATGACTACGCACCCTACATTCATCCTAGAAGTACTTTGGGACTCTTCAAAATAAATAAAAAAGGTCATTAATGGCCTTATTTTTATTTTTTTTGCCTAAAATTACCATGTCTAATGAAAGCTTTTGTGTGAAAATAAATAATGTCAAATTATTGCTAGAAATTTTCATTGCCAACACAATCCAAGAGCCAATTACCAAGGGGACAAGAGGAGCTACTGCCCATAAAGCATTGGCATCATCAAAGACCACTTGCTCATAATACCGATCACAAGCCTTATCTTACACCAATTTCAATATGTATTCATTCTAAGAAGGTAAATGGTGTTTTTGTCTTTAACTAGTAGATTTATTTGTTTTGTTATCATTGATCACCCTAATACTTAGGCTTAAAAAGTTAGTTTTCATTGATATTTTTGGTTTATACACTAACAAGAGATTTATAACATTGTCTTTTTAATCCTGAGTTACATATTGGCATGCTTGGTGGGATTACGCACCCCGCATTCATTCTAAGAGTACTTTGGGACTCTTCAAAATTTTAAAAAAATCTCATTAATGGCCTTATTTTTAGCATTTTTTTTGCCTAAAATCACCATGTTTTTTATTTTTCTATGTATCAATGACTTCATCCCCGACAATGGAAAATTCATCTCTATTGTTCTGCTAATTGATGAAATCATATATGTTCTCTTATGTTTCTTCTCAAATTTTACCCATTAGCGAAATTGTTCACTATTTTAGTGAATTTGTCTTGGATTTCAGTGAAATTGTCATAAATTTCAATGAATTTTTTCTCTGTCAAACATAATCCATTTCCTAAGTTTTGGAAAAAATGTTCACACTACCTTCTTGGTTGTGCTATCTTATTATTCGGTGAAAACATTTTGCATTTTCAGTGAAACCATCTAAAATTTTAGTGAAATTGTTCACATATTGGTAAAATCATTCCATGTTCGATTTTCTACCCATTGGTGAATTTACTTTATTTTCATTGAAATTATCACTCTATTTAGTGAATTTATCATAATTAGCAAAACCATATTTGATAATAAGTGAAATTATCATTGTAATTGGTGAAATTATCTTTGTCTACTTTTTTGTTTGTTGTCTATTTTCTATGTAGGTTCCTAAAACAATGAAAAGGTCTACATATTGGTGAAATTATCTCTGTGTAAAAACCTAAAACTTCAAAAATTCAATTTTTTTCTTTACTCTTGTAAATTAACCAACAAAAATGAATCCACTAATCATTTGATGCAAGATACAAGGCAAAATAATAATAATAATAATAATAATAATAATAATAATAATAATAATAATAATAATAATAATAAATTTAATGCACTAAACAAGGCCATTTTCACGCTTGTGTTTTGATTTTTCACTTCAAAATTTTCCAATATTTCATTTAGTGTTTAGGTTTTGAATGAAGTATTTTAAGAACATTTCCATTTTGGTGTTTAAAAAATAATTTGTTTTTTGTATTTTCAAATATGCATTTTCCTTTTTAACATCATTTGGCAAAGTCATTTGTATACTCTCCCTTGTTTAGGGTGTCATAAATGTGACTAAGCTAGTTGTTCATTATAGTCTGGAGTTCAAGTCACATATGCTTTCCCCTCATTTTCTTGAATGAGGGTGACTTAGAATCAAGTTTCTCCCATTTTATGCTTTTTTAGCTTTGTGAGTGGGAGTTAATCACCTCCTTGCAAGTTCTTTAGGGGTGTGTTGACCTGGGGTTTCATCTCCCAACATTGTACCAACCCCACTTATCCAGTGGGGTTTAAAAACTAGGCATGACTTTCAATTAGGTAGTGGCTAAGAATTTAGCTTGCCAAATTGAAAAGATACTCAAAGCATGTGATAATATGGACATTTAAATATTATAGGCAATCAACATATGGAGTGGTTTTGAAAGGGACAAGACCATTCCATAACAAGGTAGATGTTTTGTCATCCAAGTGATAGCATCCAAGTATTTTTAGTACTTGTGGACCATCTAGAAAAGCCAATTCAAAATTTTTAAATTAATTGACCCCACTTATCATGGATTATCCTGCCAATGCCAAGTTGCTTTTGCATTCTAAGTTCCATACCATGTACAAGTTATTGAGAGATAGAGGGTGATAAAAACTTGACTTCATGTACTTTTTTTTTATTGGATTAACAATTAATTCCTCTCAAGAACTGGTATATCGGTGGAAGTTTGGTGGATACTATGCAAACCTTGTGTCATTTATTAAGATAGGAATGTATGTTTGTAGACATCTTATTTTATGTAATTGAGTAAAAAAACCATTCATGCAAACAAACAAGTTCAATACCAAAACACTTGATATATACACCATTCACATTAAGAAGTATTATGCTACTCAAATTTGGTAATACCATTTTCCTTAGACCAAAATTTAAGATGAAATTTGTGCCTTAAATTTTGAAAGATGTTGTTACACTGCCCATTTGAGTCTAGACCATTGCTCATTTGAAAAATCCAAGTCTTTCAAACCAAGTTCAAAATCCATCTTTCAAATTTAAATCTAAAGATGATTGGTTTACATTTGAGTCTTGCCTACAACTTAGGCTTGAGTTGTTCACCTTTTGTGTTTAGATTATGTAACTTAGATCAATTTTTAGTTTGGTTGAAAGACCTTTTCCTAGCTTGAGTTCCCTTTTGGATCGAGACCATGCTTTAACTTGTTTCTAAGTTCTACATAGACCATGTGTGTCTTTTATTTTAAATCAATACCCTTAGACTTAAGCTTAAATTCAATACCATGCCTAGACCAAGTTTGTTTTCGAGACCAATTTCATGTGCATACACTAAGTTTGTTTCAAAGACCTAGTTAAAATTTTCACATGCGAAGACCAATTTCATATGCCTAGACCAAGTTTGTTTTAAATACCTAGTTAAAAGTTTTACGTGCCAAAACCAATTTCATATACCTAGGACAAGTTTGTTTCAAAGACCTAGTTAAAAGTTTCACATGCCAAGACCAATTTCATATGCCTAAACCAGGTTTTTTCCAAGACCAATTTCATGTGCCTAGACTAAGTTCTCTTTTGCCTAAGACCAAGTTTATTTTCAAAACCTAGTTAAAATTTCATGAGCCTAGAACTAGACCTTAGTTTGTTTTCCATATAGTTCAAATATCATGTGCCAAGTTCCAATATTCAAGTTTTCTTAGACTTTTTGCTAAAACCAAAATCAAAGTTTTTCATTTTCAGACCATTTATTCCAAAGACCTAGACTATTTTAGTGATAAGTTTAGACCATGTTTCAGTTGTTGATTTTTAAAGGAGAGATCATTGCAAGCCAAGTTCTAAAGTTTGAAACATTAGACCAACCATTCTTAAAGGCAAGCAACATGGATTTAACCATGCATTAATAAACATGTAGTAGAGATATATATAGTGTGCATTATGAGAAAATTGTTACAAGTGACCCCTTTGACTATGAGCCCTATGGTGATAATGTAGTGTATGAGACAGAGTTGTATCCCACATAAATGTCCCCTAACATAGGGTAGGAACATGATCGACTCATGCAATACCTCACAAACACACCTTCTAATTCAGGGAAAGAACATGACCCATTTTCAAAATACCCTACCACCATGCCACTTAGTATGTAAATAATTCAACAATAACAAGCATATTATGTGAACACATTGTCTAGTGTTAGTTATGATCCATACTTGTTTGATTTCCATATTTTAAATCATAAATATGAGATTATAATTAGAGAAATAAAATTAGGTGTAAAATTCCCATCATATTTTCCATAAGAAAGTCTACCTTGCCTAGTTAGGGCACCTATTCACACGCCCCTCATCCAAAAATTTGAGCAGCCCTGTACAAGTCAAAATCAAGCCCTTATACCAATCCTAACCAGGAACTTATTACATTTGTTAATGGAAAATTTCAAAGTGTTGACCAATTTACACAAGTGTAACAGGGCTACCAAACCTACCTTGATCTAGAGAGAAACTTTAATGCTATGACTATTTAAAAAATTCCACTTATCAAGTTGGATCCATCAAGTGCACTACAAACTAGTTTGGTGAGTTATTCCAATGTACATATAGATCCATTTATTCAAGCCAAGTCACTTGCATACATGTTTAATGTTCTTCTAAATGAATAAAAATTAGTGGATTCTTTAAGAACCCCTTTCCAAACTGTAACAGATAACACACATGTGTTTTCTAATCCACACCAAGTATAATCCAATGTATCAAGGAACACCCCACCCAAAAATTACAAACATATACCCAATTCAAGTACATCAATGGGATAATAATAATAATAATAATAATAATAATAATAATAATAATAATAATAATAATAATAATAATAATAATAATAGTAATAATAATAATAATAATAATAATAATAATAATAATAGGGGGAGGTACATGTAGCTCACAATAGAAGACTATCCCTCCATGACTATTTGCTTCCTCAAATGTACAACAAGGAGTAAACAATCAACCACCAATGAATACCTCTCCACAATAGGTGGTAAAAAACATTCCACCTCAGTAGGTTTAGACCAACACACCACCATAATAAGTGGTAAACCAACCTCTTCAAATATTTTATAAATAACAACATCAAGTGCCTAACCAACAATAAGTTCCTAGCTAAAAAAAAGTGCCAAGCCAATAAAAAATGCCTAGCTAACAACAAGTGTCAATCCAAGAACAAGTGCCTAGCCAAAAATAAATGCCAAACCAAAAACAAATGTCTATCCAGCAATAAGTGCCAAGCCAATAATAAGTGCCAAGATAATAAAAAGTGCCTAACCAACAATAAATATTTAACCAACAACAAGTGCCTAATATCTAATGAATGTCTACTAGGCAATAATTAACTCAAACACAACATATACCTTATCCACAACACGTGCCTAATATGTAGTAATTTTTATAATGGACCTTCAACCAACAACATGTACCTCATATACAATAGGGTTCAACTAACCATCAATAAGTTTTATTCCAAATCCATCACACGTAGTTCATTCCCCAACACCAAATACATCCATTCAATCCATAATTCTATCTAAATCAAAGCCACACTACCAATCCTAACTCCAATGTTTACCAACAAAAAATACCAAATCAACAATATAAACCTAACCAATTAATGTGTATTCCTAGTCGGGTGACCAACCAAGGGAAAATTCTCATTATTCCATTCCTCCATTATACCATGCTCAAGGTAATCCACCTTGAATCATCCAACCCCAACCATCCATACCATCCACATTCCTAGTCCAAAAACTACAACAGGTGAAGGATGTGATTTATGTTCTTTAGATAGGGAAGCAAGTGAATAAATTTAAATTAAATGAAATGTGTTCATACCCTTTCAACATGGACTATATTCAGATACCATTTCCTCCAGGTTTTGAGCCACAAAAGTTTATTAAATACAAAGGAAAAGGTGACCCGAAGGAACATTTGAAGGAATTATATGTTACTTTCCAACCAATGTCCTTTAGCAATATCTATTTGCTCCTTTTTCCTTGCAGTCTAGAGGAGCAAGCCTTGGAGTGGCTATTCCAACTTATGAATAACTCAATGTTTGACTTTGATGACTTTGTTGTAGCTTGGAATTGCACCCTTTATGGGAGAGTTTTTCAGGCTCTCTGACTTCTAGCTACAAGCATGGGAACAACCTTAGGATGTGGGTATCCTATGTTGAGGTTGAACCTCTAGAATTTTTAATGAGGCTAGTTCCTTAGATGCTTCACTTCGAATATTGATTTCCACACTAAAATCTATTATTGGATAATGAAAAAGGATAGGAGGATAATATGAAAGGAAATCTAAGTTAAGGGAGGTGATGCACCAAAAGAAATGATCCACTTAATCGCTTACACAACCTCACAACTAGTTAATTTGCATAAGTATACTAGGCTCACTGGACCATACATGAAATAAAGAGGAATTTCAAAATCCACACCAAGCATCTTTTAATGGTATAAAAAGCTCAAGTTTAGACCTGAAATTAACTTGAAAATACCTAAAAATAGGCAAGAAAGAAGGACAATGGGCATGGAAGAACACTTCTTCACAAAGCCATCATGCACAATCTTGCTCAATGTAATTTTTAGACAAGAGATAGGTAAAAATTAATATTTATTGATTCAAAGGTATTTTACAAAGTGATTTTGGTAGAGTAACTTTATCACCAATTTGGAGATAATTTCTTGGCTCCAAGGCCTCTATTTATAACAAAAAAGGGGGAAGAGAAGATGGGAATGCATGATAAATTGGGAAGGAAACCATAAATTCATAAAACCACCATTATCATCCTCCTCTTGCCATGAAATGTGTCATTCTAGGTTCTTCATAAAATCTCATTGAGCCATTCTTGAATTCAAGTCACTCCCTTGGTGTATTTTGAGAAGCCATGTCACGGCAAGTTGGAACATCGCTTCTTGGTGTGACTGCATCAATCTTTGTATTAAAGATGGCATGGCGACCTTCCCCTTTATGTGTCCTATTAAAAAGGGACATAGGTCTCCATTTGTTGAAAAAATTGGCTGAACCATGTCACTTTTAGGTTAGATGGTCATTTGTTCGGAGCAAGCCATATTGGAGGATGAGAACCTTCATAAATTTCCAGCTACTAGCCACTTAAACTCCCCTTTACATTGATTGGTCATTGGAAGCTACCTCAGATCCTTGACCTACACTATGGATTTTTTTTGTCATAAATGCCTATGGGTCATTGATCTCCCTACTAGATGGATGCCTTTGTGCTACTTAACAACCTCTCATTTATCTGATCATGACTCCCATGCATTGTCAATCCTTATAAAATGCCATTGGACTGAGCTTATTAAGTTAAGCAACATTGGAAACCCGATCTAATCTTTGCTATATAATTTGGGTTTTCAAAGCTACTTGACTTATAAATCTTTTCAAGCTAAGTTATTGAAGAATCCTAATTTACTCTATGTAGAGTAACTTGGGCTTTCTGATCTCTCCAACTTTAAACTTTGTCTGCTCCTTTGCTTATAAAGCTTTTTAAGTAAAGTAATTGGAGAATCTAAATTTACTCTATGCAGAGTAATTTAGGTTCTCTGAGCTTACTTACTCTTCAGACTTTTACTACTTGAAGTCTTCACACTTTTCTTCTTGAAGTCTTCATTTTTTCTGTGGGCTCTTTTGTTCTTCGGCATTTCTCCCACAGGCATTTTGCTTGGTTTCTCCTAGACAATTTTCCTAAAGGAATTCCTTCAAAGCTCCTTGTTCAGATTTGTTTCTTCAGACACTTGGTCTTACATATTTCTCCTTCGAGACTACTTTCTTGAAGCTATCTCTTTTCACCATTTCTCACAGGCAAAATGTTTGCAAGAATTATATTTTTTCCTCAGGCCTATTTCTTTTGAGATCTATTTATCTCAGGAAAATCTCCTGAAAGAATTCCTTAGGATAATTTATCCAAAGGAATTCCTTCAAACTTTTTATCTGAAGCTTTATTCTTGCTCTCTTCCTTCAGAATTTGCCTTTTATCATTTCTTAAAGGAATTCTTTCTGAAGGAATTCCTTCAAAATTTTTCCCTTCAAACTTCTTTTTGTTCCTTCCCTTGAAGGATCTTTCTTTTTCGATTGCCTTTCATATTTTTCAAAATGGACTTTCTCGAAGGGTGAGAGACCCTTTGGGCTTCCTGTATGTCCCTTCAAACTTTTGCAAATAGTCTTCCACTAAGAAAAGTCCCCTTTAGCATTTGAAAATGTTCCTCCTAAAGGGAAAGATACCCTTTAGGAATTTTTAAATGGTCCTCTTTCTTTGGAAATTATCCTTTGAAACAATTGAAAATGACCCCTCAAAACTTTTTCAATGGCATCTTCCAAAGGGTAACATACCCTTTGGACTTTTGTTTTTGTTCCTTTCCTTTAGAATTATTTTCTGTGGATTTTGTAAGGACTCTCTTGAAGGGTAAGGGAGCCTTTGAGCTTCTAGAAATGGTATTTTTTGAAGGGAAATATACCCTTCAAAATATTTGAAATGGCCTTCTCAAAGCTCAAAAGAACCTTTGACAAACTTGAAACTGTCCATTTGTAGAAGGAAATACCCTTTAGATTTGTTAATGACCCTTAGATTATTCTTTGGAGAATACTTATCCTTTCGAGAAACTGAGAAGCACTTTTAAATACCAAATCAGGATTTTTATGTCTCATTACTTGCAACTTAAAAAGTCACTCGCTTCTAGAAACCCAATTTGTACTGCCCATGACCAATTTAGGGCTTTTGGAGCTTCTTACTTTGGGTTTCTCATTACTGATTACTCATGAAGTGAAAAGGATGTGTTGCCTTAGAAACCTGAAGTTGTCCCCTTTGGAAAACCTGAAGACTTATCAATGAGATAACTCAAAGCCTTCTATTCAAGACCATTTCGGGTCCTTAACACCTTATTACTTACTACTTCAAAGTTTTATAACTCTACAACTTATAAAGCTATTTAAGTCATGGGCTATCAAAAATCCACATTCTTCTAAAGACTCACCATTTCCTATTTGAAAGTCTATCTTCTCATACTTAGGAAAACAATGGTATGTGGCCCAAGAAATGGCCAACATTTTTGGTGACTCGCAAGGAAGCATGCCTACTATGCTTTGAATAACCTAACTCATTTGCTTCATTTGATCCATTGGGCATGGAGTCACTACTTTTGTACAAGGCTAGATCTATTTGGAAATTTCCCTTAAAGCAACAAGAACAACCTAAATGAAACAAACTATGCCCAAGGCACTTAGAGAAGGGAAAACACTCAACTGAAATGGATGTGCACAAGGCACTTTAGAAGAAAACATGAAAAAACTAAATGAAATGTATAAAAACATATACAATGGCTGAAAACTCTTAATAGTAGGGATTTAGATGAATCCTAGTGAATGGGATGGGTAATACCTCTCCATATAATTGGGTGAGCTGGAAGGCATTATGTTATTTGCATTCATGGATCAAATAAGGACCACTCTATAAGTTATCAAACTTGGTATGGTTGCCTAGTTTGGCCCTATTTAAATCCCATTTAAGGACTAGGTATCCCTCCTTGAAGTCCCTTACCATGGATCTCTTGTCAAAAGATTTATTTACTTGAACTTGATGTGACTCTAACATCTTCATTGCAAGGTCTCTTATCTCCTCAAGTTCTGTGAGTTTTGCCAATCTCACATTCATGGGTTCATCTTCCAATAGATCCAAATTATGTTCTAGTTCAAATGCAGGAAACTCATGAGAAATGGGTAACTTGACCTCCATTCCATATAATAGAACATATGGAGAATTGCCAAAAATAGCTTTAGGAGTTACCCTGTCAGCCCACAAGGCTATCTTTAAATTAGTGTGCCACATCCTCTAGTTCTCCTCCATAGTCTTCCTAATGATCCTTAGCAAATTTTTATTTAAGGACTCAACCAACCCATTTCCTTGAGGATAATAATTGGAGGAAATGATAAGGTAGATGCCCATCTTGAGAACCCATTCACTTGTTTTTAGACTGAGAAAAGCTAATGCATTGTCAAAGATGATAGTGGATGGAACACCAAACCTAGTCATGATGTTGTCATAAAAATCTAAGACTAGAATTTTATTGGTTTACTTTAATGTAATGGATTCTACCCATCTGGTCAAGTAATCAGTTGTGATAAGCACCCACTTATGCCCTGCACTTGACGGAGGGTTGATCACTTTAATGAAATCCAAACCACATTGCATGAATGGTTGCTCTACCTGAAATGGGTTGAGAGGAAAAGCTGTCAATTTTGCTTACCCATAAAGAGAGTGTATTTTTGAAACTTCCTCACCCATGCATACACATTTTTGAATAGGTTAGGCTAATAATAACCAGCCCTCATTATATTTTTTGTTTTAGTCCTTGGTGCAAAATGACACCCTGCAGGTCCATCATGGAAATGCTCCAAAATCTTGGCTACTTTTTCATTATCTATGCACCTTAGGAGCACTCCATTGAGGTCATTTCTGAATAAAATAATATCAACCAATGCATAAGGTATGGACTAAAGTCTGAAATACCTTCTTTTTTATTTATCCATACCTTGAGGGCACTCACCTGTTAGCAGAAAATGCATCATATCATGGAGCCAACTAATGTGAGGTGGAGGTGCATTTGTTTGTGGGTTATCTTATGTTACCAAGATGACATCTTCATCTTCATGAAGGTCATCAACCATATTCTCACACAAACCTTTACCTCTTACTAGCTTAGTGATCTTGATCTCTATGTCATACTCCATGACCTTGGTAATCCAACCAACTCTCTTTTCATTCAAGTCTTTATTAAGAAGGAAGTCTCTCACTCTAGGATGAGACACCATACGATAGATTTTACTATTGGAGAGCATTGGCTTGAACCTTTTGAGGCTTCTTATTGTGGTAAGGACTTGATTTTATATAAAAGTATACCTCACCTCATACTCGTCAAGCCCCTGACTGAAAAATGCTATTGGCTACTCAAGTCCTTTACCATTCTTTTGCATTAGCATAGCTGATATATTATCAATATTGTAAAAAGCATACAATATGAAATCCCTTGAGAAATTAGGATTCATGAGTGTTGGTGCTTGAGCAATGGCTTGCTTGATACCCTCAAATGTTGATTTATCTTCATTTAATCAAGTGAACACTTAGTTCTTCTTTAGCATAGTAGTGATGGATTTGACCAAGTTTTCAAAGTTTATTTTCCTAAGGAAACTTTGGAGTCCCTTCTTATTTTGGGTAAGGATAAGGACAAGATGACACTTATTCTATCAGGATCAATGGACAACCCTTCCTTTAAAACAACATGGGCCAACAGCTTGCCTTCATGGATGGAAAACACACATTTCTTGGGATTCAATTAGATCCCATACTCCCTACATCTCTCAAAAATTAGCCTTAGGTGGTCCATGTGTTCACTGGCATTCTTAGAGAAAATTGTGATATCATCCAAGTATACTAGCACCATTTGATTTAACAACCCTTGGAAAGCCATTTCCATGTCTCTTTAAAAAGTTACACCAGTGTTTGATAAACCAAAGGGCATCTTTTGGTATGCATAGGTGCCCCATTTGGTGGTGAAGGTAGTCTTGTACCAATCCTCCTCTTTTACCCATACTTGGTTATAGCTTGAATATTCATCCAACAGAGAAAAATGTTCTGAAATTGTAACTACTTGGAGAAGTTATTCTATGGATGGTAGAGGGTAGTGATCCTTCAAGGAGACTTTATTCAAATCTCTACAGTTAACACACAACCTAATCTCCCCACTATTCTTTTTTACAGGCACCAAATTGGCTACCCATAATGAGTGTTTAATGGGAAATATGATCTTAGATTCAATCAATTTGGTTAGCTCTTTCCTCGTAAAATATTCTATCTTGGGGTTGATGGGCCTTTGATTTTGTCTTACATGCTTAGTGTTAACCTCCAATTCTATGGTATGATGGGCTAACTTCAAATCAAAACCTTTTAGGTCGCTTTATTCCCAAGCAAAAATGTCTACATATTCCTGGGAAAGTGCTATGAAAGTGTGCCTCTTAGCCTTGTTGCTTACCTTACTGAGCTTGAAAAGCTTATCCTTGAAGATGAGGGTTCTCCCATATTTTTATTCATTGGTATATATTATTGCCTTTTATTTTCTCATATGGTCCCCCTCACAGAAAAGGCCTTCAAGTTTAACTAGCCCCTTAGGAAGTTTGTTTGAACTTAGTTAAATAATTTGATCCTCATATTGATGATGCAATTTACCTTGATTGGCAAAGGAGAACTCAGCTTCTTGATATAAGAAACAATAAATTTTCTTATCACTTTTTAAAACCTTCTAGTGGGCTTCATTATCTAGTACTGATGGCCTCACCACCACCTTGACATGTGGCTAAACCTTGGATTCTTTTAGCTCACTTGGAATGTCAAACTAAGCTTCCATGGTTGCTAACCTGTCAACATATAGTTCTAATTTCTTGGGATAGCTTGAATGTCAAAGGCTTAAAAATATTTAATTAAGTCACACACTCTATTTTTATAGGACCTCATCAAAGGATTCTTTGTAATGTTCAAGCCTCTGACCTGGTTCACTACGAGCTTGTTGTCCCCATATGCTTGCAACATTTTGATTATTCTTTTGTTGACCCATTGAAGGCCATGGATCAAGCCTTCATATTATACTACATTTGAAGATCAACTAAAATGGAACCTATAGGAAGAGAAAAGATTATTACCTAAAGGGGAAACAAACATTACCCCAACACCTACACCATTTTTTCTCCTTGAGCCATCAAAGAACAACTTCCACATACTATTGGGGTTTTCTTTAGGTCTAATGAGGGAAGGCATGAGTTGATTCTCTTCATGTAGTAAATAAACATCCATGTCTCTTTCCTCAACACCTTCCAAAGGGTTGATAAATTGATTATCTCTCCATAGATCATCTAAGCACAAGTCTAGAACCTCTTCAAGAGAGTGTTCAACTCTTGACCAATTGTAAACTCATCCTCATCAAGGATAGTACAATTGATGTTTATGATATCTGGATGATGGGGTTGAATTTGGAATTGTGCCATGGGTTCAACCTTGATTGAGACTTTAGTATCATACCTTGTTATAAATGCCATGTAAGACCAATCTATTACAAGATAACCCTTAATTTTGGCTATGAATTATCTAGAAAGACACAATGCAAAGTGGGGAATGATATCAAGGATTAGCACATCGTGTACAACCAAAACACTAGGATGAGCATGCAGGGTTAAGCTCAAATCCTTGATGATACTTGATAGCTTTGTGGAAGAACTATCAAATTTAAATACTCCCTTGGTATGTGGCTCATATTTAATATTCAGCTCATAAGCTATAGACTTTGGCATGACTGAGGTGCTAGCCCCACTATCTACCAAGAAATTATGCACCAAGGAATCATTGATGATTAATGAAATGTAGAATGGAGGGAGCTTGGTTACATTACTTAACCTTTCTCCCAAAGGATTGGCTACATTAGTGAAGACCTCAACTTCCTTGCTTGGTTGTTTACCTATATCTTTCATAACACTCATCTTGGACAAACATTCCTAAAGGATGTCTGCTTGGTTGGGCATGGAAAGCATGTCCCACATTGGTACATTCACATTGGATTTATTTATTTTCTCTACAACATTAATTGCATACCATGTGCCTTTGCTTGGGTTTTGGGAGCTATTACTATTGGCTTTGTTAATGAAGGAACAGTGACAAGAGGTTCTTTGAAAGCTTCTTGATTGTCACCCATATTCCTTCTCTTAAATATTGTGTTTTTTGAGACTGGGACGTGAGCTAGACTAGGGATGCCCTACTAATTGGATGCATAACACTCCTCTTGTTCACTAATGACCATTATGGCCTTTGATTAGTTTGACACCTGATTTGAGCCTTGTTCTTATGGAGGCTACTCGTACTTTGTCATCATGGGAACCTATGTGCCTTGGGCCATAAGAGCTTAGTTGTACCCATAAGCAAAAACCTATTTCCATTGGTCATTGAATGCCTAGTTAGAGCCATTAATTGGGATAATGGATTTCCAAAAATAATGATTTCAAGGCATTGTCCCTTTCGCCTCATGAGCCATATTGTTTTGAACTGAAATTAAGGAATTAGAAGGGCAAGTAGCATTTGGATTATAATTATGCTATCTAGCATAGTTAGGTTGCCCCTGTCCTTGTAAATTTCCTTTTTAGGGTGGCCTATTTGCTTGATAAGGCTATTTCTAAGGCTGGTAGGAGATTTATATGGCTTGTTGTAAGCTTTTTGCCTCTTAACATTGACCACATCATTCCCCAAATATTGGAGCATGCTTTTCAATTCTATGTAATTATTTTACTCTTGGGAGTTGCTGGATCTACTAGTGGAGGCCTCCTCTTCCTTTGGTGAAGGCAAAACAATAATCATTGGAGTTGGAATTATAACATCAAGTGGAGGAATGATTGTAGGAGGTGGTATCATCTCAAGGATAAGAGGAATTGGGGGTTTGGGAGTAAGCTTGCCCGCCTAAACCAGGAATTTTGTTGCTTTAATGGCCACCTCATATGCATCTAGTTGTATGTCCCCTCCCATGGATTGGATCATTATGGCTATATCACTATATAGATCCTTTAAATAATATAAGAAATCAATGTTTGGGGATGGTCTAATAGTGGCTATAATTCTTTCCCAAGCCTTCTGGAATATCAACTTGAAGTCTTGCGTGACTTCATGGGGAGTTCTCTTGATTATGGTCAACTATTCTACAAGTGATAGATGATCACTCTTATCTGCAAACCTCTTACACAAGGTTGTTCGCATCTAGTCACATGATTGGATATATTTAGGAGCTATACCCCTATACTAATCCAATGCCTTTCCCTTGAAAGATACAACCAATATCCTAACAGCTACATTTTCTATTGTGACATTATGGATGTTACAAAAATTAGCTATGTCTATTATGTGTTTAGTAGGAGTTACAACTTGGTCTTCTGTGTAATATGGAACACTTTTGAGGGCTGATACCAGCATAGGGTCATACTAAGGAAAGTTTAAAGGACTTTGGCCATTGAAACCCATAAAATCTCTTTGGAGAATCATAGTAGAAAGAGGGGCTAACATGGATCTTCTTGTGTAGGTATGCCTTATGACTAGTTTAGGAAGAGGATGCCCTACGTATGGATGAGTATGGCCTAACCTTAACCTCCTTGCTAAGTTTAAAGGAAATTTGATGAATTCAAAAGTAAAACCTCTAGTTGTGATCTTGTATTTACTTTTCACATGAAAAATGGCTACTGCTCTACCACTAGATAACTGGGTGTTCCTTGGAGTCACTAGATGATGGAAGATGAAAGCTACCACTATTGTAAATTGATTAGAACAACATCAAACTTGAGCAATCTTCCATAAAAAAAATGAAAATGGTACTGAGTCCCACCGAGCATGCCAAAACTATTGTAGCTTGGAATTGTACCCTTTGTGGGAGAGTCTTTTAGGCTCTCTCACTTCCAGCTACAAGCATGGGAACAACCTCAAGATGTGGGTATCCTATGTTGATGTTGAACCTCTAGGATTTTTATTGAGGCTATTTCTCAGATGCTTCACTTCAAATCTTGATTCCTAAACTAAAATCTATTATT
This sequence comes from Torreya grandis, assembly GCA_037957365.1. Classification (NCBI taxonomy): domain Eukaryota; kingdom Viridiplantae; phylum Streptophyta; class Pinopsida; order Cupressales; family Taxaceae; genus Torreya; species Torreya grandis. The sequence continues at coordinate 8,094,724 of JARHVA010000055.1, forward strand.
GGCTAAGGAAAAGGGATATGAGGATAACATGAAAGAAAATATAAGCTAAGGGAGGTGATGCACCAAAATAAATGATCCACTTAGTCTGGGAATCAACACTAATTTATCATAAGATAATTTTTTCTTACACAACCTCACAACCAGTTAATTTACATAAGTATTTCATAAACTAGGCTCACTAGACCATACATGAAGCAAAGAAAAATTTCAAAATACACAACAAGCATCCATTAACGGTGGAAAGAACTCAAGTATAGACCTAAAATTAATTTGAAAACACCAAAAAAGAGGCAAAAAATAAGGACAATAGGCATGGAAGAACACTTCTTCACAAAGCCATCATGCACAAGCTTGCTCAATAAAATTTTTAGTTAAGAGATAGGTAAAAATTAATATTTATTGTTTTAAAAGTTCTTTTATAAAGTGATTTTGGTAGAGTAACTTTATTTCCAGTCTAGAGACAATTTATTGGCTCTAAGGCCTCTATTTATAATAGAAAAGAGGGAAGAGAAGATGGGATTATGTGAAAATTTGGGAAGGAAACCATAAATTCTTGAAACCACCATCATCATCCTCCTTTTGACACAAAATGCACCATTCTAGGTTCACTACACAATCTCCTTGAGCCATTCCTGCATTCAAGTTACTCCCTTGGTGGATTTTGAATAGCCATGTCATGGGTAGCTCGAACGTCACTTCTTGGTGTGACTACATGGATCTTTGTATTAAAGATGGCATGGCAACCTTCCCCTTTACATGTCCTGTTGAAAAGGGATATATGTCTCCATGTGTTGAAAAAATTGGCTGAACCATGTCACTTTTATGTTGGATGGTCATTTGTTAGGAGTGAGCCATATTGAAGGATGAGAACCTTCATAAATTCCTAGCTACCAGTCACTTGGACTCCCCTTTGCATTGATTAGTTGTTGGAAGCTACCTCGAATCCTTAACCTATGCTATGGATTTTTTTTTCATGGATGCCTATGGATCATTGATCTCCCTACCAATTAGATGCCTTTATGCCACTTGGAAGCCTCTCATTTATCTGATCATGACTCCTATGCACTGTTGATCCTTAGAAAATGCCATTCGGCTGAGCTTATTAAGTTAAGCAATAATGGAAACCTAATCTACTCTTGGCTATGTAATTTGGGTTTTAAAAACTACTTGACTTATAAAGATTTTTAAGCTAAGTCTTTGAAGAATCCCAATTTACTCTATGCAGAGTAACTTAGGCTTTCTGATCTCTCCAAATTCAGACTCTGTCTACTCCTTTTCTTATAAAGCTTTTTATGTAAAGTACTTGGAGAATCCTAATTTACTCTATATAGAGTAATTCAGGATCTTTGAGCTTGCTTATTCTTCAGACTTTTGCTACTTGAAGTCTTCAAAATTTTCTTCCTGAAGTCTTCATTATTTCTATGGGATCCTTTATTCTTTGACATTTCTCCCATGGGTGGTTTACTTGGTTTCTCTTAGATAATTTTCTTGAAGGAATTCCTTCAGAGATCCTTGTTTGGGTTTTTTTCTTTGGACACTTGGTCTCACATCTTTCTCCTTTGGGACTTTAATTTCTTGAAGATATCTCTTTTCACAATTTCTTGTAGTCAAAATGTCCACGGGAATTGTATTTTTTCCTCAGGTATATTTCTTTCAGATCTATTTGTCTCGAGCAAATCTCCCAAAGGAATTCCTTGGGATAAATTGTCTGAAGGAATTCCTTTGAAATTTTTGTCTGAAGCTTTCTTCTTGCTCTCTTCCTTCAAAATTTGACTTGTATCATTTCTTGAAGGAATTCCTTCAAAAATTTCCCTTTGGACTTCTTTTTATTCCTTCCCTTGAAGGATATTTCTTTTTTAGTTTCCTTTTATATTTTTTAAAATGGAATTTCCTGAAAAGTGAGAGACCCTTCGGGCTTCTTTATGTCCCTTCAGACTTCTGTAAATGATCTTCCCACTAAGAAAAGTGCCCTTTAGTCTTGAAGGGAAATTTACCCTTTGGGAATTTTGAAATGGTCCTCTTTCTTTGGAAATTATCCTTTAGAATAATTGAAAATGGCCCCTCAAAACTTTATCAATGGCACCTTTCAAAGGGTAACATACCCTTCAAAATTTTGTTTTTATTTGTTTCCTTCATAATTATTTTCTATGAAATTTTTTAAGGACTCTCCCAAAGGGTAAGGGACCTTTTGGGCTTATATAAATGGTCTTTTTTGAAGGTAAATATACCCTTTAGAAAATTTGAAATGGTTCTCTTGAAGCTCAAAAGAGCCTTTGATAAACTTGCAACTATCCACTTAGAGAAGGAAATTCACTTTGGATTTGTCAATGACCCTTGGAGTATTCTTTGGAGAAGACTTTTCCTTTCAAGAACCCGAGAAAGCACCTTTAAAGACCAAATCAATATTTTGATGTCTCATTACTTGTAACGTAGGAAGTCACTCACTTCCAAAAACCTGATTTGTACTGCCCATGACCATTTTGGGGCTTTTAGAGCTTCTTAATTTGGCTTTCTCATTACTAATTACTCATGAAGTGAAAAAGTTATGTTGCTTCAAAAATCCAAAGTTATCTCGTTTGAAAAACCCAAAGACTTCCCAATGAGATAACCTGAAGCCTTCTATTCAAGACCATTTCAGGTCCTTAACACCTTATTACTTACTACTTCAGAATTTTGTAACTCTACAACTTAGAAAGCCATTTAAGTCTTGGGCTTTTGAAAATCCATAGTCTTTTAAAGACTTGTCATTTCTTTCTTGAAATTCTATCTTCTCATACTTAGGAAAAAAATGGTATGTGGGCCAAGAAATGACCAACAGACCTCTCAAGAGAAATTTGTGCAACACTTATCTTATAATATCAAGCAAAATATTACTATGGTGGATTTGGGCTAAGCTCAATAAAGACCTGAAGAGAGTTTCTCAAGATATTTATAGCGATGGAGAGCCCTTGATATCCATTTCACATAATTAACTAGATAAATAGTTGGCAATAATGTTTACCTATAATTTACAAAGTGATATATCCTATCATATGGAGATTTAGTGTGCCCACACTTTTGAGGATATTATTGACAAAGTCCTAAAAATTGAGAAATCCCTTATCAACAAAGGGTTAATCAAGTTGTACATTCCTAACCAAATCCAAAACTAGTACCAAGGTTAAAACTAGAGCTAGAACTAGTAATAAGGCCAAAACTAGAATTAGAACCTAATTCAGATGCTAGCTCATATGAAAACCCTCTTCAAGATCACTCTTGAAGATACTTGTACATCATCTAGTTTGTTTCCTGGCATTGTATCCCTCTTCAAGATCACTCTTGAAGACCAACCACCACAAATCATGTGGTGCACCTCCTATCATCCAAATCACCTACCACATCCGCATCTACAAACCCATGTAGAAAATAACTTGACCCTGCATAGCATGTGCACCTATTACTGGTCCCTCTCAGATACCTAAGAATCCACTGAACTGCCCTCCAGTGCTTCTTTCCTGGATTGGCTCCAAACTTGCTAACAACTCCCATTGCTTGGGAAAACTCAAGTCTAGTACATACCATACACTTAACCTCATTATGTGAATCAGAACACTGTTCATAGAACTGTCCAACCATGGCGTGCTAATCGGTTTCACACAATCATCTAGAGACAAAATCAACCTGTGACCTTCCATGTCCCTAGAACACACTCATGCCAAAGAATTTTGTTGCTCCCAGATTCCTCATGACATACCTCTGAACTAACTTTACCTTTAGTTTAGCAACTCCCTACATATGTGACCCTGCTACAAGCACAACATACAGAAATAGGATAATGTAGCTAATATTATCCAACTTGGTAAAGAGAAACACAATGGTCAAACCTCCATTGTCCTGCAGCTTACTCAAGACCATATACCTAGGCCTTCCATCTCACGTGTCCATTCCCGCTCTTCTTTATCCTAAAAAATCCATTCATCTCTTAGGGATTTCTTCCAATTGGCAACTCCACCCAAAAACTCTCATTTGGTTCTTCTCCAAGGAATCACATCCTTCATCCATGCCAAGCTCCCACTGTTTCCTAGATCTACCTGCTCTGCTTCTTTAATAACTTCTTGGATCTTGACCATCAGTGAGAAACAACTAGTGTAAAGAAGGGAAATAATGAATTTGAGGCTTACTTACCCTTTAAGTCCTCCATATGGGTGCTTGAGACTCCTTGACAGCTTGATGTCCACCCAAAATTCATCTCAGTGACCGATGCCAGTCACATCTCAGTCTGCACCTAATCAACGTCAGTTCCATGTGACTACCTCATCACCAACGTCAATTCACCCTGACCGACGCTGGTGTTTATCTATCTCAAGTCACCGACGTTGAGCTTCACATAGCTGACATCGGTCCCTATCTGGATGCTGACGCTAGTTTTCTAACTAATGTCGGTCTCTGTGTTTTACTTGTGAGCAATGACCTATACCCGTGAGCTCCTTTTGGATCAAAACCCTGTCTAAATCAACCTTGCTCTACTCAGAATTCTTTAGCCCCTTCTATTGATCTCTATCCATCATCTTCTCCTTGAAAACCAAGGCTTTCTTGTTCTTGTCATGAACATCAGATTTCTCAAGAAACGTCACTTTCTTCTTTTGCTTATAGAAACCACGATCCATGCTTTTCAAATCTGAAAGCATACCCTTTGACTCAAGAACATGCATCCCCTTTTTATTCATGTGACCAAGCCTATTAAGCCACATCTTCGAATCTACAACTGAAGTAGATAAACCAGAAGGAGAATCAGTAATACAAGTAGATAGATAAAGCGTACCTACTTTCTTACCTCTTGCTACAACAAGTGCACCCTTGGTAACCTTCCAAGAGTCCACTGTGAGAGTTACTGTGCAACCCTCATCACCCAACTTTCTAACAGAAATCAAATTCCTCTTCAGGACTGGGACATGCATGACCTCCTTCAACACCCATGTGTTACATGTCTGCAATTTCAGCTTTACTTTCCCTTTGCCAACCATTTGACAAGGCTTACCATCCCCTAAATAAATTTCTCCAAAGTCTCCCTGGACATATTCATGAAAAAATTCCCTATTTGGGGATGCATGGAAAGAGGCACCAGAATCTAAAACCCAAGATTCTACTTTATCTAAGGAACATACCAGAGCATCCTATGCAACAAAATCTGCAACATCTACTTCTTCTTCTTCATGTCTTTCATGCTGATCTTCATTCACCCAGCAATCTCTCTTTAGATGCCCTTGCTTTCCACATTTCTAGCAGGTTATTCTGCCATACCTAGACTTGGATCTCCTACCTATCTTTGACCTTGATCTCCCATGCTTGATCTTCTCTCTTTGCTTTCCCCTGCTTTCAACACTCAAAGCATTCCCTGATGATTCACCTGTGCTTTTCCTGCGAATTTTTTCATTTAAGATTACACTCACAACATCATCCAATTTTAAGATTTTTGAAGCAGATGCAGTATTACTAACTGCCATTACCAAACTCTCCCAACTTTCAGGTAATGAGCATAAGATTAAGAGAGCCTTAATTTCATCATCAAAAACAATATTGACTGAATTTAACTAGTTTACTAAACCATGGAAATCACTAAGATGACTATGTATAGATCCACCTTCCAACATTTGCAAATTAAATAATTGCTTCATAAGAAATACCTTATTCAAAGCTGAGGGTTTTTCATATAAATTTGCCAAAGATTCCATCAACTCTACCGTTGTCTTAGCGTGTGATAAGTTGGAAATCATAGACGATGCAAGGCTCAACCTTATAAATCCTAGAGCCTTTAGATCAAGAATGTTCCATTCTTCATCCTTCATATCCAGGGGCTTGCATGCAACCCCACCCAAAGGTAAGTACAAATATTTTTGATACAGATAATCTTCAATTTGCATCCTCCATAATTGATAGTTCTTTCCATTAAACTTCTCCATTCATAGCTTACTTTCTTCTGCCATTGCTATACTTCCACTCAAACAAAAACCCCTGTGAGTAACCTGTAATCAACACACACTAACCAGATCTGATACAACCTGTTAGTAACCCAACCAAAAGCTTTGATACCAATTGATGGGGAACCAAGAATAACAAACTATGATTCCACTTGTCAGGATCTTGCTCCTCAATAAGAGCACAATATGATTACCTTGTATAAGCAACTAAACATGGAATTATACCAGAATGAACAAGTAACTATAATTCACAAATAACACAGAATATGAGAGACAATACACAATCTTGTATTAATACTCATCCAAAAAGAAAATACAATAAAGAAGATGCCACTTCTTCTTCCACCTCTGTGAGGCTTCCCACACACCTCAAGGCTCCCAATAATTCTCAATCAAGAGTTCACTCTCCTACCAAAAATAGTCCCAACACACAACTCAAACACAGAGTTGGTGTTCACCTCCAACCAGTCAGTAATAACCCTGCCAGTACACAAGTACTCAAAGTACTTCAAGTAGATCTCCCATGAACTTGCAACAACCTACAACTCAAATGATCTTACTTATACATGTAGAACTTCTCCCTGATCTTGCAACAACCTGCAGATCACCCTGTTCTTACAATTGGAAGGATCTACCTTACCTTCCTCTATTTTCTCATCATTACAATACATGCCAATGGGTCTATAAATAGATCCCAGACTAAACCATAACTTAGAATCTTAATTTAGACACGCAGCTCAAGACTCAAAATAGCCTTTACATGCAAACAATCAGTTCAACAAACTAACTGTTTGTGCAACGAATAGTTTTGGAACTGCACAGGTGACCGACGTCGGTCTTCTCTGACTGGAGATGATTGATGTCAGATGACTCTTTCTGATTTTGGTTGCCCTTCTATTCACCCCTAATCGATGTCGGTTGGCTTGATCGATGCCAGTGACTGTGACACTCAGCAACTCCTCCATGTCTGTAAATAGTTGAAGCTTTTAGCTCCATAACCTAACACTAAGGCCAAAACTAGAATTAGAACCTAATTCAGATGCTAGCTCATATGAAAACCCAAGATAATAATTTTGAGAAGCCCAAGGTTTATAGTCATGATAAGAACATCATGGGTAATGGATCTACTAAATCGCACTAGGTCAAAATGATACAAACACAATCTACTCAACTAGCTCCACATATGCATCCAATTACACATATACAGACACTCTCACCTCCTCCTTTGAAAATGCATCAACCAAGAAGAGGACCACCTATAAAGATAATTTTCAATGACCTGGGAGAGCCTAATGAATTGATATTTTGGAAACTAGTTGTCATCAATCTGATTAGTTGGCCCATTCTAAAACATTCCCTAAGGTGTTCCTTTCCCTAACTAGTATAAAAAGCATTAGTTTTATTACTACCAACAAGTCAAATGACATTTCATATGTCAGTGTGTGTAATTAAGGCACCTCATTAAAATTATTCTATAGAATGAATAAATAGAGTTAGACAATAGGACCCATACTTCTAATCAAAACCTAGGCATTTATCATAACCCTTTTCCATAACACAATGCCAATAATTAGAATCAACAGTAGTATATACCACCACCAAAGCAATAAAAACAATAATTACAATGACAAACACAACCATAAAATAGTAGGAACCAAGGACAGAATGACCCATCTAACCAAGGGGCTTATTATGCCATCACACATGACTACAACAAAGTTGAAGGCATATAATGGATAGTCATATTGTGATAATTCCATTAACCCAACACCAATAGCAATCAATAATGAACAATACTAAATAATTCCCAACTACCTCCTTGTGTTGATAATCCTCATGTGGTTTATATGGGCAGCCAAACTCATCATTACCTAGGAGTTACCATCCCAGGTACTTATCCCCCTTTTTCTAGTTACAAAGGTCCCCAATCTAGATTGCATAATCTCAACTTAGAAAACTAAAGTAACCATTCTAGGTCCATAGCCTTCCTCTACCAATGAGCCTATCTAAGCACCCATACCAATCATAAATAAGCCAATTAATCATGCCAAAGAGAAAACATATGATATTGTGGAACAATTACAAAAGATGCTTACATAAATCTCTATTTTAGATTTGTTGCATACTTCCACTATCAAAAAGAACATCCTTACTAAAATTATAAGCCAATCTCAAGTTCCAAATGACATTACACCAGATAAATTTCAAGCCTTGGTAGGACACTTAACTCCTATCCAACAACTTACCTTTAACCAAATTGACATGTCATCCCTTAACCCTCTCCATAATAACCCATTATATATTGAATTTCTCATAGCCCGACACAAGGTTAAATTCATCCTCATAGACAATGGATCAAGCCTCAACATTATGTCTCTATGGTTAGTCAATCATCTTAAATACATAGAAACTAACCTTCAACTAGAAACCATTACCATCAAGGCATATGATAATGAATAAAGGGAGTCACATGGAACAATTTGTTTACTAGTGGTCATCGGGCCCTTGACTCATAACACACTTTTCCATGTTTTAGACTTAGATTTATCATATAAATTGTTATTGAGATGACCATGGATACATTAAATTTGAGCAATACTTTCCACATTACACCAATGTATTAAGTTCCCCATTCTGGGATGGAGGTGACTATTTATATAGACCTAAAACCATATTAGTTTTGTAAACATTTAGAAACTGAATATAAGAGCTATAATTACCACTTTAGCCTAGACCCTACACCAAAAAAGGATAAGGATGTACTTGTTGAATTTCTAATTTCCAATTACATAGACCAAGATATCCTTGCCTCTACTTCATCTATGCCCCTTCCAGAGATAGCCAATCATTTTACCATTTATGACAAAGGCCTAGGTGAATACCTCACACATAATGCATTCCACAGAGTCAAGTTTCCATAGGCCCCTAAATCTTATGGAAAACCCAAATCCAAGGCCGTTCACATGGAATGGTGATAGAAAGGAAAGTTTAATTCCCAAGATCATGTTATTTTTGCACTGACCACTAGCCAAGAACAAGATCCACTTGATGAAGATGAATCATGGATTTATAATGATGATCTAATAGATTGTTACCAAAGTAGAAAGTATCCCATCCTTAACCTGATAATGGATAATCAAGATTATGAAGGTAAAGGCCTGAGGTAAAATCAATAAGGCAATCTTGAGCCTATCTCCATGACCATACACAAAAGAACTTATGGTATTGGATTTAACCCACCTAGGGGTGACCCCATGTATCTTATCTATGTTCCTACACTAATGACTAGTAATGACAATGCCAATAGCGACGTAGAGTCTAATTACAATGTATATGAGGATTTAGCCAATATCAACCTATTTAACCCTAATTTCATATACACCATTACACATATCATTCATTATTCCCTATTTTTCCTTCATCACCCTCAACTCACGAACTAGGACCAACAAAAATCCATAGTATCACTTAATGAGTTCAAAATTGATGAGTCCATTTTCAACTTCATGGGCCTAAAAGACCACATTCATTTCACATATCATAAGCAAGGTTTTTATATCACATTACATAATGTTGCCTATTTTGGAGAGTGGGTGAAATTCCTTAGCCAAAAACAAAAACAAAATCAAACATTAAGGTCCTAAAGTGAAAAAATCTTTAACACACTTTCAAACTAGGGAAATAGTAAATTAAAAGACCAGTCTCTTGGTGAAAACAATTTTAGGCACCACTATATGGAGATATTCACCATTCCTTATATGAAGCTTAAGATGTCACCAATACCATGATCATATTTGGATTAGATATCAGTGTAGAAGAACAACAAACCTTTGAACATATTATCTTAGAGTGCCTAGAAGTGTTTGTTATATGGCCTTTGCCAGCATTTGGTGATTTTGATTTATCTTGTCTAGGTGAACTTGATAAAATAGTCCAACCAGATGACGTTAATATTGCCAATAAGTTTACATATTTATCGACTCTCCTTGAAGATGGTTTTATACTCCTTGTGGAGGACACCTTTTAGGTCAATATTGGAACACCAAATGATCCAAAGTGGATAAAATTAAGTGCATATCTCATTAAAGAGGAATGTGGTTCTTTTAGATATGAAAATTGAGTCACATACTTGTGTAACTCCCTATGTCAAAACCTCCCTTAAGCCCATTTGTTAATAATAACAATTAACCTCCCTAACCCATGCTTTTGTCCCTCACATATTTAATTAATTTAAAATACTTGATTAAGTTAATTAAAAAACCCTTTTACCACCTTACGTAACCATCTCATCCTAAGACTAATTCTCACTTGATGAGTCACCTCAAGACCTGGTCCCTTCATCCTAACTACCCAAACTTATTCTCATCTCAAAACTGAATTCCTAACCAACTACATCCTTCTTAACCTCTTATTTTTACCATTTTGTAATGGGTGCCACACTTGGCATAAGGAGTAATAAAAAACTGGCCAAAATAGTAGTTTTACTTATTCTAAGGCCATCAACATCAATCAACCCATGGCTGACATCGATAGGATCGTCAACATCAATGATATAAGCTAAAATCCAACCTGATGTTTAGGTCAGTAAAAATAAATAAAACTCTTTCTTATTTGCATCCAATCTCTTGGCATTCAACTTTCAACATCCTAGCTTACTATTATCTTATGTAAGTCAATTTAGATCAGAAACCAAGCTCTTGAGGACCAACAACACCTGCTTATTTTCTTTGTTCAAGGCATTGATTTAGACTACCTAATAGGAACCATCCATCTGGACTTATCATTTAGTCACCACTATAGCTAAGTATATCACTTACTCTATAGGTCTTTTAAGTAGTTATTTTACTATCACCTTACATCTACTGTTCATTAACTTACACATTCCTGACCGAACCCCCATGAAGGAATTATAAATCTTCCCTACTTGTTTCCCCTTAACTTGACACCCCAAACTTCTGACTAGATCCATCTAAACAATCTCTCTCTCTCTCATAACTCTCTCCAACCTCCTAGACCTAACCAAAACCATTTCCCAGACCCAAAAAGCTTTTTGTGAGCCCTTAGGCAATTATTGCCCCTATCGACCTCAACAGCCTAATTGACATCGATCACCTTCACCCACTGACCTTGGCAGAATAACTGACATTGGTCACTTCCTTACCAACATTAGCGACTATGGATTTCTTAACCTTTCCAAAACCCACCCAAACACTTTCTAAAATACAAACAAAATATACCACCTACACTCTGTCACTTTCTACTATACTCAAGTTAAAAATAATAGTAACAATATCTCTCTTTCACTCTCTCTTTACCTCTCTTTTAGTTATTTATTACTCTTTTGTCTGTAAAAATTGGACTGTCATCTCTAAGGAAGTTTCATACTTTCTAGAACAAGCGCATAGCTTAGCAACCCACTCATTTATCTACTAACAAACATTTTGTGGTATTGATTTCTTACTTGTAGGTAGTCCTCCCCAACCAAAGAGGAGTGCTCACAAAATCTGGATATGACATGTAAAACTAATTTGGGTTCATTCTAATCACTTATCCCTATCATTCTTCTCTATTTTTCTTTAGAATTATAATAGACAAATTTTAGTGAAACATTTTTGGCACACCCGGTGGGACACTAGAGTTTTCCTTAGGTTAATTGATTTTTTTAAGCATTCATATAGGTGCATTATAGTGAGAACTTCATTTCTTAAACTTTCCTCTTCTCTTATCACTTAAAACAAAAAATTCAATGTTTTATTTTCTATTTAAAAAGCATTAAACTAAAATTTTCTTCTTTTCTCTTTGCCTTTAAAATTAATTTATGATTTTTTATAAGTTGAAAGAATCTCTTCTTTACTTCTTCTTGAATGCACATTAGGATAGTGAATATAATTCTCTACACCTATTTCATTTTTATTTTCATTTGAATTTAAACATTTCAGATTTGGGTTTAAAACTTACTGCACTTCATTGTTTGCTTGCTGCATATTAGCTCACGTAGTTAATTACCAACATTATGAATGAATTGTAGTGCACCTATGTTACACAACCAAATCACACTCACAAAAACAAACATCTAAACTCATCTAAGAAAAGGCCCATCAAGATTTCATTACCTAGTGGATCACCTTGCCCTACCCAACTATCTTACTTGGATTTCACCACCAAGGGGAGAACCCACTCCATTCTCTAGCAGAGTATAAACTCTAGACATAAGGTATATTTTGGCTAAGTGGCCTAGCTTGGCTTTAGGTCTGTGAAGTGCAGGGATCAAGCTCCTATAACAAGCCACGTACCTATTCTAACACAAATTTCCTCTTAAGCACTAAAACTAACTTGAAACTAGCTCTAGATTACTTTTTAGTACTTTCGATAACCAAATTTTCCTCTCACTATCTGATTAAGGCATAAGCCAACATGAGACTAAAATTAATCTCCAGGAGTTAATAGTTGGTGGTTGTATGTTTTTTTTCTATTTTTCTATTTCCTTCTATATTTTGGAGTTGGTAAGGACATTTTTCTATTGATCCACAAAATCAACACTATTTCTAATACTTAGTTTTTATAACTTGTTATATCAAGTTGTCTAAGTGTTCTTCCTTCTTACACAGACCTCTTGCATCCATTGTCTTACCTAGTTCCAACTTTTGGATTTCTAAAACATTAGATTTTCCATCTCCCAAAATATCATAGTGACTAACATTAGTTAACTATATCGACATTGATAGATTTTAGATACCAATAGTGACAAACTTTTGCTACTGACATCAGTTAAGAGATTGACATTAGTGACTATGTAATTTTCATTTGCTCAAAATAGCAAGCTGAAACAACCCACTTACCTACACCCAAACCTATTTTTTCCTTATTTTATCACTAATACAAAGTAGTAATACTATTTATACTTCCTCTTGCATGGTATTGATGCAAGCTCAAGCCAAAATTCTTGCCGATTACTCATGCCAACAACCACTTCCACCTTCTCCTCTTGTTGTTGAGTCTGTCATGGAACATACTTCAGATACAGACCATACTCCCAGCCCCAACCAAATTCCCATTATGCCTGAAGGAGATCAAGATTTCATTCTTGATCACAATGTGGTATCCCTTTAGCATTACGTTGCCATGATCTAAACCCACAATTCTTCAGGTAATCCAATCTATGGTATGCCAACCTCTCTAATGGAGACAACTTCAATTTCAACTACCTCTACTATTTTCCCCATGGTTAATCAAACCACCACTTTGACAAGTAATCCAACCATAAATAATGTCCAAAGTTTAGCATCACCAACTGTCCAATCTCACCTAAACCCTAGCATGACTTCCCTATTTTCACAACCACAACTAGTTCAATCAAGTCACACCCCATTTTATAATTTAGTAGTACCTATTCCATCTAATCTCATGCCTATAATTATCTGAGTTATGACTCACCCTTCATCTAGTCTAACCATGTCAATAAACCAACTTATAATAATAACATCCAATCAATGCCTAGTCTCTAACCTAATAAGACAAGCCCCTTTTCTTTCCAACCCCCAGTCTATAACTCATTATCCTTATGTTGTGCCAACACAACCATAAAAATCTATGTCATACACTCCCTCTTTTTCCTATCAGGTTCTATATAACTTAGGAGGTATCTCCTAGACTAATCCTCCTCTAGACCTCATTAAGATGATGATGGACAAGATGTATAATCTAGAGACATATTTTTGGCTCAAAAAATGTAATATCTTATGATCAAATATGCAATGAACCCATCCATCCATCTGTGCCTATTCAACCTTATCCAAGCCAATGGGAACTCCCCAAATTTAATTGTTTTCAAAGTAAAGAGGACACACAACAACATTTGTGAAAATTTAGACATGTTTTTTATTTGATAGGGCATGATGATGCGTTACTACTTCACACTTTCCCTATGTCTCTTTCAAGTGCTACCTTGGATTGGTATAGATCTATAACTCATCACTACCTTTTCTCATTTACCCAACTCACATAAATATTCTTAGACCATTTCTCTATTGACATTTCTAAAAATGTTTCTATTACAGACATTTATTTTATTAGACAATTTTATGACAAGTCTATTACAGATTTTGTCACTCGTTAGAGAGGCTTGATCAATCAACTCTCCTTCTCCTTACCCCGACCTAAGCTTATTAATTTATTTTCAAGGGCATGTTCTAAGAACATCTCATCCACACTCTGGGTACAAACTTTCTACACATTTGATGAGGCCTTTACAATGGCACAAAAACTCAAGATTCATGATATAGATTAAGGCAAAGTCAAGTTGCATAGTAAGAACCCCAATTCCAAATTGAATGACTCCACCTCTTCTAAAAATTCTCCTTCTAACCAAAAAGCTAAAGGCTATACCGATGTATTATTCATTAAGTTAGCTTCTTCCACAACCACAAACTAATTGAATTCCTTGACTTCCCAAAATCTGACCTAGTAATTCCAATAATGGTATGAATAAAGACAATACACTCCCACTGGGGAGCCATATACATCCATTTTGGAGAAACTATTACAACAAGGTATCATAACCCTTCCTCAAATCAAACCTCCCATATAGTTTGACCCCTCACATCCTATCCCACCTTGGTATAATGAAGATGAGTTTTGTGGCTATCATCAAGTTAAAGGCCATAATTCTAATAATTTTAAGACATTCAAGAACATTGTTCAAGATATGCTTGATAGAGGTGATCTTGTCTTTGAAAATCTTAATTCACCCCATAATCAAAGTATGGATGTGTTCAAAACCCTTTTCCTAACCACTCACCCAATCAAAATATTATTCAGACCATGACTAACTCAGGTGATCATAATATCCATATGATTAATATGGTCTTTCCTTTACCTCTATTTCAACCTCCCCCTCAACATGAGGCACACATTCTATCGACTTCTCCCCCATAGTCAATGGCATTTGTTTTGTCCATTCTTCCTCCCTAGATAGAAGAGCCTGTTTCACCCATTCCACTCCCACATGAGGAAGATCCTCCTTTACCACTTCTTTTGCCACCAAAGGAGCTAGTATTACCAGTTCCATTTGTATCGATATTACCTATCCTCTTACCACTTGAATACCATGCCTTACCCATTTTGAAATTACATGTTGAAGGGAACATCACTCATATGGTATACCCCCTTGAGTAACCTTCTTTGCCTACCTTTCCTCCACCGATAGAGAGTAGTACCCCATCCACTCCAACTTTACACCTAGAAGAGTTAGTGTTATCTACTCCCACATTAGATGAGAGACCTATTATGCCTACTCCAATTTTACCACTCTTACCCCTTATTTTACCTATGGAGGATCATACTTTACCTATTCCTCACTCATAAGTTGAGGGAATAATTATACCTATGCTTTACCCCCTTGAGGAACCCTCTTTTCCTACCTCTCCTCCACCCATGGAAGATCATGCCTCTTCTCCTATCTCTACCGAAGAAGACCCCATTGTGGTTCTTTCTCATCTTTAGCCTGAAGTAGAAAACACCAACAATTTCTCTCTTTCCTAAACACCTCATCCTTCAAAAGACACAACTATAAGGCCTACATCAACTTCATCTAAACCCCTCTCACAGTTGGTGAAAAGTTTAGAATTTCTTGACTTCATGAAGCTAGATCACGTGGCATTTTGAGACTGACTTAAAAATCTTTATCCAACACAATGAATGTCAACCTTTAATTCAAAGCCTCTCACTACCCTTTAACCCAAGGTCTTTGATAAAGTCATAGCTTCTTCACCAAAATCACCAGAAGCTCATCCATCTATGTCAGAACCCTCACCCTCACAAGCATCTGCCACATTAAAGAAAATTAGGCCTTTAGGCATACACCCCTTCTCTAATTTAATTCATCCAAAGGTGAAATTAGATTTAACTTCTCAACCACAAGTAGGAGTTTTGTGGCCTAAACTATAGAAAAATGTTAAGCTTCCTAGATCTCACTGATCCTTCCCTCTTCAACCCTCAACTTTACCATCAATTTTGTGACCACACCCCTCTACTTTAGTTGGAGTATTGCTGACCTAAGAAAAACAAAAAGTTAAGTTACCTCTAATATTGCCTTTGCTACCTAGTAAGCCTTTCACATCTGACACCAAGATACTTAACACCAATAAAGTGTTATCAAAACATGTAACTCCACTGCCACCAAACAAGGCACCATGCAAAATTACTTTCGTAACTCCTAAACAAAGGAAGGTGTCCACTCCTATTACCAAAATAAATTCAAGCCCACTCACAAGCTCTCAAATATTTTTCCTACGTAAGTTGTTACAATCTTTTGTAATAACTCTTCCACCCATTAAGCCTTATAGTCCTCTTAGAATGAATCCATCTTTGTCTAATGATACACAAGTGTGTTTATATCATCGTTCACCTAGACATGATATTGAGAGTTGTAAATCCCTCATAACAATCATTTGGCAACACTTTGATGCCGACACTCTCTTTTTTGATACTCCCATTATTCCACCTCTAGCATCCATAATGTTTCCTACTATTTCACCTAAATTCAAACCCAAAGATGTGGTTATATCCCCTTTGCCACCTCCTTCACCTAAATTTTAGATCAACATAGTTAATGTGGCCACACGATCATAAAACTAAAAATATAAAGGTAAGGAAAAGGTCACTGCTCCTTTGGCTCAACCCTTCACCAAAGACATTCCTCCAAATACTAAGATTTCCATCTTAGGTGTCCCTAAACCAACATCTTCAGACATTATTCAAAGTTTGATGGTGAAATAGCTTCACCAAACTCCTATGAAAATGTCCTTATATGAGTTCATCCAAAACTCATCCCAACACTGTCAAGCTTTGATTAGTGCCTTGGAAGAAATTGAGGTAAAACCTAATGATCCCCAACCTCTTGCAGCTTTGGTTAGCTCCCTTAATGCCATCTCCCTGATTTATTTCAATGATTTAGAAATTTTACTTTAGCACCTTGAAGATCAAGATTTTTCCCTTTTAATTACTACATATATTTAGCAAAATCATGTCAAGAGAGTCATGATTAATGGGGGAGCTAGTATTAATATTATTTCCACCCATGCCTACAAATATTTAGCTCGTCCTGACAATTACATGTCTCAAACCGACATGATACTTCACTCTTCTAATGATACCATAGCTAATACGGTGGGCATAGTTGTCTTACATATCTATGTAGGTCCCCACACAATTCCTAAGCTCTTCTATGTTATATAAGGAGAGTTCCAATATAATATACTACTTGGATGACCTTAGATGCATGTTATGGCATGTGTACCTTCAATTTTGTACCATTGTGTCAAGTTTGAACATGATGGGCAAGTGCATGTTATACCCACTAACCCACCTTCGTTTAAAACATGAAACATGACTTATAGTCCCAATGATGTTATCATTCCATTGAAGACATAATCTTCCCCTCATGATACTTATGAATCTTCCACAAGCTCCACACCCTCGATTACACAGATACTAATAACACAAATTCCTGACAAGGATTCCATGGAGGAAACTTTTCAATGGTTGTCACTTAGTGAATATCATTTTTTGACACTCGACATGTTCTATACTCCACAAGAGTATGGAAAGCTTCAAATTCACCCAAATTATGATCCTCACATTGGGATGGTCATCCCTTATGGGCCCTCTAACCTTTGAACTAATTTCACTTATAGGGGAATTGATCAAGCTCCCACTATCGATAATCCATCGTCTTCACCATAACCATTTACCTATGACTTCTCTTTCCTAAGAAACCCTATTTTTTCACATACCTATCTCTATCGGTGTGCCTAGAAAGGATTTGGTTTGGGTCATTATGAGCAGGGTGTCCATATGCCTAATGAATATCCCATTATCCAAACCATTGAAAATGCCAAAAAGAGGCATTGGGTGGGATATGATGAACCAACTAAACTCATTAAAATCTCTCATGTACCAATTATTGAAGATCTAGTCTCTCCTTCTCCATCTTCACCTACTAAATTAGATGTATCTATACCTCCTAATTTTTTTTCAATAAATGCCATCCATTTGGGTTCTCTCACCTAATCATCAAAGTAAGGAAATAAGGTCCCTTCCTCTCATTCATCCTGAAATAATTGATGAAGACTCTCCCATTATTAACACTATCCAATTTCAAGATGATGATGCAATTCTCACATACATAGGTGTGGATGATTCCTATATCCAATGATCACTCCCATATGAAACACAAGCTATGTTAAATGAATCAACCATTAACATCAATCTGCCCTCTCATGATAACCCTTGTATCCTCAACATTGGCCAACCTTTGGATTCCTCTGAGCAAGTTGATTATGCCACATTTATTAATGACCATAGCAAAGCCTTTACTTGGTCTTATAATGACATGCGTGGTATTGACCCCTATATCATCACCCATAACATTGTCACCAATCAAGATGCTAAACCTGTTAAGCAGAAGCTTCACAAGATGCGTCCTCATATTTCTTTCCTTGTCAAAGAAGAGTTCCAACACCTTCTTTATGTTAAATTTATCCAACCCATCGACTACCCATAATGGATTTTCAATATTTTTCCTATCACAAAAGTGACTGGGGGAATCTACATTTTCACCGACTATCATGATTTAAACCTCGCTTGTCTAAAAGATGACTTCCCATTACCAAGTATCAACCAACTTGTTGATCTAATAGCTGACCATGAGATGATATCACTTATGGATGGGTTCTCTAGATATAATCAAATTATGGTTGCTCTCAAGGATCAACACAAAACAACCTTCATTACCCCATGGGGGACTTTCTGTTATCGAGTCATGTCTTTTGGTCTAAAAAATGCTGGTGCCACTTATCAACACACTGTGACTTACATATTCAATGATCTCCTACACAAAATTATGGAATATTATGTGGATGACTTCCTCAACAAGTCTAAACTTTGCCAAGATCACTTAACAATCATCTCCTCTAATATAAAATTTTACTAAACCCAAAGAAATGTGTCTTTGGTGTTCTTTCTGGTAATCTTTTAGGTTTTATCATTTCTCTCCATAGTACTGAAGTCAACCCTACTAAGGTTAGAGCAATAATAGAGATGCCTCCACCTACTAATATCAAACAACTATGTAGCCTACAAGGCAAACTTTAGTCAATTCACCATTTCATCTCCTAGTTTTTAGATCATTGCCAACCCTTTCACCATCTCCTCAAAAAGGATGTTTCCTTCCATTGGAATATAGATTACTAAGAAGCTTTTAATGCACTCAAATAGTATCTCCTTTCCCCACCAATTTTTATTCCACCTAAGGAAAATTATCCTTTCTACCTATACATCTTTGAATAGACCATTTCCTAGGTGCTATGATTGCACATCAGGTTGATAACCATCGAGAACATGCAGTTTACTACATAAGCTACACACTTATTGGTTATGAGACTCGATATACCTATACTAAAAACTTTGCCTCACGTTGGTCTTTTTAGCTTCCAAGCTTCACCATTATCTCTTAAATCATAAAACCTATGTGGTCACCCATACTCATCCCCTCAAATACATGAATTCCAAGCCATATCATAGCCAACATGTAGCTTAGTGGCTCATGCTCCTTGCTGAATTTGACTTAGAGTTTATTCAACAAAAGTCTATTAAGGGGCAAATAATCGATGACTAGTTAGCTACCACCCCTTTGCTTGACAACCAACCTTCAAACCTTGAATTCCCTGACGAATCCATCACAACACTCTCCACCGATGACATCTCCTATCAAATGATGATGTTCTTTGATGGATCTAAATGTCAATATGGTGGGGGTGTGGGAGTCATCCTTATTCCTCTAGATGGCAAGCCTATGCCTTTGTCATTTAAACTAGATTTTGAATGCACTAATAATATAACTGAATATGAGGCTTTAATCTTAGGAATTAAAAAAACTCTCTTCTTGGGTATCAAATCCATAACCATTTTTGGTGATTCTCAGCTAGTGGTTAACTAGGTTAATGGTTCCTACCTATGCAAAAATGAGATTCTATAGTGGTATAAACATCATGTAGATATGATCTTAGGATCATTTGACTCTTATGTCTTACAAACTATTCCTTGATCTACAAATAAGTTTGTTGACACAATGGCTTCACTTGCCTCACACATACCTTCTTCATCCTCTTCCTTAAAAATCTATGTCACCATGCATCGCTTAACATTACCCTCCTATGTATCAACTAACATCCTCTTTATAAAAAATGTAACATTCAACCCACATGACTTATGGTACAAGCAACTCATATATTATATTTCTTTTTCTATTACCCCTTTTGATCTCTCTAATAATGGGAGACGTGCCTTCATAAAACATGTTGCTCATTGCACTATGTTAGGGGGACTTCTCTACAAGTGAGGTTTTGATGGTTTCCTTCTTAGATAACTCACTAGTACTGAGATTACCTTCGCTATTAAGGAGGTCCATGACAAGATTTTTGGTGGACATTTCAATGGTCATGCAATTTCTAGGCATATCCTTTAACTTGGATATTATTGGCCCACACTCCATCAATATTGTACTGATTACATTCGGTGTTACATCAAGTGTCAAAAACACACTAACCTCCTTCACATTTTGAGTCATGCATTACAAGTCACCAAATACGTTTGGCCCTTCTCCCAATGGGACTTAGATCTAATTAGGGAGATTAACCCTCATTCCTCCCTCCATCATTTTATCATTACTGCCATTGAATACTTCACCAAGTGGGTGAAGGACATTCTTCTCCTTTCCACTAAGGCTAATAAAGTTGTTTATTTTATCAACCATCACATCATCTATCATTTTAGTGTCCCTCATAAAATTATAATAGACAACAACAAATCTTTCAAAAACAAGACTGTCCAATGTCTTTGTGATACACTCAGAATCAAATTAAGCTTCTCATCACCATACTATCCACAAACAAATGGATAGGTAGAAGATTCTAACAAAACATTGACCAAAATTACCGTGAAGGTAGTTAAAAATATGGGTAAGGATTGGCACACACACATTCCTTTTTCTTTACAGGCTTACTACACTATCATTTGAACCCCTATTGGTGTTACACCTTTTTCCTTGGTCTATGAGATGGAGGCTATTTTTCCTTTTGAGGTTTAGATTTCTTCTCTTTACATTTATCTAAAAGACAAACTTACTAATGATGAATTTTGCCAAGAATGTTTGGCTCAACTCAAATTTCTTGATGAGCGTTGTGTCATAGCCCTCAACCACCTCCAAATCTATCAAGAGCATATCAAATGTGCTTACAACAAAAACCTTAAAGAGTGAGATTTCAATATTGGAGACCTTGTCTTAAAGTAAAATCAACAAGTGATGAACATGGAGAAAATCAAAATGGGTAAGTTTGATCCTAATTGGCTTGGACCATATATTATAACTCACAAGTATGGCTCAAAAACTTATCACTTGTCTTCTCTCAAAGGAAGGCCAGAACCTGAGCCTTTAAATGCCTTACACCTACAACCATTATTTTATTAACCAAGCATTACTTCACCTCATGTTTAATTTGAGCTCATCCCTTGAGCACCCCTATTACATTTATCTCCCTTTCTCTTTACCCTTAGTCCTACACACTTAGTTAACTTACAAAGTGCTATAGTTTTGCCCTCAACGTGGAAAAATCCTAAGCCTCTATAGTCTTGTCCATGATTAAAAGAAAAATAAAATAAAATGAGATATATAGACAATTTATAATCTCTAAGGTCTTGTTTCTCAATGTAGACTGTTCCCTTGAAGGATAGCTATGTAACTTCTCTTTACTAATATCAATAGACTTCTCCCTTGAAGGACAACTATTTAAAAATAAAAAACAAATGCTTAGACCACTCCCTTGAAGGATGGATAGGCCCAGATTTATTCTCAAAGAGGAATACAAATGAAAATCTTCTCATATTGATCACCTTTATATGACCTCTACACATACACGATCCTATTGTAGGCTTCCTATATTGATCAGCTTACACTACAAAAAAAAAGCTATAAGTCATAGACTTGCCTATAATAGCTCTCAAATCACCCACAATAGGGGCATATCATCCCCACTTCGAAGGTTATGCTACCTCAAACACTTTCACTCATTTACCCTTTGTTCCCTCATACTCTTTTAAGGGACTTTGAACTCTCTTAACACAAGGTGAACACGATGCTTCTCTAACAAACAAAATGTTCCAATGATGTAAAGCATGAAAAAGGCTCATATTCTTGAGCCTATTTATGTTATGATTATGGTAATTGCTAATACATGATCATCCTTCCTCTTTATTTTCCTATCCAAATCACATGTTGATCTCTCTATTGAGATGAAAATGTTATATAAGCAATATCAAGCCTACTGCATACACCATCAAAAATATGGAAAATACTGAAATAAACTACCACATCCAACTTATTCATTTTAAGCATACACCATCACAAATCTGGACAAGTGCTAAGATGAAACTAACAAACCAAATATGTATATACCATCATATATATGGGAAATACTAGTCTAACTCAACTAACATGATCAACATTAACATCAAAATCAACATAAAATTAACATAATCATCTACATAAATATCATCACAATCATAATAAATACATCTCAAAATCACAATAAATAAACATCTCATATATATATATATATATATATCATATATATGTGTGTGTGTGTGTGTGTGTGTGTGTGTGTGTGTGTGTGTGTGTGTGTGTGTACACACACATGCTTAGAATACATGTCCATCAATACATAATCATAATATCATCTCTCTCTCAAAATATACATTCACATCTTCAGCTTGCAAGCCAGTGTACATATAGCATATATAACCAAAAAGGGAAAATTCTAGCACTCAGAGTCTTTGAGGCTCTCCATGTGATCATGAAGAAGTAGTGTCATCACCACTCTCTACCCATTTACGTCTATGTGAACTAGAAGCGATGGCACATGACATATATCTCTCCTACTCTCTAAATTCAAAATACCTTTAAATCTATGGAAACTCCCTGATAGCCCTCTCATAATAGGCAATCTCATCTAGGGTAATAGTATATCTTATCAGAGATAGGATCTATGATGGTTCCATTACATCGATTGAAGGCCCAACCTGTACTAGTCCTTATGGTGAAGGAGGAGTAGCCTATCTTTCTACTCTAAAACTATCCCTCTTCACTATTAGTGTAGTAACCTAACCCTATAACACCTTGACTTGGCCTTGTAGTGACCTAACTTAGCCCTATAGTGCCCCCACCTAGCCCTGTAATGTCTCTACCTATCCCTATAAGGCTAATACTTATGCCTATACTACATCTCTAACCTGCACTATTGCATCTTGTGTATGTGCAACTACATATCTCTCCTTAACCCCTATAAATTTGGTGGTGGCCTTCTAACCTCCAACATAGGATGTAAACCTACCCACCAAGCTATATAAGTTTTTGTACACCTTAAATCAACTATGCCCAACCCTACTGTTAACTCCTCAAAATTTGACCCATCTATCTCTTGAGATAAAGTTTGGGGTGCCTCTATATCATCCCTCCTATATTGAGGTAAGATAGGTGGTACATCCTATAGTAGGCTGAATTGCCTCCTAACCTATGTCATGGGTATCATCTCTAGCTTTTTGGCTCATCTCCCCCTAACCCATTATGAGTTATGCAATCCAACCAGCTGTTGTGCCTATCCTCTAAATATGGGGTATGTTAGGTAGGGTCTCCAAAAAATATCTATAGGGATCAAACCCTCAATCATGCACCTATAATAAGTAATGTCATGTACTACATCATCTACTCAGTTCTATGCCATCCCCTCCCTCCACCACCTGAAACCCACCCTAAAGCTAGTTAGAATCATAATAGGTAACCCTAATGGTTAGGTCACCATGATATGCTCATATCCCTAGAAATGGAGTAAATGGTTGACACATAAAATGTACCACTGTCATAGTCTCAAACCCCATTGCTATCTATATAATTGATTCAAAAACACTGTTCTTCATGCAAAAATAGTTTCTTGCTCAACCATCTATGCCATCACACCTATCAATATAATTAGAAATCTACCACCATCTACATTTAGTAATGCATACACTATGATCCCTATCATCATTAGGATGCTCAGTCGATGCTACTCCTCATTAGCCATATACAATGGCTCATAAATGAATCTTGTTGAATGATAGGTCACCTCACTAACATGCTCACCAAATAAAGCCACCATGTGCATATCATGATCCTCTCTCAAGTATGTGAAGAGCTCCTCACCATAGAGTGGAAATTGTAATATCTTATATACATCCTCTTACATCATTATCAACACTTTATTCAATAGATGGAAGGTGTTGGTGGTGTGATCCCACCTCTCGATCAGTGCTATCATCAAGCTCACATCTTAGACAACTTTTCAATATCATCACACTCTTCTTAACCCCACAAATACCATATGTTCCCACTCATTTGGGGTGACATCCCTCCTCATTTGCATTAGTATCCTCTATAGGCGATCCCATAATGTCAATTCTAGCCTCACTTGCATCCATACACACACAACTCAAGTCACGTACTTTCTAATATAATCTATCACCACCTTTTTCCCTTCTCTTTGGGAGAACTACATTGGTCTGAGGCCCTTCACCAAGATATGTAGGCAACACTCAATCAACATGGGGTCTTCTAAGGTTAGCTCAGCCATATACCCACCTAGCTATCTACCCTAATCTCCCCTTTCTACCCTAGGCTTCACTGCCTCTTTCTCTCCTCCTTAGGCCCCACTACCTATCACAACTCTATGCCTCACAACTTATATCCTTACCCCTTGATCCTATGCCCTATCTTTTCATCCCTTGGTCTCTTGACCTATCCCAACCTCTCTTTTTTAACATACTTTTAACCATACCTTAAATATTTTCCCTAGGCTCTAGGAGAACTACATTGGCTTGAGGCCCTCAACTGGGCTATGTAGGCAACAACACTCAGTCAACATGAGGTCTTTTGAGGCTAGCTCAGCCATTAGGTTAGTAGACTACTTTAATTAGGGATTCAAGATGACCCTTTCTTTTATTTTTTGGTTCTTCATAGTCATCGACATCAATTTTAATGATAAAATCAGTGCTTGGTGTCGATTGAAATCAATATAAACCTACCAATATTGGTGCCATGTCAACTAATGTCAATGGACCCCATTGATGTCGATGATTGGTTCAGCCTTAGGGCTAAATGACCCATCCCCAAAATTTTACATTATTACCTAAAAACTACCCCAAATCCCTCCCAACTTACCCTAAACCTACCCTACCTAATTTCCTACCCCTCTACTAACATTTTTTCCCTCTAACTCTTAAATTAACCTACCAAAGGAAATTAACCAATTCACATTCAAAACCAAATGGTAGAGACCCATACCTCATCTCTCCATCTCGTTTGGGCTGGCATAGTTGGATCTTATGGTGGAGCACCTCTCACTGGGTCCCCTCCTAGTTTGGCCATCTCAATCATAGTTAGAGCTATATTTTTCTCTAATTAAAAGTTGTAAATGAGTTTGGTCAGATGCTAAATCCCCTTTTATTGGGTTTGGTTGGCCATTGACATCAGCATCCTTGACCTAATCTATTAATATTGGCACTTATGCCTATCAATATTGGCAATGTTACTCTAAGTCACTAACATTGACACTATTTACTACTAGCATTAGTAATGTCATTAATGTTGGCACCATTGAATTAATGTTTCCACCAATAACCCCAACTTTTTAGCCTTTACTCATAATTTAGGGCAATTTGGAAATCACATATATCTCCCTGACCATGACCACCAACTTGGAGATCACATATACCTCCCCAACCCTAACAACTAACTTGGAGATCACATAAATCTAAACCCATGACAACTTTTATTGGAGATCACAAATATCTCCTCGCTCATTGACCCTTTTACACCACCCTTGCATTTCTTGTCTTGATCGCTTATGTTATTATACGATAGTTGGATATTTTACACACATATGTATATTATGTGTTTTAGATGGCAACCAATCTCATCTTGTCACCTTTAACCTTTTTGTGTTTCCTAGGGGCACTTCCTTCCTTGAATACCTGGGACACATGGACCAATTAGAGCTACAACTTTGATTTTTTTGACCTTCTCAGCTATCACTTACAAGATGTGCTTTGCTTATTTCTATCTGAGTCCTCCTCAACCTCACCTATTCTTGAATTTATCCACTATATCTCATAGTAGTATACACATACACAATGATACCATGTTCTCTTATACTCACCCAATTCACTTTTTATCAAACTAATACCCGATTCTAGTTTTTCCTCCATCAATTCTCATTTTGAGGGGGGATACCTCATCCACTACCTCATATAACTAAATCCTAATTTTGTCTTACAACTTGTCAGTACCAATTACAAGACAAAAAGGATCAAATATAGACACTAAAATTAAGTCACACATGTACGTAAATCCTTATGTTGAAATCTCTCTTAAGCCTATTTCTTAATAATAACAATTAGCCTCCCTAACCCATGCTTTTAGCCCTCACTCATTTAATTAATTTAAAATACTTAATTAATTTAATTAAAACCCCTTTTGACACCTTACCTGGCCACCTCATCCTAAGACTAATTTTCACCTGATGAGTCACCTCAAGACTCGGTCCCCTCATCCTAACTACCCAAGAATTATTCTCATCTCAAAACTGAATTCCTAACCAACTACATCCTACTTAACCTCTTATTTTTACCATTTTTTAATGGGTGCCACACTTGGCATGAGGAGAAACAAAAAACTAGCCAAAAATAGTAGTTTTACCTATTCTAATGCTGTCAATGTTGTTCAACCCACGGTTGACATTGATGGGATCATCGGCATCATTGATATAACCCAAATCCAACCTAATGTTCAGGTTAACAAAAATCAAGAAAACACTTTCTTATTTACATCCAAGCTCTCAACATTCAACTTTGACATTTGGCTTACTGTTATCTTGTGTAAGTCAATTCAAATAAAAAATCAAGCTCTTGAGGACCAGCAACACCCACTTATTTTCTCTATTTAGGGCATCAGTTCAGACTACCTCATAGGAGCCATCCATCTAGCACTTATCATTTAGTCACCACTACAGCTAAGTATATCACTTACTCTATAGGTCTTTTAAATAGTGACTTTGCTATCACTTTACATTTACTATTCATTACTTTACACATTCCTAACCAAACCCCCATGAGGGAGTTATAAATCTTCCCTGCTTATTTCCCCTTGACCTGACACACCAAACCTCTGACCAAATCCATCTAAACCATATCTCTCTCTCACACACACACAACTCTCTCCAACCTTCTAGACCTAACCAAAACCATTTCCTAGACTCAGAAAGCCTTCTACAAGCCCTTATGCAATTATTGCCCCTTTCGACCTCGACAACCTAACTGACATCGATCACCTTCACCCACTAACCTCGATAGAATAATTGATATTGATCACTTCCTTACCAACATTGAGGACTGTGGATTTCTTAACCTTTCCAAAACCCACCCAAACACCTTCTAAAATACAAACAAAATATACCTCCTACACTCTGTCACTTTTTGTTGCACTCAAGTTGCAAATAATGGTAACACTATCTCTCTTCCACTCTCTCTTTACCTCTCTTTTAGTTATTTATTACTATTTTGTCTCTAAAAATTGGATTGTCATCTCTAAGAAAGTTTCACACTTCCTGGATCAAGCGCGTAGCTTGGCATCCCACTCATTTATCTACGAACAAACATTTTGTGGTAGTGCTTTCTTATTTATAGGTAGTCCTCCCCAGCCAAAAAGGAGTGTTCACAATGTCTGGATACGGCATGCAAAGCCAATCCATGTTCACTCTAATTACTTATCCCTATCATTCTTCTCTATTTTTCTTTAGAATTGAAATAGACAAATTTTATTGAAACAATGCTTACTTCTCTCCTTAGGGATTCAATTGATATTTTTGCATGGGCCTATTTTGATATGCCAACTCTATATCCTTTTTTGTATATCATCTTGTTGTACATCTTGATGCCAAGACAATTAAGCAAAAGTTGAGGAAAACACATCCTCATATTTTCATATTAGTCAAGAAAAAACTAGAAAAACTCCTCGAGGCCGGATGCATTCATTCCATTAACTATTCAGAATGGATATCATATATTGTGCTATTTAGTAAGAAGCTAGAAGGTATTAGACTATGTATCAATTTTCATGACATCAACAAGGCCTACCCAAAGGATGACTTTCCTTTACCAAATATTGACATGATTGTGGACTCTATAATTGGGTATTAGATACTTTATCTCATGGATGGTTTATCAAGGTATAATTAGACCAAGATCATTCCAAAAGGCCAACACAAGACTATGTTGACCACACTTTAAAGAATGTTTTGTTATCAGGTAATGCCTTTCAACCTTAAGAATGCCAATGCCACATATCAGTGTGTAATGAATGTCATTTTTCATGACATGATGCATGATATTATTGAGTATTATGTTGATGATATCTTGGAAAAATCCAAGACTAGAGTAGGACATCTAGAGCTATTGCATAAAATATTTGAACACCTCCATGAGTACAAAGTAAGGCTTAACCCTAAAAAGTGCATCTTGGCATCACTTCAAGAAAATTTATATCTTTATTATTTCTCATAAGGTTATTGAAGTTGATCTAGCCAATGTTAAGGCCATAACTGAGATGTCACCACCATCTACTTTAAATCAACTCTATAGTTTGCAGTGCCAGATACAGTCCATTAGGCACTTCATTTCTTATCTAGCTAACAAATGTCATACATTTAATAACTTACTTAAGTAGGGCACCACTTTTTCATGTAATATTGATTTCCATAAGGCTTTTTAACATTTAAAATAATACTTGGCCAACTTGCTTATTTTATTACCACCTATGTTAGAAAAGTCATTAATACTCTACCTATCTAAAACTAAAAATTCCCTAGGGGAGCTTTTGGCCCAACATGATGAGTAGAGAAAAGAACATGATGTATACTACCTAAATCATACATTGTTCATGTATAATCATAATTATATGCCAATTGAAAAACATTGTTTAGCCATGCTCTTGACAACCTAGATATTACATCACTACATGCTTAACAAAAACCATTATCATAGCCAAAATAGATCCGCTCAAGTATCTACTTTAAAAATAGATTTACAAGTCCACATGGATAAATGGATCATGCTTCTAAGTGAATTTGAGATTGAATAAATTAATCAAAAGGCCATCAAGGGATGGGTACTTTTAGATACATTTTTTGAAGCTCCCCTTAACGACACTCATCCACTCATATTTGGTTTCCAAATGAGTCTAGCATGACTGTAGTAGAAGTACCTCCTAAAGATCAATAATGGAAACTTTATTTTTATGGTTCCTTCACATCTCAAGGATTAGGAGTAGGACTATTTTTTATCACACATCAAGAGGATCACATTCTTAAGTCCTTTCATATCATATTTCCTTGTACTAATAACATGGTTGAATATGAAGCACTCATTACAGGTATTTATCTAATAATACAATGGAATATCTAACATTTAATAGTTTATATATATTATTAGCTTATCAACAATCAGGTTACAGACCAATTTCAAACCAAAATTGAGAAGCTCATACCTTATAAATCCATGGTGAACACCCTCTAATAACAAATTGCTCATCTTCAATTTGAGTAGATACCTTAGGCCAAAAATAGAATAATAGATGCCATGGCCATGATTGTCTCTATGATCCAAATTATGGATAAATCCATATTATTAGTTCCTTGTTGAAATTCTTCTCACACTAGCCCATGAACCTTTGATTGTCGAGGTGATTTATGATACTATTGGTCCCAATTCTACCTGGTATGCTACACTATATGATTGCCTTCATGACAAAACCATCCCACGCAACCTATCTCAAAAAAATTAAAAATACTTCATCTACCAAGCCTCTCATTATACATTAATTGGACATACACTCTATTGTAGAAGCTTTGATGGAACACTACTTTGTTATTTAACCTTGGTATAATTTGGATTAACATTGAGAGAAGTTCACAAAGGGGTTTGTGAGGCCCACACTAGTGGGGTTCTCCTTGCCAAAATGTTACTATGTATTGGTTATTATTGGCCAACCATGGAATCTAATGTTACTGCATATGTTAAGAGGTGTGTACAATGTTAGAAGCATGATAATTTGATACATGCTCTAGCTTAAACACTCAAACCACTGACCATGCCATGGTTGTTTTCAATGTGGGGATTCAACCTCATAGGAAAGATTAACCCTACCTCCTCAGATGGACATAAACATATCCTTACCACCAAAGAGTATTTCACTAAGTGGGTAGAATCCATTACCCTAAACTACATGATAGGCAAAAAAATATCTAAATTCATTTGCAATCACCTCATTTGTCATTATGGTATCCCTTTCAACATTATATTTGATAATGGAAGTTTATTCAAGAATAAGGACATCAAATACCTTTGTGGAGAATATAATATTACCCAACATTTTTCTACTCTGTATTACATGTAAGGCAATGGCCAAGTAAAGGCATATAACAAAACCATTATCAATATCCTCAAAAAGATCATCAATGATATTGGTTGTGATTGGCACTTGCAACTTTTGCTTTCCCTTTGGGATTATCAAACCAATTTTTTCACTCCAACAAGAGCCATACCCTATTCCCTAGTTTATGTTACTGAGGTCATTCTTCTTGTTGAGGTCGAGTTGTCTTCTTTACACATTTCACTAAATCATATCCTTGATGATAAGGATTACAAAGTAGTTCACTTGCAAGATCTAGAATTATTGGATGAAAAATGAATGGTAACCTTAAATAACCTTCAATCATATCAAAACTAGTTGTGGAGTCAATGTAACAGGCACATCCATCACATAAAATTTGAGCTTGGTGATCTTGTCCTTAAATAAAACCATAAAAATACCAATGTTGAACATAAGAAAAAAGGGTGAGTTTAAGGCTAACTAGTTAGGGCCCTATACCATTACTTATAACTATGGTTCTAGGGCATAAAATTTGGAAACATATAAATAATAATAACTTGATGATATAATGAACATAATGCTCCTCAATCACTTTTTCTCTTGAGTGACCTGATGTATTATCTATGAGGATTGTTTACTATATGTGGTGACCATTTTTTTTGATATTATTTCATACCATGTGCCTTTCCCATCATACATTTCTTATTTTACCTCATCTTTTAATCTCCCATCCCTCTTTTGACTTTGGTTTTAATCCATTAGTACTTCAGATAGTGTCAGTGGTTAGGTTTAGATGAAGTTTAGCAGGCAATTCAGACTTGGGACTATCTAATGCATTATTTGACATAGTCATCTCTTCGAGCATTATAATAGTGGACTTAAAAATTACATCCTTCACTTTTGATAGATTTTATACCATTATACTTTTCCACACTATTATATTTGTGCCTTTTTACCTATTCAAAAGCTTGTTGATACTTAGTCAGATTCCTTGTTGTAGGGTGAACTATAGTGGCTTAAGCTCCATTTCAGCTAAGTAACACTCAGTATTTTATAAGGTTAGCTCAGTCACCTTAGTTCATGATCTCACTATTTTTAAAGTTAACCCTTTCTAATTCTTGCAATCCTCTATTGAGTTGAGATGCCTACAAAACCCAAAAACATGGAAATATGCCAGAAAACTCCTAAACAAGCCTAAAAAATTAGGGCTTTCAAGATGTATCCATGCTACTCAAGACACACATCTCCTAGTTAGTAGGTATAATTGAATCTTTCCCATGGGTCACATCATGACCATTTCCATTTTCCTATTCCATTTTATGATAGTGTTCCCTCATGTTTATAGGAGAACTACACCAGCTTGAGGTCCACACAAATTATGTAGGTAGTGCTTAGATGCATGAGGCATCCCAAGTCAACTTGGCCAATACCATCAATTGAGCTCATTTTTTAGTTCCATGGACCATTCCTTATCTTTAGTTTGTCTCAAAAAAACTCTCATTTTTTTGAGAGTCATATCATATTATGATCTCATCATTTTGCGAGTCATATCCTCTTACACTCTCATTATTTTGTGAGCAATATAAGCCTTAGACATAGTGAACACTATGAATTACCAACCTATTTCATTTATGAACACTCATATTTTAAATTTTAGTGTGGTTTTAGCCTAAACCACTCTCTCATAGTTTCCTGCATTCTTGTGCCTAATGTTCTCACAATCATGAGTGCCACCCCTTTTATTTCACGCTCTCTTCATTTTGAAATCCCATTCTTATTTTCCTATACAATCAATATTTTTTACTTATCTTCCCAATTCTTGAGAGAGATAAATTTCACCTTAATTCCATGTTGGAACTCACATCCATGGGACTATGTAGGTAGCATCCATTTTCCTAGGGCATTTGGATTCAACTCAACCACCCCTTCTTATTCTTCTATTCCCCCTTCCTGTGTTGTCATACATGTGTCATTGTTCCCTATAGCCTAGGGGCAACCTTTTTCAAAGCATAAAACTTGTATTATACATTCAAAAATAATGTCAGTAAGTAGTTTTTGTTCATTGATTTTCTATTTTCTATTTATTTTAGAGTAGTTAGTTTATTTACATGTGCCTTAGATTAATTCATTTATTATTTTATGTTTGTTTGTTTTGAGTGTTATGTGTCTAAGGATAATTAGTTTAAAGTTTAATCTTACTTACTACTTAGGCTTGAGTTTATTACATTTTTAATGTAGATTGTGTTCTTTTACCTCCCTTCCCCTCGGTTATCGTAGGTCTATTAAATTATGTTTACACTTAAGTCTTATTTTTTCATATCCTGTACTTAAGTTGATATTATTTGTATTCACTCCTACACTTAGTTTATCACATTATATTTACATTTGGGATTTGATTGATCAAATCTTATACCTAAGTTGATTATATTTTCATTTAAATTAAGTTTTTACATACATATGACACATTGTTACTATGGTTTGTTTATAACTATGATGCATAATGTCATTTGCTACAATAAAAATCAAGCCAAATGATCTATCCAGTAATTGTGCCAATAATATTTCCTCTTGTTCCCAACATACCTACCCAAAAAACACCCAAACACATGGTAACCAAATCATTAATGAATATTAATCACTGCTAGTTAGGACATGCATCTCCATACTAGTAGGTACCCCAGATTCATATCATTCCCTTGTGCTAGCTCATCGTTAATCTATGTTCTAGATTCATTACGTGAATTCCCTTTGCCAATTTTATATACTAGGGAAAATTATTTAAATATAATAAGGATCAAATCTTCCCTACTAGGGAAAAATTGATTTTATCATGTTAACATTTGCCTTACTGGGGCAAATTCACTGTGCCAATGATTAAGGCCACCTTGTTGGGGAAAAATCATTATTTAGACCTATGATCCACTATACATGTAGTTTTATAATTTTGATGGCCCATTTGAAAACACTATTTTCCACTTTCTCCCATGAGGGGAATCCAAGGCTCATTAAACTACCCTCTGGGGCATCAGCCTGTGACTGTTAGCTTGTAACAACCTACAGTTGTCAACACTTCACTTTTCAAACATTAAAAATTTCAACATAATGACTTTTTAATTATTTGAAAAGATGTTATTATGCTTGTCTTGAAATGACTACTCAAATAAGGGAAAAAGGTAGACACTCCTTTTCGGCCATTTCCATGTCTAAATGGACTTAAAACTAATTTCTAGCAAACTATGCAAATTAAGCCTAGAAATCACTGAATGTCCCAAATTCATCTGCACATTGGACGTAAGTGCATATAATTATATCAAGGCTTCTATATTTAAGGTAATACCCTGTACGTAATAATAAAATCTCATGAATTCATACCCAGTTAGTTTATGACCTATCAAACTGACATTTTTGACCAATTAAGTAGGGCATTTAAACCAATTCTTGAAATGACCAAAAGACTAAGTAGAATTAATTAACCAAGCAAATAAAATTAAATGATTAATTAAAAAATCCATGTGGAATTAATGAAAATCTAATTTGTAAAATTGAATTTCAATAAATATCAAAGAATATGATGTTATGATGATGTCATCATGCTCAAAGTTAAGAATTGTAAAATATAAACATAAATGCCATAAAAATTAGAAATGTTAAACCATGTCTCCATATATACATAATTAAAGTCATCATTAATTTCATTTGGACTCCCAACCTTAACCCTAGCCTAACCACACACGAGTTAGAGTTAGTTGAAAAACTATAAATACAAGTGTCATAACCATTCTTAATGAAAGCTTTTGTGTGCAAATACATAATGCCAAATTATTAGTATAAAGATTCATTGACAGCACAATCTAAATCCAATTTCTAAGGGGATAAGAGGAGCTTCTACCCATAAAGCATTGATATTGTCAAAGACCACTTGTTTATAATACTGAGTACAAGCCTTCTCTCACACCAATTGTAAGATGGAGTCATTCTAGGAAAGCAAATGGTGTTTTTGTCACCTATTAGTAGATTTATTTTATTTTTTATCATTTCTCACCCTAGTAATTACGATTATAATTCTATTTATCATTGATTTTTTTGGTTTATCCACTAAAAAAATATTTCTAGCATTATCTTCAGAATCTTATGTTACACTCATTGCCCCCCGATAACTCATCATCTGAAATAGAGGAACACTTAGAATGAGATTAATCTAAACTCATTATTCATAAAGGACCTCATAAGTTATGTCTAACTTGAAAAGAAATAATGGAGGAGTAGGAGATGTGGGCATGAAATCCTAACATTGTTCATCAAACAACACATCCCACTAATAAATCACTTTAGTGTTACCCAAAATAAGAAGATGATATGAATTCACATCATCACAGTAGTTAACAAAGATATAAGGATGGCCTTTCATTTTCATTACTTTGTGTTTTTCATATGGAATGTGCATCC
This sequence comes from Torreya grandis, assembly GCA_037957365.1. Lineage (NCBI taxonomy): Eukaryota > Viridiplantae > Streptophyta > Pinopsida > Cupressales > Taxaceae > Torreya > Torreya grandis. The sequence continues at coordinate 8,129,698 of JARHVA010000055.1, forward strand.
ATATATTCATCTAAAAAAATTGAAATCAGAAACATTTAGCTTAATATTATACCATCTTTTTGGGAGTTATATTTTGTATTATAGAGTGGGGAGTGTGATTTTTTATGTAGGTTGCACATTAAATTAGCTCTGCCCAATATTATGGAGGAAAATATTTAGAATGTACCATGAAATTGGCCCTTTCCTTTAGTGTGTAGTTTTTAAGCTCAACTACACCATTTTGCTAAGGGGTGTAGGGTATGGCATGTTGACTAAAGTTGAATACATGTTCATTCATAAAAGTTACTCCTCTTATTCTTGAAAAACTATATATTATCTATTTTAAAACACTAAATTTTTCTTTCGAATAGGTTTTCAACAAGTGATTTCAATTTTTTTAAATGCTCAAAGACTTTGATTTATTTTTTAGAAAGTAAACCTAAGTCATACTATATAAATTGTCAATGAATGTAAGCATTCATTCATGATTTTGAAAATAAACATTGTAAAATTACATAAGATCACTATGAATAAACTATAAACTTTCACTTTCCCTCAAGGATTTTTAGTTTGAGAAATGGATCCCTGTGTTGTTTTCCAAGTGCACAACATTGATAAACTCCACCTTTGAAAGATACTTGTGGAAAACTGATAACCATGTTATGCTTACTAAGATCCTAAAATAAGTGATAGTTGAGATCACTAAAATGTTCATAACAAAGTTTACTCAAGTCATTATCATGTGAAATCATGAATTTTGAAGGTTGAGTGAACACAAAGTTGTCAAATTTGTACAATCTTGCTTGATGATCAACCTTGCTAATGGATAAAATAACATACTAGTCTTAGATATTTTTTATGACAACATTGATAGGTATATACTCAATGATTTTTTCTTCACCTGAATGTGTGATATGAAATATAGGTAGGATGTTCACATACAAGTTTTGAATGTGAATAAATTTTTAAATATGCCATTCTCCATCTCAAGTATCCCTTCACCCTCAATAACTAGAAGACTAGAGTTGCCAACAAAAAATTTAGTTGTGTGGCATTGGTCAAATTTTTAAATAATGGGCCATCATGTGTCATATGGTGAGAGGCTCTTGAATCTATAATCCATACAAACATGTGATCTCATTATTTTAGAAAGTGTTACTCCTATCTTAGCAAGAGGGAGATACATTTTTTTATCTCTATTTCTAAGTATGTTATTTTCTTGAAATGTTGATGTTCAACATGACATGTTTTATTATAGGTCAATTATAACACTAGTTTTTGAGGTTTTCATTTACTTTTGATTTGCCTTTGTCTTGACTCGAGGAAGGATTTTAATGAGTCAATTGGTTTCCCTTAGGCTTAGGCTTTGGTTTCCTTTTATTTTTGGAAGGGCCCTTACCTTTTCTAGAATTGGGTTGTGACATCACTTTAGTAGCATTGACCACAAGTATCCTTATTGTTTAGTACATTCATGTTGGATTTTCCTAATAAAAATTAGTTTTAATTATTATTTTTAAATTTGATTACAAAATTTGTCAAAAATCAGTGCCATATATACAGACCTCATAGAGTCTTGTTGTTTGTAATAGCTTACAACAAAAACTGAGTAAGGATGACCCAATTTAGAAAAAATAACCATAATGAGTTTTTCATCATTTTTGATTTCACTAGTCTCAATAAGTAGAAGCTTTATGTGTTTGATTTGAGTGATGAAGTATTCAATGCAAGGATAGTTTTCTGGACTAAGTCTCATGATCTTATTTTCTAGTTGGCATGTTTTCATCTTAATATGCTTTCAAAAAAGTTCCTCCAATGTAGTACAAACTTTATAAGGTTTCATGATGCCCTAAAAATAAACTTCAATTCAAGGGATAGTGACTGACCAAGGATGCCTCTAGATTCATTAGAATGGTTTTGCCATTTTTATCTTTTGAGGTCAAAAGGTGAAGGCTCATTCATTACAATGTGGTAAAGACCTTTCTAAAGAGCACATTAATTATGTATCCTTTTGAGCTAAAGTAAATGTAACTTGAGAGAGTTTTATTTTTTAGCCATTACTAGCATAGAAACTTGAGTGCAAAAAAATAGCCCAAACTTTTTTGCTACGCAAAAAAAATTAGAAAAAGTGTTTATATAAATACACATTAAAATTATTGTCTCAGATATAAAATCACAATGATGAAAATGCCTATAGACAATTGTCTTTTTGAAAAAATGTTTTTGGAGTTGTAAGTGAAAAAATAAAAATTTAATGAAAAAGCAAAATACATGTTAAAATTATAGTCTCAATGATAAAATCACAATAGTGTACTTGCCCTATCGGCCACAAAACAAATTATACTCTAAGTCACACGTAAATATTGGTCTGCATCTTTTCCATAGATCATTTTTTTTGAGAAACTAGTTTTATGCCAAAAATCCCTCTACTCTTCCCTTTCATTATACTTTTATGAAACTAGTTTTATTTTTACTTTTTAAAACAAAAACATCTATGTACATTTTTGAAATAGAAAGCCTTTTTCTATAAAATAAAACCACAAATAGGATAACAAAACTAAATCTAAACAAGGAATATTACTATTGAGTTTGAACATGGAATACTATGATTAAATTTGAATAGATAATACTTCAACATTGTATATTTATCAAATATAATTAAAGTTGTTTTTATAAATACTAGGTTGAGGTATGTTTGATATGTAGGCTTTCTAATAAATTAATCTACAATCGTAAATAGTGAATAGACCTCATGAGCATTTCTTATGAAGGTTTCTACCATTCTATAGTTGTATTTTCATATCTCTAAGGTACGTAGAGAGTAACTTCCCAAGTCTAACCACTTATTGGTGAAACACATAATCAAATACTAAGAGGCTTCCTATTGGAAAAAATAAAAATCATAGGTTCTTCCTATATACCAAGAGATATATGTAAGATAAAATCCATATATAGTGTTGTTTAATGGCTTGAGTATTATAGTAGTATCCCTCACACCATGGATTAGGCAAAATTGATACTTGATTTACCCATAACAACACCTATAAATTTTACAACTGTTAGAGCACATTTATGGCATATGATGTTTATATGAAATAAATTTTATTCAAACCATATTATGTCATATGAAATAACTTTGATTTACCAAATGCAAAGATAAAATGAAAATTGTAGATCCAATGTTTAAACCTGCACGCAGAACAAGGTGAAAATTATACATATCTAATACCATATTAGAATCTATGGATAGAGTACATAATCATGTTAGCCACCATAAAATAAACACCCATAATAAATGCATAAATAAATATATGAAATCTTAAAATTGAGATAGCAAATATCTATGTAAGTAACATAACTACCTCTTTATATTTAGAGCACTAGCCTAAATTTTCTAGTATAACATTAACTATCATTCAAAATGTTTCTCACCCTCTAGCCCTATATGTTACTACACAAATAAGAGAGGAGACTAGGGTTAAGATTAGGTTTTCTTAGAGTAGTTACAAATAGAATAAGTTGAAATTTTTATTAGTAGAATTCAATTAAGTATTTAATTAATTAATAATATTCTCTAATAATAGGTTATGTATAAGTATGCTCTAATTAGTGCTTACCCACTAATAAAAAATGAATATTACAAGTGCATATTAAAATTATGAAAAAATATTGAATAATTAAATACACTAACAAGCTATGTGTGCTAGTAATATATGAAAATGATTAAAATGAAGGATGATGGCACTTGGGTGGATAAATCTATTGATGTTATGGTGACATAAAAGTGGTAGTAAGATGGATGGACCATGACACTTATCTCATGAAGTGTTATAAATATTCTGCATCGGTCCCAGTGTATGCAAATACATACCCTCAATGAGATTAATAAGTCAACAAACACTGGACAAAAATTGTCAAGAAATTATTTTTAATGTGTATATAAGTTTTACCCACCAAAACCATCATCTAACCTCTATATCCATAATACCATAGTAAATAAAATACCAAAGTTCCAACAAAAAGCCTCACACGTGTTGATATCAAAAAATAAACATAGAAGAAATCAGTGTGTGCATGAAAAAGAATTTGTTAAAAGGAAAATAATCAAGGAGGAAGTTAATTTTAAAGAGAAAGAGCACATTTTTTTATAATGGTAACATAAGGGTTTTTAAAGGGCCCCATAACCTTTTACATATCCATTAGATAATACATTAAATATACAAAACACCATGCCAACAAAAATTAGGCCCAATAAAACCATAACCATAGTGTCAAAAAATAGGATAGGGTTTAAAACAAACCTATAAACACAACAACTATCACAAAAACACAAAACTAAATATATCCTTCAAAGAATACCTACACAACTAGATACAACCAAGCTATTATCCTTTAATATTATTGTGTTTTTTTTCTCATGAGTTGTGAATCCTCTTCCTCAAAAGTTGTAAGATCAAATCAAGTATTTTTGGAATTCAAACTTCTAAGATAGTATCTTGGTGATTCATGTACTTCAATTTTTCTACATTGAACCTTTTACTATTATCTAGTTTCTCATATTAAACAAAGAGCGAATCTTGGGAGATATCTTCCCCATCCTTCTTAGGAGGGATCCTTTGGTAATCAAAGGTCCTTATTAGATAATCAATACCCTACTGGCCATTTCATCACTCTACAGACCTAGAATCATTGTTTTTGTCACAAAATCTCCATTCCCCACCCTAGGTTCTCCTTAAATTACCCTAAGTTATCCAATCTCTCACTCAAATGTTTGAGGATTATGGATATCTATCACAGGGGTACATTTTATAACCCTAAATTCACCATTGCTAGCATTTGGAGAATTATTTTTAAGGTGACCTGATTATAGACATCCATAAAAATAGATGTTAATGTTATCATATTTTAGATGTTGAGTCCATTTACCATCACTTTTATGAAGGGTTATGCTTTGTGGGGATTGAATGAGCATGCCCATCAAAATAGATAATTTGGTTTTGTTCATGTTGGTTTTATGTTTCAAGTTCTTCTTTGGATACTTATCCATATACAAGCACTTACCAATGGTATCCCCAATTTTAGTGAATATTATCTCTCCCCAAAACTCAATAGGTTGAACTAAATAAGGATGATATTTGTATTTTCTATTTGGGGGTTATTTTTTTACCATGGTTTAATAAAAATGCTCCTTTGTCCCAAGAATAATTTTTTTTTCTATATTTCACTACATAGTTCTTATACTTGAGATGAGAACATTATGAAAATAAATTATTGGGAAGGAAATTTACTTGGAAATATTCATTTTTCCAAATGGTTTTGACTTATTTCCTTACCTCTTCAATGCTTGGTATTCTTCCTTTGACCTTGCATATGATTGTTTGATCTTCAAAATCATCCAAATCTAGCTCAGTCATCATTTGAGATTGCAATTTTAGTCATAAAATTATCAACATCTACCATAGTTATTCCAAATTCTACTCTTAGCTCTCCATCTATCACCCTCAGTTCTCCATTTTATTTCCCTAGGGTTCATGAATCACTCATTTCTATCTTAGTTGTAATCTTAGGTTCTATGTTTGTTTCCTTGATTTCACCATTCTATCTCCTTAAGGACTTATCTTCACCATCCATTTCCACAACTACTTCATTCATAGTCATTTTTTCCACCCATTGTTCTCAGTTCTCCATTTTTTGCCCTCGATTCCCCCTTCTAATGCTCTAGTTTCTCCATTGCCACTCAATTCCACTTTTAAATTTTCTAAATGCTGCCCCAAATTCTCCAATCCATCGTTCTATTTTCCCTCTCTTTTTCAAATTTAAATTTTCCTTACACAAGAGTTTGGCATTCCTCTCCATTTTATTGCTCTAAAAGAGCAAATTTGATAAAAGAGGGTCCACACTGATATTTAGCACCATGGTGTCACAAGAAAAGGCCCAAACTCTTATATATATAATATTTGGATTCCAATTGCTGAAGCTTTTTATTGTATTTAATTTTTGGCTAACATTTTATTTGTTTTATAAGCTTTATTATGTTATATACATCAAAATTTATTCAAAGTATTTTCACCAATACAAAACTTTTGGAAACAACCTCTAATTGTGTGAGAATTATTTTACAAACTAAAACAATAATATGTTACTACATTGAATGTAATGATCACATAATACACAATGCATGTTTATATCAAGGATAATCTCTAACATACAAAAATCCTTTAATTGATAATTTTTTAAAATAACCCCCAACTGTGTAATATTTGTTTAACAAACTAAAACATTCATATGTCATTGTATTTAATAAAATGATTATAGGAAATGTAAATCATGTTTATAGTAAGGATGATCTACAAGAATATAAAATTAAAAAAAAAACAAAAAAACCAAAGCACTATTTTTTTGCATGCCATGTAATTATTATTGTTCATGATTCACATAAAGAGTTTAAGGGAATTATTATTGTAGTTTTCTATTTCATACCCCTAAATCAATAATGGTTTTTGATAAAATAATTCCTGTCCATTTACTAGGATGTCATGTTTTGCATACATGCAATGTAAGGATATTCACAAGTACAAGGTTTTTTTTTAAAAGCTCCAAGTCAAATAAAAGTATGTTTGGGTATTATCAAGGTGAGTCTAACACCTTTGTTACATTTTTCATGCACCTTTCTTGGATCAATGAATTTTGGCTGAGATATAACATTAAATTAATTCTTGGGATGTCGTGACATCCTATAAGCATTTGTTTGAGCTTCTATGAAACTTCTCCCGAAATAGAGAGTAACAGGTCCATGCACCAGACCATAGTGGTCCATATCCACCCCAATCCTTTGATAAACTATATTTATAATGTAATTATATAGAATATATCAATGTGTTAATATAAAGCATCACAAATATTGATATCACAACTGAAATGCCTCAATCTACATACTACGAATGTGTTTGGGGCAAGCTTTGAATGTTGTTATTGTGGTATAGATTATTGATGGTTAACCTATTGTATCCATGCACCTCTATCTTCAACTTGTAATAAAATAAGCTATAGTTTAAAATAGTATAAAACTCAAATGAAATAATGTTCATATACAAAAGCTTAAAAATAAATTCGAATTGAAGCTTAGTTAAAAATGTTTTATCATGTCAAGATAATTGCTTAAAGTTAAATAATGTAAAAATCAACATCTATCAAGTCAAAAATTTACAAGTGTAACAATATTATCTAATAAAATTAATAATGGCTAAGGATAATAAATGATCTATTGATACAAAGACATTTCATAACTATGACTTTAATTACCTCAAACTTATTGAGAAAATCATGATATGTAGTAATTGATAGATATGTACCAAATTATTATCTTGGATTATTTTTTGTTAAGGTTTTATGTGTTATACGACATCCTTGTTAAATCCATACTTTTCATATCTTGTAATAATTTCATTCAATGTAATGACATATAAATATGGTTTGTCACACAATTCACATTCTTTATCTATCAAACACATTTTTTACATATCTAATAAATTTTAAATAAATGATTCGTTGTTAGATATTGTGGTTATTTTAGTCAGTTGAGAATGAATGAGGAGTCCAAATCATGGGAATATTGGTTAGGAAGGAAAATTACTCTACATTTATGGAAAACACAACCACATGCATATTTGTAGACTAAGCCACAATTATAAAAATTAGGAAAAACAAAAAAATTAAAAGAATACCTATGTAGCATATCATTTTGCTCCAGCTTTAACAACCTCATAAAAAAAACATGAAAAGTTAGATTATTCCTTACTAAGGCTAATCAAGGTTGGGGATGCATAATTCAACTCTCCAAGAGTACCAAAACCACAATTGATAATTTTTAATCATGTAAAATATGAATTGCATTGAAATTATTATTATGCTCCTTGAAAATTTTTAATTTAATTTAAAATATATTTTATTGATAAAATGAGGTTTAAAGCAGTCCCTTTCCCTTATATTAATTTCACAAAATCAGAAAAAAAATTACATAATAAGAAGAATAAGATACCAATTTTTTTTTCCATGATTCATTTTACAAGAAACAAGACTAGTTTATATGAAACCAAAAATCATTAGAACCACTTAAAGCAAAGACCATCTAAAACCAAAATTGTAAATAAAGAGAATTAAAGAAGACAAGACAAGGGCTATCTTACCTTGGCTATAAGTTTTTTTCCAATATCAATTGAGAGCCTTCTCCAATGGCCTCTAAAGCTTCCATTTTTTACCTCTCCAACATAGCTTTCCTTCCTCACCTTTTATTAATTTGAGAGGAGGAAGAAAGCAAATGAGCTTTAGAGATAGTTCTTGGGCTAGTAATAGTAGGGTAACCTAGAGAATATGTTTAACCTCTTATGGATTAGTTACCAAAGTAATTCTCTACCTCAAAGGAGACAATGTTAAACCTATAGGTGAACCCACCTTTCCATCAAATTCATAATGAGAACCATGACTTGCCTTCCTTTGAATGCTAAAGGGTGTATCAAAGCCTCTTTATTCAAAGAATAAAGTTGTAAATGTGAATGAAAAATCAACTAACCCTTTTTTACAAAACCTAAAACCATTGCTTCTTCCTTATTATTTCATTTATCCACTTGTATTTACTTTAAACATTTTATGGTTTCAAAAAAATAATATTTTCTTAGCTTGGAAACCTTTCAATCCAAAATATAGGAATTGGCCTTATAAATTGTACTATGTTGAGGACATACGGAAACCTTATGTCCAATGTTTCAACATCAGAAGCATCTCAAGGGTAAACATTCATAATCAATTATTTGCATCCATGATCCAATTGAAGAGACAGTGCATAAAACATGGACAATAGGTTTTCCCAAATGAATTTTCAAACACAAATAAATAAAGTATTTATTCCATTATAACATCCAAATTTTCCCTAATAAAATCCCTAATAGATCTAACAATCAACCTCAAAATTTATTCATTGTCCAACTTTGATAGTGTCCTATATAACCCCACCCAAAAGGGGATTTTAGTGATCTTATTTTCAGGAGAACAAAAGGGAGATAAGAAAACTGTAGACACATAAATATGGTCATAGGTACTTAAAAATGTTAATTATTAACACATCCTAAACCACATAAATTGCACACAAATACATGAATCTTATTCATCATTCCTCTAATCCATTTAGCTATATGTAGGCTTAACCCTGTGTTTACCAATATTATTACACAAAACTTCTAATGTAAAATGTTCAAGAATTTTAAAGTCACCCTCAAACTATCTCCAATAGAGGATAGTTATCTTTGATCCTTATGGGCAAGTCTACGCTAGGTGGATACAACCACAATGCACTCCTATCCACTTACAATGATAATGTTCAACACTAAATAACAACTAATTTTTGAAATTCAAAACATGTTTTTGAGTCTTCCTACATGTTTCACACGATCGACTAAAGGAAATTATGAAAATTTTCTCCTATAAATACACATATAAGGTCATTTGTTATCACCACTTGGCACTCATTTCTCTCAAGAATTCACACTATTGCACATTGATATAATCTTCCAAATTCAAGATAATTCATAAGGAGTATCCATAATCCAAGAAAAGAGCCTTCTAAATTAAGTCAAGAGATATCATTTTAAAATATCAAAACCATTTTTTAGCTGCATAAATATAGTCAAAGAATCAAAATTGTGAAATCACTCTATGTGGGAGAAATGCATGGGATTGATTTCCCTCCTTGGAGTATTGGATATGTAGGCAACATTTAATCTTTGAGCGGGTGATTGGGGTCAACTCAACCCATTACACTCCCCTCTTTTTATAGGTTTTTGAACTATCAATGTGCCCTTAACATTTCAAAGATAAGAGAAGCAACAAAATGATTTATATGTGGTATTATATAGAGTGTAATATTTAATATTATTCAACATACATAGGCACAATAGGTGCAATGATTAAAATTTATGCATAGTTAGTCGGGACAAGTCATCAATTAATGAAATCAAGTGCATTATTCTATTTTCCACTTACAATGATCATGTCCAATAATATTATATATTTCTACATCTAATATGTGAATTTCAAAATTATATTTCTTTCCATATTTTCCTATCATCTAGTTAGTTGGGACAAGTCTGCAATCAACAAACTCAAATACACTACGCCACCATCCACTTACAACATGTTGTCCAAAAAATTGCATAGTTAAAATTACTAAAATTTTGGTATCAATGAAAATTTTGAGTCAAGTCAAATTTTTTTGAAATCATGGTAAAAAATAAGAGTTAAAGTTAGGTTGAGAATTTCAAGTGAGTTTGAAAAAGGTATAGTTTAACAATTTAGGTACACAAATAATAAAAAATATTGTGTGCATACCTGGGCCCTATGTGCCTATGAGACCAGGCTTTCCTAACCTCTTTAATGCATGAGACATGAGGATGCCTCCAACTATGAAACATGAGCACCATGCCCACCATGCCCATAATTTTAGGAAGTCTTAGCATTGTAAACATGATAGACATGTGGTTGTATTTGGTGATGCCATTCAATTGGCACACATCTATTGCATCTATAGGGTAGTGCCATCCTTTTTGAAAGGTGTCATAATGTGTGGGTATATGAATCATCCCTACCACCTATTTAAATATGTTTCTCCCTCATTAATCTCATAATCACTTAAAATGCCCTATGAATTATCTCTTTGTTCCTTTGTTATACTAAAGTTCCTTTCTCCCACCATTTATTTAGCTAAAGCCAAATCTTTCCCAAATATAATTAAAACCTTAATTTTTATGAGTGCTTCATAGATTTACAACTTTCATGAAGTGAAAATCCAATTTCAAGTGCCTTTTAATCATAGGGGAGATTGTGCTTTCATGGGAACACCAAAGTTTTGGTTCGCTCTCATAGACTCTATAGGAAGAATTAATAATGAGGGAAAATAGTTTTATGATCACCATCATCTACCCTACACAACCCCATAATAATTTTCTCCCACTAGATGCCTATGATAATCTCAAATTAATAGTCTAAGTCACATTATGAATCACCAAAATAATCAAGATGAAGTACAAATACCTAAGGTACAATCCTCAATCTCAGGGTTCATTTTAAGATCCCATATCAAAAATCCCCTTAGATTTTTTGAGGCAAATTTGATTCTTATCCTTGTTGAATCTAATGACTTTTTAAAAAATAACATTTTCAAGTTTTTCATAAAACCACCTGTCAGCATGCTCAATTCAAGACTTTTGTTGTTATGCAATAGCATGCTATCACCTGGCATTATATTACCACCCTATAGCATGCTACCACACACAATCTAGCACCATATTACTACCTAGCACCATGATTCTACCTAGCTCCATGATGCGGCCATATGATTGGGTGATAACAATACATGATCAATTATTGTTGATTATGTGAACCAAATGTCTCTGTTACCCTAATAACTTATAAATAGCACACAGGGCCTTCATTTTCACACTTTAAGAATGTTGGCGGGCAACCTCAAGATTCAACTTGGTATTGAGGTAAAGAAAGAGACTTTGATGGTAACCCCTATGAATATATGTACTATATATATAAGGTGAATTACATGGTTACCCCCATAATTATTGTAAATGATTAGTGAGCCAACCCCTAAAAAAATTACATCTTAAAATTTTAGGTGAATGGGTCCTATGTACTACTCCCAAATATTTCTAAATACAATTTCCCAAAAACTAAATATTCATGAATTAATGAATATTCACCACTAAAATTTACCCTACTCAATCTATCTAAGAAAGTGATGTCTCAAAAATATATGATTTAATGATTAGACACATAGATATAGAATAATTTCATAAAAGAATTGCTAATAGGCCAACTATACATGTAGGTGTCATCTTGGAAAGAAGTGATCTTCCTAAAGCAACTCATGTAATGTTCAAATCTATTCCTAACATGTGCATAATATTAAAATGAAAAGACATGGGAGATCTGATCTGTAGGGGATGTTCTTGAGGTAAAGTTTGATGGAGATTCCATTGATGCCACATTTCCTAATTCCATAAAGGAATTCATATGCTATAATTAATGTAGAAATTGGGTGGGCTTTTGAGTATAAAATAATAGACAAATATCTCACTATCATGAATAACAATTGGTTGAAGGTGAAATAGAAAGGCATATCCAAACTTACCAAGAGTTCCCCTAGGTGTATTTTTTATAAAAACTATCAGACATGATCACCCTCCTTAACAGGGTGGTAGATAAGACAAATACTAAGGATTTTCATCCTTGGATGTTTCTCCCCATGAGCATCATTTAGAATGGAAAATAGTTCTTTGATTAGGGAAGCATGATCAGTGATGTTCTTCATGACCAAATCACCAAGTTGACTAACACTAAATCATTTTATATGATTTCATAGTTGGTATAACTCTTACAACTGAGCATGTATACCCTAGCCTCACATAGTTGGAAAATCTAAGGCTAACTACAAGAGTATACAAATTATTTACTCAAATAACCTTTTGATCAAATTAACAAGCACTTTAGATGAGTGAATGATGTATTCACCATGAGAATAGTAAAAATGCTAACATAATACTAGGAAAATAGTCTCTCAGAGGAAGGAATTGAACTTTTGTCATAATTTGTAAGCCACTTTATCTAATTCCCAAAGTTCTCATATATCCAAGTTGAAGGTTTTTAAATTTATCCTATGAGGCTTCCAAGGCTGGTAAGTAATAATATGTTAATTTAATTATGTAGGAAACTTTTAGATATTCATCATAAATATAGGAAGAGACATGTAGTAGGAGTAGTGTTCTTAATTTCTCTACGACACTAGACATGTAAGAATTCTATATATACTTTAAAAATTGAGGTTGGCATAGCTCAATTCACTTTGTACCCTCACATGAATAGATATTTATTTGACAAAAAGGGATATGTGTGAGCCAATATGGGTATTGTAGAGTAATTTCTTACTCTACATCATATTTAATTTATTTTTTGATTTGAACACTACAATTTTGGTTCCTGCACACCTTGGGCATCACGACAGAAGTTTTGGAGTAGAGGATGGGTTCATTTTTGCCTAAGTGTCGAAATGCAGAGGAGGCTGCCAAGTGTCACCCTTCAGTCACACGGGTCTTTTTTCCCTTCTTGTTTCTTTCATCTCATTTTTGCCCAAGTATCAAGTTCAAGCAGAAGCTACCAAGTGTCGCCTTCCAAAACACAAAGCTGTCCAGTTGGAGTCCTTCGAGGCCCCTTTTGTAACTTTCCAGAGAATCACAGATCGCGCCATGTACCTAGTAGCAGCTAAGTGGAATGCACCATGTGTCAGCATCCGCACCTCATAGAGGCACCTACATTTCATTCTACCTTTTTGACAAAGACTTTTAATGAGCCAAGCAGAAGCAGTGGAAGCCACCACGTGCCAGCATCTGGGAGACTTTAGTTCAATGCTTTCTTTCAATGCATAAAGGCATCATTTTATTTTGCTAAAGTGTTGAAGTGCAGTGGATGCTGCCAAGTGTCACCCTCTGGGTTCCTCTCTACCCCATCCCCAGAGAAAGTGGAAGGCACCACATACCCCCAGAAAGAGAAGCAAAAGATGCCACGTATTTTCCCAAGAGCAGTGGAGGTCGCCAGGTGTCAACTTCTGAGAAATCATCTTTGAGCCTAATTGCCAGGGTAAAGATTGCGGTGGGTCCAAGACGTTATTTCAAGGGACTAAAGAAGAACCGAGTGTCAACATATAAATACTACCATGTGCATCTGTCCCTTCCTAAAAGTTGCCCGAACAAGGAACATAGTGAATTTCATTTTGATAAAATTGCAAAGTATCAAGGAAGCAGATTGTGACAGGTGTCGAAGGCAGAGCATTCCAGAGCAGCATACAGAGAAAGCAAAAGTGGCCAAGTGTCATTCTTTGGTGCCTTCTAGACAAAAGGGAGGATTTTCATGAATTGACCAAGTGTCCTCTTCCATTTCAACATAATAGAGTGCCCGTCTACCTGTTGCGGCAAAGATGGAGGGAAAGCTCAGTGAGAGTTATTTTAGGTAGATAGAATAGTGTATTAGGTAGATTTTTAGGGCTTGCAAGCATTGAATATGCTTCCTATTTGTCCCCTATATGGAGAGGTAGAGTAGATAGTTGAGTGGCCAAACAGGTGATAGAATGAGGAATTTTAGGCGCAAAGAGAGGTACTAGGCATGGATTGCCATGCCACAGTTAGGGCAGTTCTTGGTAAGACCAAGATGCATCCAAGGCATTGAATGTACCATTTTTTTTGTCCCCTATGAGTGAAGGATGGAGTGGAATTGTGTGTGAAAGGAAGCGATGCAAGGAGACATTCGAGGCTATATAAGAAGAATTGTAAAATCAAAAAAAGGGGGGGAATTCTATAGTTTTAGACTTTCTAGAGTTTTTGACCAGTAATATCATTTGCTCTTATCTCAATTTTCTTGAGTTGTAAATTTGATGTAACTATGCATGTTTTTGTGCCTTTTATGTGGCTGAATGAATTAAGAATATTTGAAACTCCATGCCTTGGTTGGTGTTATCTGAGTCATTTGTAAAGTAGTCTATACTACAGATTTTTTGGAGTTGTGATTAGGAATGTCATTTGTTTTTGTCTTGTTTTCTTAAGTTGGAAGGTTTACATAACTGTATGTGACTTCTGTGCCTCTTATGTGATTGGAAGATTCTATTTAGAAGATTGAACACTATGCCTTTGTTGACATTCTCTGTATCTCAGCAAAAGAATCCCCTGTTGTGAGCCTCTATTTCTATTATTTCAATCTTTTACATTGATCATGCACTTGTCTGCTCTTAAATGTAATTGAATCCTATAATAGTTTCACTATGCTCAGGTTAGGATTAGGATTACACTCAGGTGCATCACCATAGTTAGGTTTCATTCCTGCATTTCCATTTTTATTTAATCTTCTATCCCTTTTCCCCCAACACTTGACACAAAAGAAGAGACTAGCTTCTCTAAAACCTGGAGGTTGTTTCAATCCGTATTGTCCCACAGCTTGAAACTTCCCATTGTTGATTGATTAAGATCAAGCACAATTTTTGTCATCAACAGTTTTTTGGCATGCCCAGTGGGACCAATCTTTCATAAAGTTGAATAATTTTTTGTGTGTTCTTCAACCAATTGGCCTTTGGAGGTTTTTAGCAATACCAACAATGATTGTGAGTCAAATCAGTTGATCAAGCAGTCCTATCATCATCAAGAAATCCCTTTTGGTATGTATAATTCTGTTACTCATAGCTATGAGTCTTATTATCCTTGAAATATGTTTTATCAAGAACAAGCTTCTCTTGGAATCATGTCAAGTAACAAGGATGCAGATGGTTATGAGCTATACCAATCTTATGCCCAGTCTCCCTAATATGTCACATCCCATGCTTAATTTGACCTCATTTTTACCTTCAAAAAAGCATTACTGGGATTTAAAAAATATGTATTAGAGCTTGATAGCAGAAGGGGATATGGCCAAGAAATCCCTAATCATGTCATCCATCAAATAAGGGATGTGGTAGATCTACTTAAAAGTGAATGGGACCCCATTAAAAGAGAAAATTGGCAAGGGCCTACATATGAGATGTTAGATGTGTGTGGATTGATTGCATTTCTAGAAGAGAAGTTGAGCATTCATGAGAGATAGCCTTACCAAATCTTTCAACCTACATATCCAACACCACAAATTCCATATCAGACATATGCCACCCCTGTTCATAAGCAAGGTCAAACCTGTCAAGGTCATTTCCCCAATAATGTAGAGTCTATGATAGCAGCAAGGGAAGAGGACCCCAAACCCTCACCTTCCCTTCAAGTCCCTTCCACCCTTACTCAAGAAGCTTCTTGTTTTCCATCATAGCCTTCTTCTTCATACCTTTCCAAAGAAGAATATATTTTAAAGGAAGCAAATGAGTATGTAGAGGAGTACGCTCAATTCATGGCTAGTCAAGAGGATTCCATA
The DNA here is from genome assembly GCA_037957365.1 of Torreya grandis. NCBI lineage: Eukaryota > Viridiplantae > Streptophyta > Pinopsida > Cupressales > Taxaceae > Torreya > Torreya grandis. The sequence continues at coordinate 8,145,667 of JARHVA010000055.1, forward strand.
AGTACGAATGAGGAGGAAATCACCATAGATTCCCCCTTTGATGAGCAAGAGGATAAGCTGCAAGCTTTTTCCTTAATTTTAGATGAGGAGGAGATCATTTCTGACTTTTTCCTCACTTTGCATGAAGATATGGAGGAACATGGATACTCCCTTGACCAAGTCATTGAGACAAATGACACTATCTTACAAGAAGGCTATGAATTGGCCAAATGTGGAGAAGACAGCATTGAGACTCAGTTGAGTATGCAGAAGGAATGCCATCTTTCAAATTTATCCTTTTGAGAGGATGAAGTCATCAAGGAACATGATGATGAAATACAGATTGAATCAGAAGGAGATAAGCTGAAAGAGAATGGGTATCAAAAGGCACAGAGTGAAGAACCAATAGTCGATGATTTCTTGATGACACACGGCAACATGAAGAACCAATATTTGACAGGCTTTCAAAGACAAGAAAAGTTTATGGATGTCGAATACATGTTTTACTCACACTCACCCAAATGCAAGCAGAGCCGTGTGGCCAGCGCAAAGGACAGTTCATCAAGGATATACCCATTGCAATCACTGGTATGGCAACATCAGTTGGTTTGTCATAAAGAAGATGTTGGAAAGTTTGTTGTTGATCTCGGAGGAAAATAAGGATATTTAATTAATGTAGTTAGGTAGTTTCCCATTCCCGCATTGCTTTGTTTTTTGTTTTGCTTTCCCGCTTTTATTTTAAAATAAGCATTTTAAATGCAGAGTCAGCATCTTAGAAGTTTTAATTATTTAAATTTTGCCACATTAAATGCTTCCCCAAATTTGTCAAGATCTCTAAGGTACCTTGTGTTGCATAATGTGACCGCCTCACTGTTTCCTGAAGATTGAGTAGGATTTGCTAATGGTCAACTAAAATTAATGTTATTTCGGACTTGATAGGCCCATAAATATCCCTTAGCAAATTTTAAAATTTACAAAATCTCAAGCATTCCTACGAAAATATCCTGCTCATTGCGATTGATAGTGCCTAGTTGAATTTGTTTCAGCGAGCAAATTTTTATCTTGCATAAGGTTCATACCAGGTTATCATACAAGAGATATAGAGATGGTAGGAGCATCATCTTTGCAGCAAGGAAAAGGGACACCTGGATACGTTGATAAATTACTGGCTAGTAAATCATACACTACAGCTCTTGCACAACTGCCAAGGATCTACCCGAGAATAAAAGTCCTGGGAGTTGGTCAAACCAATGACCCATCCAAGGTAAGGGACTACGCAGATGGGATCATGGACCCAACCCTACAAAGAGCTAGTAGCAAGAACCTCAGAGAAGGGGCACACCAAAGGTGTCTGCAAAGAGCCAGGGCAAGGCAATATGAAATGTTTGAAATGAGGATATGGACCTCACAACTGGCTCAATTCATTGTCCCAGTCATGCACCCATGCCTAGATATAATTGAATTATGCATGAACTTGCTTCATCCATAATCTTATACCATTCAACAAGACCCATTCATGCTACAGGTCACCCCATAAGCTATCAGGGACATGGTTGCCCTACAATATGATGGTACCACCACCCTCCCCACCATTGATAGGATGCAAAGGACATGGGCAAATGTCAACACTCAGACCAGGTTTTTGAGTTTTGAGTTAAAAATGACCGATGGTGATGCAATGGTACCCACACTCCCTGCATCAAGAACTCAATTCATGCCTGCCAGCCAAGATGCACTATCAATAATGGACCTCATCTTTGGCATGAAGGATGACAGGGTGGTATATGTTGAGTAAATGGCCATCCTCTTCAGGATAAAAATAGTTGATAAGATGCAGGAGTACCATCTTGACTTCTCGAAACACATCACCTTCTCAATCATGGAGCAGCTGACCCAGTTCAGGGCAAAAGGGATATTCAGGTATTCCTACTTTTTGTTTCACCTAATTTTGCACTATAACCCTGACCTCTTCACCCACTACATGCATATAAATCTGTATGACCCAAATTTTGACCCCCAAAGGACCATCCTTGTGTCTGCATGGACACATGTTTTATCAAAAACTAGTGACACTTATGACTTTTGGGAACTATTCGTCACCCCTATCCTTCATTGCCTTAGCCCTGAGCCTGTCATAAATAGGTTAATCCCAAGTGTTACGAACCTCTTGGTCAGTTGCCTAATCCCATGTGATTTCTATTTTGGGGCCCACCACACGACCATAAGGGTCCATGGATTTTGTGGAGAACCAGTGTTGCTGCCAAAGGTTTTAACTCTTAGGTTGGCATTCCTAAAAATCACCAGGCAGGTGTCAGTGGTTGATAATGAGTATGATTCTAGGAAGAAGAGGAAAATATATAATCTCTTGTGGATGGTAGGCAATATGAGCTTGGAAGCCAAAGAAGCTGAAACTATGCTACTGAGATAAATGGCCTTCCTAAGATTCCTATTGGTCGAGGACAAGTGGGTTTATGACCCAGCAGAATACATAGCCTCTATAGTGAGGACAAATAAAATTGGAACCAAGATCATGCATGAAAGCCACCCCTTTTGGGAAACTAGGAAAAATCCTATGGAAGACGCCCCTGATCTCTATGTTGAGCTGACAGACTTGCCCATGCCACTTAATAGGCCATGGAAGACCTTCTATGACAAATAGAGGGAATATGATCCCAAGGTCAGGATGACCTCTAGTTTGAGAAGGACGCTAAGGAACAAAGGATGGGATATACAAAAATTAAAGCCTATTAGAGATATAGGCAAGAAATTTCTCAAACTACCCATACCTTTAGAGGCATAGATTCAGATGAAAGGTGGGAGGAACTATGGGATGAATGCCATCCCTCCCCTATTTCAATCCTAGAAACAAGCCAAGTGTCGACACTCAGGGTGGAGCAAGCAGCTGGAGTAGGGCCAAGCCAGCAACCACAAACTTTAGAGCAAGCTACAGTTGTCACAGAAAAACAAAGGAGTGTGGTGTATTCACCACCACAAGCCTCACCATCATTAGGAGTGATTGAAGTCCCCAGTTCCCCACATGTGCTATCGGTAACAGTAGAGGCATAAGGGAGACAAACAAAGCCAGAGGCTGAGACACCTAGGAAAAGAAGAAGGGTAAAATTCCAATTAGATCTAGAGGAGGAAGAGGAGCCTTCATAACACCCAGCATAGGGCACTACAACTTCTCCTCAGGTAAGTATTCCTCCCCCTCTTCCCTCTCAATCTATTCCTCACCTTGCCGGCATAACGCCTCCACTCAGTCAGATGACACCTCCTGACACTTCTGCCATTCCCATTTTGCAATTCACCCCATCCTTGATGCCTCAAGCCTTAACATTACCTTATTTCTCCCCTTCTGCTCCCAAGAAACCTTTCCCTTAGATTGCCCATAGCCAACCACTGGCTATTCAATATGGCCTATGCTATGTACCTAGGGATATGATATATGGGTTGATGGAGATGCCGACATGTTGGCATCTCCATCAACCCATATATCATATCCCTAGGTACATAGTAGCCTACCATAAGGATATATTTTTGTGGGAGGACAAATTGCATCCCCTTCCACCTTTTAGACGTAGGCCGATGCTGCTAGGAAGGCAAGAGAAGCCCGATTAGAGAAGAAGAGGACTAAAGAGAATAAAGCACTGGCAGTCCCACATTTGAGGTCACAATTTGACCCCATCTAACAATAATTGATGGTGACCCATTTGTCACCCAACGTTGCTAAGCTGAGTGAGCAAACACAGCTGGAAGACTACATGATGAACACAGTGGCCATTGACATGTCCCTGTTTAGGCCCCAAGATAGAGTTGAGCTGCTGATCAAATCCACTTCTGTGGTCACAGAAGATTACTTGAAGAAATCAAGAAGACTAAAAAATATGGAGGCTAATTTGGCCCAAGAAAAGGCAAACTATAATAGTTTGGCCAAACAAATAAATAGAAGAGACAATGAAATAGCTAGTCTGTAAAAACAGTTACAAGATACTGTTTTCCTTCAGACTCAATGAGCAGTCCAAGCCTAGAATAAATCATTAAAGGTAGAGCTTGCACTTGAAAAAGATGCAGCCATAGCCCTCAAGTGAGAGAATGCAACATTATAGGGAAGAGTTGAAAGACTCCAACTACAGGTTACCCAATCATAGCAAAGGTTGCTGAGGAGCAGAACAAGGCTGCGGCTTTTCAAGCCCAGTTCCAAGTAGAGTAATAAAGGATGGCACAACTAGAAATTGAGCTAGCTAATAGGCCAAGAGGTGTCAAAATGGTGTAGCTAGTGAAGGAGCTCTACGAGTCAATGTGGGAGAGAATCTCTTCAGAGATTGTCCAGCTCAAGCCATTTTTCACCTTCCTGCTCAACACATAGCAATTGTGCGAAAGGGTGGAGAATCCAATTCAAAACACTCTGGCCATGATCTCCATGAGAGTCATAGACTCCCATTCATTGATGGAGAAGCTCTAAAACATGATGGATGTGACATTGGCAGCTGTGGGGATCCCTAACAAAATGGTTGCTACAAAATAGGTCAATGAAGAACTCAGTTGCAATGCCACAGCCAATAATTGTAGAAGTTGCCTCGATGTCATGAAAGGAGGCATTAGTGAGATGAGGCACCATATTGAAGATCTGATGTAACTAGGCATCCCTTCCCCATTTTTAGATGTAAGGATGGTGCTGATGGTGGACCAAATCAAACCATTGTTGCTAGCTAAACAGAGGGATCAAACGGTCTTCCAGAGCTTGTGGGATGATTCCTCAGCCTCAGAGGTCAAAGCTGTTCTAGTTCCTATTTCTCGATGGAGTTTAAAATGAAAGCCATGGCCCAAATATTACAAACCTTTTCACATAAGGATATCATTAACCTTGATCTGGCTTTCACTTAATTATAGAGTAAGTAAGGGCTATCTAACCATGAGTGGTCTATCTATTAGAAAACACTATTAAAGCTGTAAATTTTGAAATTTTGATCGAGCAGGAGTCAGGTTCTTTTTGAGCAGGCTCAAAAGTCCTGGTGGTCACCAATAACTATAGATTAATTTCTTACTCTACGTCATATTTAATTTATTTTTTGATTCAAGCACTACAATTTTGGTTCTTGCACACCTTGGCCATCGCGGTAGAAGTTTTGGAGTAGAGGATGGGTTCATTTTTGCCTAAGTGTCAAAATACAGAGGAGGCTGCCAAGTGTCGCCCTCTGATCACATGGGTCTTTTTCCCCTTCTTGTTTCTTTCATCTCATTTTTGCCCAAGTATCAAGTTTAAGCAGAAGTTGCCAAGTATTGCCTTTTGAAACACAAAGTTGGCCAGCTAGAGTCCTCTGAGGCCCCTTTTGTAACTTTCCAAAGAATCACAGATCACACCATGTACCCAATAGCAGCTAAGCAGAATGCACTGCTTGTCAGCATCCACACCTCATAGAGGCACCCACATTTCATTCTACCTTTTTGACAAAGACTTTCAATGAGCCAAGCAGAAGTAGTGGAAGCCACCACGTGCTGACATCTGGGAGACTTTGGTCCAACACTTTCTTTCAATGCATAAAGGTGTCATTTCATTCTGCTAAAGTGCTAAAGTGCAGCGAATGCTACCAAGTGTCACCCTCTAGGTTCCTCTCTACCCCATCCCTAGAGAAGGTGGAAGGTGCCACATACCCCCAAAAAGAGAAGCGAAAGATGCCACATATCTTCCCAGGAGTAGCGGAGGTTGCTAGGTGTCAACTTTTGAGAAACCATCTTCGAGCTTAATTGCCAGGGTAAAGATTGTGGTGGGTATAGGATGTTATTTCAAGGGACTAAAGAAGCACCAAGTGTTAACATATAAAGACTGCCACGTGCATCCGTCCCTTCCTAAAAGTTGCCTGAATAAGGAATGCAGTGAGTTTCATTTTGGAAAAATTTCAAAGTATCGAGGAAGCGGATTGCGACAGGTGTCAAAGGCAAAGCATTCCAGAGCAGCATATAGAGAAAGTAGAAGCAGCCAAGTGTCATTCTCTGGTGCCTTTTAGACAAAAGGGAGGATTTTCATGAATTGACCAAGTGTCCTCTTCTATTTCAATAAAACAGAGTGCCCATCTACCCGTTGCGGCAAAGATGGAGGGAAAGCTCAGCGAGAGTTATTTCAGGTAGATGGAATAGTGCATCAGGTATATTTTTGGGGCTTGCAAGCATTGAAGATGCCACCTATTTGTCCCCTATATGCAAAGGTAGAGTAGATAGTTGAGCAGCCAAATAGGTGATAGAATGAGGAATTTCAGGTGCAAAGAGAGGTACTAGGCATGGATTGCCATGCCACAGTCAGGGTAGTTCTTGGTAAGACTAGGATGCATCCAAGGCATTGAATGCACCATCTATTTTTTCCCCTGTGAGTGAAATATGGAGTGGAATTGTGCAGGAAAGAAAGTGATGCAAGGAGACATTTGAGGTTATATAAGAAGAATTGTAAAATCAAAAAAAGGGGGTGGAATTCTATAGTTTTAGACTTTCTAGAGTTTTTGCCTAGTAATATCATTTGCTCTTATCTTAGTTTTCTTGAGTTGTAAAGTTGATGTAACTATGCATGTTTCTGTGCCTTTTATGTGGCTGAATGAATTAAGAAGATTTGAAACTTCATGCCTTGGTTGGTGTTATCTGTGTCATTTGCAAAGTAGTCTATACTGCAAATTTTTTGGAGTTGTGATTAGGAATGTCATTTGCTTTTGTCTCATTTTCTTGAGTTGGAAGGTTTACATAACTTTACATGACTTTTGTGCCTCTTATGTGATTGGAAGATTCTATTCATAAGATTGAACACTATGCCTTTGTTGACATTCTTTGTATCTCAGCAAAAGAATCCCCTATTGTGAGCCTCAGTTTCTGTTATTTCAATCTTTTACATTGATCATGCACTTGTCTACTCTTAAATGTAATTGAATCCTATAATAGTTTCACTATGCTCAGGTTAGGATTAGGATTACACTCAAGCGCATCCCCATAGTTAGGTTTCATTCCTACATTTTCTTTTTTATTTAATCTTCTATCCCTTTTCCCCCAACACTTGACACAAAAGAAGAGACCAACTTCTCTAAAACCTAGAGGTTGTTTCAAGTTGTATTGTCCCACAGCTTAAAACTTCCCATTGTTGATTGATTAAGATCAAGCGGAATTTTCATCATCAACAGGTATTATATTCTCATATATTCATAAACCACATCTGGAGGATTATTGGGCTGACTGTGCTAAGAAATTTGAAGTTTTAAGATGTGTTTTGAGATGCCTAAGCCTAGATCCAATCAATATTTCCATTTAAAAATGGGTACCTGATGGAATGATCGATGATGTAAATGAACCCTTTAAGGTAGGTTATAATGAATGAGTTATGGTGGCTCACCTATGAGTGATAAGCTAGTCAACCCTTGAGATCACATACATGCAAGAGACAACCAAGTTTGTGCTGAGAAGATCTTTGAATTAGTTAGATAAAAATATTTTAGAGTTAACAAGAGTTACTGGTTCCTACAAAAATAAGGCTAAAACATTACCTAAATAAGATCTTGTATCTACTCCAATGGAAAAATGATCTAATGATTTTAGTACTATCTCTTATGTCACTACTGAGGTTGGTGGTGATGGTGCCGATGAAGACACAAACTAAGGAAAACTACCAAGCACAACTTGTGTTGAGTGGCCTCTTGTGGGAATAAAATTAAAGTCCAACAAAATAGTGCTAATGCAACAAACTTCTTCCCCACTAGGAGATCCATCTTTATTGATTAAGAACACCATAAAATAATATCTTATTTTTGTACAAGGAATGGAACAATCATCAAGTACAAGAGAAGTACCTACTTCAACTTTTAAAAGACTAATTTATCCTATTTTATGGTCTAAACCACACATCATACTCTCACCACATTCTACTCCTCAAAGGCAACCTACACCACCTGCTTCATCAACTAGTGTAGATACATAGATGGTTAATACTAGTAATGTGGATTTTTAATGGATGCCACCATTACTAGGAAAAATAAAGAAGATAGTAGATGTGGAACTAATAGATTTCAATGCCTTGGTAAATATTCTTGTGACTTCTCCTCATAAAAATTCCAAAACCACGTCTCAGTTTGTAATAGATCTATCTAATGCTCAGTTTATTAAAATTATAGAGCAAATGTTGATAAGGATGAGGGAGAGATGAATATCTATTATTATAAATTGAAAAGAGTTATCATGGGTAAATCCACCCATAAAATTGATGTACATAATCTCTGAGTGACTACTACGATAATAATCAAGAGATATGAACAAGATGAACTGACATAGGAACATTTGAAATATCAACTCTGATAACTTGTAGGATATGGGAACTATCTCTTAAATTTGGTATAATCCCCTATCAATTCCCAAGATAAATCCCTTGCACAATTCCCCAATGAGGTTATTTTAGTGATATTTAAATATAATAGTTATGGGAAGACCCTTGAGGCATAGGTGGAATAACTATTACTTGATGTCTTGAAATGCATTGATGAGATGGTAAATCTCTATGAAAGATCGATTTAGAGAAAATCAAAGTTAAAAATTAGATCAAGTTCCATCAAGATGAAATTAACTTATATAAAAATGTCTTACATGACCTATAAGAGATGTTAGGCAATGATGCAAACATGCTTGTTAAAATAGGTATATTTGATTAACAAAAATATAATGGCATATCATTTGACTAGTTACAAAGTGTTCTAAACAAGATGGAATTGTTGAATCAAGCAATAGATCACCTAATAGTTTAGTCCAATTTCAGAGGAGACTAAATGTGAGGTGCATGTTCCAATATGGGGAATCTTCACTGTGATTTAGTCAAAGATGATGGCTCAGGGCCTCATTCAGTCAATGACATAAACAAATAATTCATTAAACTTATCAAAGAAGGTATTTTTAAATAAGGTGCCTTCAATGTATCTTCTATGAACATACTTAGTGAAATTTAATCTTTATTGGATGAGATGAATGCACAGTGGACAAATTTCTCTGATACCCCACATACTATGACATTAGTAGCAGATAAATGGTTCATCCATAAGAAGAATATGAAAATTCAAAAAGGGAATTAAATTGCTAAATCTATCAATAAATTCAAACCCATGTACTATGAAGACTTCCTAGGAGACTTTTTATATTATTCTAATTTTGTTTGTTTGCTAAAAAATCAAAATTTTCTTTTATATAAAATAATATAAAATTGTATAGTGAATAAGACAAGGTGTGGAATAAGAAAGGTCAACAATTTAATATGAATGGTCATCCCACTCCCTCTTATCTCTATAAATATGATAAATGGCCATCGTAAAATAGATGTTTGATTCTCAAAATAATTTTTCTTGAAAGGAAAGGAGAAAGAGACAGTGTGTTCATTGTTCCAATGAGGAACACAAAAAAAATTCTAGAACCTTGTGTCTAGTGTTTTCTTTGTTAGGAAATGGTTAGTCCTCACATTAATTTGTGTGAATAATTATGAAAGTAATAATTCAATGTTAGTTCGATTTGGTTAGTAATTGGTTATTGTAATATTATTACAATAATATTATGGATATAGATTAGTTTTTAAAATATATTATTTGGTTAGATATGTTGTTGTATGTTACAAAAATATTACAATTATAGGTTTGTGAGTAAGAATATGGTGTGAGAGATATTATGGGAGAAATTTGTGGTGATGTGGTTTATCTTATTTAAAGTAAAATCATTCCTATATAATTGTAACACCCATATGAATTTGTAATATAATAGAGAAAATATTTTATAGTGTGAAGAATTATTTTATTTTGGTACTTGGATCTATTATTTTTCATGTTTTATTTATGTAGATTTGAACTAGACTCATTATCTAGTATCAGAGTAGGTATTTCCAGAGCAAGTTTAGTTGAGGAAAGCCAAATCATGTGATAAAAATAATCCATTAGCAATGAGAGTAATTTTCAAGCGCCACTAATTCTTTAGTTTCACCAGGTTTTTACAAGGTAATTTCGTGAATTAAAAAAAATGTTGTAGCGTATGTGGATACGTGAGTAGTATAATTATGACATAATCATCTTATTAGTTGTATGTACATCTTCTTATCAGAAGTGGACTATTGATTGAGAGCAAACCCTGCACTTGAAAGAGGAATAAACTTTATTCTTTTAGTGTCAAATTATATCAAATACACATGCACCACAACTATCTTGAAAATTTTTGTGGATCTTATTTAAATAATTATTGCACTATAATTTTTGCACAACATATGAAGATATGTTATTCATGCCAAATATTTGGTTGCATTATTCTCTAATACATTTCTCATATAGTCATGGAGCCATTCTTTCAAAGTCTCATTGTTCACTTTCATCGATATTATTCCAATAGAGGGATGTTACTGAATATTGGCCAAATGTCATAAAAAAATCCATGCTCAAATCTACAGAGAGGATTACAAAGCAAGTTAGTCAAACATTAGTCCATAAATCATGAAAAATACATAAAGAACTAACTAACTAAGCCTATCTATTCCTATCAGAATTACAAAGGATAGCAAGAAACAAATGAAAGAAAGCAACATCATATTACCTTCCCAAATGGATTCACCATACCCATGTGGCTCAAAATCATGTTCTCCCTTGATCAAACATTCCTATCTTTGTCAAAAAAAGTGGCAAACTCCTCCAATGTCTCAAGAACACTCTATAAAACCTAGGCTCATGATTCCAAATCACTAAACTAGCCTATCAATGAAGCTTGTAGCTAATTTTAATGGTCTATTGCAAAGGATTGTGGAGATAATTTTGCATAATAACTTTTCATAAATCAAGCTTAAAATTCATGTCCATGGCCTCTCTGTTTATAGATTTTTGAGATTGGTCAGGATCAACCATGACCATCCATCTCAAAATTAAAATGTGTGGCCACGAATAATCCTAATATTTGGAATTAAACTCATAAATATCCTCAAGATAAATAAGCATTAAAGACGCATGGGAGGCATTAACTAGGCATGGGTGACTCATAATCTTGATATTTTATGCACTTATGGCTTGATGGATGCCACCCCATAGATGATGTCACTAGGTGATGCAGATATTCAAAATCAATTTCAAATAATGAGATATTCAAAAAAATCTATGGAATTATTACTTAATCTCTTAAATTAGATTAATTAGCTTAAGTAAGTTTAATCAAGTTTAGTGTAGTTCTTTGGAAATTGGTGCACAATTAATCAAAATGGTCAGAAAGTCATATTATTGGGTCATAATTTGACTGGAGAGGAATTGGAAGGAAATGTTAGATGCATTGGAGCTGTGTTCCCATTTAGGATGTTTCTAATACCAAATAGCAAAGGTATATGACATGTACTAATGAATTATAAGAAAAGAGTGATATAGATCACTAAATGATGAAATTGTCATTTTGACTCAAAATGATATGATCAAAGTTATCTACCCCATAAAATGCATTGCCCTATTTAGGGATAATTTGACCTAAACTGGTAGTTGTAAGTGACAAGTTTGAACCATTTAGGGTGTTTTATGGATTTTGACCTAAAATGTGCATTTGAGTGAAATTCGAGTAAGATTTGCAATTTCAACACAAATGGTGTTAGGAATTGGATGTTTACATTTTGACCCTATTTGAGAAGGCATAGTGAGACATTTAGGTGAAGCAACATCTTTTCAAAGAAAATATTTGTCAAGAAGAATTTAGAATAGACCCATGATGCCCCCTCAAGAGGACATACTAGGATGGAAAAAAAGGATGGACTCTCAAAAAGAGAGAGAAAGTGAGATATTAACCCATGGAATAGATCACATTTAGATGAACTAATGCTTTCACATGTGATTACCATCAATGATCGAAATAAAATGAGTATAATAGGCCCCAAAAATGAGGGTAATGGGAAAGATACAATCCATAAATGTAAGGGACACACTTTAAACATACCCAATTTGAGAGTAAAAGCTACATGCTTACAACATTGATCAATCTTGAGACAAGTTACACACTAAAATATTGCCATCATGGGCATTAGTGTGGAGAGATTGGAATTAGAGGAAAAGAGAGAGTGTTCTACTTCAGAAAGGGAAGCACCACTAGAATAGGGTCTCCAAAGAGAAACTAATAAGAAGTACTCCAGTAGATCAAATGTGATCATGATAAAATAGTTTTGCCCCAACAGGGAATGTTTTGATCATTGATAAATAATAAATAATTACTTTTCCCCTATAGAGCTGATTTGATTCAGACGTGGTTCAGATGTTGTGCCCCATCATGGGCAATTGGCAATAAAAATAGCTCAAGGATATAATAAAAAAGATAGGTTAAAGTAAGCTGGTGAAAATGTATATTCAATGGTGTAATGGATTAGAAAGCCATATAAAACCAAGAATATGAGAATGTACAAAATGATGAGAGAGATGAAAAGAAGAATGGAGATAGCCAAGCTAACCTCAATGGTTCATGGATCTCAATGGTATAATAATGCCTAAAAAGGGTCTATAGGGTTGTCCCTAAGAGATGAGGCATGGTAATGGAAAATGGGTGAATGGTAGATGAAAAATGGTTTTGTTGTTCTTTCTGACAGGGAGATGCATGTTCTAGTCAACATGTGAGACAACAAAAATGATCAGCTATATAAGTTGTTATCCAACACCCTTTAAAAAATACTACTCTGTTAAGAACTTGTTGTTGATCTGGATCTCAATAATGTGTTAATGATCTTCATAGATCATTGATTCTACTTCCTTCAAATGTTGAGATAATATATCCTTATAACCTTGATAAAGGAAAGTGTTGCTAGTGATGGTAAATAATGGTAGGATAAATGAGATAAGTGGGTAATAAATAGGTGGGTGATAATGGAATGTATAATTAATGGAAAATAAATGGAGATCGAGACTTTTAGCCACACGTAATGTTGTTGATGCTAGATTTGACATAATTTTGGTTGTGGTAGGGATAAAGACCTCTGAAGATGCTCTTGATAGGACCATTAGATTGTTCCATTGCTTGATCTTAAGAGTAGCTACCATCTGATTATGCTATAAATTAGAAGCATATTGTATTTAATATTTGATATTATCTTTAGTAAACAATGAAGAACTTTTGTGCTTAGTTATTAGTGCCTCGATGAGGTTTTCACTAATGAATTTGTTCTGATCATCCCATAGTACCTATGAGAAGGTTTCACAAAGAGATGTTAACATTTGACTTTGATTGTCTTCTAGCACCTTCAAAAAAGTATCACTAAAAGATGTTGAGTTTGATCTTTGCTTATCCTGTAGCACCTCTAAAAAGGTTTCACTAGGAGATTATTCTTCTTCTAAATGAATGTCATCTTGGTCCCCCTGATATTCTACAATTGATATGTCTCCATGGATGTAGTTTAACAAAGTGTGATTATGTCGGTCCTGATCGACAATTATGGGAGGTGGAATGTCAATATAATAGCTATATTGGGTGGTAATAATGGGATGGTGAAAGGAAGCATAATCCTTGTATAAGATACTAGGATAACTTGTGTTGATGCTAAAGTAATCATCCTAAAAAATTGTAGAAGGATCATAAATATATTTAAATTGATTTAATAGGTAATTGTAACCAATGTTGTAACAACCAATACTATAATCTATTTTTGAATATGATTCTAAAGCAAGGGACTCTAAATCCAATGTCATAACTAATGTTAATTCAATTTCTAATGCTAAATCCAATGTTAGTTCAAAAATGGAACCTGACTCTAATATTGATTCTTCATCTGATATGGTTGTTTTGATAATGTTCTATTGAATGCTGAATTTTTGACAAGTAATGGTCTGTGATGGCATAATGGGCTCAATAAAAACTAATTCATCTTGGAAGGGTTCAACATAGACTGACTTGTCTAAGTGAAGCCACTCAAAAATAGGGAACCACTCAAAGGATGTCTTGACAAAATCATGTCTATCAAAGTGAGACTCCTCAACAAGTGGGAAAAGATCAAGAGACAACTCTACCAAGACTGGCTTGTTAAGGAGATGAGGCTCTTTAAAAATAGGTAACATATGAATAGGTAACTTATCACAATTCATCTTGTCATAAATGGGTGTTTCAATAATAAAATGTTGGTTTTAGTTCACAATTGGTTGCAAAAGATCAATTTTGAACACATTTTGATCCTCATAAGATGGCTTTTGAAGAGGTAATGGTTCTTGTTTAAGCTCAAAGATCGGCATAGAATTTATAAAGTGGGGAACATTTGGTTTAGCGGGAATAATGGTTTGTGGTTCAATAATGGAATCTCTAAAGATTAGACTATTGAATAAGGGATAAAAAATAATTGGATCATCAAATGGAGGTTCTTCAACAATAGGTTCATCAAAAACTGGTGATGGGCCAAGAATAATAACTAGATGCTTCTTAGTTTGGTTGCTTGTGAAAACCAAAGAGGAGGTCCTAAAATTTTGATCTTGGTATTTTGTGGAGTTTTATTACTTACAAAAGCCAAAGCATCCAAGTCTTCCTGATAAACCCAATCATTCCAATCGTGAGTTGGATCATAAGTTGGATCACAAGTTGGATCTTGACTATGTTCCCATGACTGATTTTTTTGAGGTGGATAGAAATCTATCTCACAAACCATATTGTCACCATAGGGGTCTTGACTAAATTCATAAAAGTCATTTTGTGTGGCCATTCTATCATAAGTTATATTATCCATGACTGCACCATAAGTGTAGCTAGACATATCTATATTTAATGAAGAAAGCTCTAAAAATAGACAGACTTAAAGTTCTACAAACTCTAAAAAGTGATGTTTAAAAGACAAAAGGTTCAACCTTGGTTGAAAGGGTGAAACTACATCTCAAAATTAGTTTGTGCTGAGATTTGGAATAAAACAACCTAACATCAAATGTTTAACATCAAAGTTTTTTTAAGAAAGGTTATGTTTTCCCAAATAAAGTCACACAAAATGATGAGAATAGGCACTCAAACAAATAAACAATCAATAGCGTTCAAAATTGGGTAATAATTTAATTGAATCTATACACCCTAAAATAAAAATATCTATGTACCAACCCCATGAATCGAGGCCTAAATTGAAATCAATCAATGTTTCGATTCAAACTTGACAAGGTTAATTGAAAATGCAATGTTGAAGACTAGGATTGGACCAAACAAGCTAGACAAGAGTGGATAGAATAATGACGCATAAACAATGTCCAAATGGTATACATGACATGGATTGAAACAAATAGTTTTTGATACAATGGTAAACAAGTTATTAAAACAAATTAAGTAGCCTAACAATGTAATCATACTCGATTGATGTGGTTAATTGTTATGTTTCAAAGACTCAAAGGCAAAAAAGATTTGACATGATTGGGGTAGCATAACACTACCCTTATTAACTCAAATACATGATTTTGACATGGATTTATGAACAAAAAAAAAATTAGCCTCAAATCATATCAAGCAAATAATGACCAAAATACACTAAGTATAATCATCCAAATCTTAGCAAAGGTATGGAAATATGGGGTTAACTAAAACTAATTGGTTTTCAATCATTCTATGAGAATCAATTGCATAATGAATTTCACATCAAATTATGCAAAATACAAGAATAAAAATTGGGTGACCATGACATTAGCTAGTTATAAAAAGGTCTAGTCCTTTTTACAACCACTACATCTTACTATTCACTTAGTGTAGTGAAATGTCCAAACACAGATACGTCCCATGTGCAACTTAGAAGGAGTAAGTGAATTCAATGTCGGGAGATGAAACCTCGAGTCAAAGCTTCCATAAAGAACTCATGGGAGGTAATAACATCCCCCTCAAAATCCAAGTTTACATAAAAATAAATAAATCATAAAATAGAAATACTTTAGGATCATTTTCAAGATCACCCAAACTTTAATGAGTTTTTGAGAAGCGCTTTAGACGACATTCTTTTTAAGCCTTGGACTAGGATTTTTTCAATAGGAATGACACTTTTGACTCCAAAGTTTCCCTAAAGGGGATGAATGGAAGAGCATACACGTGGCATCCCTCTTTTTTCCAAACAAAATCTAACTTAAAAAAATAAGTAAATACAAAAAACTTGGAAAGGTGAGTTTATTTTTAAGCCCAAAAGGAAAATGAGGTGGTGCTCATTTGACCCCTTGGTCTTAATTGTAAACTTTGAAAAACATACTAAAAAAAACTCACTTAAGCATTTAAATGTTACTTTAAACACTAAAATAATGTTCCTAATCCATTTTAATGCATGCAAAAGGTGATCTAAACATGTTTTAGTAAATTCCAAATCCATTGGTTACCTGTCTACCCTTAAGGCATCACCCCAAAAGCAAATATGTTAGATTAGAAACATTTTAAATAGATTTTCAAAATTATATGAAAAATATATGAGACTTGAAGCTAAAATAATATCAAATTCTAAAAATTTAAGAGAAAACACGTGGTTTTAAAAAAATTCATCCAAAATGGAATCCATATGACCCCAAACTAAGAATTTTAAAATGGCCTATTAGCTCTCGATTTTGTGTTTTTAAGAAAAACATAGTCACCAACGTCAGTTATATAAACAACAATGGTTACACTTACTAATCAATGATGGTTATCTATTTAACAATGACTATGCCAACTAATGATAGTTACTGTATAAACTCGTGACAAAGAAAAAGGGCAAAACAAAGTTAAAAAATCAAATTTCAAGAGTTTTAATGATCCAAATGAAGATTTTAAAATTGCATAATGATCTTTTTCATGTGTGGGATGTATCTGGTCCCATTGGGTGTGCTAAGATGTAAAGAGGATTACAAAGCAAGTTAGTCAAATATTAGTCCATAAATCATGAAAAATGTATAAAGAACTAACTAACTAAGCCTATCTATTCATATAGGAATTACAATGGATAGCAAGAACCAAATGAAAGAAAGCAACATCATATTACCTTCTCAAATGGATTCACCATACCCATGTGGCTCAAAATCATAGTCTCCCTTGATCAAGCATCTTTGTCTTTGTCAATAAAGGTGGCAACCTCCTCCAATGTCTCAAGATTACTCCATAAAACCTAGGCTCATGATTTCAAATCACTAAACTAGCCTATCAATTATGCTTGTAACTAGTTTTAATGGTCTATTGCAAAGGATTTCAGAGACAATTCTACATAATAACTTTGCATAAATCAAGCTTAAAATTCATGTCCATGGCCTCTCTATTTATAAATTTTTGAGATTGTTCAAGATCAACCATGACCATCCATCTCAAGATTGAGATGTGTGTCCATGGATAATCCTAATATTTAGAATTAAAATCATAAATATCCTCAAGATAAATAAGCATTAAAGAGGCATGGGTGACCCATAATCCTAATATTTTATGCACTTATGGCTTGATGGATGCCACACCATAGATGATGTCACTAGGTGATGTAGATATTCAAAATCAATTTTCAATAATTAGATATTCAAAAAAATCTATGTAATTCTTACTTAAGCTCTTAAATTATATTAATTATCTTAAGTAATTTTAATCAAGTTTAGTGCAATTCTTTGGAAATTGGTGCACAATTAATCAAAATGGTTAGAAAGTCATATTAGTGGGTTACAATTTGATTGGAGAGGAACTGGAAGGCAATGTTAGATGCATTGGAGATGTATTCCCATTTAGGATGTTGCGAACACCAAATAACAAAGGTACGTGGTGTGTACTAATGAATTAGAAAAAAAGAGTGATCCAAAGAACTAAATGATGAAATTATCATTTTGACTCGAAATGATCTAATCAAAGTTAGCTGCCCCATAAAATGCATTTCCCTATTTAGGGATATTTTGACCTAAACTGGCACTTGTAAGTGACAAGTTCAAACCATTTAGGGTGCTTTACGGATTTTGACCTAAAATATGTATTTGAGTGTAATTCAAGTAAGATTGATAATTTTAACATAAATGGTGTTAGGAATTGGATGTCTACAAGATCCATCACATTGGCATCACTGAGCTTTGTTGTCTTCTTCATGCATTCTCATGACTGTACTTGATTTCTTCTATGATAGTCCTCTTTTTTATCTAGATGTTTTGAATTCTACCATGATTACGTATCACTGATCTCCTTTTTGATTGTTTGCCATGTTATTACCTATGCATTTCAAATATCTATTCCATTGCCCAATTTGTGGAGAAATTGTTATTCTTCATATAGCTTGCACATTTATGCAATTTTCATACAACATATGATCTTTGTGGGGTCTTTAAAGACTATTCAATCCACAACATACAAATGATAAAATTTGCTTGTAAGTTTGCATTTTTAGGTTTTGGTATTATTTGAATTATAGTCAAAATATTTGTAAGGATTGGAGTCATATGAGTATTTAGGAAAGTAATTAAATATTACTTTCTTGTTTATGAAAGAAAGAAAAATTTGCATCTTTTTTGGGTTAGTATTAAGTTTATCCTTTAGGTTTAAGTGTTTTTAAATGTTATTTGGTTGATCATGTTTTTTTACTATAGTGATTTTTCCATTATTATAGTATTTAATTTTTTAAATATTTTTATGATCTATTTTAAGTTGATAGTCAGATGCGAATATAAAAATTATTTAGTAATTGGTATTTTTGAGTCATGAGTCAAGTGTTAGAATCATTGTTTAATGTCAAAATTGTGTCAAAAAATCTTAGTGTCTTTTTAGAGAGTCATTTTATCATTGAGTCAATGTCAAGTATGTCAAAAAAATTAATATTGTAAAGGATGCATGATCACTTGTAAACAATATCCAAACTATGGGGGGAGTTTTTCTCAAAAAATTAATGCATCTGAGCTTCATCAATACTTTTGCTGAGTGAGTAGCTTCACCGATTGGAGGTTGGAGTACACTAGAGGATGGAGGCTTTCTATGCCTTTCATTAGCCACTAATGAAGGGGTAATTTTGCTATAGTGGTACATATATATATATATATATATATATATATATATATATATATATATATATATATATATATATATATATATATATATATATATATATATATATATATATATATATATATATATATAATTTTATGAACTTGTTTATATGTGTGATGAATAAGATGTGTATTTTATATTTACCCCAGTTGGATTGGAAAAAAGTGTTATAGAATGTGGCAATAGTTGTATAGGAGATAAGATAACTACAAAAAATATTCTGACTACAGAGATCCTCTGACTGTCATAATTATTTATGAATATGATTGGCTAGTTAAACATCCATTGAATACACATGGAGTAAATTCAAGATGCATTCTTTGTATAGTAGTGATCATGTGAAACAAGATCTAGACAGTAGTATGTAGACCTACAAGGATGCGTTAGCATATAATTATTTTTGAGATAGTTCTTGGAGATACAAGAGTAAAAGTTGAATAAATGGTTCCTACTGGTAAGTTCCTACACTGTATAGGTTGATGTGGTTCCCTTTGTGAATGGGTGATGGTAGATGTACCTATTAAAAGTTCCCATACTAATTTTATTGATGTGTTCTCAATAGTGAATGGTTGAAAATAAGTTGATGTGTTCCTTCTTTACTTTCATTAAGCTTGTGAAACACAAATTACCATGTAAGGCCTAAAGGGGGGAATGTTGGGAAATAGTTAGTCCTCACATTAATTTGTGTGAATAATAACAAAAGTAATAATTCACTATTAGTTATATTTAGTTAGAAATTGGTTATCATAATATTTTTACAATAATATTATGAATATAAATCAGTTGTTAGAATATATTATTTGGTTAGATATATTGTTGTATGTTACAACAATATTATGATTATAAGTTTTTGAGTAAGAATAGGGTGTGAGTAGATATTATGGGAGAGATTTGTGGTGATATGGTTCACCTTGTTTATAGGAAAATAATTCTTATATAATTGTAACATTTATATGAATTTGTAATAGAATAGAGAAAATATTTTATAGTGTGAAGAATTATTTTATTCTGTGTGTTTGGATCCATTATTTTCCATGTTTTGTTTATGAAGATCTGAACTAGATTCATTATTATTTATGGATGTGTTTTTTTTATGTTGATACATGTCCCTTAACTCTCAATCAATTCATTTTTTATCATCAAACTAGCATATTACTTTTATAATTCCTTCTTGTCATGCAAGGGATGAAATTTGCATTTGTTCATTCATTCATGAACATTCATATTCCTTCTTTTTATATTTATTTTAATGGCTGAAAATAATAAAACTTAATACTCCATTCAACCCGTAAATATTGTAAATAAGTTTATTTTTATTTTTATTGTTTTCAATAAAGGTAACCTCCCCTTCGAATAGAAGAAATAACTTGCATCTCATTCACTTTTACAAAATACAAGACATGTCAAAGTAACAAATATTTCACAGTGGACCTATCTAGATTTTGTTTATGATTCTAAACCTACATAGTCACATCTTCTCTTTATTTCCATTTTTAGATAGTCATATTAGTCAACAAAAATTTGTGTGTAAGCTAAGTATATCTCTTCTTAGTATTTTACAAAAATAACAAATTTCCATATTTAGGTTTCATTTTAGCTATTGCAAACCCTATTATGTTTCAACTTTTATGAGTTCATTTATAAGGCATCCACATATATTTGAAGGTCAAATTTTTAGACACAAGTGTTATTCAAGCAGGCACATGTGATTGTGTCATTAATTCTCTGATTTCTTATAAAATTCAAGATCAACCCACAAAGGACTATAGTGGCAATCGATCTTGTCCCCTTTTTGTTGATTCTTACCTTGAGTAGTTACTATCATAATTATTATTGCACATGTAATATCACTCTAAGTTAATCATTTTCAGTCATCTTTCAGTCACACACAATTAACATACATGCATAAAACATTTAAGTCTTTTTGTGTTATTCATATTTATCCTTATTTCAATAGTTCATGTTACACATGTTTCAATCCTTTACATTTTTTTTTTACTAAAAGAAGGGTAAAAATTTATTAAATAATAAAGTGAAACAACAGTTACAACTTTTTATCCTGGTCAACAAGTTGATCCAGTTTCTGAGATAAACTTAGAGGAAACATCCGTTGATCAGTAATGCTCCATAAAGGCCCGTTCTCAGAAGCCCAATTAGCAAGGCAATACACCACACCATTCCACTCATGGGGAATGTGTTTGAAAGATATAGAAACCAAAGAAGTACTTAGTTGAAGAATCTGCTGAACAACTACATCCAATTGCCAATCCACCTTCCCAGGATTTTGTTTATTCAATAAGTTGACAACCACTTGCGAATCTGATTCACAAATAATGTTATACCAGCCATGTTGACAGAAACATTTCGCTGCCTCCAAAATAGCCATGGATTCCATAAGGTTATTCGTATGATGGCCTTTATAGATCAAAAAGAGGAACTGGATACCCCCAGAGCTATCACGCCCAACTCTGTCGATACCAGCATCCCCTGGATTCCCCTGCGAGGAGCCGTCAATATTAATTTTAATGATCCCATCCCTAAGGGGCATCTAGCATCCCATTCAGTTAACAGGTCGCACTTGCTGCCTGTTTCCTATCACCGACTGACTGCATGAGTCATAAGCACTAGCTGTATTTGGGTCAAGGTAGAGTCGAGAGCAGATGCTATTAGCTTTGGGGTCCAGGCCAATGTCACTACCGCACTTCACTTGCAGAGTTTCTTGCATCGAACTAATGACTTTCATCCACATGGCTCTTAGTTCTAGATGGATGCCCCTGAAGATCCTCCTGTTCCTTTCAAGCCAAATATTCCATAAAATAAAAGAGGGGCCAACTAACCAAGCATTTTTTAGAGTAGCAGCCTTGGATGGAGAATGGCCTAGTCGCTCCCAAAAATCAACCAGTGAAGAAGTGTGCCAGCAAGGTGAACCCCAAGAATTCCACCACAGATGCCAAACCTATTTGGCATACGAGCATTGGAAGAAAAGATGCGTCCCATTCTCCTCACTGTTGTGGCATAAGACACACATAGACAGCCCCTGAAGTCCACGCTTGCAGAGATTGTCCCAAGTGAGACACCTATTGTGAGTAAGAAGCCATAGAAAAAAATTACACTTGGGCCATGAAACCCGGTTCCAAATTTTCTTTCCCCATAAGAACTGCCCTCCATCAAAGAATTGCTTTGTCAAAGCCATGTACCCTGAAGATATAGAGTACTGGCCAGTAGCATCTCCTCCCCAGGCTAGGACATCCGGCCCTTGCAAGGAGCTGCATCCTCTAGATGCAAGAATTTGAGCTAACTCCAATCGGTCCTCCTCCAAACCCCCTAGCGGCCAGTCAAAGGAATTTTTCCATCTGTATCTAATAGTCGTACCCAAGTTAAAAGCTTCTTTATAGTGTGCCACTGTGTGCCATCCTGCAGAGTGAAAAGAGTCACCTAGAGGCTATAAATGCAGGGGTGAAGTTGAAAGAGGAGGCACTCTGTCCCATGAGTCACTCCAGAAGAGGGCCTCTGAACCATTGTTGCAAACCCAAAAGAGGCTGCGTTTCACTAGATGAGCTCCAAGCTTGAGAGTACTCCATACCATCGATCCTCTTCCCTCAAGAGGGAATCTGGAAATATCAGGGGAATCAATACCAAGAAAATACTTGGATGACAGAACTCGGGCCCAAAGGGAAGATTGATTGGAGCACCATCACCAATAGAGCTTGGCTGAAAGAACTTGACTGGACAGAATAGCAAAGTGCAAGCTGAGGCCTCCTTCCTACTTAGGATGGCACACAGTAGCCCAATTAATAAGGCTCCATTTGGTATTTTGCAGGTTGCCACTCTAAATAAATTGTCAAGAAAGATCATCAAATTCCTTCAGGAAGTACATTGGGGTAGCCTAAATCATACTGCAGTATATGGGAAGCGCCTGCATTACTGATTGTAGAAGGATCACTCTACCAGTAGTGGAAAGCCACCTATGAGTCCAATGATTAACTTTTTGTCTTAGTTTGTCAAGCACATTCTACCAAAAGATCCTAGGCACCTTCCCACAACAATGGGAATCCCCAGATAAGTCACCAGAAGGGTTTGAGTTTGAAACCTCAAAATAGTAGCAATCCTTCGTTGAATAGGCTCAAGAGTGTTGAAGAAGAAAATAGAGGACTTATGATCATTAATTTTTTGCCCAGATGCTGCCAGATAAGTGTCAAGGGTAAGTCGAAAAGCTTCTGCTTCCTGAATCTAAGCTCTCCCTACCAGGATTGTGTCATCAACAAACTAGAGGTGAGTCAAGGTGGTTAGCCCATTCTCCCATCTCCATCCATGCACCATATTCTGAGAAACACAACATTTGAAGAGCCATCCAAGTACCTCAGCCAAAATAATAAACAGGTACAAAGAGAGCAGATCCCCCTGACGAAGGCCTCTGAAAGCACCAAAAAGCTCAAAAGGTTCCACATTAATAAGAATCGAGAAGGAAAGCGTAGTAACACAGCTTAGCACCCAGCGAACCCAATCTTGGTTGAATCCAAACACCAAAAGAACTTTTTGTAGAAATCTCCAGCTAGCTCTATCATAAGCTTTGGCTAAATCGAGCTTAATAAACATGGCACGCTCCTGAGATGTACTCATAGAGTGAATAGCTTCCGAGGCAATAACCACTCCATCTAGAATTTGTTTTCCCACCATAAAACCCACTTGTTCCTTCGAGATGACCCTGGGGAGATAAAATTTAAGCCATTGTGCAATGAGCTTTGTAATGATTTTATAGACCACATTACAAAGCGCAATGGGCCTAAAAGAATCAAACTGATTAGCCTGCTCCTTCGAGATTAGGACTAGAAAAGTGGCATTCAAAGCTTTGAGCATTTCTTTGCTGGAGTAAGATTCCTGCACTACATCCATTAGATCCTGCTTAATAATATCCCAAAAGTCCTGAAAGAATTTGGCTGGGAAACCGTCGGGCCCTGGGGCTTTGCCTCTACACATGTTGAAGACCGCCTCCTCAAATTCTGACATACCAATTGGCCGCATGAGAAAGTCATTCATTTCTGAAGTCATCACCTAGGGGATGAAAGATAAAACTGTGTTTTTAGCCACCTCATCTGGCAGAGGGTCACCTGAAAATAGAGCTGAATAGAATCAGACTGCTTCCTTGGTTATAGCTTGGGAGGAGGTTAGGCGCATCCCATCCTGAGTAACAAGAGAAGAGATAACGTTCCTATTTCACCGTGCCTGCATAGAGTTATGGAAAAAAGTCATGTTCTTATCCCCTTCCTAAAGCCAATCAATTCAAGCCTTCTGTTTCCAATAGATCTCTTCACAAAGTTCTCATTTTGCTAAGGTGATTACAGCTCTAGATTCCTCTACGTGAAGTGCTTTAGACAAACCAAAGTCCCTTATTTTTCTAGTCACTTGATCTAACAGGTCTTGAGCCTTATTCTTCATATAATGTCAGTTGCCAAAATAATTTTTGTTCCAATGCTACAATTTTCTTTTAACATACTAAAGTTTTTTAAGGAAAGAATACATAGTAGTCCCATATGCAGGTCCCCCCTATCTCCATCACTGACCAATGAAGTCATGGAGAGATGAGTCACGAAGCCACATTAGCTAAAAATTAAAAGGAGGCTTTTTGGGTCCATCAATATGACTGGTATAGAGCTTAATGGGCCAATGGTCAGAGCCTCTCCAATCAATAATTTTAGAATTGAGAGAGATAGCACTAGATTGCCAAAAACAAGAGATAAAAAACCTATCAAGGCATTCAGAGATGGCAACATTACCTATTCTTCTGTTGCTCCACCTGAATAGTCCATTTAAGGGTCTAACATCAGAAAGGTGCAGCAATGCAATATTATGGTGAAGACATTCAGAAGAGGGGCCTAGATGCGTCAAACAACCTCTTTTCTCCTCCAGGCTCAGCACCGCATTGAAGTCTCTGGCCATAATCCAAGGTAAGAAAGGATGGCAATTTCTGACATAGCAAATATGCTCCCAAAGCTGAATTTGCCTAGCGAGATCAATAGGGACATATACTATGGTAACTAGAATCAACTTGCCAGTTTCAAGAGAAGAGGCAACCATTGAAAGAGACGATAGGTAGGATACCCGATGAAGTGGCATACTTTTCCTAGGGTCCCAACACATGGCCAAACCCTCGAAACTTCCCAAAGCACCCACACACTGGCATTGGCCAAAAAACCAGATATTTGGCATACAAGTAAATAATGAATCAACAGAGAGTTTGGTCTCCTGGATATAGAGAATATCTAGAGAATGATCAATCACCAATCTACGCATAGCTTTTTGTCTAGGGATACTATTCGAACCCCTTGCATTCCATGATAAGACAATCATTGAGTAGAGTGAGGGAAATGTTCATCTAAGGTCTTTACAACCCCTGACTCTACCAATAAATCACCTATAAGTTTGATTCTATCTTGGTCCTTCTTGCGTCCAGCTTTGGATGGAGTAGTCAAGGAAACTTTCTTGAATGGTCTCTGCATTAGGCCAAGCACCGAGGAAGATCCTTTTTCTTTCCTACTAGAATCTACTTCCTTGACCAAGTCTGCACAATGAATCTCATCTTGCAGGTCTCGCAAAGCCTCAAGCGCCCCCTCCTCCAGGCCTAGGGAATTCCCTAAGGTCAGTTGAACCACCATATCTTGTACCTCATTAAGAGCCGAATTCTTCTTATCTAACTCTAGATCTTCCCCCTGATGTTCTATCGGAATGCCATCCTCAATGGCCATACTATCAAGAGCCTCAAAATGGTTGAAACCCAAATCTACTTGTCGATCAGCATTCATACGTTTCTGACTACAGCCTTTCACTCAGCATTAGACTGGGATAAAGCCATCCATGCTAGAGCTATTATGCTTAGATGATCCTTGTGCCAAGCCTGCATTATTTGCATGATTTTTCCCCTTTGCCCCACTATCAGGTTGGGTTTTTGCATTATCAAAAGGGGCCGATCGACCATTACCCTTGCCAACATATGCTATTTTTGGAGTAGTAGATTCAAGAACTGTCCCATTACCTTTGGAAGCTTGAGGGCATTGGCGGTGTAAATGCCCATATACATGACAGATTCGGTAGCAGAAGGGAATAGATTCATAGTCTATCTGCTAGATCTAGGACGAAGAACCCATACAAATCTCCATGGAATCTGGAAAAGGATTATTTAAATCAATGTCAACATAAATGTGTGCATAAGATATAACCTTTTTGTCCAGCGATTGATGTGCAATAGCGGTTGGTGTTCCCAGCATGGTAGCTATCTAGCAAAGGATATCCTCCTGCCAGAATTCCAGAGGTAATCGCGGAAGGTGAACCCAAACAGGCACACAGGCTAGAAGTTCTCACCTAAGTTAAACCCTGCATGCCAAGGTTTGAGAAAAAGACCCACACGATCATAGAAGTAGGGACCGCCCTCAAAAATTTGATTTCGATCTGATATAGAGGAGAAATTCACCAAAAAATAGCTATTTCTAGCCAACATAATATCAAAATCCTCTTCTATTTTGCCAAGAATGATGAATCCAAGCTTCCAAGGCTGATAGGGGGATTCGAATGCCTAAGAACTCGCAAATCAAAGCATGGGAGGCTAAATACTCCACATCCTCCTTCACTGCCTCTGGAGGGATAACCAATACAGGGCAATCTTGGCTTTGCAGGAGGCAGCCGTTAACCTTGCTCAACTTCGACCGCTCGCTGATGTACATTGATTCCTATCCATGAGAGCTCACCCCAGGCAGAGATCCGTCCTCCCTAGGGCCTACTGACGGGACACCATTCCTAGCTCCTCCGCTCGCAGCCATCCTTCACTTCCAATCTTCAATTCTTTACATTCATTTTATTAGTTGCAAGTTATTTTACATATTTTTTTATCTTTCTATTCATTTTATTTTAATTAGATTTAATCACCAAGTTAATTTTAAATTATGATAAAATAGGGCCAAATCACATCATATACAATCAAAATTAGGCTCATAATTTGGCCCAAATTGTATCACTGATTACACCAATTAATTAATTGGATCAATTTGAGGTAGAATTAGATCTAATTTATCTTAAAACCATATTCTATTATAGTATTTAGGTTCAAGTGGCTAAAATTGATGTTAATTGCATTTGTGATTGAATAAATTGATTTTTCGGTTTATTATGTTACATCCTAATTCCTTTTTAAACAAACTTACATGATTATCCATAGATATTTATAGTTGATAAATTTGGATTTGTCTATTTTAACTAAGATTTGAGATTCATGATGTTATGGGATAGTAGGATGTTGCTTAGATTACATGATTATATTATTATTAGTTAGCTATAGTGTATATGTTTACATTATGAACATGTTGATTTTTTATTTCATCTATATTTTATGATGTATGTTATCATGTTGTTAAGGTCTAACTATCTGCTTGTTGTGAGGTTGATGCATAATAACTCATCCCTCAGAGCGTGACAAATGGAAAGCATTATCAGAGAGGGTGATGTAAATGGAGGTGTTGGAGGATAACAAAGAAACTAGCTAAAACCCTGTACACACCTCATTAGAAAGTACATGTTAAATGCATTGTCTAAATGGTTAGCATTATCACATGCCTTATGTTATCTATATTTAGGTATTTGTATATGTGTGCATGTTAGTCCAGATTTATGCTTAGGTGATGTAATATTATGTGATTGCATGTTTTGCATTTATAATGCATCATTTTATTCTTGATTATTAATGTTTTGTGATAATGCTAATTTACTTGAATAAGTATCAAGAGCTATTATATGTAGACTAACCTCTGAATTAAACCTAGACGTTGTTTGGAATGTCTAGTTGGTTTTTGTGGGCCATTTTTGGCCCACATATAAGACTCTTGCATGGTTTGATGAAGCAGTGGATC
Organism: Torreya grandis; assembly: GCA_037957365.1. NCBI lineage: Eukaryota > Viridiplantae > Streptophyta > Pinopsida > Cupressales > Taxaceae > Torreya > Torreya grandis. The sequence continues at coordinate 8,173,497 of JARHVA010000055.1, forward strand.
AAATGATTTGAAATAGACCCAACATTTTCAAATAGAGAGGATCCAAGCAAGGTTTTCTAAGGATCCAACAATAGTGTTCAAGGATAACCCTGCAAGCTAGAAGCTAAGTGCAAAATCTTTTATTCAGCTAAGTCTTTACTTGTTTATCATTTTGTACTCAATGGGGCCTAAGTTTTTCTTTTTTTGGGACTTTTTTAGTCTAAGTGTTAAGTTTTGAATTATTTTAGACAAGTTGTCTGAGACAAGGTTTCCGAAGGGATAATTCTTTTGAACAAAATGTTCAAAGCAAAAGGAAAAGACCATTTCCTTTGAGAAAATTGTCTAGGATAATTTTTTTTAAGGGTAACTCTTCAATAAAATGGTCATTTTCAAAGTTTCCAAAGGAAATCTATAGCAAATTATTCTAAACAATTTCCCCTAAAGGTTCTTTTCTTGAGAAATGGTCCAGTTAAAAGTTTCGAAGGAATTGGTATTTTCAAATGTTTTGAAGGTTTCTTTCCCTTTGGAAAAAAGCTTTTCAAAGTTTATGAAAGACCATTTCAAGAAAGTCGAAGGGTTCTTTGCAAAAATTCCAAAGGGACTTTTTCAAAATTTTGAAGGGTTTTTCCTTTCAGAAAAGGTTCATTGCAAAAACTCTAAAGGGAACTTCTTGAAAAAAGGGATCACCTTCAAGAAAGTCGAAGGGTTATTTGCAAAAATTTTAAAGGGACTTTTTAAAATTATGAAGGGTTCTTTCCTTTCAAAAAAGGTTCATTGCAAAAACTCCGAAGGGCACTTCTCAAAAAAAGGGATCACTTTCAAGAAGGCCAAAGGGTACCTTTCCTTTCAGAAAGGGATTTTCAAGTGAAACATAGGGCACTTTACAAGAAATCTGAAGGTCTATTTTTGAATAAAGTTGTTCAAGGCCAAAGAAAAGGAATGAATTCTTTCAGGAAAATTTTCCATGAGAAAATATTCTGAAGAAGTGGTCGAAAACAAAAGTCTAAAGGAATTAATGATGGGCCTGAAAACGTCAAGTTTCTAAAAGGTTCATCAAGATTGTTGTGAGCTTGACACTTGTCAATGTCTAGAAAGGAGATCAATGAACGAGAAAAGGCTAGGTTTTCAAAAGGATCCTAGTGGGATTTTGACAACCAAACAATAGAAAAGGATAATAATTTATCCTTTTAACTCTGATGATGTGGTCTACAGCTCACATTCAGAACATATAAAGTGGGAAAAATAAGAATAGATGGATCCAAGTGGAGCAACGAACATGAAAAGTAAAGAAACATGCCATGTTTTAAATGCAAAAGATCAAATCATTTACGCTTGGCAGGAACATACAACTACTTGTGATATGGATCTCTCAACTCCAATCAAGGGATACTTGAATGCATGAGGGGCTCAAAGAGATTTGTGATAATTTTGGATGGTTCATTTCATGATCAAGGTAGTTTCATGCTTTTAATATAAAAAGAACTTGAGTATAATAGTAGTGGTCCTAGTCACTGATGAATTCTTATCTCAATTCTTCATTCTCCCATGCAAGCCCTTTCTTCCTCTTTTCCCTTTCTCTATATATATCTCATGTTTTTCCATTTTGTGGGGTTCTCAGTTTAAAAAAAAATCCATCTCTCTGGGAGATGGGACATTCTTTGAGATATTGTAAAATATGCTCAGCTTGATTAGGCTCAACCCTACCAAAAATTTGTAAGAACTACCTCTTTATGCAATTAAGGATTTTATTTGCCTATATCTTGCCTTGAATTCATGTCTATTGAGTTGTGCACTATGGCATTACGTGAAGGAGAATATTCCTTGTCCATGGTCCTCCTTTTTGACCTTGTTTAGGGAGTTTTTCAATGTTGTTTGTAGGTCTGGTTGAGTGGTCTTTCCAACATTAATGTGAACTTTTAGTGAGCCTTAGAAATCCTCTTTGTTTTCATTCATTGCTTCCTGAACCTCCTCCATGAAATATTAATGTAACTAGCTTGATCTTGAGGTTGTATAAGTCAATATTGTCCTCTGTAGAACTAATGTGGCTTTAAGCTTATCTGACTTTCCCAATTTATTTTGGTGCATTGCCTGGTTAACTTTCTTAGGATCCCTTATCCCCTTGCTAGCCCTTTTCCCTGTGGAACATTATTTTAGCTTTAGTTTTAGGTGATCTACCAAGAGGAATTTGACCTTCTCCAGAGGTTCAACTTCACGACAAGATACCCACAACCTAAGGTTGTTCCAATATTGTAGCTAGTAGTGAGAGATCCTAAAAAGCTCTCCCACAAGGGTGGAATTTTAGTCTACAATAGTTTCTTAATAAAAGACAAAATGCATTAGCCAAATTAGTGGGCTAATTATTGTTAAACCACTATAGAGATAGTTATGAAAATATTTTGAAAGACAAAATTAATTGATATAATTAATTTCGCTTTGAAATTAAAATAAAAATAAAAAAGGAAACAAGATAAATAAAATCAAATTGGAAACTACATATTTGGGGAAATGAATAAATCAAAAAGAATAAAACTAATAAAAAAAAAAAGACAAAAAAAAAAAAAAAGGTAAAACTCATTAAAAAGATGGACATTGGTTTTAAAGAAGGAGACATTCAAGCAAAAGAAAAAGAAAGGAAGATAATATATAAGGGGCAAGTAAAATATAGAAGAAAAAAGGGAGAGAGGCCCAGAAGAGCAGAAGATTGGATAGAAAAGAAAAAATACAAGACGTAGAAGGAACATCAAGCTTATTGTCAGGTATGTTGTACCCGAAAAATGTCACTCATTTTTGGCACAACATATAAGCTATTTTGGTCCTGCAAGACAAAATTATCTCTTCCCATTTCAAAAATTATTCTAAACCTCAAAATTGGGAATTATTCAAGATTTTTTAGTCAAAGGACTAATAGTTTCAATAGCTTCAAAGGCTTCTACAAGTGAATTCAATCAAAAGAACAAGTTTTCAACACTTAGCCATTTTCAGGACTGGTTCAACACCTTGGTTCAACCAAAAGAATCTATCGGCAAGATTATATGCAATGTTCAAACCTTTGAACCATTGAACCATTGAACCTTGAACCATTTTTAGTTCAAAGGTTCTATAGGTTCAAAGGTTCAACTACGTCAGCAGGTTTCAAGAATTAAGCACTTTTGTCAAGGGTCAAAGTTCAACCGCTTCAGGTTCAAAGCTTCAATAAGTTTAATGGCAGTTGGTTCAACATGGTTTGTTTCAAAGAGCTTGGTTCAAGCAGTCAATTAAACAAATAAAAACAAAGGAATGAACCATTGAACTGTTGAACCAAAGTTGGTTCAATTGGTCGATTCAAGTGGCAGGTTCAAAAGAGTGCCCCAAAAGGTGAAGAGACAAGTGCCCTTACAGAGGGAATTTCTATGGAAAAAGTGACTAAGGCAAGCAAAAGCCCGAAAGAAAAGCCTAAAGTAAAATCCCATTAGATTCAAGTAGATACTGCCAAGTGTCATCTACCAAGCTCCATTCTACTTTATTTCTAAAATCTGTAGAAGTTGCCACGTATCCCTTGTAAGATAAGTGGAATGCACCAAGTGTCATCATTCAAGAGAATCTGAATGAGTTCCATTAATCTCTATAGTGTTTCTCAAGCTCAGTGGAAGCCACCACATGTCATTTTCTGTGAGACTCTCAAAATACTTCTAAAGCCTTTATAAGTTAAGCAGATGATGCCATGTGTCCTCGCCTATTTCACAGCAGATGCTACCACGTGTCACCTATTAAAGATCAGTCAAAAATCAACTAAGGCAAAGCCAAAGGATAAATAGCCATTTTAGAGGGCACTTGGAAACCAAAGTGGACCATTGCAAAAATATGTAAGGTCACTTTGGAGCTGAAATGGCCCTTATGGAGGGTAGGTGGGGAGCAAAAAGACCAATTCAAAGGCCGAACAAGAAAAGAATTCCTTTAAAAGAGTTCCCACAGCAAAGTTGTAAAGAAAAATTTCCTTCAGACAAATTGTCTAAAAGAATTCCTTCGAACTTTTGTCTAAAGGAAAAGTCCCCCGAAATAGAAAACCCACCAAAGAGACAAAATCTCATAAAGCTGCCACGTGTCCCTTATCAACATTTCAACAAAATGTGCCATGTGTCCCTTATAAAGTTAAGTAGAAATCACCACGTGTCATCTACGGAGACATAGTTTCTTGCAACAGAACATGCCACGTGGCATCATCTGCATGAATCTAAAATAAGACTAGAATTTTTCGAAAGGAAATCTAAAGCTCGATGGAAGCTACCATGTGTTGACATCCACAATTTTTTTCTTTGGTCTCTTTATTAAGGACTATGGTGGGCCCCCAATAAGCTACTGAAGTAAGTGTATGCTGCCAAGTGTCATCCTCCATGGGATTCTTAAAAGACATTCAAAATATACCACGTATCCCATTATAACTCCATAGAATGTGACTAGTGTCTGTATCCACATTTTGAGTTTCTTATAAATTTCAAAGCTTCTTTCAAGCATCTCTCAGAGTCACACGGAAGCTGCCAAGTGTCATGATCTATTTTGTAGTGAAACTTGCCAAGTGTCAATTGTTAACACCAGTAGAAAGCGACCAATAAGCAGGGATCTGATTAAACCAAAGACCCAATTCAAACAGCTAGGAAAGGAGGAATGATGAAAGAAGACTAAAAATATACATGCATGAGATATGTTTCTAGAAGCAGACCACCAAGTGGACATTGGAGGACACAAACATTCAATCGCATGACTCATTTCTCTGCATTGAGAAAAGCAAATGGGCAAATACGCCTGATTTCAACATATCTTCTTGACAAAATTTAATGCAACATGATGTGTTACTACTCCCAAGTCTTTCTTGGAGGGCTATAAATTAAAATCTCTCTTATTGTTTTGAGGGATCTCTCTGGGTTATCAAAAGCAAAACTCTGCCCAAATTGAAAGGCATTACTGAAACTTTGAGTTCAAATTGTTCATCATATTTCTTTGTTTGAATCAAAAAGTAGGTTACTTTTAGACTTTGTGCTATTATAGCTTGTATCATTTTAGAATATTATTCTTATGTCTATTTCCTAAATGTATTCTTGTTTATGCAATTTAACAAGCAAAATTAGTGGAGATAATAAATAAGGTGTCCTGAAGCCAGTTACTTTCAGACTTTGTGCTGTCATAATTATCTTGATTGTGTGTTTATTTCCTATTTCTATGTTAAGAACCTTGGGATGACTTTGTGCCCCCATTATTCTTCATATTTCACTTCTTGGCAATTGAGGTGGAGACTTTGTGCCTCATTTCATCCTACCGTGTCACTGCACCCTGTTACAGTTATTTGTCACTACTAGAAAGATTCCTTTTTGTCTATTGAACAACATTCCTGAAAGAAGAGGAGTGTCTTCTATCATTTCATCAGGATTTCACCTTTGATTTATGCACATCATCTCTGAAAAAAGAGAGATGGATGGTTTATCTTTCCCTTGAGTGTTATTTTTTGTTTATATATATATATATAGCATATAGCTCCTGCATATCTACAGGGAACCTCCCCTTAATGAGAGGAGAGATTAGTCCCCTTTTGATGTGGTAAACCTACACATTTGGCTGACCAATCTTCTTGCTATGGTTGATCAGACCTATTTTGTTTATCAGTACGCTGATTGACAAAAAATTCACCCAACAATTTTTGGTGACTCTGCTGGGGATACCAATAATTTTGTGCAATTTAAAGCCTCAAGCTTCAGATTGAAACATCACCTGTGTCTTACCCATTCCACTTCTTACCCATTATCATTATAACCTTACCATCCACCACCACATCCATTAGGAAAGAATGCATAGTTTAAAGCCTCAAGCTTCAAGTTGAAGCAATGTCAATCTTTTCTATTTTTGTTTCACAATCTGGCAAATTCATGGTATACATGAAGCCAAAGGGATAAAGGTATTGTTGACCCTATATTCGAGTTGGTACAACAAAATAATTTTGATTTGTCTCCATCACAATCTCACCTCCAATGAACTAGGATCTTTCCTCCTACTAAAGTCAGGTCTCCATTACTAGGCAAAGCATCCTCTTCTACTGTTAATAAAGCTTTGCTAATAATTACTCCTCTAAGATTTTTTATTCATCCTTTTCATAGTCATACATTGGCATTTCAAGGACCCTGGGGTAATTATTTTGGCCCTCTCATTCTTACTCCACCTCTACATGAGCTCCCACATAGTTCAAGGAAAAATTTCTCCAAATTCTATGGTGATGGGAAAGTTCACCTTGATGAACACATTGCAGCCTTCAACATAGCCTATGGTGTAATTGGAGTAAAATTTGAGGATGTAGCAGTTAGACTATTTGTAGAGACATTACAAGGTACTATTGTAGATTGCTTTTACCACTTGTAAGCTTGGTCATTAACTGACTAGAACACCCTCAAAGCCAAGTTTGAAGCCAGATTCAAACCTGCAAAAGATGCACATGCCCTTCTGGCTCAGCTCACACAAATGAAGGAGCCTCATGAACCAATGAGGGACTTCATAGCCAAGTTTGACAAAATGAGGAATAGGATCCCTATAATTGCTCGACCTATAACTGAGAATCTCAAATGTTTCTTCATTAATTCTCAGTTACCTGAAGTGAGTTTCTTATTGAGATGTGATGATCAAATAGACCTTGCTGCAGCTCAAAATTTGGCCACTGAGGTAGAAGATGATCTCATCTTAGCAGGGAAGATAATGAGAGATCCTAATAGAAATAGACCCTCATCATCTTATGAATATCCATCTACAGGCACCACTGATCTAATGGTACAAAAGTTGGCAAATGAGTTGATTGCTCTCAAAAAGCAAATGGTGCAAAGAATGTCTTCTGCTCCTTCATATAGAGATATGCCAAGGAGGACATTTCTAAATCATTCGTATCAGGGCAATACTACTAGGAATCAAGGGTAGCTAAATCATCTTCCTCCCCCACAAGGGAAACTTGCCATTGAAGCACCCCCAACCAATTCAGCAATGGGATATCTTGAAGCAAAATCAGATTTCTCTTTCCAACCTAAATTGAATCAAGAAAATGACACTAATCTCATTGCAAAATACCAAGAAGAATCAGCTAGCGACTCCAACATTGGTTTCCTGAATTACCAAGATGAACCCAAAATTAAAAGAGAAGTGTTTGATGGATCATATGCAGTGTTTACACGTTCCAAGAACTAGTCAGCCTGGCAAGTTGATAAAGAGAAAATAGAAGAGCAACCTCAACCAAAGATTTTAATTGCTAAACGTGGAACCTCTCTACCTTTCTAGCCAAAGGACCCAGTGATCACTAAAAAGGTAAGTACATCAATTTCACTTTCACCTTTAACTTCAATTTTGCAAATAAGTCCTTCCCCCCTACAAACCAGAAAGTTGAATTACCTTCCTCTGTTCCTAGTCCAATTTAGTCATTTGACATAATTGATCATGTTAAGAAAACCAAAATTCAAATGATTGAGTTTGAATATCTACAATCCAATCCCAAGCAGTTGAATAGGTTAGTTGAGAGTGTGAATAATAAGGTAATTCCTGTAGAACAAGAGGCTAAGAAGGTAACTTATGATTCCCCAAAGAACATGCCCCTCCCAAAAAATCTTGTCATTACTCCTCCTACTGCCCCTGGGAAAATAGAACCTTTCTATGTTTCCCTTTTGATAAATGGTCACAAATTGAGCAATTGCCTTATAGACTCAGGTGCATCTGACAACGTCATGCCTGCCAAAGTAGTTGAATCCCTTGACCTCACATTGACCAAAACATTTGGGAGGTGTTTCTCCATGGAGAACAAGTAAGTACCATTACTAGGGCAAATCAAAGATGCCCAATTTGCATTTTCAGCCTTTCTAGACAAAAGAATCAAAATGACCTGGTGGCCAATGTCCTAACCTCATACGACATTCTTCAAGGATGAAATTTTTGTAAAGATGTTGGTGGAGAATTGAGCATGGATCTATCTGAAGCAAGAATCCCTATCAAAGGCATCATGTAAATGTTTCTTCTTGAAAAGGAATCAAAATATATTGTCACTCAGACATCAGCCCCTGAAGCTCAAATTCTGTTTGAATCTTTAGGCATAGGTAACTATTTTCTATCTACAGATAAAGTTCATGAAGCATCTGATAAATCTCTTGAAAGTGTCAACCCAAAAATTAGTTCAGCTAGAATAGTAGAAGAGTTGGTAGGTTACAATACAAATGGGGAAGGATCTTCCCTCTCTAATGAAGGCAAATCTAAAGAAAAATTATTGTCTGATGAGGTATAGACTCTAGAATTTGATGGCAGTTGCTCCTCTACTGGTTCAGGAGCTAAGATTGTATTGATATCTCCTCAAGGAGATATTTTTCCCTACTCATATAAGTTATAATTTAGCAACACTAATAACATAGTTGAATATGAATCTCTGTTGCTCGGATTGAAAGCTAATCGAGACAAAGGTATCAAGCTCCTTCATGCCAAAAGAGATGCTGAACTAGTGGTTTGTCAAATAAGGAACTTGTACCAAACCAAGAATGAAAGATTGCACCACTATCATAATCTAATTTGAGACCAAATTGAAAGATTTGATGCTTTCAACATCTTTGTCATACCTAGGGAATCCAATGACAGAGCTAATGCACTTGTTGTTTCAGCAACTCTCTTAGTCCCTCACTCAAACTTCAAAGAAGACAAGTACACTATTGAGTTGGTCTTTAGACCAAGTGTGCCTGATAATGCTGATCATTGGCAAGTATTCAATGATGATCACCAAATCATTGCCTTCTTGGAACAAAAAGACAACTTTGAATAGCTGCATGTTGAAGGCAATGAACCTCTGAAGTGTAAACCAACCCATGAATCAATTTCAGATGCAAATGAAGAATTATTGCAACTCAAAGGAAATAATATTCCTAAAGGCATAGTTTCCCTTGAGAAAATATTTGACAAGCATGATAGATTCATCAAACAACAACAAATAGATTCAATCTTTTCTCAGGGATTTGATCAAATAAATATGACTACTGAAGAAAATCCCAAGATGGTTAATATTGGTAAGTGCTACACTCAGGAAGAAAAGTTCAAGTTCACCACTTTGATTAGCCAATACATGGTTGTCTTAGCATACTCTTATGATGACCTGAAGTCTCTCAGACCTGATGAAATCTACCATGACATTCCTCTCAAGGCTGACTCAATACATTATAAGCAAAAATCTAGACAATACAATCCAAAGATATCAGGTACTATTTTGTCTGAGATACAAAAAATGTTAAATGCTAGAATCATTTTCCCAATCCATCATTCCACGTGGATTGTAAACATAGTGCCTATAAGGAAGAAGAATGGTGAAATTCGCATTTGTGTGGATTTTAGAAATCTAAATCAGTCATCCTTGAAGGATAACTATCTTTTGCCAATCATGGATCAAGTGCTTCAAATAGTGACAGGTTCAGAAATGTTATCAATGTTAGATGGCTTCTCAGGATACAATCAAGTTGAATTTGGTGAAGCAAACCAACACAAGACTGCCTTCACCACACCTTGGGGCACGTTTGCATATAGAAGGATGCCTTTTGGTTTGATAAATGCTGGTGCCACTTTTCAGAGAGCAATGGACATTGCTTTCAAGGATGAGATGGGTAAGTTCATTGTAGTATAGCTTGATGACTTGACCATCTTTTTAAAGCATCATTTTAATCATATACACCACCTATAACAAGTGTTGGAGCGCTACCACTAGAATGGCATTTCATTGAACCCCAAGAAGTCTATTTTTAGAGTAACAGAGGGGAAACTTCTCAGACACATTGTGTCCAAAGAAGGCATAAAGATTGACTCAGACAGAGTCAAGTCTATGTGAGAGCTTACCTTGCCTACAAGTAAAAATGTTGTTCACTCTTTCTTTAGAAAGGTGAATTTCTTACGAAGGTTCATCCCTGAGTTTGCTGAGAAGACTCGACACATTGTAAACATGATGAAAGGAAAGACCACCTTCAGCTGGACTAAAGAAGGCAAGTTAGCATTTGAGGATATCAAAACTACCATTGCCCACGCCCCAACTCTGGTTTGTCCAAAATACAACAAAGAATTCATCATATACAGTTATGCTTTTGAACACACGCTTTCAACAATTCTGGTTTAACAGAATAAAGAAGGTATAGAATCTCCCATTTCTTTCATGAGTTGTCCTCTCAAATCCCATGAGCTAAAGTATTTGAACATGGAGAAGCATGCTTATGCAATGGTGAAAGTAGTCAAGCATTTCCACTTCTATATCCTAAATTCATACACTACTTCCTTGGTTCTTAACACTACAGTCGAGTCCATATTAACTCAACAAGAGTTTGGGACAAAAAGAGGCAATTGGATTGCAAAGATCTAAGAGTTTGATCTAGACATAAAACCAACAAAGTTGGTATGGGGAAAAGGCCTATGCCAATTAATTGCTGATAACAAACCAAAAGAAATAAAACATGAAGAATTAGACATGGAAGACACATTGACAATCTTTTTTATCTCCACTACCAATGAGTGGTATTCAAGTATTGCTCATTTCCTTACTTATGGTGAATGTCCTGCTCACTTATCTTACAAAGAAAAGATAAATATCAAGTTGAAAGCTTCCAATTTTGTCCTTTGGGACAACGGCCTGTATAAGAGAAGCCTTGATGGAGTATTCCTTCACTGTGTAGACAAAGAGCAACAAAGCCAACTTTTGAAATCCTTCCACAATCTATCCTGTGGAGGACATTTTTTTGCTCCTATGACAACCCATAAGATTTTGTGAGCCAGGTATTATTTGCCAACTAATTTCTAAGATGCATATAAGTGGGTGAGAAAATGTGAACTCTGTCAGCAATTTGTTGGAAGACATAAGTTAGTTGCCCTGCCTCTCAAGCCAGTGGTCATAGAGGAACCATTCTAGTAATGGGGAATTGATTTTATTGGAACTATAAACCCATCTTCAAGTGCTGGACATGATTATGTCCTTACATAAACTGACTATTTCACCAAATGGGTAGAAGCTATCCCAACCAAACATGCCACTTTAGAAGTAGTGTGCAACTTCCTCAAGGAGAATATCATTTCCAGGTTTGGAGTTCCAACCAAGATTGTTACTGACAATGCAGCTTATTTCACTTCTTAGGAGATTACTCAATTCTATTTCTATTATGAGATTACACTCTCCCATTCTTCTAATTACTTTCTACAAGGGAATGGACACGCTGAATCAAGCAATAAGAACATGGTGACCATCATCAAGAAGCTGGCAGATGACAACCAAAAGACATGGCATAAAGCATTGGTTGATGTTCTATGGGCAAATGAAATCACACCAAAGAGGGCAATTGGTATGTCTCCTTTTCAACTTCTTTATGGTATCAATGCTGAGATACCAATCACCTTAGAATTGCTAGCATTAAAATTGGCTAAGGCAATTGAAGATCAGACATATGAAAGCCCCCTTGATAAGAGGATCATGTGCCTGACTGAGCTAGATGAGCAGAGAACTATAGTGGTGGACCAAATTGCTGCCCATCAAAGTTTGGTGAAGAAAATCTTTGACCAGAAGGCAAAAAACCATGATTTCCAAGTTGGAGACCAAGTCCTGTTGTGGGACAAAAGGAGAGAACCAAAAGGGATGCATGAAAATTTTGACTCCCTTTGGAGAGGCCCATTTATTATTCATCAGCATAATGGTGAAAATAGCTTTCTGCTGAAGTATCAAGATGGCACACTCTTTTCTCTACCTGATAGTGGGTAGCATTTGAAACACTTCAATTCTTGAAGTACTAGATAAGTTCACCTATACATATGTATATTTGTATAGTTTCTAATTTGTATTTTTCATTTTCATTTTTGGCACCTTTTATTTCTGGGTAACATGACTCCATAACCCAATGGTACACATGAAGACACTAGAGATTTTGGATTCTACTCCTTTCAATTCTTTTTACAATTGTTAGAAGTTCCCCAACTAGAGCCAGCTGTTGTACCCAAAAAATGTCACTCATTTTTGGCACAACATATAAGCTATTTTGGTCCTACAAGACAAAATTATCTCTTCCCATTTCAAAAATTATTCTAAACCTCAAAATTGGGAATTATTCAAGCTTTTTCAGTCAAAGGACTAATAGGTTAAATAGCTTCAAAGGCTTCTATAGGTGAATTCAATCAAAAGAACAAGTTTTCAACACAGCCATTTTTAGGACTGGTTCAACCAAAAGAATTTATTAGCAAGTTTCTATGCAATGTTCAAACCTTTGAACCATTAAACCTTGAACCATTTTTAGTTTAAAGGTTCAATGGGTTCAAAGGTTCAACGACGTCAGCAGGTTTCAAGAATTAAGTTCTTTTGTCAAGGGTCAAAGTTCAACCGCTTCGGGTTCAAAGCTTCAATAGGTTCAACGGTGATTGGTTCAATACGGTTTATTTCAAAGATCTTGGTTCAAGCGGTCAATTAAACAAATAAAAATGAAATAATGAACCATTAAACCATTGAACCAAAGTTGGTTCAATTGGTCGGTCCAAGTGGCAGGTTTAAAAGAGTGCCCCAAAAGGCGAAGAGACAAGTGCCCTTGCGGAGGGAATTTCTATGGCACAAGTGACTAAGGCAAGTAAAAGCTTGAAAGAAAAGCCTGAAGCAAAAGCCCATCAGATTCAAGCAGATAATGCCAAGTGTCTTCTGCTAAGCTCCATTCTACTTTGTTTTTAAGAGCTACAGAAGTTGCCACATATCCCTTATAAGATAAGTAGAACACGCCAAGTGTCATCATCTAAAATAATTTGAATGAGTTCTATTAATATCTATAGTGTTTCTCAAGCTCAACAAAAGCTACCATGTGTCATTTTTTGTGAGACTCTCAAAAGACCTCCAAAGCCTTTATAAGTTAAGCGGATGCTACCACGTGTCCTCACCTATTTCACAGTGGATGTTGCCACGTGTCACCTATTGAAGATCAGTTGAAAATCAACTAAGGCAAAGCCAAAGGACAAACAACCCTTTTGGAGGGTACTTGGAAACCAAAGTGGACCATTGCAAAAATATGAATCACTTTAGAGCTCAAATGGCCCTTACAGAGGGTAGGCGGGGAGCAAATAGACCAATTCAAAGGCCGAACAAGCAAATAATTCCTTTGGAAAAGTTCCTACGGCAAAGTTGTAAAGGAAAATTTCCTTTAGACAAATTGTCCAAAATAATTCCTTCAGACTTTTTGTCTGAAGGAAAAGTCCCTTGAAATAGAAAACCAATCGAAGAGACAAAAGCTTGAAAACTGCCACGTGTTCCTTATCAAGATTGCAATGGAACGCACCATGTGTCCCATATAAAGTTAAGTGGAAATCACCATGTGTCATTTGCCAAGACATAGTTTCTTGTAGTGGAACGTGCCACGTGGCATCATCTGTGTGAATCTAAAATAAGTCTAGAATGTTTCAAAAGGGAAGCTAAAGCTCGATGGAAGCCACCATGTGTCGACATCCAAAATTGCTTTCTTTAATCTCTTTATTAAGGACTCTGGTGGGCCCCCAGTAAGCTACTGAAGTAAGTGGATGCCACCAAGTGTCATCCTCTGCGAGATTCTCAAAAGACATTTGAAATATGCCACGTATCCCGTTATAACTCCGTGGAATGTGACTAGTGTCTGTATCCACATTTTGAGTTTCTTATAAATTTCAAAGCTTCTTTCAAGCATCTCTTAGAGTCCTACAAAATCTGCCAAGTGTCTTGATCTGTTTTGTAGCGGAACTTGCCAAGTATCAATTATTAACACCAGCGGAAAGTGACCAATAAGCAGGGATCTGATTGAACCAAAGACCCAATTCAAATAGCCAGGAAAGGAGGAATGATGAAAGAAGACTAGAAATATACACGCATGAGATATATTTCTAGAAGTAGACCACCAAGTGGACATTGGAGGACACAAACATTCAATGGCATGACTCATTTCTCTACATTGAGAAAAGCAAATGGGCAAATATGCCCGATTCCAGCATATCTTCTCTACAGAATTTAATGCAACATGATGTGTTACTACTCCCAAGTCTTTCTTGGAGGGCTATAAATTAAACTCTCTCTTATTGTTTTGGAGGGATCTCTTTGGGTTATCAGAATTAAAAATCTACCCAAATTGAAAGGCATTATTGAAACTTTGAGTTCAGATTGTTCATCATATTTCTTTGTTTGAATTAGAAAGTAGGTTACTTTCAGACTTTGTGCTATTATAGCTTGTATCATTTCAGGAAATTATTCTTATGTCTATTTCCTAAATGTATTCTTGTTTATGCAATTTAACAAGCAGAGCTAGTGGAGATAATAAAGAAGGTGTACTGAAGCCAGTTACTTTCAAACTTTGTGCTATCATAATTATCTCCAGTGTGTGTTTATTTCCTGTTTCTATGTTAAGAACCTTGGGATGAATTTGTGCCCCCATTGTTCTTCGTATTTCACTTCTTGGCAATTAAGGTGGAGACTTTGTGCCTCATTTCATCCTACCATGTCACTGCACCCTGTTACAGTTATTTATCACTACTAGAAAGATTCCTTTTTGTCTGCTAAACAACATTCTTGAAAGAAGAGGAGTGTCTTCTATCATTTCATCAGGATTTTTCCTTTGACTTATGCACATCATCTCTGAAAAAAGAGAGATGGATGGTTTATCTTACCCTTGAGTGTTATTTTTTGTTATATATATATATATATATATATATATATATATATATATATATATATATATATATATATATATATATATATATATATATATAGCATATATCTCCTGCATATCTACAGGGAACCTCCCCTTGATGATATGAGAGATTAGTCCCATTTTGATGTGGTAAACCTACACATTTGGCTGACCAATCTTCTTGTTCTGGTTGATCAGACCTATTTTGTTTATCAGTACGCTGATTGATAAAATATTCACCCAACAAAGGGAGACAGGCCCAGAAGAGAAGAGGATTGGATAGAAAAGAAAAAAGACAAGACGTAGAAGGAACATCAAGCTTATTGTCAGGTAGGCAAAACATTTTAATTATGTTGATTCATAAGGAATAATATGATAATTTAGTATAAATTGTAGAGATATGGTATGTGTAGCAATTCTATAGTGTGTAAAACATATTATATGATCTGGTAGGATAAAATAAGAATTATTATAGTGTGCAAATCTGATGAAAAAATATAGAATTATCATATTGGTTTTAAATTTCAAATCTGATGACAATAATGGTGTGTAGCAACTCATATAAGAGTCAACTTGACATATATAACACAACATTATTTCATAGGTCATCATAATCCAATGACTTATATTAAGTATGCAGTGATTTATAATTGTGTCAGATTAAACATGCAACAACTTATATTAAATATGAAACAATTTATAATTGTGTTTGAGTAAGCATCAAGTCTATTGTAGAAAGCAATATGTAGCTATATTATAACTAAAATATTATCAAGGGATGTTTAAGAATAGACCAAATATTATAAAGTGACATGCAACTTAATTGAAATATTATCATTGAATATACTCCATAATATTAACTAATGTGTAAACATTTTGTTTGTATTATGTTTGAGTCTTTATGCATTGATGTACAACATCTATATTCATGGTTGTATATTTGCAGATTATAGAATTAAGTATTATATAATTTTAAACTTCTTGAAGTTTTTATAAAAGTATGGTTTTATATACTTTGGCGACTAGGAAGGTAAGGTTTTATAATATTTATAAAATATTAAGTTTCAATATTATAATATAGTAAATACACTATAGCATGTTAGTATAAAGTGAATAAAGAAGATGTTATTACAATATATTAGGTGATGAACTTTATAATCATATATTACTCCAAAATCTGACATAACTAAAATATACTTAGAATAATTATGGAGCAATCTAATCAACTGTGATGATGTTAAAATCTAACTCTCCAGCACAATTAGCAAAAGACTAATGGAAATCGATACATTGGAGAATAATCACCACTTTTTACAAAATTTGATGGGTGATAGGTGAATTTTGGAAGTTCAACATATATCTTTTCATCAGGATGATAGTCATTTTATACTTATAGAGATAATTCACTTGAATGGGTAAGATCATTATATTTGTATATCATGTGGATATAGTGGAATGGCATATACATAGTCCATGTTTGAAATCTAATCATTACATTGTTTTCTATATCAGTCCATGTAAGTATTATTGTGGTGTATACTTAATGTGTTACATCTCGATTTAGCATACGTTATATGCAAGTCCTTGAGTTTAAATGTTGTTACTTGCCCAGGAAATGTTAATATGATGAGCTCAAATTGGAGGACTAGGGTATAAAATTAAGTATATAAGTGGGTATTTGGGATGGTGTGAGATTGAAAAAGTATCTATGCTTTTATAAGCATGGATGTGATTTTATAAATTTAAATATATAT
The DNA here is from genome assembly GCA_037957365.1 of Torreya grandis. Lineage (NCBI taxonomy): Eukaryota > Viridiplantae > Streptophyta > Pinopsida > Cupressales > Taxaceae > Torreya > Torreya grandis. Next base: position 8,189,905 of record JARHVA010000055.1, read on the forward strand.
TTTATCTTAATCTATTTTTCATCTATAGTTGTTCTGTCGATCTTTTCCTAAACTGGTAATTTATTATATAATATTATTCACCAATAATATATTAGTCAAGCTCATTATTAAACATTATGGTATATTAAATTTTGAGTTGTTTTCCATTCAAGTAGAAAATGGAACATCAAGGGTACTCAATCTGAGTAGGATCATGTTTTGTTTGTCCTTACTTTATTCAGTTAAGGGAGTGAGTCCATCTTGGGAGTTTGTCTAATCTCGATATGAGTAGGCCTTTTTAGGATTGATTTAGAATATTTACTCTATATCAATTTAGTCTGAATACGTGAACTATACCCCTTTCATTGACTACACTATGATACTCATATCACTATCATCAACTTGTGAGGTATCAGGATTAAAGCATCATCATACTATTATTTAGTGTATTAAAATGATCTTTATGATGTGATATTGGAATAAAATATTGATACGGTGTTATAACTGAATATAATCCACCGTATTAAGATGTTTAAGGAATACAAAATTATGTATGACTTGAATACATCAGAGTGGAAATCTATTTAATTAGGGGTAAAAACTATGGAGTTCTGCATTGTTAAATCCCCTAAAGGTTGTGTGTGTGTGTGTGTGTGTGTGTGTGTGTGTGTGTGTGTGTGTGTGTGTGTGTGTGTACATATATATCAATTTAGTCTATATATGTGAACTATACCACTTTCATTGACTACATTATGATACTCATATCACTATCATTATTATCCAAAATATTTTTCTTGAAAGAATTCATACTTAGATTTTCTATCGGACAATTTTCTAGAAAGAGTTCTATCTTTGGGAAAGTTATTGTGGAACAATTTTCTCAAATGAATATAAACTTAGCCTTTTTTGTTGAAGACAAAATGTCCAACCGAAATGAGTCTTCAGGACTTTTATTGTGGATAAAATGTTTGACAAGTCCCCAACACTTAACAAAACTTGAAAGAATCTCCCCAAAGGAAATCTTGGCATTGAGACAAATAAAGTTGAAATATTTTAGCCTTTTGCTTGCCTAGCCAAATACCTGATTAACAGTTTAGCCTTTATAGCTACAGGCTCTTATTGGACTTCTCTGAGAAACTATGTCTCTTTAGAAGGCTCCAATGATCTTCTGAGGCATGTGCAAACTTGCCCACAGTCTTAAATTGTTCAGACACCATGCAAACCTGCCTATATCCCTCTCTTTTGCTCTCTAGGCCCATCCCTCGAAGGTCAATCAAATTACACTTTAAGATTGATTAAAGTGTTTCAAAATATTCACAAGCTATATGTGATCTTCCTCTTTTGAATTATGTCTACTCCTCCTACTACTAGATCACTCTTCAAGGCCTACAGATAAAAAATGGGCCAAGACACGAGATTTTTGAAGGAAAGATATAGTATGAAGTGTGTCCTTTTCACATAACCCTTCACTAAAAGGCTGTTAAGACAAGATTGGAATATGACTATACAAGAACTGACTATACATGTCTTGAACATGACTGACAAGTAGAATATGAACATAGGTCATGACCCTTTAATCTATAGGTTTAGTCAATTTCTGGTTCTATAAATTGACCAACACTTCTTACACAAATTTTAATTGAAGTTGCTCCAAAAGGCGAAGGCATTTCTATAGTGAAGAAGACCCTCTCAACTATGTCCTCCACATGGCAATGCATATATTGACACACACACCATTTTTATAACAAAAAATATACAATTAAAGAAAAAATAACTCTTCACGTTTACATCCCTCATGGCATACTATTCAATTTTAAGGACAATAGCTAGTTACCTATATGGACTATGAAAAAATTGTATCTCTATGTATGAATGTTTTCAATTCTTAGTGGTTGTAAATCATATGAAATCAATATAAATAGAAACATGTACACATTTTTTCTTGGTATAGGCTCAAAAATGACTTGAATTCCTAAGCCTAAGGCTTGGACCGTCACACACACAACTACAAATATGTTTTTGATTGAAAATACCAAAATCCAACTTTTTCTTTGATAAGAACTATGAATTTCATTGATAAATTTCCTAAAACTATTACCATGATGTCAAACACACTCTCATCTTTCTAAAATATAATTTTATTAATTTTTTGACTACTTCAAGGTTTTCATCTATATTGATTTCTAAGTATGTCTTTTTAAACCACTATATGCCATAACTATACATGTTTATATTTTTTTATGTATTTTTTGTTTCATTCATCCCAATGCAAAAATATTATATGGTTGCAACCTATGCCTAATAATATAAACATTAAAAAAATAACACTACTTTTTCATCTTTTTTTGAGGTGGTTGGGAAGAGTGGGGAGAGTGGGGTGGTGCACAGTGGACTATCAATTTTTTTAATTATTTTCAAGGTTTATTTACTTGTAAATTTAATAAAAAATATATATATTTATAAAAAAATATAAAACATATATAGTTGTAACCTAAATGATCTTATCTAACTTTCCACCAAAGATTTTCAAAAAATATTAAAAGACTCAAAAATTGAGGTGGTGCATTGTTAGTTATTTGTTATGTTTTACTCTTCAAATTGCATATATTTGGCCTACCTATGCTTGACCATTTTTAAAAAAAATAGTTGTTTAGAAGCTGGACTCAAAATGCTACAATTTATATTAGTATGTCATCTTCAAATTTTGAGTATAGTCATCTCAAATATTCCATACAACTTAAAGTTTCTCATTTTTCAAGAAAAAGAGGTCTACTTAAAACCCCCTTTTGGCACAAATTTTACATGAAAAAAATGATCAGCAGTGAAATTTATTCCATCACATAAATTTTTATTTGCCATTGAAATGATTTTTTATAGAGTTTTATTTTCTTTTTCTATTATTTTACAACATTGCTTATTCATTTTCAATGCCCCATAAAACACACTACTCAGTCGCTTGGTTAATAAAATATTCATTTTTTATTATTCTTACCTTTTGTATATATATATATATATATATATATATATATATATATATATATATATATATATATATATATATATATATAAAACAAAAGGTAAGATATATTTTTTATTATTCTTACCTTTTGTTATATATATACACACACACACCCAATGTCTAATATCTTTTTGTTAGAAAAACCTATTGCTAGAACTGTGTGCTTCTATTCCTTTGATTTATAATGTATATTTAATTACTATATCTGATTATGATTGTTATCTTTTTCTTGAGTTGATCACTTACCATGAAAATGTGAGATTGCAACATCAAAATAAGGGCCCCATAATAGTTAGTCCTTAGTCACTGCATTTGTGTTGTCAATTGTTTAAAGTTAAGTTTGCAATATAAACTTGGTGTAAAAATAGTATGTAAAAATTAATAATAGTAAATAGATAAAAATATTAATGATGAGATTTAGGGATATAGTATTTCTATAATCTATGTCATAGAAGTAATGGTTAATCCATATAACATAGAGATATGAAAGATGTTAATAGCGAGTGATACAAGAGATTTACAATGTAACATACTTTAATCATTTGACATGTTTTATTACGCTTGATTAGAAAGAGATTTATTTGCATATTAATGTCAAGAAAAGAATTGATGTATCATGTGCCTTGTGTCATGTGCTATCTTCCTTGTTCCAAAAAACATTCCTAAAATTACGTGTGATAAAAATATTCATTGTTACCAACATCCTCAAAATTTCAATCTAAGTTCCTAATCCTCCAACACTTGGCACACAACTAATTGTTTCTAATCTCGCATTAGATTTATATTTATAAATTAACACGGGTGAAAGTGGCTCACAAGCAAAATAACAAAATAGCATGTGTACCACACACACTTATTGTTTCCAATATAGTATTAGATTTGGATTTATAAATTAACTTGAGTGGAGGTGGCTTATAAATAAAATAACATAAGAAATGTTTCCAATGCCATGAAATAACGTGGATTGTACATGGGTGGGCTCATCATTAATACACATAAAAATGAGTTTTAATTATAACCCTTCTTCAATTAATTAAAAAAGAGAATAAATTAGAACAATTACCTAAAATTTAAACTGTTTTTATATAATCTAAAATTTGAATTGTTTTTATACTAAATTGTAATAGCGAGGAGATCGGAGGAACCCACACTAAAAGATAAAAGCAAATCCCGGAAATCGAGGAATCAAAACCATGCAAATCCCAGTAATAATGACTATAAAAGGCCCTTGAACTCAACGATACACACACACACCATCTGTGAGTGAAGCTTCATAGAATTTGGCGATGGCAGGATTTTATGTTTCCTTCATGCGATCGCTAATTCTTCTTTGCTTAGCTGCGGTGATCATATCTTCTACAGGTACGAAAGAATGATAAATAAACTTCCCAGATTAGATTAATTATTACTAGTCTGATGCATATTACATGTGCAGGCAGCAGCATATTATTAAGAGAAGCAAATGCAGTCGATCAAACATGTTATTTTGTGAACGAATGTCCAGATTGCAAATGCGTATGTGAGCCTAAGCGTATTGGTTCCAACAGGCACCGGTGCTGTTGCATCTCATAATCTGAGAGACAAGTTTTACTTTGTTTTATTTCTCTAAGATGTATTGCCTTCAATAAGACTATAAGACTATTACTTTGTGACTTTGTTGGGATGGGAGCCAAAAATAAGTGATCACTATTATATGAGGTCACTATAATAAAATGCAATATTGAACACCAAAATAAAAGTTAAAATAGGGAAATATCATGTTTGCAGCATTATTATGAACTTTATTTTGAATTTGAGGTGATCAATCATAGTGTGAAATGCATCGAGTTTGGGTTTCCCCACGATCACTCAATAATGTGGCTACGATATCTTAATGCACCAAAAATAGATTTGAGTTATGATACCTTAATTAATAAAAAATATACTTGAGCTACTATGCCTTAATGCACCACAAACGACTAGAAACAATTGCACGTACCAATAAATTTGACGAGATATTTTGCATGCAATGAAGCTTCGTATCCATTCGGCTCAAACAAACAAGAATCATGTGAGAAATGAATGCCGTGCCTCTCAAGGTTTCTTTGAGTTATGATTTTATAGATGCCATTTTGATTCTAAAAAGGTATTTAAGAAAATCATATTTGCCATTGAGTGTCCCCTGAACTCATATTGTTAAGCAATATGTAGCTAACCATGTTGCAAATAGAAAAACTCCATCAAAATATGGCATTGCCCATTTGGTCATTTCACATTTGAAAACTTTAAATAAGGTTGGAGAGAATTAAAAATAGTTGTAACCCGATCATGGGACCCCATCCTAACATTCATTTAAATAAAACATTCTCTTTGGAATCTAGATTGTAGTCCTCCCCCTCAAGAGACACTTTCTTCACTCACACATGAATTTGAAGCATGACATTAAATATAACATAAACTCTATTAGTAGTAGAGAATTAGTCTTCACGAGTAGCTTGAGAAAAAATAATATCATTTCTATTTTTCTATAATTGAAAAAGAATTCGAGCTCAAAACATATACCAAATTTGTGTGAATTTTGCATGAATCATGACTGAGTCCCTAATAGCACCATCTTTCAAGTAGACATTTCTAGATGAGAGGGCTATAAAAAAAATTGTGAATCTAAAGCCACGTTGACTGGGCATGTTTGCAGATGTAAATGCATACTTGAATGTTTCTTGGTGGTTACAAACTAAGCAAACAGGGTGATCCAAACCCAAGTAAACTAATTGAGTGCCAATTAGAATTCCATGGTGTAAAATACACCAAAGGAAGTACACATGTTTGGGCTTAATGATGTGCATGATAAACAACACTATATCTTTGATCAACTACTCAATCAGAATGTGTAGCAGTAAATTTGACAAGATATTCTACACGCAACTTCATATATATCTCATTTGAACAAACAAGAATCAAGTGAGAAATGAACATTGTGCCTCTCAAGCTTTCTTTGAGATATGACTTTATAGATGTCATTTTGATTCTAAAAATGTATTTAACAAAATCATATTTTAAAAACATGATTCCATTGAGTGTTACCTAAACTCATATTGCTGAGCAATTTGTAGCTAACCATGTTACAAGTAGAAAAACTCCATCAAAATATGACATCTCCTGATTTGGTCGTTTCACATTTGAAAACTTTAAATACGGTTGGAGAGAATTAAAAGTAGTTATAAACTGACCTCATAGGACTATATCCTAACATTCATTTAAATAAAACATTCTCTTTGCAATCTAGATTGTAGTGCTCCTCCTTGAGACACTCTTTCTTCGCTTGCACATGAATTTGAAGCATGACATTAAATATAACATAAATTCTATTAGTAGTAGATAATTAGCCTTCACGAGTAGCCTAAGAAAAAATAATATCATTTTTGTTTTTTTATAGTTTAAAAGGTATATGAGCTCAAAACATATACCAAATTTGTGTGAATTTTGCATGAATCATGACTACGTCCCCTAATAACATCTTTCAGGTGAACATTTCTAGATAGAAGGGCTATAAAAAAAGTGTGAATCTAAAGCCATGTTGATTTGGCATGTTTGGATAATGTAAACACAAACTTGAGTGTTTCTTTGTGGTTATAGACTAAGCAAACATGGTGAGCAAAACCCAAGTGGCCTAATCGAGTGCCAATTGGAATTCCATGGTATAAAATACACCAAAGGAAGTACACATGTTTGGGCTTAATGATGGTCAGTGAAACCTACTCAATCCTTCTTTTCTAAGCTTTCTCAATGGAATTGACTCTCCACTTGGAATTAAAAGTATCAATTTGGATGTGCCAAGGGGAAAGAAGTTGATAACCTAATCAAGGGTGGTAATAGAGGAAAGGAGTCTCAATAGGGCATTTCCAATCAATCCACCACCTAGAATGATATTCAACACCAATTTTGTGAAGGTGCACATCAGATATAGAGTTCTAAATTGCCAAGATAGACTTTTAGTAAGAGGCTTGTAAGTTAAATTGAGACCTTAGAACATGCCAAGGAATCCAATCCCTTGTTTGTGTAGAAAATAGGTTAAACATGACATTGATCCTTTTCTAAAAATCTAAAGGCTTTTGATTCACATTACCATAGAAAATGAAACTTTATAAAATTAAGTGAAGGAGACCACCATAGTGAGCAAAAGTCTAGAGAGAGACCGAACCTAAAACTATCATTGTTCCTTAATTGTTTTTTGAGTAGCTCCCAAATTTTTAAAACAATCTTAGCAACAAACATGCCCTCAATAGCTACCCAAACTTGAGTGATTAAAAGGGTATGAAGATTTGATCCTTTCTAGTTAGCCTTCCTAATAAGCTTGCCTTGACATATGTAGTTACAAAGCAATATTTTTCATTTACATCCTCATTCCAAGGCTCAAATGATCTATGTTGCACACAAGGCATGGCCTTGGATTTTGATGTCAAGAAGAACACCAAGGAATATTATTTTGAAACAAATATCCAATGCAACTTGGTGGAAACCATCGGTGCCTTCAGAATTGGCCAACAAAAAATCCCTCAAAATTAGATCAATTTTGGCATGAGTAGTTTTGGAGGGTTCCCAACAAGAAGAGTAGTAAACATGTGTAGCAACCAACACTTCAGATCACATTTTACACTTTATTCCAAGACAAAGAAGTTTAGAAATCTAAAATCTAGCTTTTTATTGATTTATTGAGCCACATATCCCCATCGATCCAAGGGAATGGCTTGGAAAGAAAATGAGTTGCCTAGAAACTTGAATTGTTCACCTGGTTGAATCTAGAGCCACTTATATTGAAGAAGTTGTTTAGGGTTTAGGCTTTGACTATAAATTTGTGATCACTATTAAATGTTTTTCAAGATGATGGAACTTTTATCACCATCAATGGTGTTCAATATGAATAATTTTGCATCTTTCACTCTATTTGTCAAGGATGTCCACTTGCCCCTTGTAATTGTTTTATGTAGAAGGATTCAATTATCTTGTTGCTAACTATACTTATAGAGGTTTGATTCAATATATCTCTCTTTCCCACTCGTCTAAGAAAATGGTTAATGCACGCTTTGTTAATGATTCCCTCCTCAATATCACTAAATAAGAAAATTATATCTCCAATACTTTACCAATATATATTAATTGTTTTTACAAAGCTCTTGATATGTATCTCATTCACTCATTGATTTCACTTGTATTTTTATATTTACCAAGACTTTATGTTCCATAAGGACCCTTTTTATATTTGTGGAAACCTTTAGATTTTTTGTTTAAGTCAAATATCATAACTTTTATTTTTAATTGGTGATGACTAATTGAGGCTGCTTCAATTCATTATTACCATTCACACAGTTATTCATGAATTTTACTATTGAAACTCTTCAGTAGGAATATTATTAATCAAAATAATTATATACAAAAAGGTTACATAGTAAAATAATTAGTTGGTATGCACAATTTAGAATCACTGCTAGAAGAAAATGTTTGATCACAAAACGAAAAAAAAGACCAAAATTAAGAAACAACATCAAATAATCCACAATAACACTACAACATTAAAAATATCTCATGAACAATAAATTAAAACATTGACCACCGTAGCCAAAGGAGGAAGTGGAGAATCATCTTTGGGAGGTAGATAAATCATAAAATAAGGGTTTGGAGCCACCTAATCATTCATGGCTTCTAGAGGAGCTAGATAAATAGTCATATCCCATGTATTAAGAGGCTTCACCAGCATGATAGAAGGGCCAACTAGAAAACCCTACCGATAAGGACCAACATCAAATTTTCCATGTGGCGGTAGTGATATCCAACCCACACACATTGGTGAATGTGAGGGGATAAGTGGTTGTGGCTACAAGATTGCCTCTAATGCCATATGGGAGTTGATGGTGGCAGACTATGTGGTGGACCATCTGAGGGGATGCAGCTCATAATGTAAGGAACAATCCCCTAGTGCTCAAGCAACTCTTGTAGATGTCTAATTTCTGTGGCCACTTTATCTACTTGGACTTGAATATGCATATAGGGTAAATATAATAAAAAAACCTTGTCATTGATATGAAAATAACAAGAATAATTCTCATTGTTAAATAAAGAAATTTTTCTAGCTTTCCATAATTGAAAGAGAATAACAGCTCTGAAGAAATTCCATAGAAACGTTATTGAAGTTGGTCAGTTAATAGAATCCTTAAGGAAGGCCAAGCACCATGAGAAAGGTTCATGATGGTATGGTTGAAAGAGACCATGTATCCATTTCCAAGAAAATAAAGTTTTGGGACATGTTCGAAAGGTGTGCTTAAAGGACTCAAGTTGGCTACAAGTTGGGCAATAATATATAAGGGAAAATGGATTAAACAATCCCCTTGTAGGCTTCCACGAGGGCAATCTTATACACCAATTTAGTGTTCTAGATGGATTATTTGGGGATATACAATTACTCAAATAGGTTCATTAGGACTTATTGAATGGTTTGTATTTATTTGAATCTATTAATCGGCTTGTAGTTATTTGAATTTGTTAATCAACATTACTGCCCTATATTAGCAACCAAAATTATTTTATTTTATTTTTGGTTAAATTGAGGATAAGTATAAATAAAATGAAAATAAGTTTTTCCATCACACAACCACACCCTAGAATGCATTATATTAAAATGGAGGCTTTGAAATGAAGTGATTTATCATCTTAAACATCACAATATTTGAAATACATCTTCGATTTCATTATATAAAATCAAATGTCTCACAAAAAAACTTTGTGACATTTGTGCATATATTTATAACTAATTCAATAAGATAATTACTATTTTTCTCATCTTTATTATGAATATGGGATTTCTATCTTGGCTTTTGTAATTTCTATGGTTTGAGCATTATGAACTATTCCAAATTACAATTGAGATGAACCATTTGCATTGATCTTGAACATTTGTAGATTTGTTATGTCAAAATCATCACCAGTTTTGTTAGCATGTCTTTTATTGAGATTTAATTGGCTATTCCATACCCATTCTAAGATTCCCTTATGAATATATGGTGCAACCAACACCCACTTGCAAATTTTTTATGCTAGACAAAAGATCATACTCTTAAACAAAACTATTATCAACACCTTAGAACCCTAAAATATCATGCATATTATAGTAATTGAAGTGAGGCATGAATCAAATAAAACCAAATTTTTTTATATATTAATTATGGATCCTGAAGTATTGAACAACCTTTACAAACATATTATTTATTCCCAACAAAGACAATTAGGTCCACCTTTATAGATATTTCTTCTTCTTCCAAAGTTGCACTCCTCTTTATGTCTTTTTCCTACCATTTCATCTCCTTTTTTAAAATAAAAATAAAACACTATTTCTAAAATCCCCTAACCTTCCAAAATAGTCAACAACCCCTAAAACAAGCACACAAATTAATAAAAAGAACTATAAAATAAGCTAGTTACAACAAATTTATATTTTTAGTAAAATAAATAACAACTCATAGTTGTCTTGGTTAACAATTGTGCAAGAAGACAATTCCTATCCAATCTCACAAAACTTGATAGCTTTCCAAAAATACAATTCCATGTAATGAATGCTTCAGTGGATGCCCTTGCATTAGACACCTTAAGTTTAAAAATGTGAGCTCCCACTCACGTGGACAGAATAAATGGTAAAATCACCTTAGTGTCCCCTTCCAACACACCAAATACTTTAGTTGATTGTCTTTCTTTCTTCTCCATTGACAACACCTTGTTGGACCATAGACCATCCTCATCCATATAACTTTGATCACCATTCATGTTTCCTTACCTCTGCTCCTTTCCTCATTTGTGTATCAAAACCCACTTCTATCCGACCTCCTCTACCAAGATGCTCTTTCATGCATCTTACATCCTCTTATGAGCTTATACCTAGTACCATCCAACCACCTCCTCTTAAATCCTTGTAGGCTTTGTTCAATCATTATACAACTTGTTGTTGGCTCCTTCCACATCTCATTCTTCTCTACTTATAGTTCTTATTTTATCTTGGCTATAACCTCTTCCTCCCTAGGTTGATTTTAAAATAAATCCAAATAGTTTTGGGCATCAAAATGCTCACCCATATTCTCTACTACTATCTCTTAGACCATACTTGTATCTTCTTCACTTGTTTCCCTCATTTCCATGTAAAACAAATATACTAACTCTATGAAACCGTTAAGAGACAATTACAAGATTTTATTCAAAACATTCAAATATGCAAGATGACCTTATCAATATCATCTATGAAAAACTTAAAAAATCAAATAATGGTCAATATTCTACACCCCTAGATAACAACATTATTACACCTACTATGGGGGCAACTCAGCTTGTACAATAACCTATTTTAACTCAACAAACTTCAGTGGTAGATACTCCTCATATGACTAGTTCCTCCTCTCTAGATGTACAATCCCTTATGCATGAGATTCATTCTCTATAGGCTAAGGTGTTATGTCTTGAGCAAGGAACTACTTGGACATCACATGCTTTAGATTCTCATGTTCTTTTACATAAATTTTTGGCACATAACATAACAACTCCTTTGCCATCTAGACTCATGGCACCTAAGTTTACCTTGTATGATGGTAAGGGTAACCCCGAGCACTATCTATGAGATTTTCATGTAGCATGTTTGGACTACGTGTCAAATGATTGGATCATCACTAAGTTGTTTCCACACAGTCTAAAGGACTATGTCTTACAGTGGTTCTACGATCTTCTAAATTAGTCTATCACTACATTTAAACCATTGGTAGACATGTTTTTAGCACACTTCTCAATTAATATCAATGATAAGGTCTCTTATTCTCAATTAACACAAATGAATAAAAAATCCAATGAGCCTATTGTAGACTATGTATTTTTATATAAAACTATGTTGGCAAAGATGACTAGCCCCATGGTAGATAGAGAGCTCCAAGATATATTCAAATAGATCTTACTACCAGCATTGCATAAAGCTATCTTGTTCAAAAAGTTTCCAAACTTCACGTATTTATGCCACATAATGAAAAAAGGGAAGTCAAGCTTCTCTCTATGGGTAAATTAAAATATACGATTGGATCGAAATCAACTATTATGATTTATAGTAAGCCTCTTTACAAATTAATGACCACTAAAAATAATAGTGATCCAAAGGCCATAGTTAACACAACTTCAAATCCATCTCCTCATTTGGTTTTGTCAACTCTGTTGATGATGATAATTATTTTGTCAATGAATCAACCCTTTCGCCTATCACAAAGTTCAAAAGGGAATCATACCATTCTAATCGTGGGGGTTGTTAAGGTTCATCTAGGATCTTATAGATGCAATGGGGGGTTTTATTATAAGTTCTGGGAAATAATCAATAAGTTATAAAAATAACTTATTCCATTATAATAATAAAAAATACATTTATCAAATCATGAATCAGTTAAGATAAAAATATATAATCTATTCTATCCAATAGAGAAAACTTATGAATTAGTCTCTTGAAGAATAGAAATCTAATTTAGTAATATATATGTATTCAAATAATATCTTTGCTTCTTGCTTGTAATGTTCTTCAATTAACTCAAAAAGAGAAAATAAATTTTAAGATAAGATAGATAAGTCATTTAATCACTAGAATAGAAAGATAAAGCCAAACAACCAATAATTTAAAGAAAAGTAAACAACTAAACCTAGAGAAAAAGATGACAAACTAGTAAAAGACAGTAAACTAAAGAAATAATCTAATCTAATCAAGACACAAATTTAAAGAGAAAGACAAATAAACTAAAGAGAAAAACTATAAGAAACAAAATACTTAAACTATAAGAATTAACTAAAATAAATATCTAGTCCAAAGTAAACTAAAGAATAAGACACAAATTAAAAGATCAAAACTAAATCAAACTAACAATTAATAAGCAATTGTCAAATTAAACTTGGATCAAACAAAGCTGTTAAATTAAAGATTAAAATAGTTTTAAAGTCCTATTTGAATTATGTCTAATAAACTAGAGGAACTAAACCATAAAATAAAGTAAAATACTAATTTAGAGAAAATATAAAGCTTATTAAACATAAACTAATTAAAAATAGAAAAAGATTAAATCTAAAACTTAAGAACTAAACTTTAAACAAATCTAAAGAGAAGAGTGGATTATGAAAAATATATAGTTATCTAATGAAGAAAAGAGAAAAAAACTTAAACTAAGAACTAATTAAAATAGAAAGAAACTAAAGATTTAAAATTATATTAAGAAAATAACCAAAACAAAAACAAAATCAAATTTAGAATAAATCTGAAAGATCTAATAAAGTTAGATTTGAATAAATTACAAAAGTATGCGAGTCTCAAAAAGAGAGTCATCTTAGCCAAAAAAGGATAACTTTAATGAGAAAACCAACATTCTTCATTTACAAAAACTTGAATGACAACTTTACAATCCGAATAGATCAATGAAGTGTCGTAAAATAGCGAAATGTTTATCATTATTTAGGTTGAATACTTAGAATCTATGCATAGGAATGTAAATAGCAATCATCAAAATATATTAAGCTTAGTAAACTTTAGATAATCAGTACTAAATGATAAATAAAATTGGATATACCTATGTTGTATAAACAATTACTCAACAGTAAGATAAAGTACCATTGGGTCTATCTGCAAAAGCTATACTATCTCAAAATAGTTATATAGAAAGAAAAAAAGATGAATGATTGACTTTAAAAAATACTTAAGTATTCAATACTTGTTGATCTTCTATCTTCAAATGAGTCCTTTATCTCTTCTTATACCTTCAAACTTAATTGCAAAATAAGTTACAATTAACTTTAGTTAGTTATTAGTTTATATTAACTAATTGACTTTTAAACGGTCAATTAATTATAAAAATTATTAGTTATAGGCAGGTTTTAATTAAGACTTAAAAAGTCTTAATTGATCAAAATATTTAAAAATATAGATTGAGGGTACTAATTTTAATGGGTGGGGAGCCATATTAATTAATAATAGAATATAATACACATTTAATCATAAGATAAATAAGTCAAAATTGATAAATCCTATTCACATTAATCTAGAATGTATGTTAATTAACTTAGACATATATAATTATGTGTCAGATCTTCAAAATCACTATATTTTCAAAATTATCAAAATTTATCAAAGTTTAAACATCAAAGTATCAAACTAAAATATCAAGTTCTGCCATGAAAATTTTCATCACCAAAACAAAAATTGTCCTTTGGATGACCAATAATCATTCAAATCAAACATCACTTCAATCACATGTTTGTCTTATCTATGAAGACAAACATTATATTCTATCTCAGGAAATGACACCAATCTTGTCCCTGAATCTGTAGTGTTGTCATCGATTTCTAGCTTAATTCTCTTTAACATTCTAACTTCCCTTGGTGTTTCTAGCTCAAACTGACTATCAATTCTCTTTTTTGTAGTCTTGTTTTCAGTAGTGGGAGGTATAATATCCATGGTTTTCCATCTACCAACATAACCCTGAATCCCCAAATTCAATCTCTCAGATCTTAAGAGAGGTTCATTATGGGCACCAATTAGACTCAACTTTCTACATTTCCCATTAAGCTCTGCATGAGTAGGGGTAAGTACATCTAAAGGGATAGATAAATTCCTTAAACTCTTAGCATGGGATGCTTCTATTTCAAACTATGTGGATTGATTTGCAAGCAAAAGATCATCAATTGGTTTAACTCTTTCAATATTAGTAGGTTGAATTGGTAAGTGTCGAGGGTCATGATCCAAATGGCAAGATAAACTACTTTAAGAAGGTGTACGGGCTCCAAATCTATAGCCAAAAAAACCCCTATTACCTATATAACCCCTATTGGCTGGATTAACAAGCAAATTACTTAGAATATTCTAAAATTTAGGACCATAAGCATCAAAGTGAATGGACATTTTTGTCCCTCTATGAAATCTACAGTCAAATTTTCTTGCATAAAAACCACCCCTATGAAAACCCTTGATGGGTTGGCTAGTATCACTATTGGAACTCTATCCCTATCCCCTATTATCATCACTCTTTGTTGAACCTGGTTGGTCCCACCCAAACATAATGAAAAATCTGAAATATAATAACAAAATCTACGATTGGGAAACAAGTGTTAAAAAAATAAAATTTAATGCTTCAATAACTTAATAAATGAAACTTAAACTATATCAAAAACTAAAATTTATTACACTATTCCAACCACAAGTGATTATGTTTAATTTGAACTGAACTCAAAATCTATAATCATCATCATTTTATCTCATAAGTTTTGGAAACTTTATGAAGTTCATTTTTAGTGAATCATTCTTAAGCCCTTCAAAAAAAATGAAACTACAGATCTTTTCAACACTTTACTTTAAAATGAATAGTGAACTAAGCTATCTAATTAAATGACACAAATTTTTTATATGAAAGTATCTATTAAACCATTATTAACTTCTTCCAATATAATTCCTTATACAAATTTCAGCTGAGAAGTGTCAAGGCACCTTAACTTCAATATCTATATTCAAATTAAAAACCATTTCTTCAATTTTAAGTTGTATCCTTAAACAAATTCTTATACTTATCCACTTTCTTTGAAAAGGACATCAACACTTAAAATTGAAACCACCTAATGCAGTTTAAAAACACAAATATCCATAAATATGTTTTGTAAATCCAACATATTTCAACAAAATAGTCGACCAAGTTATTCAAATTTTATATAATCATTCCAAGCCTCATAACTATCAACCATAAATCATTACATTAAAACTACATCACAGGATTTCTAAACTAACTGTGAAGTACCAAATCCACAACAAATAACCAAACTGAGATAAAACATCTTCTTGACTTTCACAAACTCAAATATTTTCAAATCTCAAATATACATGAATCGAAGTCTCACAATAGATCATCAACTTTCAATGCATAAAAATCCTATGATTATTTTAATACAAATCATTTTATGCATGTAAACCTACATGAACATATTGATTCTTTTACCCATATATATCTTTTGACAATATGACTTTCAAAATAAATAATCACATATGTAACCTAAAACTGCATGCATTGAATTTCTTCAATATTCTTCGTGGTCCACACCATCATTGCTTCCAAACTCATATATTTATTTGTCTAGGAAAGTACTTAGGTATTCATAATAGATAAGACCAAAACATAAACCCTAGGTCTGATATCAGTTTCAACCAGAATATATTTGCATATCGATTCATCTGACAACACTTCAAAACCAAAATAAACAACTTTTGTGCATGGTGACAAAACCAATTTTTTTTTTTGAAAATTTTCCATCATTTATACAAATCTGTGCAATGATTATTATCAATTTTAACCACATATAAGATAAACATTAAAAAGCTCAAAGTAAAACAATAGAACTTCAAAACATCTACAAGCTAGAGAATTTACCCAAACTTATGTCAAAACTCTCCCAGATTTGATTTTTTTTAAATAAGAAAAACTTGATAAGTTGATAATTAATATTCATGTCAAAATCAAACTATCTATTCATAAAATGAAAGCCTCAACACTCAAATATTAACCCATTTCCAAATTTGAAAGAACTATCTTATTGACCTGCCCAAAAATATGTAAGTGACCTCTCACACCAAGATCGACAAACATGCACCACTATCACATTACTACATATTCCTTGAAATAACTTTTTAAAAGAATCACTCAAATAATAATAAAATCATGCCTTGTATTTTGAAAATCAAATCTTTATCTTTCATCAACAAAAAACTAGAGGTTATTATTCATTTATTGCTCAGAAGGGATTCAAATATTCATGCATAGAATCATGTAACTTCTTTGTATACCATTTCATGCATAGAAAAACAATACTCTCAAAAATTCAAAAGAAACCATTTTAACTTTTCAAATAGTTTTCATGCAGATGAAATTGTATAGTTTTAACATTATTATCCACATCTCATCATTAAAATTATTCAAGAAACACTGAAATTGTAAGCCTTTCATCAACATGAACAAAATGACCAATATTGTATAATATAACTGATGTCGCTTTCCCAAAAAAAATCTGACTACCAACTTCTAAACTTCTACATGACCTCAAAGAACTAAAGCTATGCTCCCATAAATGAGCTTGTGAGAATGGACTAGAAATCAAGAATTTTGAGACTTTATTTTTCCAACTTACTTCCATACCTAACTTTGTGACATGTCTATATAAAATTGGCTTACATTTACTAATTACATGCTTAAAAATTTTGCTAATTTTCATATTGGCACTAACAAGATTAGCTATAACTATCTCTTTATACCATATCATTAGCTAATTACCATTTTTTAAGGAAAAGGCCATTCCAATTAATTTTCTTACTGCCAATTCTTTGGATGATCTCAAACAATCAAAACTATACCTAGGCATTCAATGTTCATGCCAACTCACATTGCCACAACAGATCAAAATTCCAACTAATCTCCAACTTAGCCAAATCAAAAGTTCATTGAATATGTTTCATGATCAATGAAAAGGGACCTTGATACTTGGTGAATTATGCAAACTTCATGAAAACCCTTATACATTTGTAATTATCAATGACTTACCATCGTGGTCTAGAATTGTGTCATGCAAACTATGATAGGCCCCTTTGGACTTAAACAATTCAACATAAATGCAAACTTATTAAATCTCAAAATAATCCTTATAATATTGATATTTTTCTTCATGAACAAGTCCAATGGTTGATACCCAACTTTATAAGTCTATGCCCAATGAGATTGAAGAATAGTGTATATGCCTTAAGCTACATTCACCTAATTTGAATACTTATTCAAATATTAAAATGACTGAGACTTAGAATATCAACTCAATTATTATGAACTCAACCATGTATTCAAGAAACAAGTTCATCAAATAAAAGAACAAGGCTACAATCTAGATGAAATAGAATATCAACTTAAGTATTTCAGTTCCTCAAATAACCCTTATATCATCAGTAGTGAATGAAACTAAACCATACATCAAATGTATACCTTCAGAACAATTTTTTAATTTACCAATTTTGAATGTAATGTTTTTCAAAAAGTCATATCACCATTATCTGTTATGATCAAATCAATGAAAATCAAAGAACCATTATAAATTTGACGAAACTGAAAATGCATTTTCCAACTGAAACTGTCTCAAATTGAACTAATTGAATCATCAAAATAACTGATCTCACACAACTATATATGCATATTTTATTAATTAATCCATCATGCTTTTTGATACCACTTAAAAACATAAATAAAATTCCATCAATCAATCATTACCATTTCATAATCAAATATGTATCTAAGAATACTATCAATCAATAGGGTCCCTGACATAGATTTAGGTTTCATAACAAGGTCATCTTTATGGTAACAAGTATTGATTTTTGAAAAATTCAGGGGGTGTAAAAAATAGGCATAATACTAGTGACCTTGCAAGTCAATTTTGCATAATAAATTTGAGTAGCAACAATTTACCTTTTATATAAAACAAATTTTGTCTTGAGAGTGTGATTTAGGAAAATCATTTCTCAAGTAGCTAGGCATGAACCCCTTGAATAATGAATTTGGCAAGGGATGGGTTATTCAGGTAATGTGACACGAAGAAAGGGAATGAATAATAGATAAGTTTGGGCTAGATGCACAATCAATTATAAATGCATTAGATATAAAATCTAAAAATTAAGTAATACTTCTACAACCAAATATAAGTCAGTTATATTACTCATTTATTACAAAATACTGAATTTGTAAGAGTAATTTTTGAAAATAAATTATACTTACAGTACTTTCACATCTTGCTTGAATTCTTCCTTCATAATGTGACATTTTCCATCCATAACCTATCATTAATCATTTCAAAAACAAAGTACATTAAAGCAAAACATGAGATAAAAATAGAACAACAAACAAAATAATGAACAAAGGAAAAAAAGAAAGTAGAAAACAAAGCAAAAGAGCAACAAAAGATAACTAATCATGAAATAATTTTAGGTGATGACCATTTAATGAATAATGCAGCTAATTTATTTCAAGGTCCTTAAGATGAAATACATTATTTCCAAGAACTATGACAATTCTTTAGGGTCCAAGCCATACTATATCAAACTTATGATGTTGTAGAAGGTCTTCATGAGCTTTGTCCCAATATAAAACTAAATCATCAACATTAAAATTTTTATTAGAAACATTTTTATCAATTTTTTTTTAATTTTTTGCTTAGCATTTTCTAATTTATGTAATGTTTTTGCTTTATATTTATCAAGAGATACTAACTCATGCATCCTCAATTACATATTGTACATCAGTCTTAGCTGAAGAAATCTAAAATTATATTGATAAAGTAGCTTCAAATTCATATGCTAACATGAAAGAAAAATAACTAGTTTCTACCTTAATAATAGTCCTATAATCTCATAAAGCTTCCAAAATTTTAAGATTCTAATTTCTTTTGTTATTACAAACTAGTTTCTTCATAATAGAAATCAAATTTTTATTTGTAGATTCAACTTGTCCATTTCCTTACAGATAGTAATTTGATGAATGATTAAAAATAATAGAATATTTTTTTAGGAATTTTAAGAACTCATTTGAAATGAATTGAGATCCATTTTCCAAAATAATTTCATATAGAACTCCACATCTAGAGAAAATATGATTTTTTAGAAAAGAAATTACTTCACCTGTTATTGAACTTTTAAGCGCTTTGACCTCAAGCCACTTGGTAAAATAATTTGTGGCTATCAAAATGTACCTATGACCTATAGATGAAGGTAGATGAATATCTAAAATAACTTCAATGTCTCTTTTTGTAAAAAAAAATTCCTTTCATAATCGGATTTAAAGGCATTATAGGTAGTTTATCCATTCTAGCAAATAGTTGACAAGGCATACAATAATGAACTAGCTTATAAGCATCTTGAAACAAAGTAGGTCAATAATAACCAGTTCTCAAAATCTGATAATCAATTATTTTTGTAGCATAATGTCCACCATAGTTCCCTTCATGATATCCCTTAATAACTTTTTGAGTTTGATTATGCGTAAGACATCTTAATAAAACTCCATCACGATCATGATAAAACAAAAAAAAAAATCTAATAAACAAAAATTTAATGTTTATAATATTAAAGAATGTCTTTCTTTCTTATTTAAGTTATTAGGACAAGATTGATTTTGAAAATAATAAACTAAATCATGATACCAATCATCTTCAACTAATAAACAATCCCATTCATTCATTTCAAGACCAAACTTAAAATTTTTAGAAAATTCAACGACCTTCATAGTTTTTAAGTGTGGTTTTGTGTTTAAATTTTTATTAACTGATAAAACCAATACATTAATATCCAAGGTAGCATTTTCAACTAGGTGGTTTTCTAGTTCATTACCTTTAATAGTCTTAGAGATTTCAAATTCAAAATTAAATTCTTGAATGTGTAAGATCCACTTAGCAAGCCTTTCTTGAATAGTTGGTTGTTTTAAAATATATGATAAAATAGGTACATTAAATCACCAAAAAACTTTGTTTCTCATTAATAAATATCAAAATTTAATCAAATAAGAAACAAGTAAGGAAGTAAATTTCTCAATAAGGGGGTACCTATTTTTTTGCATCTTTTAAGACTTGACTCATTTAACCGATTGGGTTCTCTTTATTATTTTCAAATTCTTGAGTTATTATAGTTCATATAGCCTTTTCAATAGCATTAACATAGATAATAAATAATTTTTTCAAATTAAGTTTAGCAATGACAAGAGCACTTGTAATTACATTTTTAACAAAATTAAAAGCTAATTCAACATTTTTATCCTAAATTTATGTTTACTTTTCTTAATCAATAATTGTAAAGGATTAGATTTGTCAACAAAATCAGAAATGAATTTTTTAATAAAATTAATCTTACCAAAGAAAGATCTTAAACTTGATTGATTTTTGGGAGGAGGTAGTTTCTTTATAGCTTTAACACGTTCAAAGTCAATAGAAATACCTTTTTTAGAGATTATGTGTCCTAACAACTTACCCTCAGTCACACTAAAAATAGACTTCTTTAGATTCAAAGAAATGCCAAACTTTCTACATCTTGTGAATACTTTACGAAGATGGTCTAAATATTTTTTTCTCTTTTAATAATGAATGGTGAGATCATCTAAATAAACTTGAATAAAAATGCCTATCAAATCATCAAAAGCAACATCCATAGCCCTTTGAAAAGTAGCTCCTACATTCATCAAACTGAAAGGCATTCTATTGTAAGTGAAAGTTCCTCTATGAGTGGTAAAAGTATTTTTATGTCTATCATCAAGATTCACAAAAATCTAATTTCAACCTGAAAATCCATCTAATAAGATATCATTTTAGATCCTACAACCTGCTACAAAATTTGATCTATGCTGGGTAGAGAAAAATTATCTTTAACACTTTATTTAAATATCTAAAATCAACACATAGTCTAATATCACCATTTTTCTTTCTAATTGGAACTAGATTAGCTACCCATTCTGAACATGTTATAAGAAAAATGACACCAACATCAATCATCTTATCTAGCTCTTTGCTAATTAGGTCTTCTAACAAAGGGTCGATTCTTTATATTTTCTACCTAACAAATTTGTTACTAAGATTAATATGAATGTTATTTTTAATAATATTCATATCATAAGATTTAAGATCATTATATGACCAGGCAACAATATAAATAAATTCTTTAAACAATTTGATAAACTTAATCTTTTCATTTTCAGTCACCTAAACTCCTAAATAAACATACTTAAGATCTTATTCAGTACCCAAATTAATAGGAATTGTTTCACCTATGATTATCCTTGATGGTTCCTATATTTTGAATATTTTGTGATGATCATTAGGTGAAAACATAGATTCTAAGCTTACCAAATCAACAGGTAATCTGTTAGTACTTAGATGTAAATACTCTCCACAATTAAGTATATAGTCATCATGATCAAAATAATTACTTTTAAGAAATGAATCTATATGTTCATCACAGCTAAATATAGGCCAACTATCATTTAAATCAAGAAATTTAGGATGAAAATTTTCAACTAAAGGAAAATCTATAGTAGGTTTAATTTCACTCAAATTTAGTTTAGAGACATAAACTGCAAGTTTATCAGCTCTAACATTGAATTCTTTAATAATATGTGTGATATTGAAGGCTTAAAAATGATCAAGTAATGACCAAACCTTTTGTGTATAATGATGCAAATGAGTTTGATTAGTCTTATAGATTTTACAAACTTATCTAACAACTAACTTTGAATCTCCAAAAACTTCCAACTATTTAATATTCAACTATATGGATTTTTCCAATCTTAAACATAATGCTTCAAATTTTGTTGTGTTATTAATATTTTCAAAGACAGTTTGAAAGCATAAAAAAATATTCCATGAATAGGAGAAATTAGACAAATTTTAGTACCATTACTTTGTTGAGAGCAAACTTCATCAAAGTAAAGTGACCATAAGTTATTATTTTTAAATATTTTCTCATGCTAATTTTTTAGTTCATCTACATTCAACAATTCATAAGTTTCAATACCAGTTTTAATATTAAAAATATTAGATGAAGAAGGTGACTCTATTGGTGTACCAAAAAAATCTTTCTTCTTAATGAATTCAATCTCATTATTAACACAAACTCACATTACATCTTTCCCAACAAAATCTTCAATTTCCTTAGACCAATCCCTTCCTAATAATATTGCATAATTACTAAGAATATCCAACACTTGAACATTAGTCATACATCTAATCTATTTGTCTTGCACAATTCTAATAACTATGTCATGAAACTTACCACAACTCTTAGTTTGTCTAGAATCAAAATCAGTAAGTTTCTTATTATCTGCTTCATAGGATATACCCAATTGATCTACAATAGATTTAGGCATAATATTATTCAAAGCACCAATGTGTAAAGTATAATTATGGATTATTTTATTTTCAATCTTAACTATGACATAGAAAGGAGGTATATAATCAGTAAGGGGGTAAAAATTTTGAGCATAAATATGTTCAAAAAAAATTTATTGTAAAGTTACATCAGCTTTAGGATTTTTTACTACTTCATTGATCTTATCTAGCTATCTTGAAGACTAGCTATTTGCAACAAAGAAAATCTAACCTTAATTGTTGACAAATCATCAATTATGTTATAAATTTTAGCATCAGCTTATCTAAAATTCTTAAATTTATAATACTGATATTGACTATTATTATGTCCAGTTGCAAAAGGAATATTCTAAGCAACATTATTATTAGAATCATTAGCATTATTTTGAATTGATTTACCTTTATCATCTGAAAGAGACTTATCTTTTTCTATTTTATTATTTTGAGTACAACCATAATCTTTATTCCTAGTGTTTATGACAAACATTTTTATTTTCTGAAGGATCATCAAGAATGTTTATGTTATAAGCTAAATCTTCAGTTATTTCATCCTTTCCTTGAAGAAGATAATTTTTAAAATTAATAACAGCTTGACATGTGTCAATATTATGTTCAAGTTTACAAACATTATAATAGTAAGCAATATCATCATCTTTCATAACTTTAGTTGATGAATTTTTTTATATCATTTAACTACCTTTTAATAGCAACTAGCTCATTGCCTAGACTTTATATTACTTTTAATATTTCTGATTTATTTGAATTTAATCCTATGGATGACCTATCTTTGAAACCTATACACTTTAGTTTATTTTTATATTTAATGAAATATTTTTATGTTCTAGAGCCATCTTATATTTCAAAGGTAAAGCATTACAAAGATAAAGCTTGGATAATTTCTTTGAAGGTATAATATCACCTAGGATCTTTTGACATAACTTAGTGAATTTGGAAAAAAAATGATAAATTATTTCTCTTGGATCTAGATAAATATTCAAAAGCTCATTAACTAAATCAAAATCTTCTTTGGCTTTGCCAAAAGACAACTCTAACTAATCTTCTACATCTTTTCAATTGTCAATAACCCTAGTAAGTAGGCCAACAAATACTTGATAATCTTTACCTTCTAATATTTATGTAAAAACTCTTAAATAACTCTTTTCATTAGTTATCCCAAGAGTAACACAAATTAATCTAAAGGCTTCTAAGTGGTCTTCCTAAGATTATACAGCAACACCAAAAAACTTTGGTACATTTAACCTTTTAAGAGAAGGCAACTTACCAGGATGGTTTCCAACATTGATTGGATTAGTAGAAATACATGGTGTTATAGCTATTTAACATTCTTCTTGAACATCTGCTTCATCTTCACCTTTAGTGAGATCGCATTATTCTCTATTGTTTTTCAACCCATAAAGCAAATCTTGTAGCCTCTGATTCACCTCTGATTGTTCTCCCACTGGTTGATCTCCCATTAGAAGTTTCAAAAATTTCTACTTGAATAGATTGATTATTTTAAACCTGATACACTTGATCTAATTGCAAAGTTGTAAAAGCAATTTTAGTAGGCACAATAAAATTCTCAAATGGAAAAAAATTAGAAAGAAAGTGAGTTCTAGGCTTAGGATTAGTAGTTAAAACTCTCTCTATATTCTTAAATTCTCCTATTTGAGTTTGAAATATCATGTTGAGTTTCACATGTAAGATTTAAATACCAATCAATCTCAAATTCAATAATATTTTCTTCTTGATTTATCAATGAAGGTTTTCAAGATGATTATACCATGCATAACATATTAGATTGAAATAAAAATCAACATGATCATCTTCTAAATTTATTCTAGGTTGAATAATAGGAGGTTGATGACCTCTAAGAACTAGTGATGTGATAGATTGCACCCTGTGAAGGTAGGCTCAGCTCTCTTCATCTATACGACACAATGGAGACATCCCTCTTGCTATGGGTGGTAAATGTGAGGGATGAATCTCTAGATTAGGGGATATCTCCCCTTGATGGACCTTGAGGCCCTGAATTTCCTACTTCTAATAATGGGGGGGATGAAAAGGGAGAGAAATACTAAAATTAAAACTTATGCTAAAGTGATGATGCACCAAAATATTTGGTCTACTCAGCTTTGAAATACATTTTACACCAAGACAAGTTGATATAAAATATCATTAAAAATGAGAAACTCTCCTACATCAATATTTCAACAAGGGGCCCAATGGAGATACAGGGAGGAATAACTACTAGAGTTGTTCTAAGACACACTATGACAACCTATTCACATGTGCCTATAATCTGCTACAGACACTTCTTGTTGACCTACAAGAAAGATTTCACAATACACTAGATATTCTAGATTCAAAGTGTGAAATCATGAAATAAAATGACTTGACACAAGATCAAAACCATAGACATATGCAAAAGTATAAATCCAAATGGAGGTAAAAAGCTTATGTCTTGATTCAAGGTAAAATTTTGTAAGGCTTCACCATACAAGCTGAGAGATCCATTTTTCTCAAATGAGAGGTTACAAATATATATAATTCTAGAAACAAGATGGCTAACATCACTAAGAATGGAGACCCATGCTAGGTTAAACATCTACCAAAATAAGCAACCATTAATATTGTTGTATCTTCAAATTACGTATAGGAAAGCCATGTTTTAGATGTCCAAGTTGTCACCCTTAATATCTTGGGCTTGAAAAAGCATGGGATACTCCTAGAAACTGACAAAGCCATCCCCAAGTTGTTTTGGATGGACCATGCTCTCTTCAATATTGGATGCAACTAGTTGTGAATAAATGGTGAAGCATGAAAACATGAGATACTCTCCTCTATAGTTCAAAAACCAATCTATTTATTGGTTTTTGGTAGATATTTTCCACCCAAATGTATTAAATCCTTTTGTTGAGTTTTTCATGCCACCTATCTTGGTCTGAGTGGTCATTGATTCTATGCTTTGAATTTATCAAGTTGTTGGAATTGTTCTAAGCTTTATCTTTTCCACTCTCTACTTTCTCATGTTTTGTCTCTTTCCTTCGACTTCTCCTTTGCCTTGGTATCTCCTATTTTATATTTACTCATTCAAGCCTTCAATTTCTCAACAGGTTTCTACTCCTCAAGCCTTTGCTTTTTCCTTGCTTACTCTTTGTGGGTCTTTTTTATGGGTAGGATTTTCTTCTACATGTCCTTCAGACAAAATGTTTGAAGGAATTTCTTTGGACATTTTGTTCGAAAGAATTCTCCTTGGCTTTGTTCCTTGCCTTATTGGCTTGCTTCTTTGCATTTTAAACCTTTGAGATTTCTGTGACCATCAAGTTTCTTCAGACAAAATGCCCGAAGGAATTCCTTCGAACATTTTAGCCAAAGTAATTCAACCTTGGCTTGCCTTCTTTAGTTTTCCTTCAAAAAAAATGTCTGAAGGAATTCCTTCAAATAATTTTTCTAAAGGAAAACTCCTTCCACTTATCACTTTTCCCAAAGGGTAAGTGCCCTTCAAGTTTCTTGTCATTTCCCCTTTGCTTCAACTGACTACCCTCTGCAAGGGCATTTCAAGCCAAAACTGCCCTTCAAGCTTATGGAAATGGTCCCTATATTTCTCAAAGTTCCCTCTATAAGGGCATTTTGAGCTTCTAGTTACCCATCAAAAATTTTGTATTGATCCTCACATTGATGAAAATCCCTTTGCAAGGTCAATTTTTCCTTCAAGCATACCCTTCAAAAGTTTTTTAAAGGTTTGTTTCATCTTTGAAGTGTCCCCTGCAAGGGCACTTACCCTTTGGGGAAATTACAAATGACCCTACAGAAAGCCAAGGTGCTCTCCACAAAAAAACACTTGCCTTAAGAAGTATCTAAGACCAATTTGGGCTCTTCCAAAGGACTTACTCAAAAATCTTTGAATTAAAGACGCCTCAAAAACTTGATTACTTCTTCCTTACCCTTTTGGGTTTGTGAATGACTCCTACTTATGAAATATCATAAGTCAAGTAATCCCACAAACCTAAATTGACCTACTCTGCCCCTTATTAATTTTCTCCTTATCTTTGACTTATAAAATTCATAAGACAAGTCCCCTCATAACCCCAAAATGCACTGCTTTGACCCTTTCGGGTTTTTGAACTGCTTTTACTCATGAAAATTGGCAAGCAACGTACTTTGTAAAACCCAACTTGCATTGAAACTAGCCATAGACCCTTTTGGGTTTGTCAAGTGCTCCTGATTATTACTTGTAAAGCTTACAAGTAATGTTGTTCTGAGAACTTGATTTGCTCTGTGAGTGCTAGAAAAGACCAATGCTTGATGAGACAACACTTGCACCTACACAAAATCAAATTTTCCTTGATTTTTAAAGGGTTAAGACCTAGTTTTAGGGCAAAAGGTCATGAAGAACAAGGTTTAAAGGAAAAAAAGAGGGGGGCTGCCCATTTTAGCATGTAGGATTCACAAAATTGTCAACAAATTGATGACTCATAAGGGAAGCATGCATGCTATGCTTAAGAAGACTGGTGGTATAAAAGTCCATTGGGCATAGAGTTAGGATGTAGCTTGAAAAGTTGGAAACAACCTTGTAAGGACTTATGAACCATTAAATATTTACCTTAAACAACAAGGAAAAACACACACAATAGGAAAAAAAACAAACAAACTTGTGCAATCAACACTTAAAGTAAACAAAGACAACACAACTAAAAACAAACTACTGTGTACAACTAACTATGTATGATTTTCTCCCTCCTGGATCAAGAAACTTCTTAAGTCACTTTCAAGATGAGATGAAAAAAAGTGCCAAGCATGTTTCTATTTGAATTGAATGTTTTGTAGATCAGGCCTCTTCCTTGGCACTTCACTTGGTCTAGTCTCGAAGATGTCATCTTTGAACAGGTCTCTAATGAAGACATATTCCTCTTGCACATGTTTAGATATTTCATATTTTTTCCCACTCTTTGTCTCATGGTCAACTTGTATCTTTTTAGTATGCATGTCTCCAAGAGGATTGGTGTCATGTTCCTCATGTTCCTTAGAAGCTTTAAGCCCACATGATTCTTCTTCATCCTTCCAGAGCTAATGGATTCCTTCTAGAAGGTGATATCCCTCCTTGATGAATTCAAAAATATCATCTTTAGATTCACCAACCTCTTAAAAGGATAAATATGAAAGCTTATTACCCATTTCCATACTTATTTTAGTCCCACTGCTGCATTCTCTACCCTTAGCTAGCTCATAACCTCTTTGAAGAAGAGTGTAACCTGTCCCAATGATTTCAAACAAATCATTCAAAGAATGATAAAAAATCTATCCATGCTCCTCCATGATGTCTTGAAAAGTGAGAAAAGAGTCAATGATCATCTCTTCCTCATCAGAGATAGAGGCAAAAGCTTGTGACTTGTCTTCTTGTTCACCAAGGGGGGTACCTATGGTCATCTCCTCCTCATCTGCACTCATGAAATCTCCCTGATTAGTCATGAATTGAGCATACTCATCTTCACTTGCTTCCCTCAAGATGGATTATTCAACATAAGAGAAACATTCTTCATTTACCAGGAAAGGAGGTGGAACACAAGGATTGTTAAAATTAGGTTAGGAATGGAAAGTAGGGGATATTTTTGAAAGTGTTGTTCCTAAAATCAGCTACGCTCATTTTTGGAACAACCCCTACGAAACTTGTCTGTTTCATGTTTTTCTCTCTAAGTTCATTTTTTGAGACATGTTTTTCTTGTTCTCGCATTTACTCAACTGGCATCATTCGAAGTTCGTAATGTTCCCTTATTGCATTTTCCCCAAAACATGAAAATCGTTACAATCTCGATGCGGCTAGGGGACCAAGTTTTCATTTTTCCAGAGTTAGTGTTTTCTAAGTGTTTCCATGCAAGGGCGGCATTTTTTGCCACCATTGCATCTGCTTTGTTTTTTCCATGCAAAGGTGGAATTTTTTGCCACCCTTACATCCATCATGCAAGAGCGATGAATTTTTTCCATTGCATATTTTGTTTCCCTTTCATGCAGGAGCGGCAAAATTTGCCACCCCTGCATATCTTTTCAAATTCCAGTGCAGGAGCGGTGAATTTTGCGGCCCTTGCATTGCCTCAATTTTTGCACATGGCATTTATGGCCACATGCATTGAGTGGTTGGGGTAAATTTTCACCCCCATTTAATATTTTTCTTCCCCCTTTTGACTTCATTTCTTCAATTTCTCCTCCTACCCTCTACCTCTAGACGACCAAGCAAGCAAGAGGAAGCACATTTTTGCCAGATTTTAGCCTTATTTCACGTTGTTCTTCAGGTAGGTCTTTGTTTTTTTATTTTAGTTTTGTTTTTATTTTCCATTTCTTGTTCTCTCTCTCCTTATTAGGTTTTATTTTATTTTTCTCTATTTTCTCGTCAAACGAGGCATTTCTCCCCCTCTACCACGCATCGACCCTCCTCTTCCATTCCCGTTCAACTTTTTCTATCTATGTTAGGGCGATGAATTTTTTTTCCCTCACATCTCCCAAATCCCTATGTAAGGGTGGAAAATTTCATTGCCCTAACACATTCCTTACCTACCTAGACTCATGCACCGATGGTATTTTTTGTCGCCGATGCAGTCTAACCTAGCCCAAGTGTAAAGGCGGCAAAAATTACCACCATTACACTTGGCTTCCATTCAAACATGCATGGGTGGTGATTTTTACTATTGATACATGCATCCTTCCACCCTGGCATGCACAGGCAGCAATTTTTGCTGCCTATGCATGCAAAAACCTCTTCTCCATGTAGAGACAACAAATTTTGCTGCCCCTACATACCTTCTCCCCATTTTCTCTAACTCTAGGAAATTTTCATTTTTCCTCGCCTGCTCCCCTTTCCTTCCACTTTCTGACTTGCTCTCACCTTAACCCTTTTAAGTGCATTCCCCTAGTCATGATCACCCAATGTGTAATTTTCCTAGATTGTCAATTTTTCCCTAATTGCGTGATCATGATCTTATCGCAGTTCCTCCTAGAGATCCTCCTTCATCAACGTACTCTCAAAAAAGGCTCATCCCGATGACTAAAGCTTCTCCAAAAAAGTTGAAGGCAATGAAGTATCAATATCAAGGTGTTTTCCCAATCACCTCGGTCACTTCTAATATTGATGACATTAGGGACATAGAGAGTGGCCACGTTGATATGTCTGAGTTCATAGAGAGAACCAAGGCAAAAAACTTGAGCTCAAAAATGAAAAGAATAATTGAGAGCAATATTCACCTAGTCTCCTCTTTTCCTATGGTGGTGCATCACACTGAGTTCATCCTCTAATGTGCCCAATTCTACAACAAAGAGACTAAAGCAGTGTCAGATGCTAGTGGCAACATAATAATTTGACTGGACCCTGAATTTATTGATAAAGTTTTCATGTGCCCTCCTGCTACTGACGTATTGAAGATTGACTTCATCGAGGCACAAAAAGAATATGACAAAGATCTTGAGAAGGTGAAGAATGTTATCAACAACAGATGGCTCAAGACTCCTAGAGCCAACTTGTCCAGATGGCCACAAAATTTTCTAAGGAGTGAATTTATAGAGGAAGTTGGTGACTTAATTACTCTACTCAATAGAGTACGAGGTCTATCATCTTCTTCTCAATTTCACAAATGCATGTATCCCTTTATCAAGATAATTCTCCAAGGGAAACAAGTCATCTTTTAGGGTGAACAAGTCAGCAATGCTCTGCATGAGCAATTGACAAAAGTGTCTACTACTCATAAGTTTTATATGACTTCATACTTATTATGCATTGCAACTTCAATGAGAACCTTTCTAGGTTTGAAATCAGGAGACAAAAAAATCACCCATGTTTATCAATATTACCCTCAGCTAACACTAAAGGGATCAATCCATCAATTTAGGAGGGTAAATGATGCCTTCTTCACAGTATTTTTATGTCTTTTTGATCCTCAATTAGAATAGAAGAGAGTATCAGATGAAGCCTAGACTGTCATCAATGACTTCGGCTGTATGTTCTTACAATTCCCTACTTTTTGCTATCTGTGGGTTGGCTTTTTCCAAGGCTATCCCTATATGCTCCCTAGATTTCTTTTTGATAAATTGGTCCTGATGGAGCTATGTAGATATATTATTGTCATGCACAATAAACAAATAGAACTTAAGAAACCAAGTTTCAAATTCCCAATCGAAATTGGCAGATACTCAGTTTTGACCACTATAAAAGTAAGGGCAACGGAGACCAAAATACAACTCATCACCATGAAACATTTCAAAATAAGGCCCAATTTTGACTACAGGGATGTCAAGGACATAATTAGAAGGAAGATTCAGTTTCATGAACCCATGATCGAAGACGTCTAGATAGATTTGAGGATAGTAGAAGATATTAGAAAACTGGACTACAATAGACTGTCTTTGGAGCAAATCGAATATCTAAGGCTCGTTAATATCTCTATAAATATGGTAGATGACCAAGAGCTAATTAACAATAGATACCTGGCTGAAAAAGTCACTAACTCTCCTCTTCCTCCAATTCAATGGTCTCAAAAAAAGTTGACCTCTTTGAGGATGAGATTCGAACCAATATTGGCTAACACCAATGATTGGTTAGCAAACAAAGGGATCACATTGAAAGAATTCATCACAGGATCAAAGGCCAAATTTGAAGAGGAAACAAGAAAGAGAGCAAAAAATAAAACCAAGAACAAAAGCAATGTTCCTTCTCCTTCTAGGCCCCACAAGCCTAGGATCATCTTTGTGTCTAAGAAATCAAAGGTTGCCGAGAAAGAGCCAGAATCAATAGATGTGGTAGTTGAGAAACAAAGCACCCAAGAACAAGCAACAAAATAGATGGAAATAGATCAACAGGGGACAAAAATTTTATCTCCACAAGAGAGGACACAACCAGTTTTAGGAGTTTCTTCTTCTCCACCCCAATCCCATGTTGTAGCTCCTTCAACCATTTCTCCAATTAGTATTCCTTCCTCTAGAGCCACCTCTCCTTCTAGATTTATTTTTGGTGACCCTCAAGGTGCTTCTAGAGATGTTTTTTGATCATCAGGATCCATCCATAGTCTTTCATCTCCTTCTTTCAACATTGGAGACAGTTCCACCATTGACTAGTTAGCGGTCGATATAGTTTTGTCTGATACTACACCCACTATGCATGTTGTTCCTACTAGCAGTGCAGATGTTACCCTAATGACACCAACTACAGGGGCTGTTACTACTATAAGTGCTTCTGCTCTTCCACCTTGGTTGTTGACTTTCACACCCAAAAGAAAAAAGCAAGCCATCTCTCCAGATGACTTTAACTTTGGTAAAATAGTACCGATGAAAGCTAAGACCCCCAAGAAACCCAAAATCCTTTCAAAAATGATTGAGGATAAGGGGCAAAATTTTTTGGAGATAGCCAAACCTCCACAAGATGCAACCCTAGAAAATTTTTACATGAGTAGCTACTCCATTTCTCGCATTGAGTTGGGAAAAATAACTCATGAGGGTGCAAATAGCGATCTGCAGTCTGTAATGGATATCATGGTCTAAAAATTTGATAGAGAGAGAGAGAGATGAAATATTATTAAAAGGCAAAGGTAGAATAGTTAACCACAGTGCTCAAGAGATTCACTTTTTCTCCAGAGGCCTTCTCCATAGATAACCTTGTAATCTAGAAAGCAGAGAAAACCTACCTGAAAGGAAAAGTACTTGAACATTACATAGATAAGATGCATGCACAAGGAATTTCCTTGCTTACAGAGGTGGCCAAGAAGACAAGTAAAATGAAGAAAATGAGAATAGAGTTAGAAGACCTTATCTCTCTTATTTCTCAAGGTATTGACAGCACAAACAAATATCTTAGCAAGTGGATAGAGATGAAAGCTCTAAAAAAACATACCTTAGTATCAATCAACATCATTGCGAACAAAGATTCTTATATTGAAATCAAAGAATCACTAATATACATTATCCAAGTACTTAAGGAGCTGATCAGTGACCTCGAATCTTCCAAGGATGCCAGTGAAGAAAGTGACACTAGCCTACTGAATAGATTGGAGGAATTGCCTTGTAGACTCACCTCTCAAGATAATTGATTCCTTTCAGTAGAGGAAATGATTTAGGAATTTGAAGGTATGATCTGAAGAGAATTTTAGGAGAGATCATTCTCAATGACTTCTGTGGATAATATTTTAGATAATAAGTTAACCTTAGATAATCTAAAAGCCATGTTAACTAGTCATGCAAAAGCAATCGCATCAGTAAAAGATGCTACAATCAGAGCTAAGGTGATTTTCAGAAATACTATTGCACCAGATAATATCGGGATACATGCATCTATCGCCATGTACGATGCTCATCTAAAGAAGTTTGGTGGCAAGAGTTAAACTATTCCTCCATGCTCTCTTTTTCATTTTTTTCATGTACTTTGTAATTAACTTGGGACATTCGCACATGTACTTTTGTCATGTGTAAATACATGCACTTTTTTAATATGTAATTACATGTAAAAATCTAGAAAATATCCCAAAGTCAATGCTGACTCATCTTTGACTAGGTTTTCATTATTTAAGTCTTTTTCCAATTTTGAAGGTTTTTCCCTATATATAGAGGGAGCCTCTTTTGTAAATATCTCTCTGGGTAATAGAGAGCAAACACTACCAAAATTGAGATACTTATTGAGACTTTGAACTCAACTTGTAAATCATATTTGATTGAATGAATGAGAAGTAGGTCAATTTCAGACTTTGTGTTGAAATAATTTGTGTTACTTAGGAAATAGTTCTTATGTTCTCTTTCCTGATAATCTCTCATCCGTTTGATTGAATAAGTAAAGTGTGTGCATGAAAATTATCTAAGGACATTCTAAAAGATATTAGAAAGACTTTGAGTTATTTTTATCTTTGTGATCTTTTTATCTGTTGTAGTTTTAAGTGAGACTTTGAGATTTACTTTACTCTATCGTCACGTACGCTTCAGATCAGTGAAGGAGACAACGAAAGACTTTGTGCTTTCATGGGTTTTATTGTGAACCTAGTTACTACTCTAGGAGATTTTCTGCTATTTGTTGAATACCATTTTTGAAGGAAGAGGAATGCTTTCAGTCATCAACCAAAATTTCTATTTTGCTCTGTGAACATCATCTCTGAAAAAAAAGAGATGGATAGTGTTATCCTACCCTGAGTATTATTTTCTACTTATATATATATATATATATATATATATATATATATATATATATAGCATATAATTGATTTATAGGGAACCTCCCCTTGATGAGAAGAGTGATTTATCTCATTAAGATGTGGTAAACCCACACTTTTTGTCGTATAAATCTCTTTATACTGTGGTTGATATACCCATTTTGTCATCAGCTACCCGACGACAAAATATTCACCCAATAGCTTTTGGCAACTCCATTGGGGACTATGAATGTGCATTTTGAAGCCTCAAGCTTCAACTTGAAGCATTTCCAATCCTTTTTCATTTTTCACTCTGGCAGATCTATCATACACGCGAGGCTAGAGAGCTCAAGGTATTGTTGATCTTGTATTTGAGTTGGTGCGACAAACTAACTTTGAAATTTCTCCTCCACCATCTCGCTTTCAGTGAACCAAGAGTTTTCCTCCTACCAATGCTAGATCTCCCATACCTGGTGAAGCTTCTAGTCTCAGTACTAGTAAGGTTTTATCTATACCAACTCCACCAAGATTTGTTATCCCACCATTTAATCCTCTTATCATAATGGCCTAAGGTCCTTGGGGCAACTCCTTTGGTCCTCTCAATCTGACCCCACCTTTACATGAACTACCTCATAGTTCGAGAAAGAATTTCCTCAAATTCTATGGTGATGGAAAGGTTCATCCTGATGAGCATATTGTTGCCTTCTCTATAGCATGTGGTGTAATAGGTGTGGAATATGAAGATGTAGCAGTGAGACTTTTTGTAGAAAATTTGCAAGGCGCTGCCACAGATTGGTTTTACCACCTTCAAGCTCGAACTATAACTGACTAGAATACACTCAAATCTAAGTTTGAGGCTAGGTTTAAACCTGTTGATGACTCACATGCCTTGTTGGCTTAGCTTACGCAAATGAAGAAGGAACCTCATGAGCCCATAAGGGTTTTCATAACAAAATTCAATAAACTGAGGAACAGAATTCCTACGATCGCTCAGCCAATGCCAGAGAGTTTCAAGTGCTTTTTCATCAACTCGTAACTTCCTAAAGTAAGTTTTCTGTTGAGGTAGGTCGGCCCTATGGATCTCACTGTGGCTAAAAATTTGGCTACTGAGATTGATGATGATCTTATTCTAGCAGGTAACATAAAAAAAAACTCCAATAAAAATAAATTTTCTTCATCTTCTAAAAGTTCTTATATAAGCACCACAGATCTTATGGCGCAAAAATTGACAAATGAACTATTAGCTTTGAAAAGACATATAGCCCAAGGCATGTCTGCTCCCACTTATCAGGATATGCCAAGAAGAACTTTTCAGAACCAGTCATATCAAGGCAAGGCCACTAGAAATCAAGGGCAACCAAACTGCCTACCTCCTCCACACGGAAAGCTTGCCATTGAAGTAGCACATGTTAATTCAGCAGTTGGTTACTTAGAAGTTGAACATGATTTCTCATTTCAACCTGAGTTGGACCAACAAGATGATGTTAATATCTTTATAGAACAAGAAGAAGAATTAGCTGGAGACTCCAATATCAATTTCTTAGATTATTAGGATGAAGCTAGAAGTAAGGGAGAAGTATTTGATGGATCTTATGCTATTTTTACCAGATCTCAAAACTATTCAGCTCAACAAGCTAATAAAAAAAGTGGGAGAAGAACCTCAGCTGATAGTTTTTATCGCTAAACAAAGGACTTCACTGCCTTTCCAACCAAAGGATCAGGTAGTTAACAAAAAAGTAAGTGCCTCAAACCGCCCTATACCTTCTACTTCTATTTATCAGACCAGTACCACACCCAATAAAGATCAAGATGATGGGCCCTCTTCCTCTACTTCTAGCTCATTTTGATTATTTGATATAATTGATCATGCTAAAAAAGACTAATATTCAAATGACTGAGATTGAGTACTTGTGAGCCAATCTTGAACAATTTGATAGATTGGTCGATTACGTGAGAAGTAAGACTATTCCCATAGGACAAGATTCTTTAAAGGCAACTCATGATTCCTCCAAGAATAAACCCACCCAAAATAATCTTGTCGTTACTCCTCCTATTGCTCTCAGGAAAATAGAACCTTTTTATGTTTCCCTATTGATAAATGGTTATAAATTGAGTAACTGTATAATAGACTTTGGAGCTTCTGATAACGTTATACCTGCCAAAGTAGAAGATTCCCTTGGTCTTACTTTGACTAGGACTTTTGGGAGATGTTTCTCTATGGAAAATAAGCAAGTCCCACTCCTGGGTCAAATCAAAGATGCTCAATTTGTGTTTATAACTTTTCCAAAAAAGAGAATCAAAATGATGGTCCTGGTGGTTGATGTTCCAGCCTCTTACGGCACCCTTCTTGGCTAAATGTTTTACAAAGATGTTGGTGGTGAACTAAGCATGGACTTGTCTGAGGTGAGGATCCTAGTCAAAGGTGTTATGAAGAGGCTCCTCCCTGAGAAGGAAGTGAAATATGTGGTTACCCAGACCTCAACACCTAAAGCTCAAATCTTGTTTGAGTCTTCAGGCATGGGTAACTACTTTCTATCCACAAAGGAAGTCATGAGGCATCTGATGAAGCTCATGCAGGTGACAACTTGGAAATGCATTCAGCTAGAACAACATGAGAATTGATGGAGTGCAGTACCAATGTGGAAGGATCTCCACCTCCAAATGAAAAAGGATCCAAAGAAAAATTAGTATCAAATGAGGTATGGATTCTAGAATTTGATGGTAGCTACTCTTCTACCAGCTCAAAAGCAAGAATTGTGTTGATATCTCCTCAAGGAGATATTTTTCTCTCTTCATACAAGTTACAGTTTAGCAACACCAACAACACAGCTGAGTATGAATCCTTGTTGCTTGGATTGAAGGCTGCTAGAGAAAAAAGCATCAAACTCCTCCATGCCAAAGGTGATGCTGAACTGGTGGTTTGTTAGGTAAGAAACCTATATCAAACTAAAAATGAAAAATTGTGCCAATACCACAATTTAGTCTAGGATCAAAGTGAAAGCTTTGACGCTTTCAACATTTCAGTTGTACAATTTAATGATTGGGCTGATGCATTGGTTATTTCAGCTACTCTCTTGGTCCCCCACTAGACTTTAAAGGAAACAAGTACACTATTGAGCTGATATTTTGACCAAGTGTACCTGATAATACCAGTCATTGTCAAGTGTTCAACAATGACAATCAAATCATTGCCTTCTTGGAGCAAAAGGACAACTTTGAATGGTTGCATTTTGAAGGCAGTGAACCTCAAAAGTGTGAGCCAGCTCTTGAATCAAATACAAATGTAGGTGAGGAATTCCTACAACTTAAAGGGAATAAGATTCTCAAAGGCCTAGTTTTCCTTGAGAAGTTGTTTGATAAGCATGACAGATTCATCAAACAACAACAAATGGATTCAAGCTCCTCTTAGGAGTTTGATCAAGTAAATCTGGGAACCAAGGGAGATCCCAAGATGGTGAACATCAAGAAATGTTGCACTCCTAAGGAAAAATTCAAGTTCATTGCTCTACTTCATCAATACATGGATGTCTTAGCATACTCCTATGATGACCTGAAGTCACTCAGGCCTAATGAAATCTGCCATGACATTCATCTCAAGGCTAACTCAATGCCTTATAAGCAAAATTGTAGGTAGTATAATCCAAAAATATCAAGTACCATTTTATCTGAGATACAAAAAATGCTAAATGCCAAGATAATCTTCTCAATCCATCACTCTACATGGATTGCCAATATAGTGCCTGTAAGGAAGAAGAATGGCAAAATTTGCATCTATGTGGATTTCAAAAACTTGAATCAATCATCTTTAAAAGATAACTATCCTCTGCCTATCATGGATCAATTTCTTCACAAGGTGACTGGTTCAGAGATGTTATCAATGCTGGATGGCTTCTTAGGGTACAATCAAGTTGAAGTTGGAAAAGCAGACCAACATAAGACTGCCTTCACCACACCTTGGGGCACCTTTGCTTATCGAAGAATGCCATTTGGTCTGATAAATGCATGCACCACATTTTAGAGAGCAATGGACCTCACTTTCAAGGATGAAATGGGTAAGTTAATTATAGTATACCTAGATGATTTAATAGTTTTTTCCAATCATCATCATGATCATGTACATCATTTATAACAAGTACTGGAACACTACCGCCAGAATGGCATTTCTTTGAATCCCAAAAAATCTATTTTTGGGGTAACAGAAGGGAACTTCTCAGGCACATTGTATCTCGAGAAGGCATAAAATTGACTCAGAAAGAATCAAGTCCATCTAGGAGCTTACCCTACCCACAAGTAAGACTGTGGTTCATTCTTTCTTAAAAAAAGTGAATTTTTTATGAAGATTCATCCCTGAGTTCATTGAGAAAACTTGCCACATTGTCAACACGATGAAGGGCAAAGCCACCTTTAGGTGGACTGAAGAGGGCAAGTCAGTGTTCGAAGACATCAAAAAAGCAATCACCCATGCACCAATTTTGGTTTGTCTAGATTACACAAAAGACTTCATAATATACAGCTATGCTTTTGAGCATACACTTTCAACTATTTTAGTTCAACAGAACCAAGAAGGTGTGGAATCTCTTATTTCTTTCATGAGCTGTCTGCTCAAAGCTCATGAGATAAAATACTCAAACATAGAGAAACATGCTTATGTTGTGGTTAAAGCAGTGAAGCATTTTAGGTTTTACATCCTGAATTCACATACTGTGGTCTTGGTGCCTGATACAATGGTGAAGTCCATTTTGACTCAACAGGAGTTTGGTACAAAAAGGGGTAATTGGATTGCTAAGATTTAGGAGTTTGATCTCAACATCAAACCTACCAAACTTGTGTGGGGGAAGGGCCTTTGGTAGCTTATTGCTAATAATATCCCCAAGGAAGCTGAAAATGAAGAAATGGAGATCAAAGACGTGCCTACGGTTCTCTTCATTGCCACTACTGATGAGTGATATTCTGACATTGCCCATTTTCCAACCTATGGTGAGTGTCTTGCTCATCTATCCTACAAAGAAAAATGAAATGCTAAACTAAAGGATGCTAACTATGTCTTGTGGGATAATGGTTTGTATAAGAGAAGTCTTGATGGGTATTTCTTTGTTGCATCGATAAGGTGCAACAAGGTAAGCTTTTAGAGTCTTTCCAAAATTTATCTTATGGAGGACATTTTTTTGTGCCAGTAATAGCCCATAAAATTATATGATCAAGGTACTATTGGCCTACGCTATTTCAAGATGCTTATAAATGGGTGCGTAGGTGTGAATTGTGTCAACAGTTCATCATAAAGCCTAAATTGGCCCAATTACCCCTCAAGCCAGTGGTAATTGAAGAACCTTTTCAACAATGGAGTATTGACTTTATTGGCACAGTTAACCCACCTTCAAGTGCCAGGCATGATTATGTCCTCACTGTGACTGACTACTTTACCAAATGGGTGGAAGCCATCCCAACTAAGCACGTTACTTCAGAAGTATGTATTTTCTTAAGGAAAATATTATTTCCCAATTTGGGGTTCCAACTAAGATCGTAATAGATAATGAAGCCTATTTCTCTTCTTATGAGATTACTCAATTCTATTTTTATTATGGAATTACCCTTTCCCACACTTTTGATTATTTTCCACAAGGGAATGGCCAAGCAGAATTGAGCAACAAGAACCTGGTTACTATTATCAAGAAATTGATAGATGATAATCAGAGGACTTGGCACAAAGCATTATTTGATGCTTTGTGTGTAGATAAAATTACACCCAAGAGGGCCATAGGCATGTCACCATTCCAACTTCTATATTGCTTGAATGTAGAGATACCAATCACTCTATAACTACCAGCGCTCAGGTTAGCAAAGGCAATCCAAGATTCAATCTTCAAAAATTCAATTGACAAGAGGATCATGTGTCTAACCGAATTAAATGAGCAACGAACCATGGTAGTGGACTAGATTACTACACATTAGAATCAAGTGAAGAAACTTTTTGACAAGAAGGCAAATATTCGTGATTTTTAGATTGGAGATCAAGTCTTGTTGCAGGACAAGAGGAGAGAACCAAAAGGAATGCATGACAAATTTGATTCTTTGTGGAGAGGTCCATTTACCATTCATCAAATTTGTGGTGAGAATAGCTTCTTACTAGAGTATCAAGATGGAGTGACATTCTCACTACCTCACAGTGGGCAGCATCAGAAGCACTTTAATACTTGAAGTTTTAGATGAGTTCACTTGTACATTTGTATAGTTTTTATGTTATTTGTTTTCTTTTGGTCTTTCATGTCTTTTCCTTTTTGGCTTGACTTCATAGCCCAATGGCTTGGATGAAGGCACTTAAATACTAGTTTCTACTCCCATCAATCAGTTTGATCAATGGAAGTTTCCCAACAGGAGCCAGTTGTTGTTCCCCAAATCAGCGATGCTCATTTTTGGAACAATCCCTATGAAACTTGTC
Organism: Torreya grandis; assembly: GCA_037957365.1. Classification (NCBI taxonomy): domain Eukaryota; kingdom Viridiplantae; phylum Streptophyta; class Pinopsida; order Cupressales; family Taxaceae; genus Torreya; species Torreya grandis. The sequence goes on from JARHVA010000055.1 coordinate 8,230,439, forward strand.
TATTTTGTGTTTTTCTTTCTAAGTTCATTTTTTGAGACAAGTTTTTCTTGTTCTCAAATTTGCTCAACTGACATCATTCAAATTTCATAACATTCCCTTATTACATTTTCCCTAAAATGTGAAAATTGTTACAATCTCGATGCAGCTAGGGGACCAAGTTTTCATTTTTCTAGAGTTAGTGTTTCCATGAAAGGGCAGCATTTTTTGCCACCATTACATCTATTTTGTTTTTTCCATGCAAAAGTGGCATTTTTTGCCACCATTACATCCATCACACAAGAGCAGAAAATTTTTATACCCTTGCATCTTTTGTTTCCCTTTCATTTAGAAGTGGCAAAATTTGTTGCCCCTACATATCTTTTTAAACTCTAGTGCAAGAGTGGCAAATTTTGCTGACCCTGTACTAGCTCAATTTTTGCATGCAAAATTTATAGCCACACGCATTGAATGGTTGGGGGAAATTTTTGCCCCCATCTAATCTTTTTCTTCCCCCTTTTGACTTCATTTCTTCCATTTTTTCCCCTGGCCTCTGCTTCTGAACGATCAAGCAAGCAAGAGGAAGCATGTTTTTCCCAGATTCGAGCCTTATTTTGCATTGTTCTTCAAGTAAGTCTTTGTTTTTGCTTTTAGTTTTGTTTTTATTTTCCCTTTCTTGTTCTCTCTCTCCTTGTTAGGTTTTCTTTTGTTTTTCTCTCTTTTCCCATCGAACGAGGTGTTTCTCCCCCTCCACCATGTCTCGACCCTCCTCTTCCATTTCCATTTGACTTTTTACACTTGTGTTAGGGTGGTGAAATTTTTTTCTTTCACATCTCCCAAATCCCTATGTAAGGGTAGAAAATTTTTCCACCCTAACACATTCCTTACCTACCCAGACTCATGCACCAATGACATTTTTTGCCACTGAAGCAGTCCAACCCAGCCCAAGTGTAAAAGCTATAAAAATTACCACCATTACACCTAGCTTCCATTCAAACATGCATGGGTGGAAATTTTTACTGTTGATACATGCATCCTTCCACCCTAGCATGCACAGGTGGCAATTTTTTCTGCCTATGCATGCAGATTCCTCTTTTCCATGTAGAGGTGTCAAATTTTACAGCCCCTACATACCTTCTCCCCATTTTCTCTAACTCTAGGAAATTTTTGTTTTTCCTCACCTGCTCCCCTTTCCTTCCACTTTCTGACCTGCTCTCACCTCAACCCTTTCAATTGCATTTCCCTAGTCATGATCACCCAATGTGCAATTTTTTTAGATTGCCAATTTTTCCCTAATTGCACGATCATGACTCTTATCGCAGTTCCTCCTAGAGATCCTCCTTCGTCAACGTACTCTCGACAAAGGCTCATCCCGATGACTAAAGCTTCTCTAAAAAAGTTGAAGGTAATGAAGTATCAATATCACAATGTTTTTTCAATCACCTCGATCACTTCTAATGTCAACAACATGAGGGACACAAAGATCGGCCACATTAATATGTCTGAGTTCATGGAGAGAACCAAGGCAAAAAACTAGAGCTCAGAAATGAAAAAAATAATTGAGAGCAATATTCACCTAGTCTCCTCTTTTCTTGTGGCAGCACATCACACCAAGTTCATCCTCCAGTGCACCCAATTCTACAACAAAGAGACCAAAGCAGTGTTAGATGCTAGCAGCAAAGTAATAATTTGATTGGACCCTGAATTTATTGATAAAGTTTTTATGTGCCCTCCTGCTACTGATGTATTAAAGATCAACTTCATCGAGGCACAGAAAGAATACAGCAAAGATCCTAAGAAGGCAAAGAAGGTTATCAACAACAGATGGCTCAAGACTCCCAGAGTCAACTTGTTCAGATGGCCATGAAATTTTCTAAGGAGTGACTTTATAGAAGAAGTTGGCAACTTAATTACTCTACTCAACAGAGTATGAGGTCTACCATCTTCTTCTCAGTTTCATGAATGGATGTATCCCTTTATTAAGATAATTCTCCAATGGAAACAAGTCATCTTCTGGGGTGAACAGGTCAGCAATGCTCTGCATGAGCAATTGACAAAATTGTCTACTACTTCAAAGTTTTATATGAATTCATACTTGGTATACATTACAACTTCAATGAGAACCTTTCCAAGTTTGATGTCAGAAGGAGACAAAAAAATCATCCCTATTTATCAATATTACCCTCAGCTAACACTAAAGGGATCAATCCATCACTTTAGAAGGGTAAAGGATGCCTTCTTCACAGTATTTTTGTGTCTTTTTGATCTTTAGTTAGAACAGAAGAGAGTATCAGATGAAGCATGGATTGTCGTCAATGACTTCGACTGTATATTCTTACAATTCTCTACTTTTTGCTATCTGTGAGTTAGCTTTTTCCAAGGCTATCCCTATATGCTCCCTAGATTTCCTTCTGATAAATTGGTCCTGATGGAGCTTTGTAGATAGATTATTGTTGTGCACAAAAAACAAATGGAACTTAAGAAACCAGGTTTTAGATTCTTAATCAAAATTGGTAGATACTCAGTTTTGACCACTATAAAAGCAAGGGCAATGGTGACCAAAATACAACTCGTCACCATGAAGCATTTCAAAAGAAGGCCCAATTTTGACTACAAGTGTGTCAAGGACATAATCAGAAGGAAGACTCAGTTCCATGAACCCATGATTGAAGACATCTGGATAGATTTGAGGACAATAGAAGATATCAAAAAAATGGACTATAATAGACTATCTCTAAAGCAAATCGAATATCTAGGGCTCGTTAATATTCCTCTAAATCTAGTAGATGACAAAGATCTGATTAACAACAAATACTTAGCTGAAAAAGTTGCTAACTCTCCTCTTTCTCCAATTCAATGGTCTCAAAAAGAGTTGACCTCTTTGAGGATGAGATTCGAACCAATATTGGCTAACACCAATGATTGGTTAGCAAACAAAGGGATCACATTGAAAGAATTCATCATAGGATCGGAGGTTGAATTTTAAGAGGAGACAAGAAAGAGAGAAAAAAATAGAACCAAGAATAAAAGAAATGTTCCTTCTCCTTCTAGGCCCCACAAGCCTAAGATCATCTTTGTGTCTAAAAAATCAAAGGTTGCTGAGAAAGAGCCAAAATCAATAAATGTGGCAGTTGAGGAACAAAGCACCCAAGAACAAGCATCAAAACAGATGGAAATAGATCAACAGGGGACAAAAACTTTATCTCCACAAGAGAGGACACAACCAATTGTAGGAGTTTTTTCTTCTCCACCCCAATCCCTTGTTGCAGCTCCTTCACCCATTTCTCCCATCAGTATTCCTTCCTCTGGAGCCACCTCTCCTAGATTTATTTTTTGTGACCCTCAAGGCACTTTTGGAGATGTTCTTCAATCATCAAGATCCATCCCTAGTATTTCATCTCCTTCTTTTAACATCAGAGACAGTTCCACCATAAACCAATCAACGAATGATACAGTTTTGCCTGATACTACACCCACTACGCCCATTGTTCCCACTAATAGTGCAGATGTTACCCTAGTGACACCAACTATAGGTACTGTTACTACTGTAAGTGCTTCTGCTCTTCCACCTTGGTTTTCAACTTTCACACCCAAAATAAAAAATCAAGCCATCTCTCCAGATGACTTTGACTTTGGTAAAATAGTACTAGTGAAAGCTAAGATCCCCAAGAAACCCAAAATCCTTTCAAAAATGATTGAGGATAAGGGGCACAAATTTTTTGAGATAGCCAAACCTCCATAGGATGTAACCCTAGAGAATTTTGACATGAGTAGCTACTCCATTTCTCATATTGAGTTGGGGAAAATAACTCACGAGGGCGCAAAGAGAGATCTACAGTCTGCAATGGATATCATGGTCTAAAAATTTGATAGAGAGAGAGAGAGAGATGAAAGATCATTGCAAGGCAAAGGTAAAATAGTTAACTACAGTGCTCAGGAGATTCATGGTAACTCTAGAGGCCTTCTCTATAGATGACCCTGTAATCCAGAAAGTAGAGAAGACCTACCTGAAAGGAAAAGTACTTGAAGATTACATAGATAAGATGTATGCACAAAAAATTTCTTTGCTTACAGAGGTGGCTAAGAAGACAATTAAAATGAAGAAAATGAGAATAGAGTTAGAAGACCTTATCTCTCTTATTTCTCAAGATATTGATAGCATAAACAAATATCTTAGCAAGTAGATAGAGATGAAAAATCTGAAGAAACATACCTTAGTATCAATCGACATCCTTGCCAACAAATATTCTTATATTAAAATCAAAGAATCACTGATATACAGGATCCAGGTACTTAAGGAGTTGATCAGTGACCTTGAATCTTCCAAGGATGCCAGTGAAGAAAGCAACACCAGCCTACTGAACAGATTGGAAGAATTGACTTGCAGACACACCTCTCGAGACAATCAATTCCTTTCAGTAGAGGAAATGATTTAGGAATTCAAAGGTATGATCTGAAGAGAATTTGAGGAGAGAGAGTTCTCAATGACTTCTATGGATAATATTTTAGATAATCAGTTAACCCTAGATAATCTAAAAACTAGGTTAACTAGTCATGTAAAAGCAATCACAGTAGTAAAAGATGTTACAATCAGAGCTAAGGTGATTTTCAAAAATACTATTATGCTAGACAGTATCATGATGCAGGCATCTATCACCATGTATGATGCTCATCTAAATAATTTCAACTGCAAGAGTTGAATTATTCCTCCATACTCTCTTCTTCATTCTTTTCATGTACTTTGTAATTGACTTGGGACATTCACACATGTACTTTTGTCATGTGTATATACATGCACTTTTGTAATATGTAATTACATGTAAAAATCAAGAAAATGTCCCAAAGTCAATGCAGACTCATCTTTGACTAGGTTTTCATTATTTAAGTCTTTTTTCAATTTTGAAGGTTTTTCCCTATATATAGAGGGAGCCACTTTTGTAAAGAGCTCTCTGGGTAATAGAGAGCAAAAACTCTGCCAAAATTGAGATAATTCTTGAGACTTTGAGCTCATCTTGTAAATCATATTTGATTGAATAAATGAGAAGCAGGTCAATTTTAGACTTTGTGTTGAAATAATTTGTGTTACTTAGGAAATAGTTCTTATGTTCTCTTTCCTAATAATATCTCATCTATTTGATTGAATAAGCAAAGTGTGTGCATGGAAATTATCTAAGGACATTCTAAAGGATATCAGAAAGACTTTGAGCTATTTTTATCCTTGTGATCTTTTTATCTATTGTAGTTTTAAGTGAAGACTTTGAGATTTACTTTACTCTATCGTCACGTACGCTTTAGATCAATGAAGGAGACAACGAAAGACTTTGTGCTTTCATGGGTTTTATTGTGAACCTAGTTACTACTCCAGGAGATTTTTTGCTATTTGTTGAATACCATTTTTGAAAGAAGAGGAATGCTTTCAGTCATCAACCAAAATTTCTATTTTGCTCTGTGAACATCATCTCTAAAAAAAGAGAGATGGATGGTGTTATCCTAACCTGAGTATTATTTTTTGCTTATATATATACCATATAAGTGATTTATAGGGAACCTCCCCTTGATGAGAGGAGAGATTTATCTCATTAGGATGTGGTAAACCCACATTTTTTTCGTATAAATCTCCTTGTACTGTGGTTGATATGCACATTTTGTCATCAGTTAGCTGACGATAAAATATTCACCCAACAGAAAGTTCATGAGAAAATGGGGGTAGACCTTGGGCCAAAATCACTTGATTTTATTCTCTCCACTTAACCAACACTTCATCAATATCAAAATTATATTGAGGATTGTTAAAAATGGTGTCTTTTGGCATAGGCTCCTCTCTAAGGTCTGAAACTTCCATATTACTTTCACTAAGCAATCTCACCTTTGCCTCTAATTCCTCAATTTGCTTAGCTAGATTTTATTGAAAGAGTCTTTCTTGGAGCTCATAGGAATCATCATGGAAATGGGGAGTGTATGAATGTTGTCATGGAGTAAAAGAAGGTTCTTGAGGAAGGGTGGTAGGGACTTCAGAAGGACTAGCCTCATTATTTACTTCACACTCTTGAACAATCCCCTTCTCCTCCTTGCTACTTCATGACTCAACTAATTTACTCCAGCTCATGATCTTAGGACTGGAAATCTCCTTTTAGGGTGATGGGGTTGTAATGTGAGAGGGTAGTGAGGGTTTGGATTCCACTTCCCTATCTGCCAACATAGACTGCATGTGAAGATTTTCCAACTTAATCTACCTATCAATATTGGCCTTAAACACAAGATTTTCTATTTCAAAACTCTCTTTAACATGATTGGGGAAAGGACTTTGACAGGCTTGACTTAGCTCATGAGCAGGGACTGCATATGGCTGATATGAAATTTTGGGAAATAGGTATGCAAGTTGATATACTTGGTAAGGAGACCTCTCATGAATACCAAACTTCCCTTCCAAAGATGCAATCAAACCACTCACATCCACAATCTCATTTATAAGCCTTTGCCAATTGGATCTTTTAATAGGATTCCATTCACTCTTGACCAACTCTAATGTGTTTCTCACTTGATGGATGAAATGATCAAGAATTTCTTGGCCACATCCCCTTTTAGTGTCAAGATCCACTACATACCTTTCATACCCTAATAGTGTTTGTTTGAAGGTGGAAATGCGCTGATTGGAAAAAGGATCATGTTGACTAGGATAATTAACACATTGAGAAGACTGGGCATAAGACTAATATAGCTCATGATAGGGTTGAAACTAGTCATATTGGACCTGGTAAGGATCATAGCTAGGCTGACCAAGGACTTGATCAAACTAAGGAGGAAGTGGTAAAGCCCACAATGTTTCACCACCCTATAAAAGGCAAAAATCATAACCTTATGCAACCATGAAACTTCACAAAGAAACATACTACCAAAGATCTTCAAAAGATCGCTTGGGTTGCTCAACTAGCTGATGTATCTTTGGAGTCATCATTGGTGTTGATTGAATGCCTTCAAAAGCTAATTTGTTAAAGAACACACTTAGAATGCTTTAACCTCTTAGATAAAATGTCCCACTGAGCATGCTACAAACTATTTACATAGTGTATTACACCTTATGAAAGGAGGCTTAGATATCTTCATCCACGTGACACAATGGAGACATATCTCTTATTGTGGGTGGAAAACATGAGGTATAAATATATATTATGGGCTAGGTCCCCTTGATGCACCTTGAGGCCTTGGATTTCCTACTAATAACAATGGGGGGATGAAAAGGAAGAGAAATACTAAAATTAGAACCTATGCTAAAGTGGTGATGCACCAAAATGTTTGGTCTTCTCAGCTTTGACATACACTTTACACCAAGACAAGATAACATACACTATCATTTAAGATGAGAAACTCTCTTGCATCAGTATTTTAATAGGGGGCCCCATGGAGATATAGGGAGGAAGAAATATCAAAAGTTTTCTAAGACACACTATGGTATCATGTTCACATGTGCATATAATTTTATACAAACACTTCTTGTTGACCGGCAAGAAAGAGCTCATAATACATTAGATATGCTAGATTCAAATTGTGAAAGCATGAAATAAAATGACTTGACACAAGATTAAAACCATAAACATATGCAAAAGTGTAAACCTAAATGGAGGTAAAATGCTTATGTCTTGATTCAAGGTAAAATTTTTTAGGGCTTCACCATATAAGATGAGAGATACCCTTTTCTCAAATGAGAGGTTACAAATATATATAACACTAGAAACAAGATGGCTTACATCACTAGGAATGGAGACCCATGCTGAGTTAAACATCTATTGAAACAAAAGACCATTACTACTGTCATATCTTCAAAATATGTATGGGAAAGGCATGATGTAGATGTCTAGGTTGCCACCCTTATTGTCCTAATCTTTCAAAAGTATGGGATACTCCTTCTAGTAACTAACAAAGCCATCCCCAAGTTGTTATGGCTAGACCATGCTCTCTTCAATGCTTGGCACAAATGGTTATGCATTAATGGTGACGCATGAAAACATGGGATGCTCTCCTCCATAGTTTTAAAACCAATATATTTATTAGTTTTTTATAGATATTCTCCACCCAAATGTATTAACTCTTTTTGATGAGTTCTTCATGTCACCTGTCTTGGTTTGAGTGGTCATTGATTTTGCGCTTTGACTTTATCAAGTTATTAGAACTATTCTAAGCTTTGTCTTTTCTGCTGTCTACTTTCCCATGTTTTGTCTCTTTCCTTTGACTTCTCCTTTGCATTGGTTTCTCCTATCTTTACTCATTCAATCCTTTGGGTTCTCAATGGGTTTTTATTCCTCAGGCCTCTGCTTTTTCCTTACTTGCTCTTTGTGGGTCTTTTCTATGAGTGGGCTTTTCTTTGACATGTCCTTCAGACAAAATGTCTAAAAGAATTCTCCTTGGCTTTCTTCTTTGCCTTCTTGGCTTGCTTCTTTGTATTTTTGGCCTTTAGGCTTTTTGTAACCATCAAATTTCTTTAGAAAAAATGTTTGAAGGAATTCTTTTAAACATTTTGTCCGAAGGAATTCGACCTTGGCTTGCCTTCTTCAGTTTTCCTTTGGACAAAATGTCTGAAGGAATTTCTTTGGACATTTTGTCTGAAGGAATTCCTTTATAAATTTTCTCTAAAGGAAAAATCCTTTTTCTTGTCACTTTTCCCAAAGGGCAAGTGCCCTTTAGGCTTCTTATCTTTGCCCCTTTACTTCAATCAACTGCCATCTGTAAGGGCATTTCAAGCTAAAAGTGCCCTCAAGCTTATGGAAATGGTCCCTGTATTTCCAAAGTGCCCTCTACAAGGGAATTTTGAGCCTCTAGTTTCCCTTTAGAACTTTTGTATTTGTCCTCACATTGATGAAAATCCCTACACAAGGTCCATTCTACCTTCAAACATACCCTTCAAAAAAAATTTAAAGGTTTGTTTCAACTTTGAAGTGCCCCTGCAAGGGCACATACCCTTTGAGGAAATTAAAAATGACCCTATAGAATGCCCAAGTACCCTCCATAGAAGAACACTTGCCTTAAGAAGTGTCTAAGACCAATTCAGGCTCTTCTAAAGGACTTACTCAAAAAACTTTGAAGTAAAGACATCTCAAAAACCCGATTGCTTCATCCTTACCCTTTCAGGTTTGTGAATGACTCCAACTCAGGAAAGATCATAAGTCAAGTAATCCCACAAACCTAAATTAAATTTATCTGACCCTTATCAGGTTTATCTTCAGCTTTGACTTATAAAATTCATAAGACAAGTCCCCTCATAACCTTGAAATGCATTGCTCTAACCCTTTCAGGTTTTTGAGCTGCTTTCACTCATGAAAATTTGAAAGTACTTTGTAAAAATTGACTTACACTAGAACTAGCCATAAAACCTTTTGGTTTTGTCAAGTTCTCCTACTTATTACTTGTAAATATTACAAGTAATGCTATTCTGAGAACCTGATTTACTCTGTGAGTGCTGGAAAAGACCAATGCTTGATGAGACAACACCTGCAGCTACACAAAAGCAACTTTACCTTGATTTTTAAAGGGTTAAGACCTAGTTTCAGGGTAAAAGGTCATGAAGAACAAGGTTTCAAGGTAAAAAAAGAGGGGGGGGGGTGCCCATTTTGACATGCAGGATTCATAAAATGGTCAACAAGAACCATTAGCAACAAGCAAAAAAATTGAAAAAAACATTAGATTTTTAAATGAGATCCCCAATAGAGTCACCAAATTTTTTGATGATGGAAATTATTTTATCAATGAATCAACCCTTTCACCTATTATGAAGTTCAAATTGAAATCATACAAATCTAATTATGGGGGTTCTAAAGGTTCATCTAGAATCCTAAAGACGTGAGGGAGATTTTATTATAAGTTCTAAGAAATAATCAACAAGTTATCAAAATAATTTATTCTATTATAACAATCAAAAATATATTTATCAAATCATGAATTAGTTAGGATAAGAATCTATAATCTATTCCATCAAATAGAGAAAACATATGAGTTAGTCTCTTGAAGAATAAAAATATGATTCAATAATATATATATTTGAATAATATCTTTGTTTCTTGTTTGTAATGTTCTTCAATTAACTCAAAAAGAGAAAATAAAGTTTAAGACAAGAGAGATAAGTCATTTAATCACTAGAATATAAAGAGAAAGCCAAAAAACCAATAATTTAAAGAAAAGTAAACAACTAAACCTAGAGAAAAAGATGACAAACTAGTAAAAGACAACAAACTAAAGAAATAATCTAATCTAATCAAGACACAAATTTAAAGATAACGACAAATAAATTAAAGAGAACATGTATAAGAAATGAAAAACTTAAACTATAAGAATTAACTTGTTGTCCCCAAAAATGTCACTCATTTTTGGGACAACCTATGAACTATTTTGGTTCAATAGACCAAAATCCTCTCTCCCCTTTTCAAAAATTGTTCTGAGCATTCAAGTTATTCATTTTTCAAAGCTCTTCCAGAAATCTATAGACTTTGTAGGCTTGAATATATGAACTCTGTAGGCTTGAATCTATGGACTGTGCAGGCTTGAAACTATGGACTCTATAGGCCCATTTCTACAGACTCTGTAGGCTTGAATCTACAGACTCTACAGGCTTGAAACTATAGATTCCATAGGCCCATTTCTACAGACTCTGTAGGAGAAAATCTACAGAGTTCACAGGTTGATTTCTACAGACTCTGAAAGAAGAAACAAGCTCTCAACACTTGAGCGATTTCAATCGCTACAAGGTTCAACATCGTCGACAAGAGTTAAGCACTTTGGCAAAGGTTCAATAGTTCAACTGCTTCAAGGTTCAACGGCTTCAAAACACTTATCAAAGAGAAGAAGGCTTTAACCATTAAACCATTGAACCATTGAACCACTTTGTTTCAAAGGTTCAATGGGTTCAATGGTTCAAAGGTTCAATGCATGATTGGTTTAAGCAGACAAAGGACTTAGCCAAATAAAGGGATTGAATTGATTGAACCATTGAACCGTTGAACCAAATTTGGTTCAATCGCTCGGTTTAATCAGCAGGTTCAAGGGGCTGCCCCAAAGCCAAAGGAATAAGTGCCCTTATGGAGAGTAGTGAATCGAGGTCAAACAACCCTTATGGAAGGCAGGCCAGGAGTAGATGGACCGTTACAAAAGTCCATTGAAGAATAAAGCCCATTGAAGGAAAAGACCGAAGGAAAAGTTTGAAGGAAAGCAGATGAAACAAAGAAAATGATTCCTTCAGACATTTTGTCTAAAGGAATTAACCCAAGGATTCTCCAAGAGAAAGAAGCTCGAAGGCCATCCGAAGACCACCCAAAGGGAAAATGCCCTTGCAGGGGGCTCTCACCGACCAAAATAGGCCTTTCTCAAGACCCCAAAGGGATTCTTCTCCTTCGAGAAGGACAAAACAAGAAAGCTGAAGGAATTGTCAAGGAAAGTGACTAGCCCACAGACGTCAAAGTTGAACATCATGAACTAGCTGTTGAGATCCAAAAGTCTGGTGATGTCCCCGTAACCATCAAAATTAGGGTGACCAACTAGCTATTGGATTTCAAGCGATGATGTGCCTGAAGACATCAAAATTCATGGTAATGAAATACTCATTGATCCATGCAAGTTTAAGCATGGACCTAAATGCATTCAAAGGCCTTAAGGCTAAGGCCAAAAGGAAGAACTGTTGAGAGAAGGAGCATAAAGAGCCAGTAAAGCTAGGAACGTGGCCTTGAGAGCTTAAATTCTAGGAAGAGACAAAGCTAGAAAAGACAAAAGAAGAAAGAGGGAAAAGCCCAAAATATCTGTACAAAAGTAATTTTAGTAGGTGGAATAGTCCACTAAGCAGATATTTTGGCCTATAAACATTGAAGGTGCAGCCTGTTAGTCTCCTTTGGAGTAAAGACAAAATGGATAGCTGCACATATATAAGAGGGGATAGACCAGATGATCCAGACCTAAGAAGAGACATATTAGATGAATAGACATGCCATAATTAAGGCAATGTGTTGTTCTAAGCATGGTCCCTCTAGACAGAACTGAAAATGCATTGAAGGTGTTGACTACAGCATGGGCCGTCCCATGGGAAAGAGTGCCAAGTTTTGCTTGGTTTCTATACATTGTAATTTCTCTCATTATGCAATGGATATCTTCCCGTTACCAGAATCAAAACTCTATCCAAATTGAAAGGCAAATACTGAGACTTTGAGCTCAAATTGTTATTCATATCATTTTATCTGAATGAGAAAGCAAGTAGTTTGCAGACTTTATGCTGTCATAGCTTGTATCATTTTAAGAGATTGTTCTTATGTCTATCTTCTGAATGTGTTCTTGTTTATTTAATTTGGCCAGCAGAACTAGTGGAAGTAATCAAGAAGGTGTCCTGAAGCCAACTACTTTCAGACTTTGTGTTGTCATAGTTGTCTTCAGTGTGTGTTTATTTTCTGTTTCCTATGTAAAGGACCTTGGGATGACTTTGAGCCCCCATTATTCTTCATATTTCACTCTTTGGTAGTCAAGGTGGAGACTTTGTGCTACATCTTAGACTGTTGGTTACTCTATTTTGTGTTACTAGTTTCTTGTCACTACCAAAATGATTCCTATTGTTTGTAAGAACAAGCACTTCTGAAAGAAGAGAAGTGCCTTCTATCATTTCACCAGGACTTCTACTATCCAGGAAGGGATCTGGCTCTTGGTTGAATGCTACTCCTAAAAGAAGAGAAGTACCTTCACCAATCACCCAAGATTTCTCCTTAGTTTGTGAACATCATCTCTGAAAGAAGAGAGATGGATGCCCTAATTATTATTTTCTACTTATATTTATAATATATATATAGCTCCTGCATATTTATAGGGAACCTCCCCTTGATGAGAGAAGAGATTTGTCCACCTCTGATGTAGGAAACCTGCACACTGAGCCGACCAATCTCCTTTGTTGTGGATGATAAGACCTATTTTGCTCAATCAGACTGTTGACTGACAAAATATTCACCCAACATAACTAAAACAAATATCTATTCCAAAGTAAACTAAAGAATAAGACATAGATTAAATGATCAAAACTAAATCAAACTAACAATTAATAAGCAATTGTCAAATTAAACTTAGATCAAACAAATCTATTAAATTAAAGATTAAAACAATTCTAAAGTCCTATTTGAATTATGTCTAATAAACTAAATGAACTAAACCATAAAATAACTTAAAATACTAACTTAGAGAAAATATAAAATTTTATTAAACATAAACTAATTAAAAATAGAAAAAGATTAAATCTAAAACTTAAGAACTAAACTTTAAACAAATCTAAAGAGAAAAGTGGATTATGGAAAATCTATAGTTAACTAATGAAGAAAAGGGCAAAAACCTGAACTAAGAACTAATTAAAACATAAAGAAACTAAATATTTAAAACTATATTAAGAAGATAACTAAAACAAAAATAATATCATATTTAGAAGAAATCTAAAAGGTCTAATTAAAGTTAGAGTTGAATAAATTATAAAAGTATGCGAGTCTCAAAAAGAGAGTTGTCTTAGTCGAAAAAGGATAACTTTATTTAGAAAACCAACATTCTTCATTTAAAAAACGTTAATGACAACTTTGCAATCAAAATAGATTAATAAAGTGTTACAAAATAGTGAAATGTTCATCATTATTCAGGTTGAATACTTAGAATATGCACATAAGACTACAAATAACAATCATCAAAAGATATTAAGCTTTAAAAACTTCAAATAATCAGTACTAAATGATATATAAAACTGGATATATCTATGTTGCATAAGTAATTACTCAACCATTAGATAAAGTATCATTAGATATATCTACAAAAGTTGTACTATCTCAGAGAAGTTGCATAGAAATAAGAAAGATGAATGATTGACTTCAGAAAATACTTAAGTCTTCAATACTTCTTGTTCTTCTATCTTCAAATGAGTCTTTGATATCTTTTTATACATTCAAACTTAGTTGTAAAATAAGTTATAACTAACTTTAGTTAGTTATTAATCTATATTAACTAATTGACTTTTAAAAAGTCAATTAATTATAACAATTATTAATTAAATACAGGTTTTAATTAAAACTTAAAAGGTCTTAATTAATCAAGATATTAAAAAATATAGACCAGGGGTACTAATCTTAATGGGTGATGACCCATATTAAGTAATAATATAATAAATTACACATTTAATTAGAAGATAAATAAGTCAAAATTGATAAATCTTATTCACATTAATCTATAGTGTATAATAATTAATTTAGACATATAACTATATGTCATAACTCCAAAATTCTTGTATTTTCAAATTTATCAAAGTTTATCAAAGTTTGAAAATCAAAGTGTCAAACTGAAATATCAAGTTATGTCATGAAAAAGTTTAACACCAAAATATAAATTATCCTTGGGATGATCAATAATCATCTGAATTAGACAACACTTCAATCACAAGTTTGTCTTGTCCATGAAGACAAACATTATATTCCATATCAGTAACAGGGAATTACACCAATCTTGTCCCTAAATCTGTGGTGTTGTCATCGATTTCTAGCTTAATTCTCTTTAACATTATGACTTCTCTTGGTGTTTCTAGCTCAAATTGACTATTATTTATCTTTTTTTAGTCCTTTTTTTAACAATGGAAGGTGGAATATCCATGGTTTTCCTTCTACTAGCATAACCCTAAATCTCCAAATTTAGTCTCTCAGATCTTAAGAGAGGTTTGTTGTGCGCACCAACTAGACTCAACTTTCTACATTTCCCATTAAGCTCTGCATGAGTAGGGGTAGGTACATCTGAAGGGATAGCCAAATTCCTCAAACTCTTAGCATAGGTAGCTTCTATTTCAAGCTATGTGGATTGATTTGTAGGTAAAGGATCATCAATTGGTTTAACTCTTTCAATATTAAGAGGCTAAATTGGCAAGTGTCAAGGGTCATGATCAAAATGGTGAGATGAATGGCTTTGAGAAGGTGTATGGGATCCAAACTTATGGCTAAAAAACCCCTATTACCTTTATAACCCATATTAGATAGATTAATAGATAAATTACTTAAAATATTCTAAAATTCAGGATCATAAGCATCAAAGTGAATGGACATTCTTGTCCCTCTATGAAATGTAGTGTCAAGGCTTCTTGCATGAAAACCACCCCTATGAAAACCCTTAATGGGTTGGTTAGTATCACTGTTAGAACTCTGCACCCATCCCCTATTATCATCACTTATTGTTGAACTTGATTGGTCCAACCCAGACGTAATGAACAATCTAAAATACAACAACAAAATCTAAGATTGAGAAACAAGTGTCCAAAGAAACAAAATTGAAGGTTGTAATAACTCAATAAATGAAACTAAAAATGTATCATAAACTAAAATTTATCACACTGTTCTAACCATAAGTGATGGTGCTTAATCTAAATTAAACTCTGAATCTATAATCATTATCATTTTATCTCATAAGTTCTGAAAACCTTATGAAGTTCATTTTTAGTGAATCATTCTTAAACCCTTCAAAAAAATGAAACTATAGATCTTTTCAACACTTCATTTTAAAATGAATAGTGAACTGAGCTATTCAATTAAATGACACATAATTTCTATAAGGAATCATCTATTAAACCATCATTACCTTCTTCCAATATAATGCTTTATACAAATTTTAGATGAGAAGTGTCAAGGCACCTTAACTTCAATATCTATATTCAAATAAAAAACCATTACTTCAATTCTGAGTTGCATCCTTAAACAAATTTTTATACTTATCCAATTTCTTTGAAAAGGACATCAACACTTATGACTGAAACCACCCAATGCAGTTTAAGAACATATATATCCATAAATATGTTTTGTCAATCCAACATATTTCAACAAAATAGTTGACCAAGTTATTCAAATTTTATATAATCATTCCAAGCCTCATAACTATCAACCATAAATCATTACACTGAAACTACATCCTAGGCTTTCTAAACTAATTGTGAAGTACCAAATCCCCAACAAATAACCAAACTAAGACAAAACACCTTCATGACTTTCACAAACTCATATATTTTCAAATCTCAAATATATATGAAACAAAGTCTCACAACAGATCATCAACTTTAAATACATAAAATACTGTGATTATTTTAATACAAATCATTTCATGCATGTAAACTTGCATAAACATACTAATCCTTTTACCCATATATATCTTTTGACAACATTACTTGCAAAATAAATAATCACATATGTAACCTTAAACTGCATGCATTGAATTTCTTCAATATTTTTTGTGGTCCACATCATCACTGCTTCCAAACTCATTTATTTATTTATCTTGGAAATTAATTAGGTATTCATCATAAATAAGATCAAAATATAAACCCTGGGTTTGATAGCATTTTCAACCAAAATATATTTGCATACCGATTCATTCGACAACACTTTAAAACCAAAACAAACAACTTTTGTGCGTGGTGAATTATAAAAAAAATTAAAAACTTTCCATCATTTATACAAATCTGTGTAATGATTAATATTAATTTCAACCACATAGAAGACAAACATTCAAAAGCTCAAAGGAAAACAACAAAACTTCAAAACATCTGCAAGCTAGAGAATTTACCCAAACTTATGCCATAACTCTCCTAGAATTAATATTATTTAAATAAGCAAACCCTGATAAGTTGATAATCAATATTCATGTCAAAATCACACTATCTATTCATAAAATGAAAGTCTGTTAACCCAATTCTAAATTTTAAATAACTAAGTTACTAACCTACCCAAAAATATGTAAGTGACCTCTCACACCAAGATCGACAAACATGTACCACTATCACATTACTAATATATTCCTTGAAATAAATTTATGAATAATCACTCAAATAATAACAAAATCATGCCTTTTATTTCAACAATCAAATATTTATCTTTCATCAACCAAAAACTAGAGGCTATTATTCATTTATTGTTCATAAGGGTTTCAAATATTCATGCACAGAATAATGTAACTTCTCTATATACCTTTGCATGCATAGAAAAACAATACTCTCAATACTTCAAAGAAACCATTTTAACTTTTCAAATATTTTGCGTGCAGATGAACTTGTATAGCTTTAAAATTATTATCCACATCTCATCATTAAAATTATTCAAGAAACACTAAAAACTTCCAATTTTACATATGGAGATTTGATAGAACTATTCCTTCACTGAAACTGTAAACCTTTCATCATCATAAACAAAATAACCAATATTGTATAACATAGCTGGCATCTCTTTCCCAAAAAAATTCTGACTGCCAACCTCAAAACTTCTACATGACCTCAAAGAACTAGAGCTCCGCTACTACAAATGAGCTTGTGAGAATGAACCAAAAATCAATCATTTTGAGACTTTATTTTTCCAACTTACCTTCATAACCAACTTTACGACGTGTCTAAATCAAATTGTCTTATATTTACTAATTGCATGCTTATTAATCTTGCTAATTTTCTTATCGATACTGGCATGCTTAGCTTAACTATCTCTTTATACCATATCATTAACTAATTACCATTTTTTGAGGAAAATGCCATTCTAATTAATTTTTATACCACCAAATATCTGGATGATCTCAAAGCATCAAAACTATACCTCTGCATTTAATGTTCATGCCAAATCACATTACCACAATGGATCAAAATGCCAACTAATCTCCAACTCAGCCAAATTAAAATTTCATTGAATATGTTTTACGATCAACAAAAAGGGACCTTGACACTTGGTGAATTATGTAAACTTTGTGAAAACCCTTATACATTTGCCATTATCAATGACTTATCATCGTGGTCTACAATTATGTCGTGCAAACTATGATAGACCCCTTCAGACTTAAATAATTCAACATAAATGCAAACTTTTTAAAGCTCAAAAGAATCCTTATAATATTGATATTTTTATTCATGAACAAGTCCAATGGTTGATACCCAACTTTATATGTCTATGCCTAATGAGGTATGAAGAATAGTGTGTATGCCTTAATGCTACATTCACCAAATTTGAATACTTATTCAAATATTAAGATGATTGAGACTTAGAATATCAACTAAGTGATTATGATCCGTAAACTCCACCGATTCAACTCAAATTGAAGTTCAAAATACGAATACTGATTTCTCAAAACTGATAAAATTTTTCAAAAAACTCAAAAGAACTTGCAAAGTGTTTTTGCATAAATCATTCTTGGTTATTGAACCAATTTTTTAATAACGTTGTGTTATAATTGTCATAATGAAAATTACTTGCATGAGTTCATTTACTAATTAAACCAAATCAGCAAACTGAAACAAAATCATGCATCAAAATGACAAATTACCAAGAAACACGAAACATGATAATGGAGTTCAGCTCAATAAATGATGCCTACATCTCTGGGTTCTCCAAAGGAGTGGACCATTTCCATTAAGGGCATTTCAAAAACCTGGAAACAATAAACAAATTTCCTACAAGTTGATCTCTCAATACAAAATTCACCTTCACTGTCACTGATAATCAAGCCCGGCACCTTCGAATTCCGTGAGTCTTCACACGTGCAAAGTTGCTCCAAAAGTCTAAAAAATCTCCTCTATGGGCTTAAAAATACTCTTCCAATATGTAAATTGGATAAAAAGAGCATTAAGATTGAGTGTTACAGCTGGAAAATGGATAAAAATCCATTATCTAAGCTTTCCCAAAGCTTTTACAAAGTCTCGGCCTTTAAAAATAAAAAAACACAGTCCAGAATCTGTTTAAAACAAATACAGATTCGTGCTTTTATAATTAGTTACAAGCCTGTGGCATAGTGGCTTAGTCTCCTATCTTTTTGCCACAAAGTTAGGGGTTCAAAACTGGCCGCCCACCTTTCTAGGTGCCTTGCCTGATTTTGAACTTGTCTTCCCTCCATTTTAGGCACCTTGGACTTTGAAATTTTCCTTGGGTGGCGTGATAGACAAGGCAAGGTGGCGTGGCATGCTTGAAAATTTCAAATAACATGTGATAAATAACACCTAACCAAATTTTTGCTCCCTAATTATTTTTCACATGTCAAATGGAGATTGGTCCACTTGGCATTCTGCAACTATGCCACGTCATTTTACGACACCAAATTTTTACCTGTCGAACCAAAACTTCAGTGGCCTATAACTTTTGCATACGGTGTCCATTTTGCAAACCACAAAAAGCGTCGAAAATCTCTCGACGAGCTCTACACTGTGCAATCATTTTTATTAGAATATGAAACTTTTATTTTTTTCAAAAATGGAGAGATCCACCTGGATCAAACCTCCCCACTAAGCGCTTTTCGACTCCAAAAGCGTGGTCTCCATTAAAATGCTTCTGCAAAAACATCACTAATAGTAACGATTCAAATTTCAAAATGAATCCTTGAAATGTCAGTGAAAAACAAATATCTACCCATTGCCACATTGTGGATAGAAACACACTGCTTGCTCAAATGTCGCATCTCAAAAATGGTGCATCTACCAATCACTGCAAATTGTTCACCAAGTGCAACTGCAAACCAATTTGTTAGTATAATAATTTTAGATGCTATTTTTTAACCACAATTGACAGTTACAATAAAATGCCCAAAAATGAATAAGGGTCTTATAGAATGTGCAAATATCATGCATGGCTACAAATAGCTTGGCTCTGTTTGATAACTTGCCCATTGCACCTGTCGAATCACAAAAATTGAAACAAATGCCAAAATAGAAGCAAAAACAACAACCAAATATTAAATCTAGTTGATCAATTGCTTTGATACCAACTTTGAAATTTGAATCGTTACTATGATATGTTGCAGTGATGTTTTTGCAGAAGCATTTTAATGGAGACCACGCTTTTGGGGTCCAAAAGCGCTTAGTGGGGAGGTTTGATCCAGGTGAATCTCTCCATTTTTGAAAAAAATAAAAGTTTCATATTCTGATAAAAATTATTGCACAATGGAGAGCTCGTTGAGAGCTTTTCGACGCTTTTCACGGTTTGCAAAACGGACACCGTATGCAAAAGTTATAGGCTGCTGAAGTTTTGGTTCGATAGGTAAAAATTTGGTGTCGTAAAATGACGTGGCATAGTTGCAGAATGCCAAGTGGACCGTTTCCAATCCATTACATAAACTTTCTCAATGCAAAAATTCACCTTCATCGTGACTAATAATCAAGCCTAACACCTTCGAATTCCGTGAATCTTCACACCTGCAAAGTTGCTCCAAAAGTCCTAAAAATCTCCTCTATGGGCTTAAAAATACTCTTCCAATATGCAAATTGGATAAAAAGAGCATTAAGACTGAGTGTTACAGCCAGAAAATGGATAAAAATCCATTATCTAAGCTTTCCCAAAGCTTTTACAAAGAATCGGCCTTTAAAAATAAAAAAAACATAGTCCAGAGCCTTTTTAAAACAAATATAGATTCGTGCTTTTATAATTAGTTACAAGCCTGTGGCGTAGTGGCTAAGTCTCCTATCTTTTTTGCCACAAGGTTAGGGGTTCAAAACTGGCCGCCCACCTTTCTAGGCGCCTTGACTGATTTTAAACTTGTCTTCCCTCCATTTTAGGCACCTTGGACTTTGAAATTTTCCTTGGGTGGCATGATAGACATGGCAATGTGGTGTGGCATGCTTGAAAATTTCAAATAACATGTGATAAATAACACCTAACCAAATTTTTGCCCCCTAATTATTTGCCACATGTCAAATGGAGATTGGTCCACTTGGCATTTCGCAACTGTGCCACGTCATTTTACGACACCAAATTTTTATTTGTCGAACCAAAACTTCAGTGGCCTATAACTTTTACATACGGTGTTCGTTTTGCAAACCGCAAAAAGTGTCGAAAAGCTTCTCGACGAGCTTTATGCTTTGAAATCATTTTTTATTAGAATATGGAACTTTTGTTTTTTTCAAAAATGGAGAGATCCACCTGGATCAGATTATGATCTCAACCATGTATTCAATCAACAAGTTCATTAGATAAAAGAACAAGGTTGCAATCTAGATGAAATAGAATATCAATTTAAGCATTTCAGTTCCTAAAATAACCCTTATATCATTAGTAGTGAATGAAACTAAACCATACATCAACTATATACCTTTAGAACGGTTTTCCAATATATCAATTTTAAATGTAATATTTTTCAAAAATTTATATCACCATTATCTATTCTAATCAAATCAATGAAAATCAAAGAACCATTGAAAAGTTTATGAAACTAAACATGTATTTTCCAATTGAAATTGTCTCAAATTGAACTGAATTAAATCATCAAAACAACTGATCTCATACAACCATATATGCATATTTTATTCATCAATCCATCATGATTTTTGAAACCAATTAGAAACATAAATAAAATTACATCAATCAATCATTACCATTTCATAATCAAAGATTCATTTAAGAATATTGTCAATCAATAAGGTCCCTGACATAGATTTAGGTTTCATGACAAGGTCATCTCTATGGTAGCAAGTATTTATTTTTGAAAAATTTAGGGGGTGTAAAAAACAGGCATAAAAGGTTCCTCCATGGAGAGTTGTCACTAACCTTCAAAATTATTGGCACATATTTTACATGTCCTAGAATGTAATGTCATATCTCTACCTCCATTCAAAGAGTTTGATATGACACGAGCTCTTCCAAAAAGCTATGATTTTAATGCATTCTACGACTATCACAAGACACTATGTCATAATAAAAATTGATACATCATCTTGAAACATAAGATACATGATTTGGTATAATCTAACATAATTAATGTGGGAACACCCATAGAGGCACCCAAAATTCAAAAAACAAAAGTTAAGGCATTGAAAATATTATCAAATCTCTTTCTAAAGCATAGAATTAATGAGGTAGGGGGCACTTCAGGTGTTCACTATATGTATCAAGCACATCCACCACTGACATCATATCACACTACTACATAGGATGCACACTCCCTACATAATATCATTGGTGTTTATCATACTATAGTACCAGTTAGACCACTCATCACTTTCTCAGAGTAAGATATTATTGATGATGATACATATTTATATACCCTCTTTGTATGATCTTATATGGATCATCATCCTATTCATAGTGTTATTATTGATAATGGGTCAAGTATTAACACGTGCACTATCAAAATTCTACAAAATTTTGGGTATTTAGAATAGGGTATTCAGGTTATATGATGAGAAAGAGAAGAAGTTTCTTATCATAAGATAGTTTGTCTTTTGTGAGACTACAAAAAATAAAGATCATATTGATCGACATTTGAGTTGACTAGAAAAAAATGCAAAATTTGATGTCTATAAAGAGAATGATTTGAATGTTTCAGATAATAACTAGGGGACACAAAGTTGAGAATCTATTGAAATTATATTGTCTCCTATACATAAGATTGAAACTCATCCTGAAGGAGAGAGTGTAACCTCATTAGATATTGAATAGGGGCAAAAAAAATAGAGGGAAAATAGTGAAGGAACTTCAGAGGATGAACCCAAAGCACCTACACCACAAAACAAGATGTCTAAATGGACACACAAAAATATGTGAGGTCTAATAAAGTTGGGAAAATAGGCACTCAAAGAGCACATGAAACCTCCTCTCAAATAGACAAGTTTATTGATGAAATTTAGGACATGATTGTAAAACTCACATTGGATGATTATTAAGAGGAACTCAATGTTGCATTTGATTTAGAACCAACAACTTTTAAACAAGCTGAGAAGATTGCATCTTGGAGAAAAGAAATGAAATATGAGTATAATTCACTAGTGAAAAATGGGACTTGAAATTTAGTTGATACATCATATGGTTGCAAACTGATTAGCTATAAGTGGGTCTATCACAACAAATATAAGGTAGATGACTCACTTGACAAGCACAAAGTAAGGCTTGTCAAAAAAAGGTATTCTCAAAAAGAATGAATTGACTACAATGAAACATTTGCACTTATATCAAAATGTATTATCATTCAGACCATGTTGGCTCTAGTAGCTCATAATAGATGGAAAGTTCACCAAATAGATGTCAAAACTATATTTCTAAACGGAGACCTCAAAGAAACTATGCACATGACACAACCTGATGATTTTTTAGTAAAGGGATAAAAGAACAAGGTGTGAAAATTGGAAAAATCACTATATGGTTTGAATCAATCCCCTCGAGCATGGTATGAAAAACTAGTTGAGAACCTCATGAACATGAACTTCAAACATTTTGAGTTTGAAGATGTAACTCTTTTCATAAAAATAGTTGACAAAATAATTGTATTTGTGGTGGTGTCTGTTGAAGATTTGCTCATCATAGGAAACAATGAATGGTACAATATAAAAATCAAATCAAAGTTGATGAAAAGCTTTGAAATAACTGATTTGGGTTATCTTCATTAATATTTGGGTATTGAAGTAATTTATAAACTAAAGTATTTCTTCATCACTTAATAGAAATACATTGGTGACATTCTAAGAAAGTTCAAAATAGAAGATTTAAGCCTCTCAGCATGCTTATGGAATATAATCTCAAATTGACATCTGAAGATTCAACAAATTTGGTTGATTTCACTAAATAAAGTCAACTCATTGAAAGTATGATTTATGTGACTACCACTGGATTAGATATATCATATATAGTTGGTGTCCTCTCAAAATTCATGCAAAAACCCAAGGAGAGTCATTGGGTATCAACAATAAGGGTCTTCATATATCTCAAAGGCACATAACATTTTGGGTTCAAATACTCTAAGCCAGGAGACTTCAAACTAGTTGGGTATTCAGATTTTGACTATGTTGGTGATCATGAAGATGGAAAGTCCACCTCAAGTTTTCTAATGAATTTGGGAACAACATTTATCAGTTAGAAATACAAAAATCAATCAATTATAATAATTTATTCAATAGAAGTAGAATATATGGCCACTTTAGAGGCAACTAGAGAGATCTTGTGGCTCAAAAGGGTTCTTTTAGATTTACAAGAGCAATAGGTTTCATCAACACCTTTCATGGTTGACAACACTTCTACAATCCAGATGGTAAAGAATCCAATCTTTCACAACCAAACCAAGCACATCAATACCAAATTTTATTTGATTCGACACTATGTGAAAGATGGTAGTGTCAAGTTGCAACATTTCCTGACAACAGAGCAACCAACAAACATCCTGACAAAGGCACTTAGATGAGAGAAAATTGAAAAGTGTAGAGGAACTCTTGGTTTAACATAGACCACTATAGATTAAGGGGGGATGTAATAATATTTTAGATAATAGTTATTAATCCTAGGTGTCTAGTATTTTGTCTTATTCAATAAGATTTCCATTCGTGTAAGAATAGAAAGAGTCATTGGGAATGTGAAATGAATAGTCTTTTTTTAGTCTATTTATTGTAAATTTTTCTCTCTTTTTCATTGAATCATGAAATAGAATTTCATTTGCACTCTGTATGAAATTCGGCTTATCAATATCAGAGCTTTAGCTCAAACTCTAAGACCTAATGAGTCCATTAATGTTTTTGTGTCTTTCTATTCACCAGTGTGAACCTAGTGACATGAAGTATTGCATTAATATTTTTAGATTTATAGTACCTCAGTACAAAATCATGTTACACCATGATTGGAGTTTTGAGACTTGGTAGATACTCCTGTATGGCTTGGTGACTTTTGTAAGTTTGAGACATTCATAAAATG
The DNA here is from genome assembly GCA_037957365.1 of Torreya grandis. Classification (NCBI taxonomy): domain Eukaryota; kingdom Viridiplantae; phylum Streptophyta; class Pinopsida; order Cupressales; family Taxaceae; genus Torreya; species Torreya grandis. The sequence continues at coordinate 8,255,062 of JARHVA010000055.1, forward strand.
AGTGTGGTACATAGAGTTTGTACTTTAGAAGAATTTATACCCTCTTAGAGTTGTTATAGGGTTGGTTTAGTGAGTGTTTCAATATAGTTGGTTGTAATTGAGGTTTAGGTAGTTGATTGCATAGCTTATTTCATGAGTTGTAACTAAGAGTATCCTACCCTATTTATGGTCATTTGGATTCACACCTTCAGGATGATTACAACCTTGTTTATTAATCAAGTCCCTTTTATCATTTGTGTTTTGTGTTGTGAATGTTTTATAAGCACAAGATGATTCTCACTTAAATATATATGTGTTTTAGTTTTTGTGCCTTATATTCACTAATCCTAAGAATGGAAAATTTTATAAGATCATTTTTTTAGTTTGCTACCACCTAGTACGGTGAGAATTTTCTTGTAGTAGAGTGTTGTTGTCTTGGTTAGGATTTTGTTTAAGGATTGGCACACTTAAGTTATGTGGTTTAGACAGGAGTGTCATCTCTCTTAGCTATCATAGAGGTGATTTTTTATTATTTCATTATCCTTTGACATCATTATAAACTATTGAAAAGATTCATATTTTCATGATGTTGATTTAGTGTTCTCTTAAACGGGAACTTTTTTTTTTGAAATATTGCTTTGGACCATATTCCTTAGAGTACATGGATTAATGTTCCCTACTTTTTTGAGAGAGAGAAGTTGTAGGATTGGATGGATTGATACATCTTTGTGGTTGGTATATTCCTCTCTTGATTGTAGAAATAGTTTGTGATATTATACTTATAGATTTGGTAAGTGGATAGATATTTGGCAACATTGAGTTGCAGAGTTTTATTTTTACCTTCTGATGGTATTTAGGAGTTTTTGAAGTGATAATTCTCTAATTTTCACTTGTGACTCTTTAGGGTCACTACTTTATCTAACTTTTAGTTTTAGACCATGTGGAGTGGCAAACCTTAAATTGCATATTAAATTTTAGATTAAAAAATATAAGTTGACTATAATTATTATGTTGTTATTCACCTTTGATTAGATTTATATTGTTCTCTTTTATCTTAAAACATGTTATTTTGACCTCGCTGAAAGTGAGTAGGGTATAGTATGTGTAGAGCACCTTGTCAATCTAAGGGTTGAGATAAGCTCTTAATTTGTTGCATTATAGTCAATTAAGTAAGGAGATATTTTATTTCTTATCCTTTATAGGGTTGAAAGCATGGTGTGATCCTTAGCCTTTATATGTTATGTTAATTTTAACATTATTATCTATTAATTATGAATATAACGCTATAGATTAAATAGGAAAATATGATACTAGTATGTTTAGCTAGTAGTAACTTGAAACAACTATGGATTGATTGTATAATTTATCTTGTATGTATGTTGATACATCTATAATTATTTAGCATTAATTACTATGATCTATTAGTATGGATTTGTGGTTTATTAAACCTTGTACACATTTTGGAGATCATTAGGTCATGGAGACCTAAGGGAAGAGTGGTGAATTAGGAATGTAAGTACTAAGCAATAGGTGTCGATCCTACTTAGTCTCACATTGACTTGGTATTGAGTTTGGATCCTATAGATGGACTTGTCAAATATAAGATTTGATAGACAAACTTGTCAAATTCAGTCATATGACCATATGCATGTATACTAAAAAACATTTATTCATTAATTTTGTATACATTGGAAATATAGTATTTTGAATTCTTATTTATCATCATTCTTGTTAGGAGATCCGTGGAGTAATGTTAGTATTGACATATTATACTTATCAAGAACTATGTGGAACAGTGATAATATTAACTTATACACATCATTCTTTCTAGGATCCCTAAACACTTTTTTTTGGAATAAGAAAAATACTCTTTAGATTAGATAGATGTGCAGAGTGAATGGAAGATTTTGTGGTACTCTCCCTAGTCATTTATTTTTGCTTCTATGATGATCTTTGTGCTCTTGGGAAGTTATTGAAAATTTTACTGAGATATGCGGGACTCTTCAAGGTAACAAAAGTGGTTAGTCATATAGTATATAGGCTTGCCTTCGAGGTGGTCATGACAGAATCAATGTGAGTAAGTAATACTCATAAATATGATTTTTTATTAGGGAGATGTCTTAGAGTAGGGTCTTGTGGGACCAATACTACAGGAATAGTGCAACTTGAAAGAACTACAGTGAGTTCTACAAGTAAATTTTTATTTGCCTAATTTGATATTATTTACCATGTTATTAATTTGATAAATAATATTTTAAATTCATAATTTATGCTTGAATAAGATCCATCAGAGATGATGACTAGATTTAGGGGGCATGATGTTATATCCCAATTCCTCGTTAGACAAACTTGCTAGATTATTCATAGATATCTATAGCTGACAAATTTAGATTTAGCTATTTTTAACTAAGCTTGAGATATATGTTATTATTGGATAGTATAATATTGCTTAGATATATGATGGCACATGATTACTTTAATGCGAGTTAACTATAGTGTACGTGTTTACATTTTAAGCATATTGATGTGTTGTTTCAGTTATATATTATGCTATATGTTTATCATGTGATATGATCTAATTACTTGTGTGTCATGAGGTGGATGCAGGAGAACTCATCCCTTAGAGCATGCCGAAGGGAGATCATCATTGAAGAGGATGATGTAGATGGAGACATCAGAGGTTGATAGAGATCTAGTGAGAACATTGCACACACCACATTAGTTAGCACATGGTATAATGCATAAAAATAGTTGCTTATGGTGTGTTTATTACTTGCTTTAGAGTGTTTTTTTATATGGTTTTCTAATATAGATAAATATTGTAATGAATTATTTTGTATTTTTGGCACATCTTATCATTAATGCTAGTAATAATATTATTATCAAGGTTAGATTTAAAAATCTGAAGTATTAGTAATTATGAATTATCATTGAAATTATCATAACATTGTGGATGTTAATGATTTAATTAAATCATGAAATTTTAACATTTAGTGTTAAATATATTGAAATTATCCTAGAAAAGGAAAAAAAATAAAGACAGAGAAATAAAATAGAAAGAAACTTAAAGACTAAAATTAGAAAATCAAAAGAATTAAATTTAATAGAAAAAGAGAAAAAATGACAAAAATAAAAATCTAAAGCCTTGCAAAGGCTAGGCCACTTCTATTAATGAAGAGATTTATAAAAAGAAGCATCATGATATGAGTTTTGGGGAGAGTTAAAAAAGAAAGAAAATGAGATAGAGAGACGTAAACAGAGGAGGGAATGAGACGTGGGAAGAGAGTGGCGAGCCAACAGGGATTTACAAATCAAAAGGAGTTCTAATTGCCAAGTAGACAGTGTATTGAATTTCATTATATGCTCATGGAAAAATATGTTATTTTCTGATTAACTTATCGAAACAATAGTAAAATGAGTCTATGATAAAATATAATATATAGAATCTACTTTGATTTTGTATATTGAGTATAGCCTTTGTATAGCAATAAGACTGCATAGGGTGTTGACTTAAGTAAGAAAATAGTTGTAATCTTAAATCTAGTAACTAGAAGGGTGTCAAGTGAATGCATTATCCCAGTCAGTAAATGCTTTAAAATCACCTCATCCTTTCTAAAACTCTTTCAAATGATGTTGGCATCATTAATATTTAGCAAATTTAGTATCCAAGTGAATCACGGCATATATATATATATATATATATATATATATATATAAAATTTTCAACAAACAAAAGAAAATAATTAGAACCACTAAAATTTATTTCCAACATGATTTTTAGACAAATGTGCCACTAGAAAACTTTTAGTTATTTATCTTTAGCAGATCACTGCAAACTATTGTTTAATGGCATCACTGATTTTGGACAGGCGGCTAATAATAGATGTATGCTTATTGGATCCTTTGGTTATTTTATCCCTAGCCAATACAAATCGTTGTTACTAACCCATTTCTATGTAGGTCACTAAGGTTATATAAAGTGCTATATAATTATGTTTTCCAAGATCTAACGGTATTAGTAAATCAACCTGGTTTAATATTCAGCCTGTTGTTTAAAAAAAATGGATCACTGTGTAATTATGTTTAGTTTGCAAGCCTAATTACAGAGAGAATCATTGCATATTAGATTGCTTTTATATATCTAGCCTGCATACTTTTATTTTAGCGTAGTTTATGGATAGATGTATATTTTATCCCATCCTCGCAATATCCCTTTAACATCGATTTGTAATAAACTTCCTATTTGAGGTAAGGTTTTGAATCACTGCATTTCATACAGAAGAATGTAAAACCTACAATATGATTTGTTCATTGTGGATTAGGGAGAATAAATATTTAAGGCATCAATATATTTATATTATCAAATCTTTTAATGTTTCAAGATACTGATCTATACACCACTATTCCTATTTAATAGTTATTAAGGTGATGACATGATTTAGCTATGTAACACTTCATATTTGAGCTGGAGCTATTTTACATAGATGGTAATGGTTCAAGATAGTGAAAATTTTAAATCTTTTAATGTTACTACCACATTGGATACCTTTTAAATAGTAGATCACAATAAAAAAATAAAAAATCTATATATTTAGTTCAACAGGTATGACGTAGCGTTTACATCAGTATTTAAGGAGCAACATCAAATCATAATCCAAGCACTATAGTGTGGTGTTGAGGTGGTTTTGTTTAGGGAGTCGATATCTATATATATATATATATATATATATATATATATATATATATATCACCTGTTTAGAAGTGAATCTCCCTCAATTTAGATGGTTATTTTATAAGTACATTATAAAAATGATTTGGAGGCTTTTAATATATATATATATATATATTTTGGAATCCTTAGTGTATTAAAAGGATCGAATATTATTTTAATTAAGGCTTTTAAGAATGATATTTCATGTAAATACTAAATAAGGAGAAGCTTTGAAGAATTAAGAATATATGGTTTATTTGCATTTGAACCCAAACAACTAAATCCATATATATTAATAATAAGAGGTTAGTTCTTGTTTAGGCAAGCCTAAAACTATGAATTTTTAACCTTATATTATTGGAATTTATAAAATCCCTAAATTTGACTAAACTCGATTGTTAGCTTTTGAAACACGGTCAACCTTTTCTTTATTTAAACAGTTGAAACTCCTTGAAAATATATTTTAAAATATTAATAATTATAGCTATTATATATGAATAATTTATCCTTTGAGGGTTAATGGGGCGTGGGTTAAGAGAGAACACATTGTAATCCTTATTTTGACATGAAAAGTCACTTATCATAAATCATGAAACAAAAACAAGGAAGGTGAATGTATCATTAAGCTCAGTGATGGTATGCTTAATAAGAAAAATATGTGTATGTATATAATCACAGGGGTGTATTCTTATGGTTACAATTTTACGGGTGGATTAAGAACCATGTTAAGTTAATTATATATGATTAACTTAATTAATGTGTGAATTCAAAACCCCTAAAATATATATCAAATACTAATTTGGATTATCCTATGTGGATTTAAGGTTATAGTATAAGTACTTAATGAAAATGGCTATGTTGAGTTATAAGTCTAAGCTTGTAGTTAGAAGTATGATTTACCTAATCATCAAGGGTTCAAGGGACCAAACTATAACCATATTAAAATAGTCTTTTGGAAAATAGAATGAGATATTTAAATGAATGATATAATGGGTTTATGAATTCTCTATTTCTCTGCAAAATATTGATTGATTTTTAGTTGTATATTGAGTACCTATGTGCAATACATGATTAAGAAAGTGTTTAGTTATATTTAGCATATAATGGTGCATTGTGATGTATGCTTATAGATATGTCATTTTGAATGCTAGTAAGTAGTTTAAACTTAGGATATACCCAAGTGGTATAACCCCACACTTGCTTGATTTTTATTATGTATGTGATTAGGAATTTGACTCAAGAGAGGATGGTTAGTATCGTGTTAGTTTCAAAATGAAAACAAAATGAAAGAAACACACTAACCAGCATGACATCTCTAGGCCTAGACACTAGGGAGAACTTAGTTAACAAATATGAATAAAATACAAACTAAAATTCAAAAGAAACCCTCTTTTACCTTCTTTGGATGCTCCAAAATGCTTGTTGTAGTGGCTTGCTCAACTTTGTGCTCATGAAGTACTCGACAATAGAAGCTTAGCTACCTCCATCTCTCCTTAAGACCTTTGGCTTATGGCTTGGCTTGGCTTGGAATCAATTTGGCATGGTAACACTAATTTCAATAGCTTCTTGAAGAAATTTGTGCATTGTAACTTTGCATAATCATGTGTTAGAATTCATGTGGTAAGACCTCCTATTTATAGATTTTTGAGAATGTCTAGAATCAACCTGAACCATCCATCTTGAGATTGAAATATATGGTTGAGGATTAATTCAATTTTGTAATTAAAATTGATAAATAGTCTCATCAATATTTGGGATATAGGAGAAATTAAGAGGAATGAAGGGCTTTGATGAGGCATGGGAGGCATGAATCCTGATCTTTGTGGCATTTATGGCCTAAGGATGTCTTCCTAAGAAATTAGGTCACCTGATGATGTAGATATTAAATATTCATTTTCAAAACAAATTATTCAACAAGTTTCCATGAAATTATTAATTATGCCTTGATTTGGGTTAATTAGCTCTTAAGCATGTTTAAACACTTTGTGCACAAATTACTCAAATTGATCAAAATGCCTTGTTATTGGTCCTAACTTTGACTAGATTAAAATTGGGATTCAATGTCAGATGCGTTAGATCCGTTATCCCATTTAAGATATTATCAACATAAAATAACAAAGACATGCATCTTGTGTAAGATATTTGATAGGAAAGAGCAATCCAAAGCACCTAAGTGCAAAATTGGCATTTTGACTTAGATTGATCTAATCAAAGTTAGTTGGCCCATAAATTACATTACTCCATTTAGGGATACCCTTGCCAAGAATCAGCACTTGAATATGTCATTTTCATATATTTGAGCACATTTTAGTATTTTTAAGCCAAATTGTATATTTTGGTGAAAATTGGTCAAAAGCCTAGTTGGAGGTTATCGATAGCCAGATTTAGGTATCTACAGTTTGTCCCTATTTAGGAAGATGTTGAAAATTGTAGGCAAAGCAATATCTTCTCAGATAATTAGAAAAGGCTTGTATGCCAAAAATAAGATGATGGTTGAAGAACAAAGCTTCAAATGATTTTGGAAAACCTAGGATGATGCCCCCTCGAGGGAGTAGCCATCACATTTGTTGATGGATGGTCCCTCAAAAAGAAATAAGAAGAAAGGTGGAATTAACCCATGGTTTATATTAATCCAAATGAGAAAATGCTTGCATGCATTGATTTAAAAAGATTACTAATTTTCTCAAAGGCAGTTATAATCAGGAATAAAAGTCAAAATAATGATTTGCCCATAGGTGATTATAATCATTAAGAGGACCTAGATTGGCTAAATATGATTCCACCCTAGTTAGGGTCGATTAGCAAGCATAACTCAAGGATATAACTTGGAATATAGATTAAACATGAGTGGATGCAAAGTGATAAAAGAGATGAATAGAAGAATAAGATTAATCATGGTGAATGATTTAGTTGGACTTGGTAACAAAGAGATGCTCATCCTGATTAGCAATGATATAAATAGAATGGTTAAATGGGTTGATTTGATCAAGGATGGGATGGAAATATTTACCAAGGTTCCAAGGAGAAAATTCTATAGTTCCATTGATTGTAGACCTTTTTGAAGCTAATTTTTAATTTAACATGTGATGATAGGCTTCATGATAGAAAACCATGAAGACTTGGCCAAAATATGTGTAAGGTGTAAGGACTGACTCCTGATCTAATAAACACTCAAAAAGAATACACCAATGATAAAAACCATGATGAAAATGTTGACGTATGAATATGGATAGACTCAAAAATAATATGTGTAAAGAATCACCCAATGAACAAATATAGATTGAGTCAAGGCAACAATGTTGAAGGCAACAAAATAGACAAGCAAGCAAGCAAACAAACAAACAAACAAAATAAAATAAACAAATAAATAGAAATCCTAAAAATAAAAGCAAAATAAATCATCCTAATAATGATAATGCCCTAGTAAGGCAAATCGAGGATAGCTAACTAGGCTTAGATAGGACAAATATTTTTGGATTTTTTGAAATGTTATGAATGTTTTTGGAATTTTGAGGTATCTTGAATTGTTATAGAATGAAAAGATATCCACTCTCAAAATGGTGAGAGCATTTGGCTTAGGTTGCTAGCAAAATGGTGAGAGCATATGGAAAGGGGGACTGAGGTGGCCTCAACATAAATTGAGTATGACCCATATAGTCCTAAAATGACCTCAATTCATAGTAATTCCATCAACACAAAAGGTAGGAAAAAATTAACTAGGTCCCAACAAGTTCTCAAATTTGGTAAATGGCTAGTCAAATGAACACAGTAATGGCTAGGTGATGTGGCAATGCATGATAAACAATTGTTGCCCCTAGTTTTACCATAGGTGGTTATAACTAGGATACAATGGCATAGGTCAATGATACTAATTTTTCCATAGGTAGTTATAATTAGTAGTAAGACTGGTGAAACACTGATTTACCCATAGACAGTTATAATCAGGCTCACATAAACAAGATTGATAGGATGAAAGATATCTTACTAGATCAACTATCACACTACTTTCATAGACTATCATTATAAACATAGATTGGATTGATTGTTAAAACTTGATTGGAATCCTCTCAAAAAAAGTGCAGGAAGAACCAAATGAACCAAGAGAAAAATAAGATTGGGTAGGATGACTAAAAATAGGCTTTGGTCTAGATAGGAATGGAATGAAAGGATGGCATGGTCTTGCTAAGGATAATGATGGTTTTTTGATAGATTAGATAAAATGGTAAGAGGTTTACCCCCAAGTGATGGGGTGAATAGCAGGAATATTCATCGATGGCAAATGGATATGTAAAAATGGCAATGGCATGGCAATGTAAAATGGTATGGCACATATTGTTCGCTTGGGTGTGGTTTTTAATTCTATTAGTCCTATTGATGGGGAGATGCACATCCTAATCAACAAATGATACAAACAAAATACTTGATCATGTTAATTTTTAGCCCATACGTCATCTGAATAGTTGATCTATTAAAAAATGGTTGTAGATTTGGTTGTCATGAATGCTTTGTGATCTTCATTGGTTGTTGATTTTGATTCCTTCAAACATCGAGACAATGTATCTTTGTAGCTTCTACAAAGGAAAGTGCAACCATGGATGGTAAATAAGGACAAACAATGGATGGTAGGTTTGTTTGTCAAATGGAATGGTAGATGATAATGGAATGTTGAATGGTGGGGAAACAAATCAAGATCGGGACTTTTAGTCACATGTAATGTTACTAATGCCAGATTTGACATAATTTTGGTTGTGGTGGGGCCAAAAACTTATTATCTCAATAAGACCATCAGATTTTTCTATTATTTGGGCCTAAGAGTAGCTACCATCTGATTAAGCTATAGATAAGAAGTTTTTTTGATTTGATCTTTGATTTTGTCTTCATCAAACAGTGAAAAACTTTTGTGTTTAGCTATTGGTGCCTCAAATAAGTTTTCATCAATGAAGTTGTCTTGATTGTCTTATAGCACATTTGAGAAGGTTTCACTAAGGAATGTTGACCTTTGACTTTGATTGTCTTCTAGCACTTTCAAAAAAGTTTCACTAGGAGAGTGTTCTTATGCTACATGAATGTGGTCTTAGCCTCCTTGCTCTTTTTTAATTGATATGTCACCATGGATGCAATTTAACAAAGTGTTATTTTATCGATCTCAATCACCACTTGTGGTAGATGGAATGTCAATGATATGGCTTTTTTGGTTGATGGTAATGGCCTATGGAATGATAATGTAATGATGAGAGGCTACACAATCTTTATAGAAGATACTAGGATAACTTGTGTCAAAGCTAAATTACTCATCCTCAAAAACCATATAAAGATCATAAATGTATTCAAATTGATTTGCAAGGCATGCATAACCAATGTTGTAACAATCACAAACATATTTTTCTTTTGAATCTGATTCTAACTCAAGGGTCTCTAAATCCAATGTTGAGACTAATGTTGATTTAGATGCTGATGGTAAATCTGATGTTAGTTCAAGAATATAACTTGACTCTAACTCTAATTATTCATTTGATGGGTATTATATTATAATGATGTCTTGTTAAATATTTGTTTTTAGACAAGTAATGGCCTGTGATGGCATAATGGGCTCAACAAAAACTAGTTTGTTAAAGTTAGACTCCTCTATGAGCTCCTCTGAGACTGGCTTGTCAATAATAGGTTCTTGAAAAATAGGCACATGGTCGAGGTAATGATTTGCCCAAAGGTGGTTATAATCATTAAGAAGTGACTTGATAAAGATTGGCTCATCAGTGTAATATTCTTTGACAATTGGTATAGGATCAATAGGTGATTCATCACAAGTTGACTTATCACAAGTGGTTGGTTAAAAAAAACATCTTGGATTGGTTGGTTCTCTTGGCCTTGGTTTTCAATGAATTGGATAATACCAATTTTGAACATAGTTTGGTCTTTAAATGATTGGATCAGTTGAGGTTTGGTTGGGATTGGTACTAAACAAAGAATGACTTGTAGTTGGATAATGGTAGGGCATTAGGGAGCATGATTGCTTGCCTGAGCTAAAAGATAAAGTCCTGAGATGGTAACAATAGTGAATTATGGGGCTTGATTGCTTGCACGAGCCAAAGGACTAGGTCCTAAATGATGAAGGGGAATTTTGGAGCTTGATTTCTTTCATAAACTATATGACAAGGTCTTAGTATAGAAATGGTTGGGTTTTATGGAGCTTGGTTGCTCACACAAACTAAAGGATGAGGTCTTGGTATGGGAATGGTGTGATATTGTGGTCTTGGAATAGAAATGGTACAATGTGGTGGAGCCTGATTACTTGCATAACCCAAAGCATCCAAGTCTTCTTCATAAACCATATCATCCCAGTTGTGATTTGGCTAATAAGTTAGTTCTTGACTGTGTTTCATGTACTGATTATTGCAAAGAGGGTATGGATCCGTATCCTAAATAATATTATCTATAGTTGGGTCTTCAAATTTATCTTCATAAGCCTCTTCATGCCAATCAAGGTCTTGATTTGGATTTTGTGGATTTTGACTATGTTCCCCATATGGAGTATTATAGGGAGAATAATAAAAATCCTTAGAAAATCTTTCTCTATAGGGGTTCCTAGTGGGATTTTGTGTGGCCATTCTATCATAATTTGGATTGTATGTGACTCCACCATAAATGTTATTAGACATATCTATGTAAATATTGAAAGCTCTGAAACAAAAAGGCTTAGAGTTCTACAAACTCTGAAAAACTATGTCCAAAGGATAAATGGTTTAAGCTTATTCTAACTTGGTCAAAAGGTGGAGTTGTATCTCTAATGTGGCCTAAAAGTGGAGTTGTATCTCCAAAATTATTTATAATAAGACTTGGCATAAAATAGTCTAAGATCAAATTTATAATGTCAAATGTCATACACACAAAAGGTCAAGTGTCTGAATAAAAATTGACATGTCAAAATTCTGGTTTAAAGTGTTCCAAACAAGGTCTAAACTAGGAAAGGAAAAAGTTGAGTGACTAGGTCTTTTGTCCAAATACAAAGTCAAACCTAGGCTCAAATAAATAAGCATATATTATGAATTTTGACCAAATGACATCAAAAGATAGACTTGAAACAAAGGTTGTGTGATTTGATTTAATCTAACAAATTTGGAAACAACTTTGACATAGACTCGGCACATAGAATCAAAGATAAATATTATCAGTTGGCAGAAGGCATAAGACAAATGGCTCTTTGAAGAAAGACTATGTTTTTCCAAATAAAGGCATGAATAATGATGAGGATAGGTGTTGAACAAACAAACCATCAATAGTTTTTAAATTTGGGTAATCGATTAACTGAACTTATACAACCCAAAAGAGAAAGATCTATGTATCAACCCCACGAATTAAGGCCTAAATAGAAATCAATTCATGTTTGGATCTAAAATTGACAAGGCTAATTGAAAACTCGACATTGAAAATTAAGATTTGACCAAACAAGCTAGACAAGATCAGACAACATGATGGCACATAAACGAGGTCCAAATGGTTGATGTGACATGGTGTGAAACAAATGGTTTCTCATAAAAGGTAAACTAGTCTTGAAATAAATTAAGTAGCCTAATGGTGTAAACATGCTCAAATTATGTGGTCAATGTTATGTTTACAAAATAATCAAAGGAAAAATGGTTTGATATGATTTTTGGCAATGTAACACTACCCTCTACAACTCAAATAACACATACACAAATAAGTTTAGCAAAAAATTCAAGGCACAAGTGTGGTGTAAAATGGCCATCATAACACCTTTTTAGACAAAAGAGTGACATATAGATAAATTTATTTTTACATGGATTTATAAAAAAAATAAACAAATTTTAGTATCAAAACATACCAAGCAAAATGACCAAAATACACTAAGTATATTCATCCAAATCCTAGCAAGGGTATGACAATGTGGGGTTGACTAAACTAGTAAGCTTTCAAAATTTTTTAGGGGAATCAATTACACAATGACTTTCATGTCAAACAATGCAAATTACAAGCATGGAAATTGGGTGATCACAACATTGGCTAGTTGTAAAAAGGTTTAGTCCTTTTTACAACCACTACATCCTATTGTTTGCTTAGTGTAGTGTGATGTTCTAATGTAGATACGTCCCATGTGCAACTCTAAAGGAGTAAGTCAAGTCAATACCAGGAGATGAAACCCCAAGTTAAAGATTCCCTAAAAAACTTGTAGGAGGTAATGACGTCCCCCTCACAAGCCAAGTTTGCATGAAATAAAAGACTAAAAGAGAAAGAATTTAGGGTCATTTTCAAGGTCACCCAAACTTTAACAAGATTTTGGGGAGTGCTTTAGACGACAATCTTTCTAAACCTTGGACTAGGCTTTGTGCAACATGAATTGTGTTTTTGATTCCAAGGGTTCCCTAAATGGGACAAATAGAAGAGAATACATGCGACATTCCTCTTTTTGCCACACAAATCTAACTTAAACAACTAATTAAATACAAAAAAATTTGGAAAAGTGAGTTCATTTTTTAAGCCCAAATGAAGAATGAGCTGGTGTTCATTTGACCCCTTGCTCTTAGTTGTAACTTTGAAAACTAATGCTAAAAGCTTACTTAAGCACCTAAATGTTACCTTAAGCACAAAAATAATGTTCCTAATTCATTTTAAGCATGTGAAAGGTGATCTAAACATGTTTTTAGCAAATGTCAAGCTTGGTCCTGTGACAAAAATGTTAGCATGTCCTTTAGCCTTGAAGTTCTTTTAGGTTTGAAACAATGAACTTTAAAAAAAGATCTCTCAGGTTTGTGTTTTAATAAAAACATAGTTACCGATATCAATTATATAAGTAGTGTTGGTTACACTTACTAACAGATGATAGCTATGCCAATCGATGATGGTTTTACTAACTGGTGTTGATTACTGTGTAAACCTGTGACAAAGAAAAATGGCAAAACAAAGTTAAAAAACAAAATTACAAGAGTTTTAATGATCTAAATGAAGATTTTAAAGTTTTAGAATGATCTTCTTCATGTGTGGGATGTGTTTGGTCCCATTGGGCATGCCATATGTGATCTATGAATTTGAATCAAAAGAGGATGGTTAGTATTGTGTTAGTTTCAAAATGAAAACAAAATGAAAGAAACACACTAACTAGCATGACATCTCTAGGTCTAGACATTATGGAGATCTTAGTTAACAAACATGAATAAAATACAACTAAAATTCAAAAGAAACCCTCTTTTACTTTCTTTAGATGCTCCAAACTATTTATTGTAGTGGCTTGCTCAGCTTTGTGCTCATGAAGTTTTTGGCAATGAAAGCTTGGCTACCTCTATCTCTCCTTGGCACCTTTGGCTTATGGCTTGAATTGGCTTGGAATCAATTTGGCATGGTAACACTAATTTCGATGGATTCTTGAAGATATTTTTGCATTATAACTTTGCAAAATCATGTCTTAAAATTCGTGTGGTAAGGCCTCCTATTTATAGATTTTTTAGAATGTCTAAAATCAACCTGAACCGTCCATCTTAAGATTGAGATGTGTGGTTGAGGATTAATTCAATTTTTAAATTAAAATTGATAAATAGGCTCATCAATATTTGGGATAGACGAGCAATTAAGAGGCATAGAGGGCTTTGATGAGGCAGGGGAAGCATGCATCCTAATATTTGTGGCATTTATGGCCTAGGGATGTCTTACTAAAAAATGAAGTCCCCTGATGATTTAGATATTCAATATTCATTGCCAAAACAAATTATTCAACAAGTTTCCATGGAATTATTAATTATGCCTTGTTTTGGGTTAGTTAGTTCTTAAGCATGTTTAACCACTTTATGCACAAATTACTCAAATCAATCAACATGCCTTGTTATTAGTCCAAAATTCAATTAGATTAGAATTGGTAGTCAATGTCAGAAGCATTGGATCCATTATCCCATTTAGGATAGTATCAACAAAAAATAACAAAGGCATGCATATTGTGCAATAGGTTTGATAGGAAAGAGTAATCCATACCACCTAGGTGTAAAATTAGCATTTTGATTAGAATGATCTGGTCAAAGTTAGTTGGCCCATAAATTACATTACCTCATTTAGAGATACCCTAGCCAAAATTAGCACATGAATATATCAATTTTATATCTTTTAACGCATTTTAGCATTTTTAAGCTAAATTGTGCATTTTGGTGGAAACTAGTCAAAATCATAGTTGGAGGTTGTCAGTGGCTAGATTTAGATGTCGACATGTGCCACTTTGGTTACCACTACATAATTTCTCTTACATTCTTGGATGTATTGTCAGCTAAAGCTAATGTCCATTCACTAAGTGTGCATTATCACTTGTGTTGTGGTTTTCTCATTGTACTTATTTGGTGTCTTCTCTTAGTCATGTTAGCTCCACTTGAGATATACTAGTGGATGAGGAGAGTTGATTATACACTAGTGGTTCTTCTTGAAAATAACAACTATGCTTCATGGTAGATGTACATTAAACACTTTCTCATAGAACATGACCTTATTCTATTTTTATATGGATAGATTCCTATTCCCATTGACCCTTGTTAACATAATGACTAATCCAATTCTTGTTACTATGTTTATAATCACTTATTGATGCATTTTTCATGGGATCTACACCACCATGTGGAGCACATAGAGTGTCCTTCCATTTTTTAGAGCACTCTTCATAGTATTTTTAGGGATTCTATAGAGATATATATCATCCCTCATCCTCCTTTTCCTATTGTATTTTCAAATAGTATTTTACTCTCTCCTCTTACTTGTATTTCTTGTGATGACACATTCTAGGTGGAAAATGTTCTTCCTTTAGTCAAGCCACCACTATAGGATGAGATTCTTCCAGACCTTAGACATCCCATTATAGATTATACATCTATTCTTATGAAAATAATTGTTCATCTAGAACCATCACAAACTTACACCTTGGAGGACTCTATTATTGCTAGTGAGAGTATACTTGTTGAGAGCTTCAATAATTATATATATATGTGGATATTCATCTTACGGATATGAGTGCTTCATCTATAGATAAGTATTCAATATCAATGGTTGTTAAGCCTTGTTTTCATCTTCACATGTATATTTTTCCAGTTAATGTTCCATACCTTTCTTATAATAAGTTCATCTCAATGGCATTACATATAATTTTTGTGCATAATCTTGTTATACCTATGCCACACATTAGATTTGGACCATATTCAGAGATCTTTAAAATTTTGCCTTCATCTCTCATTGTGTAATGGGTAAACTTTTAGCACACCATTCATTTTCTTCCTTTGTAAAAAGAAGAAACATTATTTGATGTGGATGGAACTTCTACAGCCTTCAGGTAGAGGATATAATCATCAACCTTGATCATTTTATAAGATTTAATGTAGGTAGATTCAACATCTTATACAAGGAATTCTTAGTTCTCTATTTTATATTTGCTTGGGTACTTCATTAAGGCTCATTTCTAGAACCCAATTCTATAGTCCCATTGAGTTTTGCCTAAATATGTTATTAGCTTTCTTAGGGTAGCTAGTTCATTGGGGAAGATTGTCCCACATTCATTATAAATGTTCTCTCTCTCTCTCTCTCTCTCTCTCTCTCTCTCTCTCTCTCTCTCTCTCTCTCTCTCTCTCTCTCTCTCTCTCTCTCTCTCTCTCACATATGTATGTACCACTCCCTTTATATTTATTAATTAGAGCTAATGAGGAATTTCATTTATGCACTTTGGTTTTGGTAATCTCTCTCTCACCTATTCCATAGTATTTGCATGCATTCAACCATTTTGAGAGGTCTTGGAGAAATCCAATAGTTTCACTAGTTTGGTCTTAGAGGTCATTTTAAATCTGTAATAAAAATAATAAGTGAATTAAAAAATTATCATCTCTTCAATCACTTACATGGATATTGATACATTTAGATAATTTTATAGAGGGAAAACATGGGATTAGAGTATTCTTGAAACATAATTCTTTATACATAATATTTTGATTTCTACTACCAATATTTAAAATAATTTATCAAACCAAAGAATCCCAAAATTATCTCCCTACCCCTAAAATTTATTCTAAGACATTATTATATATCAACAAGATGCATAGACTAGGGAAAGTGAAGAGAGTTATGGCATTGTTAATAATGAAATACATTTGAGGTTGATCCACAATCTACAAATCTTAAGAATTTAGCCTAAAATTTAATCCTTTAACACAACATTGTGTTAAAGTGAGAAAAAAATTAATTATTTATCCATTGATATCTAAGGGCAAGGTTTGCACTTACTCAAATCCCCCATGTGTTGGTGCTAGTCATGCAGATCAACCCATAGAAAGGTGAAAGTATATAAATCTAATGAATGTTTGTTTGTATCAATGGTCTATAATTTTAAAGTTAAATTTTCATTATATGTTTGAAAAATGAATATTTATTTACTTTTGATTATGAATATGCTTTTCGTGGATGCTGAGTTTGAATATTTGCATTTGGCATGAAAAAAAGGTTTATTTCATAAAAGAAAATAAAAGTGGTAAAAAGTAATGTAGTTTGTGTTAAAATTTGTGGTAAAATAAGTAGTATGTTGGTATAGATTAAGTAGTATATTTTAAAAATAAAGTAAAATAATCTATTATGTTTTCATGTTAAACTACATATAGTTTGGACACTATTTAGGTAAATATGGAATAATAGTACATATTAGTACAAAAAATATAGTCACATTAATGCAAATATAGTTAGGTAATAATATCATTTTATTCATCCTCTAAGTTATCTTTTGATTTCTCTTCTAGGTTGTAGTGTAATGGTTAAGTGAATAAACTTTTATTAGAGTTACTTGTGTTCAAACCTACAACAAGGGATACCTAAAAACCTATTCAATGATGTAGTTTAGTAGCATTATGACTTACTAGGATATTTATTATAAAGAGTAATACTAGATAAAAAATAGTGTTACTAAAGCCCAAGGACCAAATCTAGTTGAACACCAATAGTAAATTAATAGGTGTTCTAGATTTCCAAAAGAATTGACAAATAATTTAATTTTAGATTCTCATAGAAAAGTAATAGTAGGAAATCAAGTGAAGCACATAAGAAGAATGTAAAAAGGAAGATGGGAGGTCATAACATGGTGAAGTTTATAGATTGGTGATTTAACCTATTTGGGAATATTGGTGTATTATTCCTTGTTTAGTTAAAGGGTTTAGCTTGATAAATTAGTAAATAAATATGAAATAATTAACCTACTAATTTTTGAAATTTGATAGTAATTATTATATTTTTAAAAATAATAATAAGAGGTAAAATATAAGACTTAGCTAGAAACTGATTGAGATGGCTATTACAGGGTCTGGAATTTCATTGTGTAGGGTTGGGAAATTGTGGTGAACTAGAATATATCCTTTGTTTTGTGATTGGATAGGAGTAATAAAAGTGGATAAGAGTGGAAATGACACTATAGTCCACCTCTGATGATGTTTTCCTAGTGATATGATCTTTCTAGGTTTTATTCACCAGGTCTGTGGGACCCTACTTAGGAAATATCAAAGCTTGAAAGTCTACAAAGCTCACTGTAGATGTAATTTAGTATTTAAACCTTATAGTCTAATGTTCTTTGACCAATTTTGAGAAAGAGTGGGGGTTACTATGTGTAAGATGCACTGGATGTGGATACACACTGTGATTTAGGAATTTGACTCAAGAGAGGATGGTTAATATGGTGTTAGTTTCAAAATAAAAACAAAATGAAAGAAACACACTAACTAGCATAACATCTCTAGGCCTAGACACTAGGGAGAGATTAGTTAATAAACATGAATAAAACATAACTAAAATACAAAATAAACCTTCTTTTACCTTCCCTAGATGCTCCAAAATGCTTGTTGTAGTGGCTTGCTCAGCTTGTGCTCATGAAGTCCTTGGCAATGGAAGCTTGACTACCTCCATCTTTCCTTGGCACCATTGGCTTGTGGCTTGTCTTGGCTTGGAATAAATTTGGCATGGTAACACTAATTATCAATACTTTGAAGATATTTGAGCATAATAACTTTGCACCAAAATAGCTTAGAAATTATGTGGTAAGGCCTCCTATTTATATATTTTTGAGAATGTCTAAAATCAACCTGAACCATCCATCCCGAGATTGAGATGTGTGGTTGAGGATTAATTCAATTTTTGTATTTAAATTTATAATTATCCTCATCATGAGATTGGAATAATGGGTAATTAAGAGGCATGGAGGGCATAATGGAAGGCATTGATGAGGCATGGGAGGCATGAATCCTGATAGTTATGATATTTATGGCCTAGGGATGTCTTCCCAAGAAATGAGGTCACCTAATGATGCAGATATTCAATATTCATTTTCAAAAACAAGTATTCAACAAGTTTCCATGAAATTATTGATTAGGCTATAATTTGGTTTAATTAGCTCTTAATCATGTTTAAGCACTTTATGAACAAATTACTCAAATTGATCAAAATGCCTTATTATTGGTCCAAAATTTAATTGGATTAAAACTGAAAGGCAATGTCAGATGCGTTGGAAACATATTCTCATTTATGATATTACCAACAACAAATAATGATGGCACATGTCTTGTGAAATAAATTTGATAAGAAAGATCAATCCAGAGCACCTAGGTGCAAAATTGGCATTTTGACTTCAAATGATCTGGTCAAAGTTAGTTGGCCCATAAATTACATTACCCTATTTAGTGATACCCTAGCCAAAATTGGCACTTAAATATTTTAGTTTCACATCATTTAGTGTGTTTTAGGTCAAATTGTGCATTTTGAGTGGAAATTTGCCAAAATCTTGTTTGGAGGTTATTGGTGGCCATATTTAGGTGTTTACAATTTGCTCCTATTTGGGAAGATGTTACAAACTATAAGCAAAATAATTTCTTCTCAAAGAATGAGATATGGATTGTATGCTAAAAATAAGATGATGATTGAAGAACAAAGCTCCAAATGGTTTTTGAGAAGCCTATGATGATGCCCCCTCGAGGGAGTGGCCATCACATTTGTTGATGGACAATCTCTCAAAAAAAACAAGAAGTAAGGTGGAATTAACCCATGGTTGAGATTAATCAAAATAAGAAAATGCTTGCATGTATTGACGTAAAAAAGATATTGATTTGCCCAAAGGTGGTTATAATCAATAATAAAAGTCAAAATAATGATTTGCTCATAGGCGATTATAATCATTAAGCAGACCTAGATTGGCTAAAATTGATGGTGCCCTAATTAGGGATGATTAGCAAACACAACTCAAGAATATAACCTAGAATATAGATTAAAGATTAGTGGGTACAAAGTGATGAAAGAAATGGATAGAAGAAAAATATTGATCATTAGAAATGATTCAGTTATACCTGCCAATGAGGAGATGCTCATCCTTATTACCAATGATACAACTACAATGGTCAATGGGTTGATTTGATCAAGGGTGGGATTGGAGGATTTACTAAGGTACCAAGGAGAAACTTATGTGGCTCCATTGATTGTAGACCTTTTTGAAGCTAATTTTTGCTATAGCATGTGAAGGTAGGCATCATGATAGAACACCATGAAGACTTGGCCAAAAAAGGCATAAGGACTGACTCTCGATCCAATAAACACTAAAAAATAATACACCAATGATAAAAACTATGATGACAATGTTGATGTATGAATATGGATGCACTCAAGAATAATGTGCTTGAGGAATCACTCACAAATGCATATAGATTGAGTCAAGGCAAAATTATTGAAGGCAAGCAAACAAACAACTAAACAAATAAATAAACAACATAAAATAAATAAATAAATAGAAAGCCTAAAAACAAAATCAAAATAAAGCATTCTAATAATGGCAATGCCCTAGTAAGGCAGATCAAGGATAATTGACTAGATTTAGACATGACAAATATTTTTGTATTTTTCAAATATTTGAATGTTTTTGGCATTTTGAGGTATGTTAACTCGATTGAGAATGACAAGATACCTGTTCAAAAAATGGTGAGAGCATTTGGCTTAGGTTACTTTCAAAATGGTGAGAGCATATGGAAAGGGGGACTGAGGTGACCTCAACATGAATTGAGCATGACCCATAGTCTTGAAATGACCTTAAGTCATAGTAATTTCATCCACACAAAAGGTGAGGAAAAACCAACTAGGTTCCAACAAGTTCTCAAATCTAGAAAATGACCAATAAAATGAAAACAACAATGGCAAGATGATATAGTAATGCATGATAAACAAGTGTTTCCCCTAGTTTGCCCATAGGTGATTATAAATAGCATATAATGACATATGTCAATGATACTAATTTGCCCATAGGTGGTTATAATTAATAGCAATACTAGTGAACACTAATTTTCCCATAGGCAGTTATAATTAGGCTCACACAAACAAACTTGATAGGATGAAAGATATCTTGGTAGATCAACTATCACACTACTTTCATAGACTATCATTGAAACATGGATTGGATTGATTGTTGAAACTTGATTGGAATCCTCTTGTAAAAGGTGCAAGAAGAACCAAATGAACCAAGATCAAAATAGGATTAGGTAAGATGACAAAAAATAGGCTTTGGTCTAGATAGGAATGGAATGATAGGATGGTATGGTCTTGCTAAGAATAATGATGGTTTTTGATAGATTGGATAAAATGGAAAGAGGGTTTCCCCAAGTGGTGGGGTGAATGGCAAGATACATAACAATGGCAAAAGGATATGTAACAACGGCAATGGTATGACAATGTGAAACGGTATGGTACATGTTGTTGGCTTGGTTGTGGTAAAATGGCATATGATTCTATTTTTCCTATTGAGATGGAGATGCATGTCCTAATCAACAAATGATACAAATAAAATACTTGATCATGTTAATTGCTATGCCACACCTCATTTGAATAGTTGCTCCATCAAGAACTACCTATATATTTGGATGCCAAGAATTATTGTTGGTCATTGATTTTGATTCTTTCAAATGTCGAGATAAGGTATCTTTGTAGCCTCTACAAAGGAAAGTGTGACCATGGATGGTAAATAAAGATAAATAATGGATGGTAGGTTTGATTGTGAAATAGAATGGAAAATGATAATGGAGAGGGTAATGGTGGGAAAACAAATGAAGATCATGATTTTTAGTCACACGTATTGTTGTTGATGCTGAATTCAACATAACTTTGGTTGTGGTGGGGCCAAAAACTTATTCTCTCAATAAGACCACCAGATTTTGTTGTTGTTTGATCTTAAGAGTAACTACCATCTAATTAGGTTGTAGATAGGAAGCTATTTTTATTTGATCTTTGATTTTGTCTTCATCAAGTAGTGAATAAATTTTTTGCTCAGCTATTGGTGCCTCAAAGAGGTTTTCACCAATGAAGTTATCTTGATTGCCCCGTAGCTCCTTCGAGAAGGTTTCACTAAGTAATGTTCACTTTTGACTTTGATTGTCTTCTAGCACATTCAAAAAAGTTTCACTAGGAGAGTATTCTTCTGCTATATGAATGTGGTCTTGGCCTCCTTGCTCTTCTTCAACTACTATGTCACCATGGATTCAATTTAACAAAGTATGATTCTATTGATCCCAATCAACATTAGTGGGAGATGGAATTCAATGATATGGCCATTTTGGTTGATGGTAATGGCCTGTGGAATGGTAATGGAATGGGGAAAGGCTGCATAATCCTTATAGAAGATACTAGGATAACTTATGTCAAAGTTGAAGTACTCATCCTCAAAAACTGTAAAAGGATAAAAAATGTATTCAAATTAATTTCAAATCATGCATAACCAATGTTGTAACAATCATGAACATATTCTTCTAAATCTAATTCTAACTCAAGGGACTCTAAATTTGATGTTGAGACTAATGTTGATTTTGATTCTAATGCTAAATCTGATGTCATTTTAAGAATAGAACCTGACTCTAATTCTGATTCTTCATCTGATAGGTTCTTTGTTACAATGATTTATTGTTGAATATTTGGTTTTGGACAAGTAATGGTCTGTGATGGCAAATGGGCTCCACAAAAACCAATTTGTCAAAGTGAGACTCCTCTAGGATGGGAAAAAGGCCAAAATATAACTCCTAGGAGACTGGCTTGTCAATAGGAAGCTTTTGAAAAATAGGCACATGGTTGAGGTAATAATTTGCCCAAAGGTGGTTATAATCATTAAAAAGTAACTCAGTAAAGATTGGCTCATCAGAGTGAGACTCCTTGACAACTGGTATAAGATCAATAAGGGATTCATCATAGATTGACTTATCATAACTTTTTAGTTCAACAAAAACATCTTGGATTGATTGGTTCTCTTGGCCTTGGTTTCCAATGAGCTGGAAAATACTAGTTTTAAACACAACTTGGTCTTCAAATGATTAGATGGGTTGAGGTTTTGATGGGATGACTTATGATTGGATAATGATAGGGCCTTGGGGAGCAGATTACTCACATGAGCCAAAGGACAAAGTCCTAAGATGGTAACAATAGGGCGTTGTGGGGTTTGGTTTATCATACAAGCCACAGGACTAGGTCTTAGAATCATGAAGGGGCATTATGGAGCTTGATTTCTCACATAAACCAAAGGATGAGGTCCTGGTATATTAATCATTATTTGTATGGGAATGGTGTGACATTGTGATCTTGGAATAGAAATGGTATGATGTGGTAGATCCTGATTACTCACATAATCCAAACCATCTAAGTATTCCTCATAAACCATATCATCCTAGTTATGAGTTGGTTCATAAGATGGTTCTTAACTATGTTCCATGTACTGATTATTGAAAAGAGGGTATGGATCTGTATCCCAAACAACATTATCTATATTTAGGTCTTTAAATTCCTCATCACAAGCCTCTTCATGCCAATAAAGGTCTCGATTTGGATTTTTTAGAGTTTGACTATGTTCCTCATATGGAGTATTGTAGGGAGAATAACAAAACTCCTTAGAAAATCTTTCTCTATAGGGGTTCTTAGTGGGATTTTGTGTGGCAATTATATCTTAAGTTAAATTGTACTTGACTCCACCATAAGTTTATCTAGACATATACATGTAAATGATGAAAGATCCAAAATAAAAAGGATTAGAGTTCTACAAACTCTAAAAATAACTATGTCCAGAGGACAAAGGGTTCAAGCTTGGTCTAACTCAGTTGAAGGTGGATTTGTATCTCCAATATGGTCTAAAAGTGGAGTTGTATCTCTAAAATTATTTGTGATAAAACTTGGTATAAAATAGTCTAAAATAAAATTTCTAATGTCAAATGTCATACATGTAAAAGGTCAAGCATTTGAATAAAAATTGACATGTCAAAGGTCTAGGTCAAAGTGTTCCAAACAAGGTCTAAACTAAGAAAGGGAAAAGTTGAGTTACTAGGTATTTTGTCGAAACATGGAGTCAAAAACTAGGCTCAAACAAATAGGCATATGCAGGGACTTTTGGTCAAATGATGTCAAAATATAGACTTGAAACAAAGGCTAATGTCATTTGATTTAATCTAACAAGTTTAGAAACAACTTTAACATAGACCTAGCACATGGAATCAAACATAAACATGATCAATTGGCATAAGGAATAAGATAAAAGGCTCTTTGAGAAAGGCTATGTTTTCCCAAAAAAAGGCATAAACAATGATGAGGATAGGCACTAAATAAATAAACCATCAATAGTTTTCAAATTGGGTAACTGATTAACTAAAGTTATGTAATCCAAAAGAGAAAGCTTGATGTATTAACCCCAATAATTGAGGTTTAAATATAAATCAATCAATGTTTGGATCCAAACTTGACAAGGCTAACTGAAAACTCCACATTGAAAACTAGTATATGACCAAACAAGCTAGATAAGATTAGACAACATGAGAGCACAAGACAAAGGTCCAAATGGTATACATGACATGGTTTGAAACAAATGATTTTTGGCACAAGGTAAAACAAGTATTGAAACAAATTAATTATCCTAACAGCTTAATCATCCTCAAATTATGTGATCAATGTTATGTTTCAAAATGATCAAAGGCACAAAATGGTTTTAACATGTTTTAGGTAGCATAACACTACCCTCTGCAACTCAAATGACATACACACAAACAAGTTTAGCAAAAATTTCAAGGCATAAGTGTGGTGTAAAATGTTAACATAACACCTCTTTAGATAAAAGAGTGGCATATAGACAAATTGGTTTTGACATGGCTTATTAATAAACAAACAAGTTTTAGTCTCAAAACATATCAAGCAAAAATGACCAAAATATACTAAGTATAATCGTCTGAATCCTAGCAAGGGTATGCCAATATGGGTTTGACTAAACTAGAAATATTTTATCATCTCTAGGGGAATCAATTACATAATGACTTTCATGTCAAATGATATAAAATACAAGCATGGAAATTAGGTGACTATGTCATTGACTAGTTGTAAAAAGGTCTAGTCCTTTTTACAACCACTACATCTTGTTGTTTGCTCAATGTAGGGTGATGTCTAAATGCATATACATCCTGTGTGTAACTCCAATTATGAGCCAAATGAGTTCAATGTTGGGAGATGAAACCCTTGGTCAAAGCTTTCCTAAAGAACTCACAGGCAATGATGAAGTCCCCCTCACAAGCGAAGTTTGCATAAAAATAAAGAAAGCATGAAATAAAAATACTTTAGGGTCATTTTCAAGGTCACCCAAACTTTGATGAGTTTTTGGAGAGTGTTTTAGATGAATTTATTTCTAAGCCTTGGACTAGGCTACTTGCAATAGGAATGGTGCTTTTGATTCCAAGGGTTCCTTAAAGAGGACAAATAGAAGATCATACACGTAACATCCCTCTTTTTTCCAAACAAAAATTTAATCTAAATAACTAAGTAAATACAAAAAAACTTTGAAAAGGTGAGTTCATTTTTAATCCCAAATAGAAAGTGAGGGGGTGTTCATTTGACCCTTTAATCTTAGTTGTAAACTTTAAAAACATTCATCATAAACATCTTTTTTTTTTGTTAAACACCAAAACAAGGTTCCTAATTAATTTTTTAGCATGAAAAAGGTGGTCTAAAACATGGTTTTATAAAATTTCAAGCTTGGTCCTACAACAAAAATTTTAGCATGTCCTTTAGCCTTGAAGCTCTTTTTGGTTTGAAATAATGAACTTAAAAAAAAAGAGCTCTTGGGTCTTTGTTTTAAGAAAAACATAATGACCAATGTCAGTTATATATAACCAATGATAGTTACATTTTCTAACCGATGTTGATTATCTAATTGACATTGGTTATACCAATGTGACCAATGGTAGGTATCCAACTGGTGTTGGTTATACTAATCGACATCAGTTAAGCTATCCAACTAATGTTGATTTTACTAGTTGACATTGGTTACTATGTGACTTCATGACAAATAAAAATGGAAAAATAAAGTTAGAAAATCAATTTAAAAGATTTTCAAGGGTTCAAATAAATATTTGAAATTTTCAAAATGATCTTATTTAGGTGTGAGATGCATCTAGTCCCACCAGGCATGCCATTATGTGATCTATGAATTTGACTCAAGAGAGGATGGTTAGTATGGTGTTAGTTTCAAAATGAAAATAAAATGAAATAAATAAACTAACTAGCATAACATCTCTAGGCTTAGACACTAGGGAGAGATTAGTTAATAAATATGAATAAAACACACAACTAAAATTCAAAAGAAACTTTCTTTTACCTTCTTTGGATGCTCCAAAATGCTTGTTGTAGTGGCTTGCTCGGCTTGTGCTCACGAAATCCTTGTTAATGGAAGCTTGAATACCTCCATCTCTCCTTGGCACCTTTGGATTATGGCTTGGCTTGGATTGTAATCAATTTTTAATGGTAAAACTAATTATCAAGACTTTGAATATATTTGAGCATAATAACTTTGCACCAAAATAGCTTAGAAATGATGTGGTAAGGCCTCCTATTTATAGATTTTTTAGAATGTCTAGAATCAACTTAAATCGTCCATCTTGAGATTGAGATGTGTCATTTAAGATTAATTTAATTTTTTGAATTAAGTTTATAATTATCCTAACCATGACATTGGAAGAAGGGGAAATTAAGAGGCATGGATGGCATCATGGAAGGCATTGATGAGGCATGGAAGGCATGAATCCTGATATTTGTAACATTTATGGCCCAGGGGTGTCTTTCCAAAAAATGAGGTCACCTGATGATGCATATATTCAATATTCATTTCCAAAAACAAGTATTTAAAAAGTTTCCATGGAATTATTTATTAGGCTCTAATTTGGTTTAATTAGCTCTAAAACATGTTTAAGCACTTTATGCACAAATTACTCAAATTGATCAGAATGCCTTGTTATTGGTCCAAAATTCAACTAGATTGGAATTGGAAGGTGATGTTAGATTCATTGGAACCATATTACCATTTAAAATGTTACCAAAAATAAATAATTAAGGCACATGTCTTGTGCAAGAGATTTGATAGGAAAGATCAATCCAAAGCACCTAGGTGTAAAATTGGCATTTTGACTCAAAATGATCTGATCAAAGTTAGATGGAACATAAATTGCATTACCCCATTTAGTGATACCCAAGCCAAAATTGGAACTTGAATATGTTATTTTTACATCATTTATCATGTTTTAGTGTTTTTAGGCCAAATTGTGCATTTTGGGTGGAAATTGGCCAAAAGCTTGATTAAAGGTTATCGATGGCCAAATTTAGGTGTCTACAGTTTGTCCCTTGTATGCGAATGATACCTACATAACAATGCTCTAAATAGGGATAAAGAAATATGTATTTATTTCATTTTATGTGCTTGGTGTGATTGTGTATTGAAGATGTAACTAAATACCAAACTAGGTGTACTTGATGTGACTAGGGACTGATGTAAGGATTTGGATGTGTTGAGGACTATATTAGATGGTTGTATGTAGAGAATAGGGAAGATTGCCTAAGTGGTTTCACTTTTATTCTTTATTTTACTTTATGATAATTACCAACCCCTTTCCAAATGATCTTTGAATGGGATTTTATAGGGATCTATTGGTCATGGGTTAAATGAATTCATGTTAGGCTGACATGGTTGAGGATAAGGATCAAGAAGAAATTGACCATTGAGGCCAAAAATTCACTTGGACAATAACATTGAAAGTGGATAATAGTGGCACTAGCACTCCTATCCTAGTTAGACACTATTGTCTTGAGAGTTTGAGACATGGGGGGATAGATTGGTCATGGAGAGAGTAGTTTGGCTGAGCCTGGATCAGGTCTAGAAGGCTAAAAATGACTGGGAATTAGTGAAAATATGCCTATGAGGGTCATGAAAGCAAGTAAGAGAGACCTATGGGTTAGATGTCATTAACCACACTCAAGTTACCAATTTTCACATTTTATATGACTACATTTATCCCCCTCTTTATTCTAGTGATGTAACAAAGCAAAATACTAGGATAAAGGAAAGTAGAAAGCGTATCTAAACTTACCTATACAGGTGAAGCCCATGAAGCTATGTGATGCTAGGTGTGCATAGAGAGAGCACATTGTGAATTGTCACTCTTTAAGAGAAAACAAAGAGTAAATTAGTTCTTACTAGATATGCTATATCTAAAATAAAAATGTACAAAGTAAGGTAAGTGAGAGGAAGAGAAAAGAATGAATACACCTCATCAAGTACATGGAACAATACAAAACTTGTGTTATTTGTAGTGATGTTAGATGTGTGCTAGGTATGTACTGTACCAAGATTAATATAATGAATGTATTTAAGTTCTCAATTCCTCAAGAGTGGCTCAAGAATGTAAAGGTTAGCCCTTTGGCTCTATCATTGCCAACTAACTGAAGCTAGTTGATCATGTGTGTGTCAATCAATGTTTGGACTAAGTGTCTAATCCCTCTAAATAGGTGGTTTAAAAATACAAAGGTTATCCCTTTGGCTCCATCATTTCCCTATGAAGTGAAGCTATGAATTGATACCAATATGAAATGGTGTCATATGAGATGGTTTTTGAAGCCCACGAATGCTATGTGATCTGATAATGTTTGGCATGGATAGATGAATATATGTTGGAAACTAGGACACTCTTGGTCACTCTAAAAGTTGGAGATTAGGCTTGTATGAAAGCCACTCCAAAATTGAGAATCTAGCTTAAATGGAAGCCACTTGAGAACTTAGGAACTCAAAAATGCAGAGGGTAGGCTTGTATGAAAGCCACTCTAAAATGATGGCAAACACCTATATATGGAATAAGGCACATAACTACTAATAATGCCTCAAAAATGTTGAACTCAAAAAGAAAAGAAATAAATGTGCGGAACACATTACCCCCAATCACTGGTGTTTGGAAACATGGATTCTAATCTATAAGTTATATTAACTGCTGCATCCGAAACTAGAAGTGAGAACTATCATGTTGTGTATGATGCCCCTTATATCTAGATTCTCTGAGCAAAAGTGTACTAAAAACTATTTATTTTAAACTGGTTTGGTTGTGCAAAACTGTAGCTAAACATACTTTTTTGCCTATTTCTAGAAAGTCTAGTTTTTCTACTATTTGAACAGGAGTGCTAAAAATGGATAGTAATACCACTAGTTTTGTAATCCAATTTAGGTGCTATTATCTTGGGCTAATTCCAATAATTGTTATGGGTTCTTGACCATCTATCTAGTTTGTTATGACTAGTTTGAAGTTAAAATACTATTTTGGGTGTTTTAAAACTAATTTTTTGACCATTAAGAGCTTTGAACTCTATGATAAAGACCCCTATTTTTTACCCCCTATTTTGAGGGTAGGAATGAATATGCTACAATGACTACCTTCAAAAGAAGAAAGACATGTAAGTATGTTATGTTATATAGATACATGATATAGCAATGATAACTGAAGATATCTCAAGATATAACATGGTTTTTATTTGAGTGATTATTAGATCAATAGGGATATGCCTAGATAGATATAACAATGTAATAGCATGTACAAATGTATTGAACTAGAACTAGAATTGTTAGATGTTAGTTATTATTTTGTAGTTTTCAAGGAGCTAGAGTATGATTTCCATCATGGCATCCAAGATAGAAAGGTCACTGCATGACATGGATCATGGTATTTCAAACACTGAGAAGAAAACAAGCACACAAAGCAAGAAGTAAGAAACATACAAGAGTGGCCAAGGTGCCAATCAAATAAGGGACATGGGCACATGTCACTCAAACTAGAAGGAAACATTCAAGTCATGTTCAAATGCAACATACACATACAATTAGAACAAGCAAGGTTGGCACAAGGGCCACATGCACATATAAAAGTACATACAAAGGACATTGGCAAATGTTTTGAGGCACACACATAAATAGAAGTAAAGGACATTGGAAAAATGTCCTAAGGCACATACAAGAGACAAAACTAGAACTAAGAAATGCAATCACATCACGCTACACTAAGCAAGAAAAAAAAGCATGTAAATACTAAAAATACAATCACATCTAACTAATCAAATAAAGAATGTGAAAGTATGTAAAACATGGAGTACAAGACTAGGTATATGCTAAGAAATACACAAGTGTTATATGCTAGTGGTTGTTGATAAATTAATCTATGTAAGCTAGTAATTAATGTACATCATCATGATAACTAGAGTGTGTGGTGTAGGAATTACATAACCTAGATGTTGTCGTCTATCGGAGTTGTTGCTAGAATCTGGATAATGTGAGTGCAATAGAGATGTGATCACACAAGTTGAAGTAAGTGCACACCACATAGATGCTAAAGCAATTTGAAAATAACACAAGAAGATAAATTACACAAGACAAAATAGAAAAAACCAAAATCTGTTCACATGAGATGGCCAAAGTGAGAACTACAAATAGGAGAGTACGTAAGTAACTCCTCCACAAAAAGTGGACAAGGCACCCTAAGAATAGACTGTAACTCCTCCATGAAAGGTGGTGACAAGGTGCTAAGAATAGAGAAGTAACTCCCATCAAGGGACATTCTTATGACACCTATGACACATCTATGACACACACCTTCACATAAGCTAGCCTATCCCACAAATGTAAGAAAACTCCATGTATGCACAAGAAATACAATTTCCCTAATTAATAAATAGGGAAAAATAAAAACATATACTAATACCCCCCCATAAGCACAGCTTAGGTGGGCAGTGTGGAAATAGAAAATGGGTCCCGACAACTAGGCCTAATGAGGTACCCATGTACAAATGCAATCTCCCATAAGATAGAGAAAAGGAGAAAACTTGTAGGAAAAAACTCCCCCCCCCCAAAAGAGAGACATAAAAGAAAGAAGAGGCTAGTGGGCCCCCCTGAAGATGATGCTACTACAGATGTATACTGCACCCCAAGAAGACCTCGTAGATGAATGAACTTACTCTTAGTGAAAGGTTTGGTGAAGATGTCTACAACTTGCTCTGAAGACTGGCAACATATCAAGTCAATGACCTAACTATGAATAAGCTCCTGAATGAAATGCATGTGAATCTCTATGTGCTTGGTCTGTTGGTGCTGAACTGGATTCCTACAAATTTGAATGGTACTTTGGTTGTCACAATAAATGATGGTGGGCTACTTGATAGGAATTCCAAACTTAGAAAGAATCCCCTAAAGCCAAATAGCCTCAGTAGCTACATTAACAACTCCCCTGTACTCTACCTCTATGGATGATATTGCAATAGCATTCTGCTTCTTGCTAGACCAACTGATAAGACCAAAACCTAGAGAGAAACTATAACCAAAAGTGGACTTGCATGTCTGTGAATCACCAGCCCAATTTGAATCTGTACATCCAACCAAGTCAATCTCTATGTCAAATCTGTAATGAATCTCATATCTATGTGAACCCTATATGTAGTGCAAGATCCTCTTAGCTACTTTCCAATGCAGCTCATGAGGTTCTTACATGAATCTAGAAACAAGTCCCATTGTATATGATATGTCAGGCCTGGTGTGAGTCAAGTAGATGAGACTACCAACAAGTTGTCAATTCCAAGTGGCATCAACCAATGGTGAAGAACAATCAGCCTCAAGCTTGACTCCTGATAGAAAGGGAGTCAGAGATGGCTTGCAATTAGCCATGTGAAACTGAGCCAATAAGTCAAGAGCATACTTAGGCTATGCAAGAGAAATCCCTAAATTTGACTATGAGATATCGATGCCAAGGAGTAGTGCAATAAACCCAAGTCTGTCATGTCAAATCTATCTTGAAGAGATGCCTTCACCACTGCAATAGTCGATGAATAACTCTCGGTGATCACAAGGTCATCAACATATAGAACCAAAATCAAGAGCGAATCATCCTACCATAAGAAGTAGACATTGGGATCAAAATGACACCTAGTGAAACCCGCTATGAGAAGGAAGGAATCCATCTTGGCATACCAAGCCTGAGGGGCCTATTTGAGGCTATAGATAGATTTCCTAAGTCTGCATACTAAGGAAGAATTTTGAACAAATCTTGGCAGCTACTCCATATAGATCTCCTCCTCTAGGTCTCCATAAAAAAAGCACTCTTCACATCCATTTGATGCACATTCCAACCATGTGCTACGGCAATAGCCAAGGTGAGTCAGATAGAAGTCATCTTTGCAATGGGTACAAAGGTCTCTGAGTAGTCAATGCCTACCACTTGTGAGAAACCCTTGGCAACCAATCATGTCTTTTACTTATCAACTGACCCTTCTGCTACAAACTTGGTCTGATATATCTAGCTACATCAAACCATGTTTCTTCCCTTAGGAAGTGAAGTCAAGTCCCAAGTGTGATTTTTGATTAAGGAAGAATATTCTTCTTCCATAGCACTATCCCACTCAAGTACCCTTGATGCCTCTCAAAAAGTCTATGGATCTAAAACTATAGCAAAGAAGGCATGTGGATCTCTCTAAAAATCCCCCTAGTACATCTATCATCTGTGGGATCTCTTACCCAAGTGTCATCACTCGCAAGTGTCTATCTGGCCCAAAGTGCCTCAAAAGTGGGTGAATCAGGTGTTATCTCCTCATCCTCTGACTGACTAGAGGTGGATGACTCTGCATCACTATCCTCACTATTTAAACTCGAAGAAGAAGATGTCTCTAGCTCAAGAACCTATTGTGGCTAGTTTGAATTTGATGAGGAATCATCATGAAGAAGTAGATCTAATGAAGGAGAAGAAGTGTCAAGTGTTGAGTCTCTAGGACTCTCTTGAAAATGGACACTTCTCTCGATGAATAACTCATGAGTGAATGGATCTAGAATATGATATCCCTTAATACCATCCAGATATCTTACAAAGATGTAAGGCTTGGACTGATGTTTCATAGCTTTGTGTTTCTTCTTCAGAATGTAGGCCATGGCTGGGGATCCAAAAACTCTAAGGTGCTCAACATCAAGTTTCCTTTTATGCCAAGCTTCAAAGGGTGTTATCCCTTTCAAAGCTTTGTGAAGAACCCTATTTTGAATGTAGCAAGCACAATTAATGGCTTCAGCCTAGTTCTATGGTGACAAGTATTTGGAGTGAATCATACAGCTACCCATCTCTTTTAATAACCTATTCTTAGGTTCTGCAACCCCATTTTGTGAAGGACTACAAGTGATTATGCACTACAAATCAACCCCCTTTGTGGTGCAAAACTACTCAAACCTGATGCTGACATACTCCCCTCCATTATCAGTTTGAAGAACCTTGATGGATTTCTCACTCTGTTTCTCAACAAGAGCCTTGAAGTCTAGAAAATTTTCAAACACTTCAGACTTTTGGTTGAGAAAATATATCCAAGTGTACCTAGAGAAATCATCAATGAAAGTGAGGATGTACTTGGCCCTTGTGAAAGATGGTTTGGGAAAGGGTCCCGATACATCACTGTGGACTAAATCCAAAGGTTGTGAAGCCCTCCAAGCTTTACCTTTGTCAAATTTTGCTTCGAGATGCTTCCTAAGGGAGTACCCCTAGAAAAGTCCTTTTGAGAATTGGACATGTGGCAAGTCAATGACCATGTCATGTTTTCAAAGTTGCTCAAGGTAGTGGTAGTTAAGGTGGCCAACCTGCTCATGCCATAATTTGGTAACTCCATCTGAATGAGTTAGCAATGTTGTTGGAGAAGAATCTAATGCAAAATGTGAGAAGGTGTATAACCTAGCTTTGTGATCTAACCTACCCACTCCACTGTAGTATCACTATGTAACTCCCTGATAACCACTGAATCTGGTGAAAACTCAACTCTCATACCCTGACCAATGTGAGTGATTTGGTACACTAATAGGAGATTGGTTGAAAGAGAAGGAACACTTAGAACATTATTGAATGTTCCTCCTTCCATTTCAACTGACCCTCTCCCTACAAAAAAAATTGAAGTGTCATCACCCAAACTAATTGAAGTCATGCTATAAGGCTGTAAAGATGAAAACTCAACTAGTGAAGAGCTCATGTGGTGAGAAGCACCTGAGTCGATGACCCATGAAGATGTAGAAGCTATTGTATCTACAAGGGCCTTGCCTTTTTCTTTCTCCTTACCCTTGCCTTTTGCCTTGGTAGAATCTTGGGTAGATGAATTCTGCTTGATGGACTCAGGAACACCTATGTTGTTCTTCTCTAGAAGATGAGTTAGGTGATCTATTTGTTTCTTCATGCATTTGTGTTCATCATGCCCTGTCTTCTTACAATAGGCACACTTAACCTTCTCCTTCTTAGGTTTAGCATTGGAAGATAAAGACTCAGTGTTGTTTTTGACAGAATTGGTGTTTTCTTTCTTCTTCTCCTGGTCCTTGTTCTTTTTCTTCTTCTCCTTTGTTGAAGTCTTATCCTTACCATTTCTAGATATCAAATCTTGAGGTTGATTAGACTTCATTGTGCCCATTTGAATTAGCTTATCTTTCTCCCTAGTCAAGTTGGCAATGAATGAATCCAAAGAAGTCATTTTCCATGTAGTGCCAAGGGCACTTTTTGTGGCATGGAAAGTGGAGACAAAGACTGAATAGCTTGGACCTAACTTTGCGAGGATAGAAAGTATGAGTTGATCATCTTTCTTCTCTATCCCGCATTCTTTCAATTGCAATTTAAGGGCCTTAAACTTAGTGAAGAAGTCCTTTAGGGTGTCAAAGTTGCTAGGACTTAGACTTATGAGTTCATTTTCAAGCTTATGACCTCTCATCTCATCAAGCTTCCCAAATAAATTTTCTAAGGTGTCCCATATGTCATTAGGATTTTGAGAGGATTCTAGATGGAAGATAATTTTTGGAGACATAGACAAGCTCAATAATCCATAGGCTTCATCACTACGGTTGTACCACTTGACCTTTTCAACATAAGTGTTGGGTTCTACTTCAGTACTCATGGTGATCCTATATAACCCTTTGCTTCTAAGAATGATTGACATTTTAACCTTCCATTCATTATAGTTGAAGGGTGTTAGGGGTTTAAGTTGAAAAGAATCCATTTTTAGCTAAATTTAGGTGAAGTTGTGTTGATTGCAAGTTGTGAAATTATGCAGAAAGGAGAATGAAAGCAAAGATCTGCAAGTTGTAAAAAGTAATCACACCCCCCTAGAAATATTGAGCCCCACTCAAATATGTAAGTGCACACTTCAAAAATGTCAGACTTAGTCGAGAATGTGTCTTAGAGCAATCAGTGCAAGACTAAAGCAAACAAGACGTCCGACTCAGCTGAAAATGCGTCCTGGGAGACCCAAATTTTTGGCACTTTATAAACTAGTGCATTTTTAACAAATAACAAGCCTACACTGTGGATAATTTAATTCCAAATACTTTTTAAAAAAATGGCACCCAAATTTGAGCTACCATTTGCAAGATATTAAAGGTTCAATTTTCCCATAAACTAGTGTTTTTGCAAAAAAAATACTAAAACATTAAAAAATGCTTGTTATGAGAGAGAAAGTGGCCTTCCAACCACTCATTGGATTCATAATGGAATAAGGAATCAAAATGAGGTTTGTGTGAGGGGGAATTAGCCTCCCACCAACCTGGGCCTCACCCTTCATCTTTGATAGACGAAGATACAAGTTTAAAATGAAAACCCCCAAATTACAAAACTGTCTATAAAACTGAATATTCAGTCAAATTGACTGATTTTTATTTTAACAAGTCAATTTTAACTATAAATATTAAATCAAAGATAGAATTAAACTACAAGCCAAGTATCTAAGGGTCCACATGGGACGCCAAGCATAAAAAAGTGCCATTTTCCAAACAAGACTGCTGGCAAAAAAGACAAAACAAATGCAGACCTATTGGAAACCATACGGCCTACTTGGCACCTTGTTGGGCAAAGAAAATAAGCTGAAATCTACTGACTTCAACACACAGTAGGTCTGGGCAGAGTAAGACAAGGAAAATGTGCCATATTTAGACAAAAAATAAACCTGTTTTGGATGGCGTACAGTAGATGGCATGGCAGAAGTGAAGGATGCTGAAGTTGGCACAGACTACAAGTGCTTAAACTTGTAGACTTGGACACCATATGGCCTTCTATTGCTGGAACTAAATTTGACTACTGACCAGAATGCAGAAGCTTGGTGTGGACTGTAGCAGAAAGTATGCTCTACCAGATGAGTGCTGCTCCTCCCTCTGCTGATCCACACAACAATGGCACCCAAGAACAGAACCAACACCTGAAGTGAAGACAGCCAAGACACCCAAAGGCCAAGGATCCCAAGAAAACTAACCAAAAATGATATATTTTTTATTTATTTTAGATCAGATCTAGAAAATAAAAAAAATAAAGAGAACTCCACTCCTCTTGATTTCAAAATGAACTAAAAGCATAACTAGACACACGATTACCATTCTTGCTCTGATACCATATCAGATTTGTTGCCATAATCCAGATAATGTGAGTGCAATGAAGACGTGATCACACAAGTTGAAGCAAGTGCACACCACATAAATGCTAAAGTAATTTGAAAATAACACAAGAAGATAAATTGCACAAGACAAAATAGAGAAAACCAAAATCTGATTCACATGAGATGACCAAAGTAAGGACTACAAATAGGAGAGTACGTAAGTAACTCCTCCACAAAAGGTGGACAAGGCACCCCAATAATAGACTGTAACTCCTCCATGAAAGGTGGTGACAAGGTGCTAAGAATAGAGAAGTAACTCCCATCAAGGGAGTTACTTATGACATTCTTATGGTACCTATGACACATCTATGACACACACCTCCACATAAGCTAGCCTATCCCATAAATGTAAGAAAACTCCATGTATGCATAATAAATACAATTTCCCTAATAAATAAGTAGGGAAAAATAAAAACCTACACTAATATAGTCATGTAGAAGATTCCCCTAGTGGAAAGATATATCGATGTGTGTCTTGAATGTAGAAGTAGGATGCCCCCTCAATGGGTAGAGTGAATCAATCAAGGATCTAGATGTCACTACACACACTCAAAGGAGATCAAGTGAAGCATAGTAATGTAGATAAATTGACAAACAATAACATAGAACAACAAATGTAAGTCTAGCATAGTAGTAGCAATGTAAATCATGGATGATGCATATAATCAAAATGTCTTTGAATTATTTGAATGTTTTTGTATTTTTAAATTTTTAATTTTTTTTGTATTTTTAAATAATATATGTAAAATCAAGACTAGGGATAAAGGATACCAATCGATGAGTCTCAGATGAGACTCCCTATCATGGTCTCCTATATCGAACAAAGGGATTGTGCATGATCGTGAGGCACGATGGAATGGTTGAGATTGTGAAGTTGAAATCTATGTATGCTATAAATGCTCTAAAATCTCTAAAGTGGAAATTAATTGTTGGGTCCCCCTATAACTTTAAGAAGTGGATGCAATGGAGGGGCTCTTAGGGACCCATCTTGAAGTAGGAGAAGGAATTCTATGAAACTATGCATTACATTTAGAGGCTTGAGACCTCAATATTAGTGCCATGGGTATGAATAGTATAGTTGTAAGATGTCAAGAATCCTAAAGCTATGGAGGTATATGAACTCTCTATGTTGGTGATGGATGTCTCAATAGTGTCTAAATTTGAATTGGAGGAAGAAATGTCGCTAGTGGGGAAATTAAAATTGTTGGCTGAACTAAAATTGGTGACTTCAAAGTAGTAGTTGGACCTGAAGTGGAGAGTGGTAATTCATATAAAACTCCACTAACTATAATAACTTGATTAGTGTGAATGAATTTTATGCATATATGAATTTTATAAGGTACTACTCAAAGTTTTTGAATCCATGGTCAACCAAGTAACATATCAAAAACCCCTGCATTGGGAATAATAGTGAATGGTGTGGCCATGTGTGTTGGATCAACCTATAAAGGAAGTACAATCTCACCCAATGAACTCTGTATGTGCCCTCTAAATCTAATAATAAATATGTCTATCAAGGTAATAACCTACCCTAAATATCCCAAATGTTGTAATAATGTCATAGTGTACATGTTCACAATGGATGCATTGTCGATAAGAACACTATGAATATGATTATTATGAATGTAAGCTCTAATGAAGAGTGCATGATAATCCGAATCATCCTTGATGATATCCTATTCTGAAAAGGAGATAGAAGGTATAGCTAGAACTCTAGAAATGTACACACCAATCATATCCCTCAAAGGATGTGACTCAATTGAAGGTTTCTTGTATGTGACTAGTGGAGGATGTGCATGATATGCATGGTGAACACCTAATGTGTCCCTTATCTCTTATTTATAATGTTGTGAAAAGGGGTTTGAGAATATTTTCAAAGCTTTATCCTATGTTTTCTTTACCTGAGGAGGCTCAACTAAAGTTCCAAGATCAATATGATTGCCATCTATTAAATCATATATCTTGTGTCTCAAATTGATGCATCTATTTTTTGTATGGCTTGGTTCCCTATGAAACTTATAAAATGCATGCCAATCATATCCCATTAGAAGAGGATTTATTGGGTCAACTTCACAAATATGAGGGAGAGATATGATGTTACATTCTAATAGCTACTATAAAACTCTAGCTAGAGAAATTGGTAGATTGGTAAATATACATTGAGGAGGTGTTGATAAAGCCACACATTGAGGGGGCTCTAAAGCCACATTAACTACTAGTTGATTCTAATTCTTGTTATCATTGACCTCGACTTTGTATGGGACTTTTTTGTTACTCTTGTTTTTTGTGTTTTGGGTGCTTGTATACTTGATTTTGCCCATTAAAATTAATTTGAGTTCTCTTTCCTTTAGTGTGTGACACAATTTAATGAAGGAAGAGAATATTTTAAACATGATTGATTCGTGCAATGCTGGTAAAAGACTCTATTTGAAGATGTCTTGTAACTCTTGATCGACCATGGGGCTAGTCATCTTTGCCAAGATAATCTTGTATCAAAGAACATAATCTATGAGAGGCTCATTTGAATTTTATTTATTTTATACAATTTGAGCATATGAAAAACCTTATCACTAATGTTGATACTAAAATGAGCTAGGAACATGTCGACTAAAGGATTGAATGTGTTGATCGATTGATTTGATAGACTATAAAACCATTGTAAATCATAATCCTTTAGGCTCCATGGAAATAACTTGGTTAGTAACCAGTCATTTGGCACATAATCCAAGCATGTTACAATAAAATTTCTTAAATGTGTCTCTAAATCACCCTTGCCATCATAAAGAGTGAGCTTGGGTTGAACAAAATGTAGTGACAAGGGAGTAGAAGCAATATCTCATGCTAATGGTGTATGTAGTAGAGTAAAAAAATCCAAACCCTGTGTAGGTTTGGAGGCACCTTTCTCAGGATGTAACACCTTGGATTGAAGATATTTTATCTCTTTCACAAGGGCTACCACATCAGGAGAGAAAGATGTACTAGTTGTAGCTAGTGATGGCATAGAATAAGGTTGGGCTACTATAGGGGGTTGTTGAGACATAGTTACCCCTGTAGTGTCATGTGCAATTGGATGCTCTGTGGTTTGAGAATATTGACCATTGTTTTCTCTTTGTTATTATTTTTATAATATTTTAAGCATGTCATATTGCATGTTTAGGTGTTTGGTTAAGAGTTCTTGAAGTTTTCTTTTATTCATTTCATCAAAACCTATCTATTGGGCTATTGGTAAATTAGGAAAACAAATTGAAAATTGATTGACTTTTTTGTAATAATGTGAAATAAATAAAGTGCTATGGGAATAGAATACTAAATATAAGAAATGTACAATCCTATAAATAACAAATTGAAAATTGCATAAAACGGATATGAAGCTCATAAGCATGTAAGGTGATACCTCAAGAAGCAATCAGACCTAGTATAGGTAGCTAGGGTTTGAGAATAATGATTATTTTGAAAATATTATAATTTTTTTGAAATTTGAAGTGAATTTTTGAGTTAAATATGCAAGTAAAAAAATAGAAATTTATGGAAAAAATTGTGATTTAAAGAGACCTAGTATATGCAACTAGGGTTTTTGATTTTTTTTTTTTTTGAGATTTACTATTGAATTTTGAAATTTGAATTGATTTTTTGATTTAAATATGCTAGTAAAAATTATGAATGATTAGAAAATTATTGGGAAAAAACTGGGACCTAGTATGGGCAACTAGGGTTTGAAAGAAAATAATTTTAAAATTTACTATGAAATTATAAAATTTAATGTTATTTTTTAATTTAAATATGGTAGTGAAAAATTAGAAAATGATTGAAAATTAATGGGAAAATACTGGGACCTAGTATGGGTAACTAGTGTTTTAAAGAAAATTATATTAAAATTTACTATGAAATTTTAAAATTTAATGCTAATTTTTTATTTAAATATTCAGGAAAAAAATCAAAAAATTGCTTGGGAAAAATTAGAAGAAATTTACCCTAAGGTTCCTAGGGTTTTTGTGTCCAATTTGAAGTAAGTTAGGTTCACCAAATGATTTAACCTATTTGGGAATATTGGTGTATTATTACCTATTTAGTTAAAAGGTCTAGATTGATAAATCATTAAATAAATATGCAATAATTAACCTAATGATTTGTAAAATTTGATAGTAATTATGATCTTTCTAAAAATAGTAACAAGAGGTAAAAAATAAGACACAGATAGAAATTGACTGAGATATTTGTTGCGGGGTCTAGAATTCACTGTGTAGGGTTAGGATATTGTCACAAACTAGAATTTGTCTTTCATTTTATGATTGGATAGTAGCACCAAAAGTAGATAGGAGTGGAATCGACACTATAGTCTACCTCTGTCACTATTGTCCTAGTGATCTAAGCTTTATGGGTTTTGTTCACCAGGTTGTGGGACCCTACCTATGAAATATCAAAGCCTAAAAGTCTATAGAGCTTGCTATATATGTGATTTAGTATTTAAACCCTATAATCCAATGTGATTTGACCAATTTTGAGAAAGAGGGGGGGAGGGGCAGTGTGTGTAAGATACATTAGACGTGGATCCATACCCCTTGTGTGGGCATGCTACCTACATACCAATACTTTGAAGAGGGATCAAGCCATACATAGTTCTCTCATTTGATGTGCTTGGTATGATTGTGTATTGCAGATGCAACTAAATGTAAAACTAGGTGTACTTGATGTGACTAGGGACTAGTGTAAGGAATTGAATGTGCTTAGGACTATATTGGATTGTTGTATGCAAAGAATAAGGAAGATTTCCTATGTGGTTTCACTTATATTCTTTCTTTTGATTTATGATAATTGCTAAACCCTTTTCAAATGATCTTTGAATGGGATTTTATAGGGATATATTAGTCATGGGTTAAATGAATTTGTGTTAGGCCAACATTGTTGAGGATAAGGATTGGGAATAAATTGACCGTTGGGACCAAAAATACACTTAGACAATAGTGATGAACATGGACAATAGTGGCACCAGTGCTCCTATCCTAGTTGGGTGCTGTTGTCTTGAGAGTTAAAGACCTAGGGGGATAGATTGGTCATGGAAAGAGCAGTCTAGCTGAGCTTAGATTAGGTCTGAAAGGCGAAAGATGACTGGGATTAAGTGAAAATATGCCTATGAGGGTCATGAAATAAAGAAAGAGGTACCTATGGATTGGATGTCATTATCCACACTCAAGTTACCAATTTTCACATTTTATATGACTACAACTAGCTTCTGATATTCTTGTAATCTATAATGCAATGTCCCTAGGCAATGTTATTTGTCAATAATTTCCTAAGGTTGCATCTGACCAAAAATGTGGTACATAGATATGATAATAGACATCCTTGTGCTATGATAATTTTAGGTAATCCTCTCCTGTTCATAAATACTATCCAATTTTAACACTAAATTATGAATTAAGCCTCTTCATAATGGCTCAACAACTACACTATGAATGTGTTTGTAAAATAAAATCCTAGTTATCCCATCAAACATATTGTTTTTTATTAATAATGTACAATTATATATTAAGAAATTTCATATAAATATGTGCCCCATCAAAGGTGTGGGTGATAAGGAATCACACCCCAAGATTCCACATCAGGCACTACCCCCAACAAATAACACAAAGGCCATGTTAGCCATTTTTGGACCACATATCAAAATTTACCTAAGTATAAAAAAGGGAGATTTTAGGAAAGAATATGAAAAGTCTTTGGAAGGACTTCAAGTTTTTTAGTAGTGACAACTTTGGGTTTTTGAGGGCACAGTGCAAATTGGGTTTCTATTAGTGCTTAACTTATAAATGTTTTATAAGTAGAAGTTATTCATGTTTACAAACTTGAATTACTCATGGACAGTGTATTTCAGGTTTTCCAAGGAGCACTACTTGATTACTTCATAAGTTGTGAGTACAAAATAAGTAAAAGGGCTTGACAAACTTGATTTGGTCTTGAAAAATAGTGTTTCTCAGGTTCTTCAAGGGACAAGTCACTTCAAAAAATCTAAAGGGCATTTTCAATTTGTCGAAGGGAATTTTCAAAATGTCAAAGGGACTTTTTATGGAAAAAGGGATCTTTTCAACATTTCTAAAAGACCAATCAACTTTTCTGAAGGTCACTTTTAAAAATCTAAAGGGCTTTTATTTCTCTAAGTGGACAATTGCAATTTTATTGAAGGGTATGTTACACTTTGGAAGGACCATTTCAAAATTCCTGAAGGGTATCTTTCCCTTTAGGAGGATCATTTGTGAAAGTTTGAAGGGTATCTCACCCTTCGAGAAAGTCCATTTTGAAAATCCAAAGGAATCATGTCTAAAGGATTTCCTTCAGACAAATCATCTGAAGAAATTCCTTTAGACAAATTGTTTGAAGAAATTCCTTCAGGAGATTTGCCTGAAAAAAAGGCCGAAGGAATTTCTCTGAAGGAATTCCTTCAGAAGAAAAGCTTGAGACCAAGTTTCCAAAGGAAATGGTGGGCTAATGGACATCAAAATTAGGATAATCAACTAGCCATTGAAAGTAATCGAGTTCAAAAATATTGAAGTCTTAAGGCTTGGAAACAACAAAATAAGAAGAATTCAAGATGAACAAGCCCGAAGTAAGTAAGCTTAGAGAACCCAAATTACTCTGCATAGAGTAAATCAATTTTCTCAAAGTACTTTACTTAAAAGGCTTTATAAGTAAAGTATCTAAGGAAGTCCAAAGTTGGAGAGATCAAATAACCTGAATTACATTGCATAGAGTAAATCAAGATTTTTTAGGTGCTTGACTTAAGCTTGGTCTAACAATGTGAGAATCATGATGCAATGAATGAAAGGCTACCCCATGACATAAACTAGAGTATAAAGGGCCAATCAATAA
Organism: Torreya grandis; assembly: GCA_037957365.1. Taxonomy (NCBI): domain Eukaryota; kingdom Viridiplantae; phylum Streptophyta; class Pinopsida; order Cupressales; family Taxaceae; genus Torreya; species Torreya grandis. Next base: position 8,298,383 of record JARHVA010000055.1, read on the forward strand.
ATCACAAGTGGCATAAGGATGACCAATAAGCATGGAAGAGTCTAAGCAGCTGGTAGGAAATTATGAAGGCTCTCATCTACCATGGTTTGCTCCCTACAATCTCCATTTGACACTTAAATGTAGCATGAATAAAACACATGGATACCCACATCAATATTGGGTGCAAAGATTAAATGCATCATGCTAAGAAGAGACATTATAGCTGCTCACAACATGGCTTCTAAGATGTGACAAAGAAAAACTTAAAGGTGGGAGGGGCTCGAGAGGATTGTTTAATGATCTTAAGTGGTGTATTTAGGAATGACAAGGGAGGATGATATCAGAGTCCACCATAGGCATAACCAAAAGCACCAATGGAGGAGGATCATTGGGATTATGGCCCCACCCACCACTGTCAGAAGGATATTAAGTATCAAGTGTTAGCTCTCATCCTATTTGACCATCAAACATATTCAAGCACATGAACAAAAAAAAATTACAATGTGATAGGTTCACACATGAATGATCTAAAATTAAAAAAACCACAATAATTCACAAGGAAAGAACTTCCTACCCATAATTTTCTTTCAAGTTTTAACCCTTTGGGAATTTACCCTATGATAAGTCTCTTGTTAATATTAAACATGAATGGATAGCAACAAAATTAACACCCTAAAATATGTTAGTTTAAAATCAATATCATTTTTAAGGATATATATATGCTTAGTGAGAGTTTATACTAGGAGCTTTATTATAATGAATGAAATGCTTAGTACTCACCATTATTCTTGCTCTAAATAGTGTTTTTTGTTGATCATATTCATTCTAAAAACCCACTTCCATGCCTCGTCATAGAGGATATAACCCATAAATTCCTTTGCACTTACCAAGACGACTGCAAAAACATGAAGTACGAGATGTAGCATATGAAATTATGAATGGATAAGAGTATACAATGCCAAAGTTATAGACTAAACCCACCATCATATAATTTGTGTTGGACTACATTGTTTATGGTCTTTTCTATCTCTAATAAGTATTATAAAGTGTGTTTTTATCTTCTAATTTTTCTATAACCTAAGTGGGATTCATAGTAAAGGTGTGTGTCCCCTTGACTTCCATAAATGAGGCCATGTTTTCAAATCCATAGTGGGTAGGATTGTACATTTTATTGAAAAGAGAATTTATATTAATATAAAAAAATATAGTACATCACTAGTCATATAATAAAAAATGGGTGGAAAATTCACACCCTAAAATCTAAGTCACACAAAGCTAAACAAGTCTCGAGAAGAGAGCAAATTAACAAAAAGGCCAATGTAAGGCCATATGAACCACAAGTTATACTAACTCAAGTGTACATCAACCAAAAAATTATAACAAAAGCACAAACAATAAGGACAAAGTTAAACAACAACAATGAACATGGTGGCTAGTAGAAGAGGAGGTGGAGGACCTTGTGAGTTTATTCCCCATCCCCCTGAGTAGGGAGATCTTCATCAATAGGTAAGGGATCCCAACCATAATTATACTCCATGTTCATAGTTTTTACCTACATGAAGGGTGAAATATCTAGAACCAAATGCATAAACTTATCTTGGGGATAAAATTACATCCTTTTAAAATTTAACTAACTCCAAAATTTCCTTAATATAACACAAAACTAAAAATTTAAAATAAAAAATGTATAAAAATAAAATTTGGGAAAAAATCACCAAATTTTCCACTTCTCATGCCAAAATAGTTGACAATGAAAAACTTCCTCACTAACTATGCATTGGCTACTTTACCTTAGTGCCAGTTTTCCTCCTACGATTTCTTATAATTATTATTGGTAAAGAGTGTATAAATAGTAAAAAAAACATTAAACTCTAAGGACAATGAGACATGTTTTGACCAATTGAACCTAACATATGATATTTTTATAATCTATAATTTCTCTATAAATTCCATGTCATCCTTTTGATGATCCTAACTCTTATGTTACTTCTTATGAATAAACAAATGCCTTAGAGGAATTTGATCCAATTTTGGATAACTTAAACTCTGAAGACGAACCTTCCACACTATGTGTTCAAAATAAAATACCTAAATGGGATGAATTCCTAATTTAATCATCTAATATTGATCATCTTAAAAAATTAAATAGAAATCAACATATCTATCATGCTTTGATGACTTTATATGAAATTGAACCTCAATATTTTAAGGAAGCTATATGAGATGATAGATAAAACGTTGCTATGAAAACTAAATATAAAGCCCTAATTAAAAACTAGACTTTGCATCTTGTCCTACCTCCACCTAAAATACATATTGTTGGTTCTAGGAGGATTTACAAAATAAAATATAATTTAATTGGTAAAATTAACAAACTTAAAGCTAGATTAGTTGCTTATGGTTTTACTCAAAAAAAAATCAAGATTGACTATGTTGAAACCTTTGCTCTTGTAGTAGAAATGAGTATTGTTAGATTACTTATTTCCCTTTTAGTTTAGAATGGTTGGATTATACACCAAATGGATGTAAAAAATTCCTTTCTAAATGATAATCTAGAAGAATAAATCTACATGACACAACTTAAATATTTCACTGAACCCAATGAACCTAAAAGATGAAATTTAAAATATTGGTGTAATTCTATTACCAACATGTTCGAGTGTTGTTGCAATGATAAATTATAATCTAAAATATAAGTTTTACTTTATTTTGTTGCCTTTAGTAACACCATAACTACTTCTCACTGAATTTGATTGAATTGTAATTAATTAAAATGTTATAAAGTCATGTGAAAAATAATAAAATACAAAACGTGAGGTCGAACATGAAAAATGTGTCAAAACACATGCTTTAGGATTTTTTTTTAAAATCATGCAATGATGTAAAAACCAACGCTATATGTAGATTCCATTTTTATAACCACCTTGGTGGTCATTGAAATTGATGTACTAGTTTCATAAACCATCAGGGTAATTACATAAATCATTGTAATGGTTTTGCCATACCACATGAAAATCCCAAATTGGGAAGGATTGAGATTAAATTTTATAAATATGAAACTTGGATGAAGCCTAAAAAGAGGAAAATGATAAAATGATGAAGAATACCAAGTCTAATCATATTATTATTTATAAAGGTCCTTACATCATCATCGGATATCTCAAAATATTTAACCATGTAAATTTTGGGTGTGTACAGTTACTTGGTAAATATATATGCCAAAATAAATCTTTCACAAAATGCATCAAATGATTTTGATATCATGGAAAACAATGATTTAAACTTATGCACAAAAACATTTTGTTTAAAATGCCTTATAAAACTCCAAAAAAATGTAATTGGCAAGTGTAAATGCAAACTCCACAACTTTTATTAGCATGCTCCAAGATCATACCAAACTTATACTAAGAGGAAACCACTTAAGTTTGATCACTTTAGATATTGAATGCATGATATTTTATATACATATTGGATACAAAGCTAATCACTCTTCCTCTGAATTACTATCATCCACCTCACGGGTTTGAGAAGATAACATGTCAACCATTTTTCACTTATGATAGTATTAATGGGCATCATGATAATGATTGTTATGCTTTACGATAAAATATTACAAAACTTATTGATATAGGTATTAAAACATTTGATAATAAGATAAGGTATTCCTCTCCCACTTCTTCTATTAGTTATTCTAAAGAGAATGAGACATCCGAAGACATTCCTACAAAGGAACAAATGGTCTATCAACCGTTGAAGAAACAAAACACTATAAGAGGTCCTTATAGTTCACATTACTAAATTATCTCAAGATATTCCTACCATGGAACCATCAATCATTCAATCTCTAGATAGAGGTGATACTAAAACAGGCTTATCCTCAATGTTTAAAAACATGCTACAAGTATACCTATATCTTCTCCAAAAAAAAATATAGAATACAAAATTTAGTCAAGTATCTATGGAAAAATCAAAAGTATAGGTTAATAGAATATTATAATAGAGAAAATTAAAACCATTTAAAAATTTTCAATAGTAAATTTTCCAACCATATTACAATGATTTTCTTTTTCTAAAGAATTTTAGAAACTAGTTTTTAGTAACATTATCACCTATGCGATATTGACAAGCACAAATTCTAATATACGAAGAACATTATCAATACATTATGCATCTATAAGAAATTAAGTCTCAAATAATGAAATTTTTGAGTTTGAGATTTTTAGTGAGCCAAATCCAAATCATGATATAAATAAGGATAATTTTGAAAGAGTGTGCCAAGATCTCTAAATAACATTCAAGCAATCAATGTTGATTCCTGTAGAGAGAGCTCCAAAATTCCAAGAGAGGAAAAGTATGCATTAACCTATCTATTGCAAAATGTAAATGAGTCGATTAACCTTCCAAAAAGGAAAAGTGGGGTACATATAGATAAAATTAGGGCAACATGAGGAAGCCTCTAATTTTATTAATTAACTAATTAAAATTAAATAAAATTAGCCTATGGATCCTTTATAACTAACCTAAGGAGGATTGAATACATAGAAAGGCCATATAACCATGTAGATAAAACCTAGTGGGAAAAAGCACTACACTAACACCCCCGCCTTAAGCATAGCTTAGGTGAGATGAGAATTGGGTCCCAGCATTGAAATCCTGATGAGGTACCCAAGTACATATTGATGAACCTCCATATGAAGAAGAAGAAGAAGGTGGAGTAGCCCTAACCCCAATGAGAGCTCGTAGATGAACAAATTCACTCTCTATGAAAGGCTTGGTTAGAATATTTGCAATTTGCTTCAATGTTGGATAGTGTCAAAGATAAATGACTTGATCATTGATAATCTCCCTGATTAAATGCATGTGAATCTCTATGTGCTTGGTCATTTGATGGAGAATCAGATTCCTACAAATCTAGATAGTGCTTTGGTTATCATAGTAAATGATTGTTGGCTTATGAAACTGGACACCAAACTCAGTGAGAATCTCCTAAAGTTAGATTTCTTCAGTGGTGGCATTGACAGCCCCTATATATATTTTTTGTGGATGATAAAGTAATTACATGATGCTTCTTACTTGACCAGATTATTGGACCCAAACCAAGTGAGAAACTATAGCCTGAAGTGTAATTTTGACTCTAAATATCTCCAACCTAATCTGAATCTATGTACCCAATCAAATCAACCTCTGTTCCTACTCTATAGTGTATCCCATAGTAGTGAAAACCCTAAATATAGTGAAGAATGTACTTTTCTACTTTTTAGTGCAACTCATGTGGCTCCTGTATAAACCAAGAGACCAATCCAATTGCATAGGATATGCCAGGTCTAGTATGTGTGAGATAGATAAGACTACCCATGAGTTGTTCATATGGAGTTTCATCAACAAGTGGTGTAGGATAATCAGCCTCAAGCTTCACACTAGACAAGAAGGGAGTAGGAGTTAGCTTACAATCAGCCATGTTAAACTTTGTAAACAAATCAAGAGAATACTTGGATTGTGATAAAATTATCCCAAAATTTGATTGAATGATTTCAATCTTGAGAAAGTAGTGTAGAAATCCCATGTCTGTCATTGAACATCTATTTGATAGTGTAATTTTCACTATTGATATGGATGATCATGAGCTCCCTATAATCAATAATTCATCCACATAGAGAACTAGGATCAATAGAGAATCATCCTATCATAAGATGCAGACTTTTAGATCTGAGTGGCATCTAATGAACCTAATTATGAGGAAAAAGGAGTATATCTTATCATACCATGCTTGAGGGGCTTGTTAAAGTTTGTAGATAGCTTCCCTGAGTCTATAGACCAAGGAGGTATCTTCCATAAAGCCTTGTGGTTGCTTCATAAATATCTCTTCCTTGAGGTCACCATGTAAAAAATCACTCTTTACATTTATTTGGTGAACATCCCATCGATGTATGACTCTAATGGATAGAGTGAGACTTATAGATGTCATCTTGGCTATAGGAGCAAATGTTTTAGTGCAGTTTATGCCAAGCACCTGAGAAAACCCCTTTGCAACCAGATGAGCTTTGTACTTATCGACTGACCCATTTGCACCATACTTGGTTCAATAAACCCATTTACATCAGACCAATTTTCTTCCTTTAATAAGAGGGACTAAGTCCCATGCTTTGTTCCTGATTAGAGAATTGTACTCTTCTTACATAGAAAAATCCTATTATGTAATACCAAATGCCTCATGAAAGGTTCGTGGATCTAAGACAATGGCCAAGTAGGCATGTGATGTCCCCTAAAATTGTGATCATGTCTACCTTATATCTGATGGATTTCCAACCCATCCTATAGCACTTTGAAGTGTCTGTCTAGCCTAAATCAAACCAAAATTGTATGAGATTGGAGAATCAAGAGGTGAGTCCTCATCATCTATAGTGTGAGTATGAGATGGAGGAAAATAATCATCATCATTACTCTCATCACTTGAACTTGAAGAATAAGAAGAGTCATCCTCATCATCAAAAGGATCTTAAGGTGGATCTATGTCACTGTCTAAATTGAAAACAATATTCAGTGAGACTTTTGAAGAGTCTGAAGTGCCAAGATTGTGTTCAAGTGGGCCCTCATAAAACTTGACACTCCTTTTAATGAACAACTCATGAGTTGTAGGATGGAGAAGCCTATATCCTTTAACACCCTCTACATACCCCATAAATATGCAAGACTGACTCTGAGAGTCCATTGCCTTAGATTTCTTCTTGGGAACATGAGCCATTGCTGGTGATCCAAACACTTGAAAGTGATCTACTATGGGCTTGTGACCATTTTAAGATTCAAAAGGAGTGATTAATTTCAAGACTTTGTGTGGAACTTGGTTTTGAATGTAGCATGCGCAATTGATTACTTCAACCCAATACTGAGGAGCAAGAGACTTTGAATGAAGCATAAAGTTTGACATTTCCTTCAAGGCACAGTTCTTGCATTCAACCACACCATTCTATTGAGGACTGTATGGAACTATGCATTATGCATTGCATCTAAATCCCCTCTGATGTGAAAAATTGCTCAAACCTATTGTTGACATAGTCTTTTCCATTATTAGTCCTTATGATTTTGATGAAACATTCTGACTACTTTTCCACAAGTGCTTTGAAGTCCTTAAAGTGATCAAAGGCCTCAAACTTATTTTTGAGAAAAAACACCTACATGTACCTGAAAAAGTCATCAATGATTGTGAGCATGTATCTTGTCCTATTGAATGAAGGTTTTAGAAATGGTCATGCTAAGTCATTGTGGACTATCTTTAGCTTATGTTTGGCTCTCCTTGCTTTGCCCTTGTCATAGTTCTCTTCTAAATGATTACCAAGAATGTATCCATTGCATAGGCCATCCAAGAATTTGAATTTAAGAAACCCTAAAACCATGTCTTGATGACTGAGTTACTCAAGGTAACGATAGTTTAAATGGCCAAACCATTCATGCTATAGTTTGCTCACTCCATCTACATGAGTAAGCAGTGTAGTTAAGGGATGATCTAGGGAAAATTGTGAGAAGGTATATAGCCTAAATAGATGATTGGTCTTCCCATAAACCACTGTGGTGTCACTATGCAGTTTCTTGATAACCACTAAATCAAGTGCGAACTCAACTCGCTTCCTTGCACCTATGTGAGTGATTTCATATACTGACAAAAGATTAGTGGATAGTGAATGAACACAAAAAACATTATTGAAGGTCCCATCATTTTTACTAATCCTTTACCATTGAATTTAATTGAAGTGTCATCACCCATGAGAATTAAAGGCATAGAACATGGCTCTATTTTTGAAAATAGATCCTCTAAGGAGGCCATGTGATAGTAAGTAGCCAAGTCAATAATCCAAGTTAAAGGTTGAGAATCTACTACAATAAGTTCCTTGACCTTGTTTTTACACTTTATACTACCTTTACCTTTTGTAGAATCTTGTGCTGATGTGTTTTGAGATGATAATTTAGGAACACTGATGTTGTTCTTCTCAAGCATCTTAGTCAAGTTATCAATCTTCTTTTTCATGCACTGAGATTCATCATGCCCAAATTTCTAACAAAAGTTGCATTTGAGTTTCTCCTTCTTAGGTTTCCCACTTGAGGAGGACTTATTTGATAATGTCTTAGGCTTGGAATTAGATTTTTTATTCTTCTTGTGCTCATGATTAGGTTTAGATTGTTTCTTCTCCTATTTGACACTACTAGAAGGCTTCTTCTTGTCTTGATTGACAATCAAGGCATGTGATTTTGAAGACTTCAGTACACCCATTTAAACCAACTTATCTTGCTCTTGAGTTATATCAACAACAAACTCATCAAATGATGGCATTTTTAAAGTAGATCTAAGTGTATGTTTGGTATCATGAAATGTAGAGACAAAAATTGAATAGTCATGATCCAATTTTGCAAGCACATATATAATCAACTGGTCATCTATTTTCTCAATGACACATTATTTCAACTAAAATATCAATGATTTAAACTTTTTAAAGAAGTCTTTTTAGGATGTTAGAGTCACCTGGGTTCAATGTGATGAGCTCATTCTCTAGCTCATGGCCCCTCATAATGTCTTGTACTCCAAAAAGCTTGTCCAAGATTGTCTAGACTTCATTTAGAGTTTTTGTAGATTTAACATGAAATAGGAGGTCAATAGACATTGACAAGCATAGAAACCCATAAGCCTCATCATATCTATTATACCACTTAACCTTTTCTACATCTATAGATGGCTTAATTTCCTCACCCATATTAATTTGATAGAGTCCTTTAACTCTCAAAGTGAGTTGTATTTTAGACTTCCATTCTAGATATTAAATGGTATGAGTGGATTTATGTTTAGATCCATTAGTGTAGATTTAAATGAGACAAATTATAGAATTGAAATGAAAGCAAAAATAAAAATCACACAGTATAAGTACCCCCTGAACTATCAAGAATACCCCCCTAAAATTACAATGCACACACACTCAGTCTTGGATGTTGAGCATAGCTAAGAATGCATCTATGAGCAATCAATGTGAGAAAGCATGAGAGGGACATCAAGCACTATCAATAATGGATCCAAAGAGGAAAGGTACAAATGTTTAAAGAGAGTTTTAAGCTATTACACCATGTAAAAAATGGATGTTGCAAAAGTCCTAAAACAATGTCACCAATGCATAGAGCTTAAGAAAATAAGCACTTTCAAAAAAAATGACACCCAAAAAGGAGCTACAAATTGAAATTTATAGAACTTAATGGTTTGTACTCCCACATATTCATGGACCTTTTCCAAAAATGGAAATTTTTTTCTAGACGAACCTGATTATTTCTCCTCAGTGTATTATGGGTTCTTTGAACTACTTTAATTATAAAGTAAATGAGTAATGAATAATTTCCTTTGAAAAACCCAGATTGGTCTTCCTTAATGCATTTCAGGTTCTTTAACGTACATGACTTATTACTTATAAAGCAAGTACTGAGTAATAAGTAGTTGACCTCCACAAATCCAAATGGGTCTTGCTCAATGTAAATTAGATTCTTCAAACAACATGACTTATTACTTATAAAGCAAGTAATGCGTAATAAGTAGTCAACCTCCACAAACTTGAATGGATCTAACCTTAGAAAAGTAAGACTGCCTCAAAATATTGAATTATTTTACTAGAAAATTTTCACACCAAATAAACTTGATTACTTCAAGTAGTCACCCTTGATAAACTCGATTACTTATAAGTAATTATGTTGGAGAAGTTGAAGCACTCTGAAAGCCCGATTTGGTCTAGAATCAAGTAATTGCCCTCTAAGAACCTAATTACTTCTAATTTATTATGTTTTGAGAAGTTGAAGGAGTTCAAGAACTTTATTTGGTCTATAGAGAGTAAATTGGGTTTTACTTGTTGTATTACTTCATTTGTACGGTCATTCGACCAGATAGAAGAAATAGATTTTTTGAAAAATCTATGAAGTTTCTCAAAAAACTAAGAACAAACCATTTTAGATATCAAAAAACCTAGAAAATATATGCAAATGGATTTTTCATCAAAGGCATTTTGACATGATTTTTGAGTTAGATTAAGAAAACACTTCCAAGGTCAAAAATGGCAGCCAAAATAGAGGAAAAACCAGCAAGGTGAATGCATGGAGGATCTTACCAAAGAGTCTAATGCATGAGACTATCAGGATAGCTCTAGTACCATAAAAGAGTGTGCTAAGATCTCTGAATAGCGTTCAAGCAATCAATGTTGACTCCTGTAGAGAGAGCCCCGAAATTCCAAGAGAGGAAAAATATGCATTAACCTATCTATTGTAAAATGTGAATGAGTTGATTAACCTTCTAAAAAGGAAAAGTGGGGTACATATAGATAAAATTAGGGTAGCATGAGGAAACCTCTAATTTTAAAATTAACTAATTAAAATTAAATAAAATTAGCCTATGGACCCTTTATAACTAACCCAAGGAAGCTTAAATAAATAGAAAGTCCATACAGCCATGTAGGCAAAACCTAGTGGGAAAAAGAACTACACTAACAAATTTAGTAGTTTGTCATACTTATATTGCATACCTAGTTCCTGAGTCCTCTAATAATCCATTTAATGGAATTGATAAAACAATTATTCAAACTAATCAACCACAAATCATGCTCACCTTTAAATATAATGAGATAGCAAATGGTGATTTTGATTTTGAAGATTTATGTATAAGAGCATACATCGATCAACAATCCATACACAATGTATTAGTTGACAATGTATCAAGTGAGAATTCATGTATAATGACATTAATTCTTTTATTGAGATACACAACCTGAAATACAATCAATATATAAAAGTGTTGAGATATTTTATGGGAAACAACAAACTTCTTTGGGACACTTTATGTTGCCTCTTTAGGTGGGTCCTGCTATATTATCAAATTTTTTTTAGTTATTTAGAAAAATGGGGTATTTAACTAGTACATAGCTTATTTATTATTTTATCATGTAATTATTATACATCTTACACATGTGATTGATTTGATAAATATTTTAACTCTTCACTCTTTATGTATTTTTGGCCTCTTGACTCTTCTTTTTCACTTTCTGTATCTAAACAATCCAACACAATGACATATCTTACTATCATTTTCCATTTACCTTATTTTTTTCACATTCAAAATAGATCAAAATGAATTTTATCATCATATACAGTATTGACCAATAACAAATAATATTGGCTATCTATATCGTCCTAAGCTAGTTGATTTTTTTCTATAGTATTTTTCACAACCAAATAAAAAATTGAGTAAAAACAAAGCCTTAATACATCTAATTTTTTGATATTACACTAAGCTCCAGTATACACAAGTAATTATTCATGCAAAATATTTCCTTTATGTACTATATTTCTCATACATGCACGTTAAATACATTTAAAAGTGTACATTTGATGAGATGAGGATTTATAATCATTCTTCCACATCAATATGATATGTCACATGCCTTTCAACTAAAATTCATATACATAGTGGGGGCATATTGTTCATACATGTCCATGCCATCATATTCAATACATATTTTTCACCGGCACATGCTTCTAATTATTTACATACCTTCCATTTATTGTACTTTCGAACCCATGGTTTCATTTATGGGTCTCTTTTGTTCTTGTTGATATATATATATATATATATATATATATATATATATATATATATATATATATATATATATATGTATATGTATATGTATATGTATATGTATATGTATATGTATATGTATATGTATATGTATATATATATATATATATATATATATATATATATATATGTATGTATGTATATATATATGTATATATATATGTATATATATATATATATGTATATATATATATATATATATATATGTATATATATATATATATATATATATATGTATATATATATATATATATATATATATGTATATATATATATATCAAAAATACAAAAACATCCAAATTTGTTGGAAAATCCAAAATCAAGACTTGACCATGATTAAACATCTATTTTAAATATTTTTCATATATTATTTTTCTATCACAAATACATTTCACTGGTATTTATGAATGTTATGTAGGATGTATAAACTTCACATGGAATGAGATGGATGTTGGACTTACCTCTACCTAATGGTGATGCTAAAATGGGGGAATCTTATCCCCAAAGGTTATATTATTCAAAAGTGTTACCATTCCATAACTCCTATACTATTTAGCTATATATTATTTACAAATGTCTTGCTAATAACTCTATTTTACATTGTGGACATAAATATTCTATTTGATAGGATATGATCATATAACATATACATGGTGAGGATTATTTTTATAGTTCTATGATTCATTAATATTATTACTCGTACATAGTATATTATACTTTTGTTTGTATATTGTGTATGACCTATGGCCTATGTGTACAATTTCAAGGGTATCTCTATGAGATCTTTGTTTGGTATGTGCAACATTTAAACATTTTCATTGCTTGTGTCCATTAGCCATTTGTTTTGTGTAAAATTTATAAATTCTCTTGTTTTCAACATTTTTAATGTCCTTTGCATGTGTCCCTTGACCTTGTATGTGAAATATTTGCTTATGTGACATTTGAACATGTCTCTTGTATGTGGACCTTGGACTTATGGTATGAAATTGTGCTTGGTGTGTTTATGTGATTATTGAGCTTGTTAATTTTTATGAGTGTCATGATCAATTTCATGCACTAACTATCATGTATGCTTCTATTAAAACTACTAATATGAGAATTATATTTATCTAGATTTGACACTTTAGGCCTTGCCTCATATGTTACATAAATACTTTAATTGTATAGATCTTACTATGTTGGCGTACATTTTCACATATGCTATTATATTTAATGATTAAATATTCATATGAATTATATAGCTAAATTTTATTTTGAGATGAGTGAATTTTTAGATATATTCCACACCTCAAAAGTGGGTCATTTCAGTGGGCTTTTCATTCAAAAATAAGCCGGTGTGAGTAAAAATCAGCTTATAGAATATAGCTTCAAATAATGCAAAATGATTCAAAACTTATATTATAAAGGATACAAATTCGATATGCCATGCATATGAACTCACTTTATAGGAAAAGTTACAAATTCTTATAAGTTTGGGTGCATGACACAAAAAATGCACAAGCTTCAAAAAAATTACAAAATTACATTTACATAGAGTTTTAGATTTTACATTTAACAACATGAGGGCATAATATAGATTCATGCACACTATAATATTTTTCAAATTTAATGGGAATAATATAGATTCATTCCATATTTTAAATGCTATTTTATATTTGTAGCCATGATAGGAGCATGGATGTTCTTCATTCCCTTCTGATCATGCATTCATGAACCAATGAATAAAATGACAATTGAATTTATAAGCCATTTAGAGTGGTTGGTTCAATTAAGTGCATAGTGTTTATCCTAGAGATTCAACATCTTCCAACATTATAGTGTGTGAATACATTTTGGATTAAAACCCATTTCCATCTTTGGGTTATAAATACTGACAATGAAAATTGAGGTTTGTACATCCTTCAATGGGATTTATTTTTTATACATGTTCAATTCCAATTGGGGATTGATCACCCTCAATTCCCCATTGGTTTAAACTAAGGAACCAATCTCTCTAAATGATTCATGGCAAGTTCCAATTCTTCAATGTTTCAACGAAGCATCATCTTCAAGAAAATTACAAAAGTAGCATCGGTTTCACATATACATGTGTATTCCTACCTTGATTTATTTTTTAAAAAAATCAATTTTCAAAGTTAAGCCCTTTTCAAATTTAAAATGGACAAAATAAATATTTAATTTATGTACTAAATGGGAAAAAGGTCGTCACACAAATTTAGTTATGAAAACTTGATAATGTCATTTTTATCCCACTTTTACTTTAATTGATTTTAACACTTAATTTGGACCTATTTTTCCACCTCACTCTATCCAAAGTACATATACAAACCTATTCCTTTCTAAGCTACTTTGTTACACCTACATAAATCATTCTTAATCACTAAAATCCTCCTTAAGCTTTTGTATAAACATCCTAGATCCTTAATCTCAAACTTTACTATCTAGGACAGAATCAACTAGTACCGGTTGTAGTGGAAGTCAATATTGACCCTATGGGTTGATCTTGTCCTTCAATAAAATAATGAATATTTTTTAAACAAACCCTCCCTTATAGGTTAGGTCATATTTTTAGGATAACTAGGGTGAGGTTTTCCCATTTACAATTTCTAGAAAGAACCATATAAGTCACCTACTCTAATACCTTGAAATTTCATTATTGAGGCACAATATTATTTCACACTAAGTAAAACTTTAATTTTATTTCTAAATATGATTCTTATCATTTTAATAAACCCTTAGTCATGTTAAGATCATATTTTATCCAAGTCAAATGAAGCATTATCAAGTATTAAAGCCATCTTTAATTGCATACATGTAACCAAAGGAACACAATCGCGCTAATCACTTTAAGTGGGAGAAATACATGGGTTTGATTTACCTCTTCAAATTATTGGATAGGTAGGGATCAATAAATCATCATGGGGATGATTGGATTTAGATCAAAGTAATACACTCTCCCATTTTCTCTTTGTAGGTTTTTATCTATTGCAAGCCCTATTAGGTTTCAACTTTGATAAGTTCATTTGTAGGTCATCCACATAGATTCAAAGGTCAAATTTTTAGAAATAAATGTTATTCAAGTAAGAACATATGAATGTGACATTAATTCCCTAATTTTTTGTAGAAGTCAAGATCGGCCCACAAAGGACTATAGTGGCAGTCGATCTTGTCCCCTTTTTGAAAATTTTGATCATGAGTAGTTACAGTCACAATTATCATTATGCATGTAGTATCAATATGAGTTAATAATTTCCAATCATATTTCAATCACACACAGTCAACATACAAGCATAAAATATTTAAATCTTTTTTGTGTTATTCATAGTTATCCTTATTTTATTAATTCATGTTTCATCTATTTTAATTCTTTACATTCATTTTGCTAGTTGCAAGTTATTTTACATGATTTGTTCTCTTTCTATTCATTTTATTTTAATTACAATTAATCACCAGGTTAATTTTAAATTATGATTAAATAGGGCCAAATCACATCCTATATAGTCAAAATTAGGCTCACAATTTAGCCCAAATTGCATCCCTGATTACAACAATTGACTAATTGGATCAATTTGAGATGGAATTAGATATAATTTATCTAAAAATCATATCATATTGCCGTAGTTAGGTTCAATTGGATAAAAATAGTTTCAATTACATTTGTGATTGAACCAATTGATTCCTTGGTTCATTATGTGATGAAATTGGGGCCAAATGAGCCCAAAATCACATCATATAGAGTTAGAATTAAGTTTGAAATGGGCTCAATATTTACCAAATCGCATCCTTGATTTCATCAACTATCTAATTGGCTCAATCTATGATATTATTAATGTTAATTGAGACCCCAATCGCATTCTCTAGTCTAAATTATCTATTGTTGTTATTGAGTAGTTGAAGAAAGACTGGATGCTAGAGGACTTGAATACCTATGTGCAAAAATACTTGATTGCTTGAACATGGATTGTGGATGATTCTGGATCCCTTTTCACCTTCTACTCCCCTCCTTTTATAGGTAAAGAGAGATGGAGGATGGAAGGTTCCCTAGAGGATGAGGTTGTTGGTCATGATGTTTGGGAGTTTTCTATCATTGCATAAGGTGAACACATTAAATTATCCCTTGTTATTTCACACACAGCTAGTGATGTGTTAAAAAAGGTGAGGATGATTGAACCAATTAATTATTTCTTCATTATATGAAAACATTAGGGTTGACTAAGCCCCAAATCACATCTTATATAGTCAAAATTAGGTTCACAAAGCTCAATTTTGCCTAAATTGTATCACTAATTACACTAATTAACTAATTGGTTGAATAAGTCATGAATATTGAGCTAATTTAGCCCCAAATTGCATCTTATAATCATATTTAAGTCCAAAGGTCTCATATTGGCCCTAATTGTCTCCATTATTAAAACATTAGACTTTTTGGTTCATAATGTGATGAAATTGGAACTGGTTAAATCTAAAATCACATATTATATATTCAAAATTAGGTTCACATGCTTAATTTAGACCAAATCAGATCACTGATTGTACCAATTGACTACTTGAATTATTTTTTGACGAAATTGAGGTTAATTTAGCCTTAAATCACATCATATAGTTGCAATACAGTGTTATTTACACCATAAATTGTTCAACCTATGATGGCCTATGGGCTAGATGTACATCTTAATGGTTTTTACGTATGCCTTCATCCAAAATGAAATATTAAAAAATAAAGTAACATCCATCTAATCAAAATTAACAATAACATGCAAATAAACATAATGGTTAGGATTTAAACTTGATGTACTTAAACAATTTTCTTTTTCCTATGATCAATAAATTTGACATCTTGGCTCATCAATGGTATCATCCTTTAAAATAACTTTAAGTGTACAATCGATTATACTTATTTTTATTGAGGATGGATCACTAAAATGTGACATGAGATGATAAAAAACTTCTCACACAATTTTTAATTTAAGTTGCTCCACAAGGTGGAAGCATTCTATAGTGAATAAGACCCTCTCAACTATGTCCTCCACATGACAATGCATATATTGACACATACCACCTTTATACTAAAAAATATATAATTAAAAAAAATAACTCTTCACGTTTATATCCCTCGTGGCATATCATTTAGTTTTAAGGACAACAACTAGCTACCTATATCGATTAAGAAAACATTTTATCTCTATGTATGAATGTTTTCGATTCTTAGTGGTTGTAAATCATATGAATTAAATATAAATAGAAGTGCATACACATTTTTTTTTTGGGTATAATTTCAAACACATGCCTATAGGCCTAAAAATGACTTGTATTCTTAAGCTTAAAGCTTGGACCTATGCACACATAACCAAATTTGTGTTTTTGATGAAAAAAATAATCCAAATTTTTCCTTGATAAGAACTATGAATTCATTGATAAATTTTTTAAAACTATTACTACAATGTTGAACACACACTCCTTTTTATAAAATATAATTTTACTATTTTTTTGGCTACTTCAAGGTTTTCATCTATATTGATTTTTGAGTATGTCTTTTTAAACCGCTATATGTCACAACTTACATGCTTATATTTGTTTATGTATTTTTTGTTTCGTTCATCCTAATGAAAAAATATTATACAATAAAATTCAAAGAGGTAGTTTTACCATAACTAACAATGAACGTCTTGTTTTGTTGACCACTAACTTAACTTCCAATAACCTCTTATCTTCATATTTATTCGATTGGAATATAGGGATATAGAATACAGGGAAATGATGTAATGTGCTCTTGTCATGTGATAAATTTTTTTATTGCATTCATTTTCTTACCCACATGGAGCCATCTATGGGCCATAAATATATCCTTTTGAAATAGGGTTTTATTATAGAATGTGATGTTGAATAAAAAATAGGAGGTCGTGGTGCCTAACAATAGAGGCCACATTGCTTTAAACATTATTTTAAAAATAAGTGTACAATAATTTTTAAAAACTGTTACTTTTATGATGATGATTTTTGGTATTATTGTTCTAATCAAATATCTGATTTAAAATTATTTTAATATTGAATAGATGAGGCCATGTTGTTGCATCTCATAATCTAAGAGACAAGTTTTACATTATTTTATTTCTCTAAGATGTATTGCCTTCAATAGTAATATAACTTATATAATATTATAACTATTTAACCCAACACAAGTATAGTTAGTATTGTTGATGGTTGTCCACCTGTTATGTTCACGAAATGCACAAACAACAATCTAGTTATATTTGTTTTCTTTGTGACTTTGTTGAGATTATGAACCCATTCATGGGGAAAAAAATAAGTTATCACTATAATATTAGATATTATATGAGGTCACTTGCAATATTGAAAACTTATGTGAACATCAAAATAAAAGTTTAAATAGGGAAATATCATGTTTGTAGCATGATTATGAACTTTCCTTTAAATTTGAGGTGATCAATCAAAGTGTGAATTGTGTCGAGTTTGGATTTCATCGCAATTACTTATTAATATGGATATCATACTTTAATGCACCAAATATAGACTTGAGTTATGGTGCCTTAATGAATCAAAAATAGACTTGAGCTACTCTACCTTAATGCACCACAAACAACTAGAAATAATTGCATGTGTATGCTAAACAACACTAGAGCTTTGGTGAACCACTCAATCAGAATGTGAGGTAGTAAATTTGATGAGGTATTATGCATGAAATGAATCTTTGTATACATTTACCTCAAATAAATAAGAATCTAATGATTTAAGGTATTTTGCATGCAATGAAGCTTCATATACATTCGGCTCGAAAAAACAAGAATCAAGTGAGAAATGGACATCATTCCTCTCAATGTTTCTTTGAGTTATGATTTTATAGATTCCATTTTGAATCTAAAAGTGTTTTTAAGAAAATCATATTTTAAAAACATGATACCATTGAGTGTAACCCAAACTCATACTATTGAGCAATTTGTAGTTAACCATGTTGTAAGTAGAAAAACTCCATCAAAATATAGCATCACTTGATTTGGTTGTTTCACATTTGAAAACCTTAAATCAGGTTGGAGAGAATTAAAATTAGTTGTAACCTAATCATGGGACCACATCCTTAACATTCATTTAAATAAAACATTCTCTTTGGAATCTAGATTGCAGTACTCCCCCTCAAGAAACACTTTCTTCACTCGCACATGAATTTGAAGTATGACATTAGATATAACATAAACTCTATTAGTAGTATAGAATTAGTCTTCACAATTATCTTGAGAAAAAATAATATAATTTCTATTTTTCTATAATTGAAAATTAATCTAATATCAAAACATATACCAAATTTGTGTGAATTTTGCATAAATCATGACTAAGTCCCCTAATAACACCATCTTTCAAGTGAACATTTATAGATGGAATGGCTATAAAAAAAGTGTTAATCTAAATCCATGAGGAGATTGGTTTAAACCAAGGAACCAATCTCTCCAAATGATTTATGGGAAGTGCCAATTTTCCAATGCTTCTAAGAAGCATTGTCTTCAATAAAATTATAAAAGTAACATCAGTTTCACATATATATGTGTATTCCTACCTTGCTTTATTTTTAAAAAAATCAATTTTCAAAGTTAAATCTTTTACAAATTTCAAATGACCAAAATAAATACTTCATGATTTTTTGCAAGGTTGTCTAATTTAGAAGGACTTGTGCAGTTGAGGTATCTGCTTAAAGGCAAAGTGTGTTGTACACATTTAAATATTTATTTACTTTTACTTTAGTAATTTAATTTATTTACAAAAGTGGGCAAATGCAGTCACTCAAATTTTGTCATGAACTCTTGCTAATGTTAGTTTTGTGCCACTTTTACTTTAATTGATTTTAGCACTTAATTTGGACCTATTTTTCCACCTCACTCTATTCAAAGTACATATACAAACTTGTTCCTTTCTAAGATACTTTTTACACCTACAAAAATCCTTCTTAATCACTAAAAACCTTCATAAGCTTTTGTATAGATGTCCAAGATCCTTAATTTTAAACTCTGTTGCCTAGGATAGAATCAACCAATATGGGTTGTAGTGGAAGTCAGTCTTGACCCCTATGGGTCGATCTTGTCTATCACTTAATAATAGATATTTTTTAAATTTAGACTCTCCATTATAGGTTGGCCCATATTTTTAGGATAAGTAGGGTGAGGTTTTTCCATTTTAGATTGATATAAAGGAACATATAAGTTACATACTCAAATACCTTGAAATTTAATTATTAAGGCACACTTATATTATTGCACATTAAGTAAAACTTCACTTTTCTTTTCAAATATAATTATTATCACTTGAATAAACCATTAGCCAAGTCAAGAGCATATTTTATCCAAGTCAAACGAAGAATTATCAAGTATTCAATCTATCTTTAAGTGTATACATGTAGTCAAAGGAACACAATCACACGAATTAGTCTAAGTGGGAGAATTACGTGGGCTTGATTTCACTCTTTAGATTATTGGATAATTATGGATTGATAAATCATCATAGGGGTGATTAGATCCAGATCAACCTAATACAGTCCCCCATTTTATCTTTTCAATTTTTTAGCTATGCAAGTCATATTAGGTTTCAACTTTGGTGGGTTCATTTGTAGGTCATCCACATAGATTCGAAGGTTAAATTTTTAGAAACAAATGTTATTCAAGTAGGCACTTGTGCTTGTGTCATTAATTCCTTGATTTTCTATAGAAGTCAAGATCAACCCATAAAGGACTATAGTGGCAGTCGATCCTATCCCCTTTTGGTTGATTTTGACCCTAAGTAGTTATAGTCACAATTATTATTGCACATAAAGTATCAGTCTAAGTTGATCATTTATAGTCATCTTTCAATCAGCACATAGTCAACATACAGGCATAAAATATTTAAGTCTTTGTGTAATTCATATTTATCCTTCTTTCATTAGTTCATGTTTCATCCATTTCAATTATTTACATTCATTTTGTTAGTTATAAGTTGTTTTTCATAATTTTTTATCTTTCTATTCATTTTATTTAATTAGAGTTAATCACCAAGTTAATTTTAAATTATGATAAAATAGGGCCAAATCACATCCTATAAAGTCAAAATTAGGCTCACGATTTGGTCCAAATTGCATCATTGACTACACCACTTGACCAATCAGATCAATTTGGGATAAAATTAGATCTAATTTATACCAAAATTATATCCTATTATTTTTGTTAGGTTCAAGTGGCTAAAATTGGTGTCAATTGTATTTGTGATTGAACCAATTGATTTTTTGGTTCATTATGTGATGAAATTGGGGCCGATTGAGCCCCAAATCACACCATATAAAGTTAGAATTAGGTTTTAAAAGGCCTCAATTTTTCTCAAAATTGCATCCCCAATTTCACCAATTATTTAATTGATCTATAAACCAGATTTACCCCTTTAGATAAATCACATAGTTTTTCAAATAAATACTAAAACTCTCAATTCCATAATTAAAATAGAATTGGTTGCAAAATTCTCATTTTTTTAATTAAATAAAATAAGAAATGAATTTTTAAAAATATTTCAATTTTCAAAATTTATTTAAAATAAATTGATTTTTTTAATCGGAATGGAAATCTGAACAATTTTAAATATGAGTGATTTAATAAACTCATATAACTTTGATGTTCATTTTAAAACATTCCATAAATATTTTATGTTTGTAAAATAATCTCTTAATTATTTTACAAAAATAATTAAAACTAATCCAACAATCCAAGCTTATAAAAATATTTACAGTTTGTTTAGATTAGATAAAAAAAATTAATTTCCCTTTAAATAAATCCAAAAATTACTTTATAATCATTCCATAATTTAATTAAAGAAATTGAAAGAATTTCATATCACAGAGAAGAAACTAAAAAATGATACAAAAGATTTGTTTACGAAGTTCACCAAATAGCTACATCCTCGAGTCCACTTTATGAGTGCTCCAATCTATTAAAAACTCTTCGAGAATAATTACGAAACCTTTGTGAGTAAAATAAAAAATTTCTATGCCAGATAATCTATCTATGCAATAAATAAAAATAAATCTCTTTAATTTACCCAAGGTTCTTGTTGTCTCTGTAATCTAGATATATCTCTGTCTGTAAAATCCCTTGTTGCCTGTGTCACTACCTCTGTAAAATAACCTAAAGTTATATATATTTATCAATGTTACTTGGGGTTCGCTAGGAATTAACAAATTTCCCTAACGAGGCACTAACAATTTCCCTGAATTGAGTTTTTTTGTTTCAACAGCATGACAACCTTCACATATTAGCTGAGAATCAATATTGTTTATCCATTATGAGTTTTCCACTATCTTGGATCAACATCCCATCAAAATAGGTTATTTTCAATACTCCCACCTTCACTAGCTTATCCAAAGTTTTACTCCCAAATTCTCAATGGTTCTATT
Organism: Torreya grandis; assembly: GCA_037957365.1. NCBI lineage: Eukaryota > Viridiplantae > Streptophyta > Pinopsida > Cupressales > Taxaceae > Torreya > Torreya grandis. Next base: position 8,320,432 of record JARHVA010000055.1, read on the forward strand.
TGTCAAGATAGTAATTACTAAGCAAAAATAACAATGCCAAATCCAACGCATTTCTACCAAATAATTAAAACTCCCCACATGCTTATTTACATAGCAAACAGGATGTTATTCTTTAGTGCCATGTAATAGATAAATAACCACACCATAAGAAGATATGTATTGACACCAAGATTATTGGCTTGATGGACAATTCAATATAATCCACTATTTCTACACCATATATACCACATAGCTTTTACTACAAGATTGCCATGCAAATAAATTTGTCCAAATCAAATTTCACGTTATCTTTGAATAATATTGGAGTTAAAGACTTGGAATAATGTTTTAACAAAAAAATAATATGAATGTAAATCTCTACCAAATTAAAAAAATATATATAATCTCCCCATTAAAATAAATCAAGAACTAAATATCTTTTCACTAATTGTATGATTCTTTACAAGTGGGGGAAATAAAGTGGAGTTTAACTTATGAGATTAAAGAATTAAAATATTCTCATAACTTTCTTTAACAAGCCTCCAAGAAGTCAACTCCACATTTCTTTGGTGGAATAAAGACTTGGATTTAAAAGAAAATATGCACCCATGCTTATCGTAAACAACACATGATTAAACTACCACATCAATTCTTTAAAACAATCTTCGTATTTTTGATAATATAAGAGTGGTACAAATTCTTGATTTATGAGATAAAGATTTAAAAATATATCCCATGACTATTTTAAATAACTATTCACGTGGGAGTGGAAATAGTATATTTTTGAGACTTGGATAAATAAAATATCTAATGGTAAATTAAAAAGCATTAAATAAGATATTTAATTAATTAAATATATATCCCATGGTAAAATAAAAAATATCATTAAATAAGATATTAATTAATTATCCCAAAACATATGAAGAGTGAAAATTCTCCAAATCAAACCTCTCTAACAAGACCTTTTTTATTTCTAATAGGTTAAATCACTCTCTGACACTACAAGCAGTTCTTCTGCAAAATATCACTACAAAATATCATGATAACGATTCAAAAATCAAACTGAATCCTTGAAATACCAGTGAAATAAATATCTACCCAATACCAAATTGTAAACTACATGCTCAATATATATACTAAAATTCAAATTTTCTTAAAATAGACATATTGATCATGCCCCATATAATTTGCAAATACTACTATCAAGGTTTTAAAATAATTATTTTGCAAAACCTAAATGTGAGAAAAATAATCCAAATATGATAAATTTGTCCCTTAATTTTTCTCTATAGGTTACTCCAATAAACCAAATTCCAAATTTAAATCATTTGGCAATATCTCCAAGTTTTTAAATATGAGTTAATTCATTTTTCAAGGCATCAAGAACTCAAAAAATTATTTGGGAGAATAAATAGAGCTTAGTAAAACCATAAACATGAAGAAATAATCTAGTATGATAAACCTGTCACTCATATTTTCTCATAATTGGTAGCTCCAAAATTCATTCAAAACTAAAATATATTCCTTTTAAGAGAATAAATAGAGCTTAGTAAAACCATAAACATGAGAAAATAATCCAAGTATGATAACCCTGTCACTCATATTTTCTCACAGCTAGTAGCTCTAAAATTTGTTCAAAATCAAAATATATTCCTTTTACTAGAATTTTAAAATTGCTTTGAACATTTGCATGCTAATAAAGTAACACAATTATGTAAACATAAAACTAATAAATTGTTTACTAAACCACTTAATCACATTTTCCTATTTAGGTGGTTCAATTTCCTCAATGAATACCTGAGTCACTACGTGGGTCATAGCTAAAAATGTTGGTTTAACAATGTTTTCCTTTTTCACAACTTTCAAATGTTATTTTCAATGAAGCTTCCAACACATATTAACCTCATGTCCTTTCTTGTTATAATGAGTACAAAAATGTTTGTCTATTTTTTTGGAAAACATACTCTTACTATCATTCTCAGAACACTGTCTAGGAGAGTGATCTTTCAAAATATTTCCTAACAAAAATTTATGTTTCCAACATTTGGCTACACAATGGTTAGACAATCCACAAAAAATGTATGGATAAACATACCACAAATTTTGTGTACGATAATAAAAAAAATGTTGGAATATTTATGTTGTTCAATATAATTAGAACCAACATTATTACAAGTGTGACGAAAAAAATGTGTTTTACTTTTCATTCGAGATGGTTTACACTTCTCTATAGCACCTCTTCCTTTTGCTTTCTTAGAGCATTCACCTGTTTTATTTTAAATATCAAATATATATCCTAAATTTGCACAATGAGTCTTATCCTCTACCTAAATGGGGTTAGCAACGTCTTGGCCATTTTTTCCAAGGCTTTTTCTATTAAATTTCATTTTAAAAAGTAATTTTGAACTATACCTCTAGTATGTTGTTCAAATTTACCAATTTTTTTTTTTTTTTAATCAAATTCATGATCGAAAGGAAAAGTAACTAGTGACTCACATTCACTTACAATGCTTAATGAATCTATTTGTACACTTGTAGGAGAAGAAGGTCTTGTATGCATAATGGACTTGTTTTTTCTTTCGTGTCATCATCATTTTGCAAACTCGACGAGCTTATCTTTGGCTTGCACTCTTTTTTTAACCTTTTAATCTCCTCTTCTAAGGAGTAAAACTTTGTTGTCAAGAAAGAGTTCTCTCTCTGAATCTACATATTAAATGCTTCGAGCTTATCAATTTTCTCTTGTTTCGACAACTTGCCCATAGTTTTTTGTTTTTGTAAATAACCTGTACTTCCAACACTGTAAATAGAGTAAACAATAATTTACAAAGAATCCAACTCATACTGAAAATGAATTCAAATTTTCACATAATCAAAAGCTAATCCTTGCATTCTAACTACTTTGATACCAAAATGATCTGTAAATCAGATTTACTCCCTTAGATAAATCACACAATTTTTCAAACGGATACTGAAACTCTCAATTCCATAATTAAAATAGAACTAGTTGTGAAATTTTTATTTTTATGATAAAATAAAATAAGAAATAGGTTTTTAAAAATATTTCAATTTCCAAAATTTATTTTAAAAAATTGATTTTTTTAATCGAAATGCAAATCTGAATAATTCTGAATATGAGTGATTTGGTAAACTCATATAACTTTGATGTTCATTTTAAAACATTTCATAAATATTTTATGTCTGTAAAATAATCTCTTAATTATTTTATAAATATAATTAAAATTGATCCAATAATCTAAGTTTATAAAAACTTTTATAGTCTGCTTAGATTAGATGAAAAATTTCAATTTCTCTTAAAACTGAATATTAATTTCTAATTTCTCTTTAAGTAAATCTAAAAATTACTTTATAATAATTCTATGATTTAATTAAGTAAATTGAAATAATTTTAGATCACAGATAAGAAATAAAAAAATGACACAGAATATTTGTTTACGGAGTTCACTAAATGGTTATGTCCCTAGATCCACTCTATGAGTGTTCTGATCTATTAAAAACTCTTTGAGAATAATTATAAAACCTATGTGAGTAAACTAGAATATTTTTATACTAGATAATTTGTCTATGCAATAAATAAAAATAAATCTCTTTAATTTCCTTGAGGTTCTTGTTGCCTCTATAATCTAGATATATCTCTGTCTGTAAAGTCCCTCTGTGCAAATTTTTTTGCTGCCTCTATCACTACCTCTGTAATATATATATATATATATATATATATATATATATATATATATATATATATATATATATATATATATATATTTCTCAACACTACTTGGCATTGGTTGAGAATTAACAAATTGCCATGGTGGGGCACTAACGATTTCCTCTTTCATATGCCAAGATAGTAATTACCAGGCAAAAATAACAATGCCAAATCCAACGCAATTTCATGAAATAATTAAACTTCCCCACATACTTATTTACATTACCACCTGGATGTTATTATTTAGTGCCATACAATAGATAAATAAACATGCCATAATAAGATATGTACTGATGCCAAGATTATTGGCTTGGTGGACAATTTAATATAATCCACTATTTCACGCCATATATACCATGTAGCTTTTACCACAAGATTACCATGCAAATAAACTTATCCAAATCAAATGCCACGTTATCTTTGAATAATCTTGGAGTTGAAGACTTGGGATAATCTTTTAACAAAAGATTAATATGCATGTAAATCTCCACCAAATAAGAAAAAAAAAACATAATCTCTCCACTAAAATAAATAAAAAATTAACTATATTTCCACCAATAGTATGATCTTTGTAAGTGGGAGAAATAAAGTGGAGTTTAACCTATGAGATTAAAAAAGTGAAATATTTCCATGACTTTCTTTAATAAGCCTCCAAGAAGTCAACGCCACATTTCTTTAGCGGAATAAAGACTTAGATTTAAAAGTAAACATGCAACCATACTTATCTTAAATAACCCATGATTAAACTACCACATCAATTCTTTAAAAAAATCTTCTTTTTAATAATATAAGAGTGGTATTATTTTAAATAACTATCTACGTAAGAATGGGAATAGTATATTTTTGGGACTTGGATAAATAAAATATCCAATGATAGATTAAAATTTATTAAATAATATATTTAATTAAATAAATATATAAATTAATTAAACATATATTCCATGGTAAAATAAAAGATACCATTAAATAGGATATTTAATTAATTAAATATATCCCATGGCAAAATTAAAAAAATTATTAAATAGGAAGGAAATTAAATTAAATGTATAGCCCATGGTAAAATAAAAAATACCATTAAATAGGATATTAATTAATTATCTCAAACTATATAAAGAGTGAAAATTCTCCAAATCATTAATTGACTCAATTTGTGATAAAATTAATTTTAATTGAGCCTCCAATCACATTCTATAGTCGAAGTTATGTTGAAGGGTCTCAAATTGGCCCTAAACTACCTCCATGATTGAACCAATCAACTATTTGATTCATTATATGATAACATTGGGGTCAATTGAATCCCAAATCACATCCTATATAGTCAAAAATAGGTTCACAAAGCTCAATTTTACTCAAATTGTATCATTGATTGCATTAATTGACTAATTGGCTTAATATGTCATGAAGATTGAGCTAATTTAACCCTAAATCACATCTTATAGTTGTATTTAAGTTAAAAAGGGATCAAATTAGCCCTAATTACCTCCATTATTAAAACAATAGACTCTTTGGTTCATTATGTGATGAAATTGGGGTTGATTAAATCTAAAAACACATCTTATACATTCAAAATTAGGTTCACATGTTTAATTTAGACTAAATTGCATCATTGATTGTACCGATTAACTATTTGAATCTATTTGTGATGAAATTGGGGTTAATTTAATCCTAAATCACATCATATAGTTGCAATATAGTGTTATTTACACCATAAACTGCTCAACCTATAACGATCTATGGGCTAGATGTGCATCTTAATGGTTTTTAATTCTTAGTATACCTTCATCTAAAATGAAAGATTAGAAAATAAAGTAACATCTAATCAAAATTAACAATACAATGCAAATAAACATAATGGTTAGTATTTAAACTTGATGTGCTTATATAATTCTTTATATAGTGTATCATTTTAGGGTTCCAATAATTAACTACTTATTTTACTTTTTTCTATGATCAATCAATTCGGTATCTTGGTTCGTCAATGGTATCATCCTTTAAATAAATTAAATATACAATCCATTATCCTTATTTTTATTGAGGATGGATCACTAAAATGTGACATGAGATGATAAAAAACTTCTTACACTTTTTTTAATTGAAGTTGTTCCATAAGGCAGAGGCATTTCTATAGTGAACAAGACCTTATCAACTATGTCCTCCACATGGCATTGTATATATTGAAACACACCACTTTTATAAGAAAAAAATAACTCTTCAAGTTTACATCCCCCATCGTGTATGGTTTGGTTTTAGGGACTAGCTAGTTACCATTTGGACTATGAAAACATTGTATCTCTATGTATGAATGTTTTGGGTTCTTAGTGGTTGCAAATCATATGAAGTCAATATAAATAGAAGCGTGTATACATTTTTTTTGGTATAATTTCAAACACATACCTATAAGCTTAAAAATGACTTGGATTCCTGAGTCTAAGCCTTGGAGTTGCATACACACAGTCGAATCTATGTTTTTCACTAAAAATAACAAAATCCAACTTTTTCCTTAATAAAAACTATGAATTTCATTGATAAATTTTCTAAAACTATTACTACAATGTCGAACACACACTCCTCTTTCTAAATTTTTTTTTTAAAAACTATTTATAGGTTTTCATCTATATCGATTTCTATGTATGTCTTTTTAAATCACTATACATCACAACTATAGATGTTTATATTTGTTTATGTATTTTTTATTTTGTTCATCTTAATGCAAAAATATTATACAATAAAATTCAAAGAGGTAGTGTTATCATAGCTAACAAAAAACGTCTTGTTTTGTTGACTGCCAACTTAGCTTCCAATAATCTCTTAGCTTCATATTTCTTCAATTGGACAAAGTGTCTTAACTTTGAGGGCTCTAATACTCTTTAACTTTGAGGGCTCTAATACACTTAACACTACAATTCTTAATACAGTTGACACTTATCAGGGTGTGGAAGGCTCTATTGTCATCCCTGAGAAAGAAAACCCTGGCCTACATTATTTTAGAATATAGGGATATAGAATACAGGGAAATGATGTATTGTGCTCTTGTCATGTGACAAATTTTTTCGATTGCATTCATTTTCTTACCCACATGGAGCCATCTGGGGGCCATAAATATATCCTTTTGAAATAGGGTTTTATTGTAGAACGTGATGTCGAACAAAAACGAGGTGGTCGTAGTGCCTAACAATAGAGGCCACATTGCTTTAAACATTGTTTTAAAATTAAGTGTACCACAATTTTTAAAAACCGTTTGATGCATTATGTTACGATGATTGTTGTTGTTGTTGTTCTTCTTCTTCTTTGGGTGAAAATATTGTTAATGGCAATTCTGATTTAAAATTATTTTAATATTGAATAGATGAAATGCATTCTTATTTATAACTTGATTTCCCAGCTAAAGGACCGGAATTGCGAGGAGATCTGAGGAACCCAAACCTAAAGATGAAAGTAAATCCTGGGAATCTAGGAATCAAAACCATGCAAATTCCAGTAATAATGACTATAAAAGGCCCTTGAACTCAACGAGACACACACAGACCTTCATCTGTGAATAAAGCTTCATAGAATTTGGCGATGGCAGGATTTTATGTTTCCTTCATGAGTTCGCTAATTCTTCTTTGCTTAACTGCGGTGATCATATCTTCTACAGGTACGAAATAATTATAAATAAACTTCCCAGAGTAGATTAATTATTAGTATTCTGATGCATATTACATGTGCAGGGAGCAGCAGCAGCATACTGTTAAGAGAAGCAAATGCAGTGGGTCAAGTATGTTATGATGTGGACATATGTACAGATTGCAAATGCGTGTGTGGGCCTCCTGCTCCTCTACGTGAACACCAAAATAAGTGATCGCTATAATATTAGATATTATATGAGGTCACTTGCAATATTGAAAACTTACGTGAACACCAAAATAAAAGTTTAAATAGGGAAATATCATGTTATAGCATGATATTTCCCTTTCCTTTGAATTTGAGGTGATCAATTAAAGTGTGAAATATGTCGAGTTTGGATTTCCTCACAATCATTTATTAATGTGATTACGATATCTTAATGTACCAAAAATAGACTTGAGTTGCGATATCTTAATGAATCAAAAATAAACTTGAACTACTCTACTTTAATGCACCACAAACAATTAAAAATAATTGCACATGCATGCTAAACAACACTAGAGCTTTGATCAACCACTCAATTTGAATTTGAGGTGATCAACCAAAGTGTGAAATGCGTCAAGTTTGGGTTTCCTCACAATCACCCAGTAATGTGGCTAAGATACCTTAATGCACCAAAAAATGAGTTGAATTACGATACCTTAATGAATCAAACACATACTTAAGCTACTCTATCTCAATGCACCACAGACAACTAGAAACAATTGCACATGCATGCTAAACTACACTAGAGCTTTGGTCAACCACTCAATCAGAATGTGTAGCAGTAAATTTGACAAGGTATTTTGCACGCAATGAATCTTTGTATACATTCAACTCAAACAAACAAGAATCGGGCGAGAAATGCACACAGTGCCTCTCGGGCTTTCTTTGAGCTATGATTTTATAGATGTCATTTTGATTCTAAAAGGGTATTTAAGAAAATCATATTTTAAAAACATGATACCATTGAGTGTAACCTAAACTCATACTATTGAGCAATTTGTAGTTAACCATGCTGCAAGTAGAAAAACTCCATCAAAATATGGCATTGCTCGATTTTGTTGTTTCACATTTGAAAACTTTAAGTCAGGTTGGAGAGAATTAAAATTAATTGAATCCCAGTCATGGGACCACATCCTAACATTCATTTAAATAAAACATTCTCTTTGGAGTTTGGTTTGCAGTGCTCCCCCTCAAGAGACACTTTCTTCGCTTGCACATGAATTTGAAGGATGACATTAAATATAACATAAAATTTATTAATAGTAGAGAATTAGTCTCATGAGTAGCCTAAGAAAAAATAATATCATTTGTTTTTTCTATAGTTGAAAAAGAATCTGAGCTCCAAACATATATTAAATTTGTGTGAATTTTGCATAAATCATGATTGAGCGCCCTAATAGCACCATCTTTCAGGTGAACATTTCTAGATGGAAGGACTTTAAAGTGAAGTGAGTCTAAATCCATGTTGATTGGGCATGTTTGCAGAATGTAAACGTACACTCAAGTTTTTCTTGGTGGTTACAGACTAAGCAAACAGGGTGAGCCAAGCCCAGGTGAACTAACCGAGTGCCAATTGGTGTAAAATACACCAAAAGAAGTAGACATGTTTGGGCTTAATGATGGTCAGTGACACCTACTCAAACCTTCTTTTCTAAGCTTTCTCATTGAAATTGACTCTTCACTTGGCATTAAAAGTATCAATTTAGATGTTCCAAGGGGAAAAAAGTTGATAACCTAATCAGGGATGGTGATAGAGGAAAGGTGTCTCAATAGGGCATTTCCAACCAATCCACCACCTAGAAAGATATTCAACACCATTTTTTTGAAGGTTTACATCAGATATAGAGTTCTAAATTTCCAAGATAGATTTTTGGTTAGAGGCTTACAAGTTAAATTGAGCCCTTAGAACATGCCAAGGAATCTAGTCCCTTATTTGCAAAAAAAATAGGTTAGAGCTGACATTGATCCTTTTCTAAAAATATGGAGGCTCTTGATTCACATTACCATAAAAAATGGAACTTTATAAAAATAAGTAAAGGAGACCACCATGGCGAGTAGAAGTTTAGAGAGAGACCAAACCTAAAACTATCATCGTCCCTTAAATGCTTTTTGAGTAGTTCCCAAATCTTCAAAATACTCTTTGCAACAAGCATGCCCTTAATAGCTACCAAAGCTTTAGTTATTAAAAGGGTATGAAGATTTGATCCTTTCCAGGTCGCCTTCCCCATAAGCTTGCCTCAAGAGATGTAGTTACAAAGTAATACTTTTCATTTACATCTTATTCCAAGGCTCAAATGATCTATGTTGCACACAAGGCATGGCCTTGGATTTTGATGTCAAGAAGACCAAGAACACTAAGGAATATTGTTTTGAAACAAATATCCAATGCAACTTGGTAGAAACCTGTGGTGCCTTCAAAATTGGCCAACAAAAAATCCCTCAAAATTAAATCAAGTTCGGCATAAGTAATTTTAGAGGGTTTTCGATAAGAAGAGTAGTAAACATGTGTAGCAGTGAACACTTTAGATCACATTTTACACTTTATTCTAGGAGAGAGAGGTTTATAAATCTAAAATCCAACTTTTTATTGATTTATTGAGCCACATGTCCCAATAGATCCATGGAAATGGCTTGGAAAGAAAATGAGTTGCCTAGAAACTTGAATTGTTCACCTGGTTGAATCCAAAGCCACTTATATTGAAGAATCCATTTAGGGTTTAATCTTTGACTCTAAATTTTTTAGCACTACTAAATGTTTTTTCAAGATACTGTAAATTTAACACCATCAATGGTGTTCAATATGAACAATTAGGCATCTTTCACTCTATTTGGCAAGGATGCCAACTTGCCCCTTGTAATTATTTTCTTTAGAAGTATTCAATTATCTTCTTGCTAACTATACTTTCAGAGGTTTGCTTGAATATATCTCTCTTTCTTACTCTTCTAAGAAAATGGTTAATGGACACTTTGCCAATGATTCCCTCCTCAATCTTACTAAAGAAGAAAATTACATCTCCAATACTACAGAATGTGTTTGTAATTTTAACTTCATTAATATTGTGAATTCTCAATGTGATGGTTAATATTTGAAATTATCTTTAAAACTAATATTTAAAATTGTTTTTATATAGCTCTTGATATGTATCTCATTTGAACTCATTGATTTCACTTGTATTTTTATATTTACCAAAGACTTTGTGTTTGGTAAGGGCCTTTTTTTAATTTGTGGAAACTTTTATATTTTTTGTTTAAGTCAAGCATTATAAATTTTATTTTTAATTGGTGATGACTAATTGAGGCCATTTCAAGTCATTCTTACCATTCATATAGTTATTCATGAATTTTCTTAATGAAACTTGTCAATAAGACTATTATTAATCGAAATAATAATATATAAAAGGTTACATAATAAAGTAGTTAGTTGCTATGCACAATTTAGAATCCCTACTGGAACAAAATGTTGGATCATAACATGGAAACAAAATATGAAAATCAAGAAACAACATTAAATAATTCATAATAACATTGCAACATTAAAACTATATCATGAACGTAAAATAAATTTAAGCACGTGCCACCATAGCCAAAGGAGGAGGTGGAGAATCATCCTTGAGAGGTAGATCAATTAAAGAATAAGGGCTCGAAGCCACCCAACCATCCATGGGGTTTGAAGGAGCTAGAGAAATAGTCATATCCCTTACATTAAGAAGCTTCAACACCACAACAAAAGGGCCAACTAGAAAACCCTATCGATAAGGACCAACATCAAATTTTCCATGTAGCGGTAATGATATCCAACCCACATGAATTGGTGAATGTTATGGGATAAGTGGTTGTGGCTAAAATATTTCCTCCTATGTCATCTATGAGTTGGAGGTGGTAGGCTATGTGGTGGACCATCTAAGGGGATGCAGCTCACAATGTAAGGAACACTCCCCTAGTGCTCAAGCAACTCTTGTAGATGTCTAACCTCCATGGTTAGTTTCTCTACTTGGACTTGAATATGCATATAGGGTGAAGATAATATAGAAACCTTGTCATTAATATAAAACTAACAATAATAATCCTCATTGTTAAACAAATTAAAATTTACAGCTTTCCACAATTGAAAGAGAATAACAACTCCGAAGAAATTCCATATAAATGTTATTGAAGCTGGCCAGTTAATAGAATCTCAAAGGAGGGCCAAGATCCATGATAAAGGTTCATGATGGTATGGTTGAAAGATACTATGTATCCATTGTCAATCAAATCAATTTTGAGACATGTCTAAAAGGTGTGCTTAAAATACTCGAGTTGGCTACAAGTTGGGCAACAATATATAAGGACAAATGGGTTAAACAATCCCCTTGTAGGCTTCCACGAGGCCGATTTTATACACCAATTTAGTGTTTCAAATGGATTATTTGGGGATATACAATTACTCATATAGGTTCTTTGGGACTTATTGATTGATTTGTAGTTATTTGAATTTGTTAATCAGCATTATTGCTAGATATTGGCAACCATAATTTTATTTTATTTTTTTGTTTAGATTAAGGATAAGTATATATTTAAATGAAAATAAGTTTTTCCATCACACAATCACACCCTAAAACATGTTATATTTAAATGGAGGCTTTGAAATGAAATTATTTGTCAACTTAAACATCAAAATATTTCAAATGCATTTTTTATTTCATTATATAAAATCAAAAGTCTCACAAAAAAAACTTTGTGACATTTGTGCATATATATATAACTAATTCAATAAGATGATTACTAATTTTCTCATATTTATTATGAATCTAGTATTTCTATCTTGGGCTCAGGATTTTTTGTTGTTTGAGCATTATGAATTGTTCTACATTACAAATGAGATGAGCCATTTGCATTGATCTTGAACATTTATATACTCCCTATGTCAAAATCATCAAAAATCTTGTTAGCATGTCTTTTCTTGAGCTTTAATTGGATATTCTATATCCATGCCAAGATTCCCATATAAATATGTGGAGCATCCAACACCCACCTAGAACTTTTTGATGCCGAACAAAAGATCATAAACTTAAACAAAACTATTATCAACACCTTAGAACCCTACAAGATCATGCATATCATAGTAATTGAAGTGAGGCAGGGATCAAATAAAACCATAAGAATTTTTTATTAATTATGGAGCATGTAGTATTGAACAAGATTTATAAATAGAGTAGTTATTCCCAATAGGGACAATTAGGTCCACTTTTACATAGATTTCTTCTCCCTCCAAAGTTGTGCTTCTCTTTGTGTTTTTTTCCTACCATCTCATCCCCTTTTTTAAAATAAAAATCAAACACTATTTATCAAATCCCCCAACCTTATAAAATATTCAAATGCCCATAAAACAAACATGAAAATTAATAAAAAGAACTATAAAACTAGGTAGTTATAACAAATTTATATTTTTAGTAAAACAAAGAACAACTAACTCATAGTTATTTGGGTTGAAAATTGTGTAAGAAGACAATTCCTATATAATCTCACAAACCTTGATAGCTATGAAAAATTACAATTCCATGCAATGATTGATTCAATGGATACTCCTACATCAGACACCCAAAATTTAAAATGTGAAATCTCACTCACATGGAAAAAATAAGTGGCAAAACCACTCTTTTGGCCACAAAGCATAATGTCCATGGTGTCCCCTTACAACACACCAAATACTTTAGTTGATTGTCTTTCTTTCTTATCCATTTACAACACCTTTTTGGACCATAGACCATCCTTATCCACCTAACTCTAATCACCATTATCATTTCCTTACCTCTACTCCTTTCCCCATTTGTGGGTCAAAACCCACCTCTATCTGACCTCCTCCACTAAGATGCTCTTTCATGCATATTACATCTTCTTATGGGATTATACACACTATTATCTAACCACCTCCTCCTAAATCCTTGTAGGCTTTGTTCAATCACTATAAAACTTTTTATTGGCTCCTTCTACATCTCACTCCTCTCTACTTGTAAAATAACTCCATGTGTCACTTTTCTCATGGCTGCCACCTCTTACTCCCTAGCTTGATTGTAAAATAACTCCACATACTTTTGGGTATCAAAATGATCACCCATATTATCCACTACTATCTCTAAGATCATATTCGTATCTTCTTCACTTGCTACCCTCATTTCCATGTCAAACAAATCTACTAACTCTATGGAAACATCATCTTCTTCATCATTTATAGCCTTCAATATGTCTTAAAAATATCCTCCATCTTTTTATCGGAACATTGTCCCAACTATCCTCTCAACATCCTCTCCATCTTATTTACCATGTACTTCTAATGCTTATAGAAGCATCTCCATCCCACCATCCTCAACTTGTATATCTTCTACAACCTCATACTTTTCATCATTTTTTTGGGTTGATAACAAACTCAACTTCCCCATCTCATCATTGTCTTCTTTTTTCACCTCATCCATGCCATGTGCAAATAACCTTGCACTCTCCTTATCCATATATGAATAATGGATACCTTGACTCATAAGAGTCTTTTATCCAATACCTATGTGGGCTACTCCCACATGTTCAATATCACTTGCATCCTTTAGGGTTCTTGTTAGAAACATGTCCACCATCTCTACCTCCTTGCTTGCCTCTATGCCACATGAGTGACATTCTTCATCATGCCTTGTCCAAGTGATCTTTGGACCAACCCATATTACCAATTTTTGAACTTTATCTTCCACCATTCCACTCTCTATCCATCTCTCAAGATTGGGATTTGATACATATCCTTTTCTATCCATCTTTATCCAATTGGGAAGGTCTTTTTATTATTGCCAATCTATTTTATTTGCCCTTGTGAATTTTTTTTTTCCCACCTCTAGTTGTTGCAAATGAACTCCCTCTTGTATGTCCTCTTGAGAACATTCTTGTACTATCATCTTCCTTCTCTTTGAGTCTCTTTTGAGAAGGCGGAGTGTATAGTTGAATTTTCCCAATGTTTGAAATTTCTTCTTTCTAACATGGAGAAATTTTTGAAGAATAAATATAAGCCCTTCAAGGGCTTGATGTTGAAGATATGTCTCTTGAAAACCATAATCTATGAATTTTTATTCTTGAAATGTTTGAAGTTACAGACCCAACTCATAAGTATGTGGTGAAATATTTCAAAAAAATGTTTGCAAACATGGACATTCTTTGCATTTAGGAAATTAAGGTGGTAAGTTTTTAACTTTTCACTGTTAATATAGTTATTTGGTCTAATAGCATAGTTCTGACTAGTAATCATGATGCAGGTTGTGGAGGCCTTATGACCTTTATTTCCCTAAATTAGTAGCCACACTTGGTGGATTCTATAAATGACCCTTTACATCATGTCATTTGGGTACTCTTTAATATCGAGAATCATTATTTTGGCATCGTTAACGTTTATGCTCCCAATGATGTGCATGAAAGGTTGGCTTTATGGTGATGGATTACCAACTCACTACCTAATTCCCATTGTACTATTTATGGTGACTTTAATATGGTGGAATATATTATTGACAAGATAGGCACTCTTCCCATGCATGGGACCATTGTCAAAAGAGAAATATGGCTTTTTATGAGAAACAAATTTGGGTTTTATGACCCTAATATCAACCATCATCTCACATCTAAAGTTTGGTACACCTTGACCAATATTTAAAGTGGTACCGATTGTGTGCTAAAATTGATTGATTAGGCTATGATTTCCATGTAGTAGTACTTCTTTTTTGATGATACCTTCTCCCTTCTAGTGGAAGCTATGCCAAATTTTGTTTTGTTTAACCACTTGACGATCCAATTCTATATTATCTAGCAATTCAAAAAGCCCAAAATTAAAAAAATCCATTTTTTTCTAAACATGGCATTGTTGGATCACATCCCCACCATGGACCACATCAAGTGGGTTTAGAACCTTGTGCCTTGGCCAACTCGATAGTTGAGATGGATACAATGGTGGGTGTATGTTCCCAATCAAACAACCAAATTTATTTAGATCTATGGCTACCAACTAGCCAAGATTCAATGATGATCTTATTTGGCCACCTCCTCATAATTGGGTTGTACAATGGTAACTCTTGAAAAACACCACTTAAATGACACTTTGAAATTATAGGTGGTTAGATTATGATTTAAAAAAATCCAAATTGTAGACATGTACAATACCCATAGAGCCAAGATGCTAAAGTGAGGGCCTGAGACTACTAGTGCCATAATAGGGATAGTAGTACGCCATGGCACTAGTGTCCCAATTTTAGTGTTATTGTCAGTTTCCTTCCTTTTGTTACCAATAAATATATTTTCAAATCAAAGACCACATAGGGTTAGCTTAGACCACTTTTAAGACCACACAAACACTAGAATATTATATTTACATGAATTTTATCCCTTTAACCACTAGATCAAAATTAGATGCACATTACATATAAACAAACTTAGAATAAGTTATGCATAATCAAGGTTATCAATCCCTATTCTACGCTACTTTTGCATAAAACTATCTATAACATTCCTAAGCTTAGATTACTCATGTTTCTAGTCTTAATTACAGTTAAAGAACTCAAGCCAGCATTCATAATGTAATGTCCCCATTCCTTTACAGGAGGCCTATTAGGCTTATTTTAGCCTTAGCCTTAGTCATACCTAAGAGGTTAGAGACATTGGAAACTATTGGGTATGGGTTACCATTACCACCTTCACTTTATGTTATATTTCATTATTGACTTAAGTGATGGGGACTAGGTGGTACTTTTTCACCATGGAGATTCTAATTTCATGTTGAGATAACTTAAGTCATATTTTTAGCATGTGCACAATAAAGTCACTTAAGTTATAGATTCATGTGCATGGGTTCTTCCCAAAAGGGGCATAGGGTTTAATTTGGGACATTGATCTTGTTTGGACGTGATTTAATCTTAGGCATTAGATTTCCTATCCCTAATTTGGATGGTGGAGATTATTTCATATTTTTGGAGTTAGATATATATTTTCCCCTTGAGGTCATTTGGGGGGTATTCACACATTCAGACTTTTGGAGCTATTGCTATTAGCCATCATTTTACTTATGAAGGTCAAATTATGTAGGATCCCTAGCTTAGGTGGTGAGAGATCCACTCCTAACTAGTAGAGCATTCTCTGGTGAGGGTTTCCAATCCATATCCCTAGCTTGTTGTTCATCTGATTTTGAATTGGGTTTAGATTTGTAGATATAGATCAAGGATCAAAGATTTATTGGTAGCATTGATCAGAAATCTAGATTTAGTGAAGAGGATAGCCCACCATTAACTAGGTATCCATTTATTTTTGGTTTTGAGGTAGTTTTGAGTTTCCCACAAGTGGGGTGACCTACCTGGAGATTTCAAGTAGTGATTTGGAAGGGTTTCAATGGGGCTTTTTTAAAGATTTCAGATATGAAAATTGTTATCATCATAAAGATGCCCTAGAATTCATTTCCATCATTTTTCTATTTTATTTTGGAGATTATGGTCAGTTGTATTTTTCTCTCATTTTCTATCTTAAAATAAATAAAATAATATCAAACCTTAGAGATAAAAAGTATTTCTTAGTTGTTTATTATTTTCCACATCTTTTGAAGCTTTTGGGTATTGTTGAAAGTGATTATTCTAAAAGATATAAATTTTCCTTTATTTCTATAACTTGTTAACCTTAAAAATCAGAACTATTGTTTGTGTTTTTTTTTTAAATTTATGATTTTTATGTGATATCTTAAAAGGGATATCTCAGTGGTATTAGAGCCACCTTTCTTGCAGCGTTTTGGGTAGTGCATGAAGGTATATTCTATGAGGAATACACCTTGAAAGGAAGGTAAAAACATGGCAGATAAAGAAGCAAAAGATCTAAATGAGGAGTTTATGAAGAAAATGTTAATCGACATGGTGAAACAATAGGAGACAACCAATATCTATTTGAGCTAGATCACTCAAAATATAAATTAAATCAAATATAGGAATAATAGGGAAAAGGGTGAGAACAAAAATTCAGGGCAGCAATCCCCCCCATTCTTCTAACAAGCCTATGAGTCTTCATGAGCCTTCTTTCTCAAAAGATTTTGAAGCATCACATATGGGACAACCAAAAAATATACTTGATCAGGATTATTATTAGATAAAATACCAAAATTTGAGCGAGGGTTTCAGGGATAATATGTTATTTCTAGATTATTGTAGGATGAAGATTGGAAGCAAGCCCAAGAGAGATCATCACATGCCGGTACTGAAACTATAAAGGCATTTGGGGAAGATTTCTATTTTGCACTTTGATGGCTCAAAGAAGCATACCACATGTTTATGGATACAAAGGCTAAAGACCTATTTTAATTTGAACCCCATGCATGAGGAAGATGTAATTAAATTTATGATCTTACACCTTGAGGGACATGCACATGATTGGTGGCATCATGGACTAGTGACACAGGGGCACATACACATTACCACATACATAGAGTTTACATAGAGGTTGGAGGATAGATTTAATAGGAGTGACCTTGATAGGTTCTTTAGAGACTTGACTCACTTGAGATAGATGGGTTCCTTAGGTGTCTACATTATAGATTTTAGAGACTTTTAGTGATGGTTATTGATATTTCAAAGATGAGGTTGACTTCATTAGTAATAGAAAGATTAACAGATACTTTGGCTAGATTCATGAAGGTATTTGATCCTCCTTCATTACATGAGGCCATTAGGAGAGCTTGAGATTTGGATTTGTCCACTCCAAAGTCTAGATTTTCACCCAGCGTTCAACATAAAGTGCCTCCACCTAGGTAGGATGATAGGAGATAGGACTTGGCTAGGAAGTGATTTATTTCACCAAAACTTAGTGAGGATTTGAGGCAAAATAAACTATGTTTTGATTTCCATCGACCATGGACACAATTATTTTGAGAAGATTAAGGCTCAATATATTGAGGTCTATAAGGAAAATGATGATTAGGAAGAGGAGGTATTAGAACCTCATGAGCTTCATAATGGTGATGCATTAAATAGCGTTAATGTCAAGAATTTAGAAGAGAACCCATTGATACCTTAGCTAAATTTTCTAGTACCCCTAAGTACAAGGCATTCAGGGTTTGTGGGGTTATGAAGGGACATCATGTGGTGGTGATTATTGATAGTGGGGCCACACACAATTTCATTGATCCTAATTTGGTAGAGATATGAGGGATGTAGATAGAATATTTTGAGGGCTTACATATGGTGGTAACCAATGGTGAATCCATGATAAGTGTTTCAAAAAGTTTTAGCTTATTATCGGAAGAGGGAGAGAAAAGAAACTAGATGCAGGTGTGGTTGAAAAACTTATTTATTTGCACATATATTATATCAAAAGACTATGAAGAGATCCTCTTTGGCTTGAGAAAAATGACCTTCATATAAGACAAAACTAAGAAGATTTTTTTATTATATAGAGAGTTGGGTGGGTTGCCTAGTTCTAGCTAGATCCTGAAAGCAAGAAATTTCTCAAGGACTATCAATCCACATGTTTTAAACAATTAAGTTTCTAAAGTAGAATAGAAAGTAATTGCATTAATTAATAAAAAATAATGAAATGAATACAAGAATTTCTTGATAAATAAATAGGTAAAAAATGACTAACTATAGGATTATGTGGTTCAATACCTATGCTAATCAATCCAGGTTAGGTTCAAAAAATTAGGTAGGGGTCTATGAATAGGTAGGGATAAAAAGAATGGAATTTGGTTGGGGGTAGGTAGGTGGAGTTACATTGATATAATTTACTACCATAATGACCATCAATGATTAAGGTGACCATCAATAGTTAAGGTGACCATTGACAGACAAGGTGACCATCGACAGTTGGATAGATCATCGGTGATTGAGATAATTATTGATGATTATTATGTGTAGATCTAGGTTGATAAATGGCTAATTAATGGGATCACAAAGTGGGATTCTAATAGAAGGGTTGGTGTTGGGTTGAGTGTAAAAGGCAAGTAAAGTAATTGAAATTTATAAATTAATTACTCATCTTGTAGAAAGTTGATCAGGTGATTGGTTGAGGTAGTTGACTCATTGGTGGAGTTTGACATGATTCTAGTAGAATAATGGTACTTGGTGCTTTGGGGGAGCCATGATGGTAAGTTGGTTCTCTAACATGATGGCTAGATTGTTGAGATGTTGATGATGATTGACCTAAAAAATAAAAGTTGGATGCACAAGCTCTTGATAATAATTATAGATGGATTTTACCTCCCTACTCCTTTTTTCTTATAGGCAAGGAAAAAGAGTTGCAATAAGATGTGAATTGAGCTTCCTAATTTTAATGCATTCATGTAATAGATTACACATAGATTTAGATGAGTTTATATTTATAAAATCAAGGTGGGTGGTCTACATTTTGGTGATTGAGGAAGTGCACCCTGATCATCGGTAGTCAGCCTGACTATCGACAGTTGACAGTGAAGAGTCAAATTGGGTAAAAGCTAGGGTTAAGCCAGTTTGGTCAAATTGACTAAGGTTAGGCTCAATTTATGGTTAAAGGGTTAAATAAGTCCCAATGGGGTCTTAAATTATTCAAGGAGTGTTTTGAAATGTAGAATCATGGTGTGCATATTTTTGGTGTCTACATTTACCCCTTTTGTTATGCATCTTAAATCAGTGAGCTGTAAAACAAAAATTGGTTACGGGTCGAAGGTCTACTTGCCCTGAGTATGAGAGGAGATTTTCCCCTTCAAACTAAGAAGTGATAAGGTAAAGTAAAATTAGGTTTGGTTTTGACAAGGTGGATGAAGGTAGATGCCAAAATGGGTGAATGAGAAGTTGGGCATAGGGACATAAACACACATGCAAAGTGGGACAAAAGGTGTGATAGTTAAGATCATGCATTGATGATTTTTCCATAGTTAATAAAAATAAAGGTTGGTTCTAGAAGGACAAGTGACAAGTGAACTATATGACCACATTTTGGCATGGTAGCTAAGAATACTCGTGAACACAAGTTTCCTAAGTGATGTCTATGATTTGGTGGGTATCTAAGGTAGGAAGTGCTCCTAATGAAAAAATAAACTACTCAAGTGTCATGGGTATCTAAGGTAGGAATTTATCTTGAAAGACACAAGTGGGTATGGTAGGCATGATGTGGCACAATTTCAAAATGTGTTCAATATGGTAATGTTGTTGTTATAGTCAAAAGACCAGGCAAAAGTCATCACAAAATGCATGCTAGTTGGGCCTAAATAGACCAATGGTGAGGTGACAGGGTGGTCAAGTGGGTTGGAGAAGGTAGCCTCTAAAGGTGGGTAAGCTATTTAGATTTATCATGAAGAATGGCTGCTCAAGGTAAGAGTAAAAAAGCAAGGCACCTAACCATCGATGATCAGGGTCTCTAAAGGTGACCATCAGTGGCCACCCAAATCATTGTCAGTCAGGGTAAAAACCCTAGAAAGTATAATGGGTAAAAAATCAAAAGTGAAAATCATTTTATTCACTTTTGATATTGATCAGAGAGATCTGGCATCTAGTGATTTGGGTGAATAGTGAACTAATAGTGATTTTTGAGGTGGTAAGTTGCTAGCTGAGGTGGAGAGTTGACCTAGTGGACTAGTAAGGATGTAGGGAGCATGTGGCCACAGATAAGGATGGGCAAGTCTTTAATTGACTCCATAATGGAGGTCATGAAATGAGGTACAAGATGCCTTTAAGTAACTTAGTTTGGTAATTGCATTGGGGTTAAGTGTGTTTGATTGAGTTGCTTGGGTTATGCCTTAGGTAGTGTTTTTGGTGTGGTTTGGGAAAAATTGTAAGTAAAAAGAGAAATTGATAGGGTGGGTAGGTGTGTTTAGGGTGGGTAGGAATTAGGTTAGAAAATTAGGTTGGTTGTTTCACTATTTGGGTAGTATTAATGGTAGAGAGGGTTTGGGTATTCCAGTTGCAGAATACTCACAATGATTGTTGATAGTTGACATTCTTTAAAAAAATGGTGTCTAACTGTCAATGGCCCGTATGATCGGCAGTGGTCACCTAGGGTATAAGATAGGCTTGGAAAGTATTTTAAATGTTAAGGCAAATTTAGATGATTGTTGCTAGGTATAGGCTAGCATTGTAGGTTTAGAGGGCAAGCTTAGTGGGCATTGGGTAGATAGGCAGGAGGGGTTAGAGAAATAGGTCAGTTGTGTAAAAAATGATGTAGGTGACTACGCCATGTTTTTTAATTGGTGCAAGCCAAGGAGTAGATACAGATGTGTAATTGAGTATCATATATCTTTGTAGAGATTCAATAGGGGATGACCCCAATTGACTAGGGCCACATGGAGGAGGTGGGGTTGGGAGTGATGAGGCACTATTAGCATGTACCTCACAATGCATCTATGGTCATAGCACTCATCATGAGATGGGATCCTGCTATGAACACCTTATTTCTTATTGGCAAGATAACTATCTTGCTTAAAGACATACATAAGATCACCTGACTTCCACTCCTAAGTGACCTGATCTATCATATAGAGCAAGAGGAGCAAGAGGAGTTTATGGAGCTTCTATTTGGAGATGACAGTGATCAAATTAGGTGGCATACTAGGGGGTTTAGGTAAAGTGTTTTGTATCAGAGGGTTGTAAGTGAGAGGAGACTCATGACCATGTTGATGATTGTTATTTCATGTTTTGTACTCTCTAACTCAAGCAATGATAGGTTCCCTTATTTACTACTAGGGGTGTTGGTCAAGCTATTACTAGGGGAAAATTATATTTGTTTGGGTACTAGTTCTTCTTGTACGTATATACAGGGAGCTATGAGGGTTTAGGGCCCATAGGAAGTATGGCATCAATTTCAACCTAGTTCTGCATTGTTGGGTCTATGAGCACATTAGGGTGTTGAGGCCAATGGGATTGTCATGGGTAGGTAATGTAGATAGAGTTCCCCATTAGTTTCATGTAATGGAGGGGTGATTATATAGCCTCAGGTGTAGGTGGAGGATCCCTTGACATGAAGTGGTATAGGGGTGCATTGGGTGCACAAGTAGTTGGAGATATCATCTAGAGACCTTATGTGCAATTTTTGAGATGGCCTAGGTACAAGAGAGATAGACTTTCTCTTTGTATAGATACAAGTGGATTTTTGGTAGGAGGGATGGAGAGGTGGAACTCATCTCATTTGATAGGGTGTGTTGATAGTTCAACCTGGTACATGGCATTTTAGGTCCATTCCCTAGGTGTAGGTGAGAGGATTCATAGATTTTTTTCTAGAGCCACATCTTGTGTTGACATTTTTAAACCATGAGGAGTTACCAGCTAGGTGTAATGAAATTACTTCAACAACAAAGTAGAATAGCAGAAATAGATCCAAATATGATTGAAATATATTAAAATATATGATAATAAACAAGCCACTTTGAGGGGGAAACCTCCACAAGTTTTAATAAGAGAAGAATTCACAATATGATGATACAAAATTACCCACTACCTCCTATATATAGTCTAAGTAGGCCATCGTTACTCCATAGGCTGACCTACTAACCAAATGAATGCATAGATAAATGTGATATAACATCAAAGAGGGATAAGTAAGCCACAAGTCAAATATTCCAATCCTAATACATATGATAGGTTAAGGGCGGATCATGCCCTTCCCCTTCAAACCAACATTATCCTCAATGTTGAACAACTCTGGATGTTGTTGTATAAAATCTTCATCTTCCCAAGTTGCATCTTCACTACTCAGGTTCTTCCACTTGATCAGATATTCCCTAATCTCTTTGGTTCTCAACCTCTTAGTATGTGTTTGGAGGATCTTCTTTGGTTCCAAAATGACTCATCCTTCTTCATCTAGTTCTGGGAGCTCTATCTGGGCTGAAACTTTCTATCTAATGACCTTCTTCAAACAAGAAACATGAAATACTGGGTGTATATGAGATGACTGAGGTAACTCGAGCTTGTAAGCCACACTTCCAATTTTTTGTAAAACCTAATAAGGTCCATAATACTTAGGAGTAAGTTTGTTGTCCTTTTTCTATTACTTTAAGGACATCTACTTGTAAGCCTGCAAACGTACAAATACCCATTCACCCACTTAAAAATTTCACTCACTACAGTGTTGATCTACTTGTTGCTTCATCATATTTTGTGCCAAGGCCAAATTCTCTCTCAAACTCGCCAAAATCTATTATTGATGCTGAATGTGCTCCTCCACATCTCAAACCTTGGTTTGCACCTTTAATGAAGAAGTGATGGAAGGTGGATGGTAACCATATAGTGTTAGAAATGGAGACATTTTAGAAGAGGTATGGAAATATGTGTTATACCACCATTTTGCAAGTGGTAGCCATTTAACCCAACAATCCTATTTATCTGATACAAAACAACAGAGATACCACTCTAAACATTTATTAAACACTTTTATTTGTCCATCAGATTGGGGGTGGTAAGATGAGCTATGAGCTAGCTGAGTACCCAAACAAGAAAATAGTTTAGTCTAGAAATTACTAGTGAAAATAGGATCATGATCACTTACAATTATTTTTTGGGTTCCATGTAATTTTAGAACTACCTCCAAAAAAATAGTTGCTACTATACTTGCTGAAAATAGGTGTGAGTGAGCACAAAAATGGACATATTTTGTAAGCCTATCCACAATGACCAAGATAACATTATTACCTTCAGAATAAGACAACCCTGTGATAAAATCCATGGAAACCTCCTCCCACTTTTGACTAGGAATTGCTAATAGTTGTAACAGACCCAGGGTCTTAGCTATCTCACCTTTACTCCATTGGCATATCAAGCATTCTACCACAAACTTTTGTACATATCCCTTGAGTCCTTCCCAAAATAATTATTTCTTAATTCTATGATAAGTTTTCAAGAACCCTGAGTGTCCCCCAATTGGATATGCATGCAAATCTACAAGAATCTTATGCTTAAGCTCTGAATCTTTACACAAGTATAACCTGCCCTTATACCATAGGACATTACCTTTCCCTTCAAAATTGTCAGAGGCTAAAGTACCTTGCTGGAGATTTTGAATCAGAACCTATGTATCCTTGTCTTGCTCCCATTCTAACCTGGCTTCATCCACCCAATATGCTTGCAACATGGACATTACACAAAGTAATGCTTTTGTGGATGTATCCCGTCTGGATAGTGCATCTACTACTACATTATATTTACCCTTCTTGTAGATGATTTCAAAATCATAACCCAACATTTTGGCTACCCACTTTTTTTGTTCCTCAGATGATACTCTTTGCTCCAAAAAGTATTTCAGACTATCATGATCTATTTTCACCTTAAAGTGTTTACCCATTAGATAGGACCTCCATTATTTAACTACATGAAGAATAGCCATCATTTCTTTCTCATAGATAGGTTTTTGTAGATTCTTACCTTTGAATTGATGAATCTCAAATGCAATGGGTCTTCCTTCTAGCATTAGTACTACTCTCAACCCAGATCCAGAAGCATCACATTCAATAGTGAATGTCTTTGAGAAGTCTAGAGTAGCCAAAATTGGAGTGGTGCACATAACTACTTTTAGTTTCTCAAATGATTTGGAGGCAACATCAGTCCAATGGAAGGCATCCTTCTTTATTAATGTAATGAGTGGAGCTGCTATGCTACCATAACCTTTCACAAATCTTCGGTAGTAACTTGTTAGTCCTAGGAACCCTTAGAGTTTTTTGAGAGTTTTTGGCATGGGCCATTACATTATAGCTTTGATCTTCTAGGGATCAACTTTGACACCTTCATAGGAAATAATGTGACCTAGGTACTCTACCTCATGTACTCCAAAAGCACATTTGGATGGCTTCACATAAAGTGGATGCTTCTCCAAAACTATCAACACCTATTTCACATGTTGCAGATGTGCTTCCCATGTCTGACTATAGATCAATATGTTGTTAAAGAAAACCAACACAAACTTCCTTTAAAAAGGCCTAAAAATAGTGTTCATCAAGCTCTAAAAAGTAGATGGTGCATTTGTAAGACCAAAGGGCATTACCAAAAATTCATAATGGCCCTCATGTGTTCTATAAGCAGTTTTATGAACATCTTCATCCTTGATTCTAATTTGATGGAACCTTGAGTGAAGATCCAATTTTGTGAAATAATTAGCACCATGAAACTCATCAATTAAATCATCAATTACTAGAATAGAAAACTTATCTTTGATGGTGTACTTTTTGAGTTCCCTATAATTTGGGCACATCCTCCATGTGTCATCCTTCTTTTGCACCATGATCACTGGTGATGAATATGCACTTTGGCTGGGCTTGATGATCCCTACCTCCAACATCTCATGGATCATCTTTTTGATTTCAATATTCTATGCATATGGATATCTATATGGTTTAATATTTGGTGGTTCACTCCTTGGAAGTAGTTGAATGGCATGATCATGTTCTCTTTTTGGTGGCAGTCCTTTTGGTATGGCCCCAAAAATAGATGGCTGGTCATCAAGAATCATCTGTAGATTAGGATGTGTAGATGCATGTGTGGGTTGAACTTCTATGGAACATTATAATGAAATAATTCCCTCTATCCCCTTTTTTATCATCTTGGTCATCTAATGTGAACTAATCAATTATGGAGATTTTGCCTATAATCTACGTAGTTCAATTTTCCTACCTTCAGAATAAAAATGCATGAATAGTTCTTAGAAGTTCATCTCAATGGTACCCAAGGTTGTGAGCCATTAGACTCCCAAAACAATGTCTGTGCTAGCCATGGGAATAGCAAACATAGGAGAATCAAGATTGTACTCACCCATAGCAAGCTTAATACTATGACATTTGCCTAAACAATTAATTTCACCACCATGTACAATCATGACCTAAAATTTTGGTGTTGGGTAAATGAAATAGTTCAATCAAGCGGCCAACTTATGGTTGATGAAGTTATGTGTGCTCCTCAAATCAATCAACACTGTCACCTTCTATTTCTCGAGGAAACCCACCACCTTAAGAGTTTGTGGAGTGCTAATACCTACAAGTGCATTATAAGAGATTGTAGGTTGGGAATCTTTAGGTACCTCCTCTATCTCTTCCTCATCATCATTGGAGGCACCATCTTATTCTTCATCATCATTAGATCCCTCAATGTAGAATAACTTCTCAGCACATCTATGTCCTTTGCTCCACTTGCTATCACAACCAAAACATATTCCTTTTGCACGCTTCTCTTCAATTTATTGAGGGGTCAATCTAGTAGGTGGAGGAAATGTTGGTGTCGATATACTACGATCTTTGAAGTGAGTGAGTGGCTACTTCTTATTGGCTATGAATTTTTCCTCAAATCTGCATGCCATGATAATTAAATCATAAATCTTAAGTGGATTAAACATGCGTACCTCATGTTGAATGTGGTCCTTAAGTCCACTAAAAAATAGGTCATTTAAGTTCTCAAAAATTATCACCACACGTAAGGATAGGTTATAAAAATGATTAATATAATCCTTGACAGAGGTAGTCTGTCACAATTTTGCTAGTTGGTTGAAGTAATTCTTTGTCACACTATTGCCATAGTGTAATTATAAATCCTCTATAAAAACTGACTAGGTGACACTGAGAGTCATCTTTTTCTTTTAAGCACACAACCATCGATACCAAATGAATTGATCAGGTTCAAGATACAAGGATGCCATGGTAACCTTTTATCCACTTGGAATATAATTCAGATTAAAAAAATTCTCCATTTGGTTGATCCAATTGAGTGGATCTTTTCCATCAAATTTGTGCATATCCACCTTTGATAATAGGTTCCTCTATGGTAATGTAGTTGGATTTGAAATAGAGTAGTTGGGAGAACCATCCTAATGGATTTGTGTAATAGAGATAGATGGATGATTTGACTAATTATTTTTCAAATCCATCATGATATCTACCAAACTATCTTGTATGGATTTCATATTAGATTGTATGCCTTGCACCTCACTTTGAATGCCTTGCACACTATAGTCAAGCTGGCTCACTTTGTGATCTATGTCAGAGAACCTTGGTACAAAGGATATAATACATCCCCCTTCTGACTCCATCTATTCCTTATTAGGAGTTTTTCTTAGAGTTTCAACACCCTTTCTTCAGCCTCAAGTTTGTGGACCTACCATAAAAGGGCTTTATGATGTCGACCCTAATTGGCACTTTTGACCCAACTTTGACCAAGAAATTTTGGACTTATGTCAGCCTCAAATCAAAAAATACAAAGAACATACCCTAGCCAAATTTTTCTAAGCTTTCAAAAAATGTAAATAACTCAGAAAAATTCTTTGAATTGTGCACTATAGAGAAATTTTATGAAAAACCCTAAAATGGAGATAACTTTTGTAAAATAGAGACAAATGAGCTGAAATCTAAATGGAAGATTAATTTAATGATTTATACCTCTAATAAAATAATTGCATATAAATTCACAACTATTTTTATATATAGCCAAATTTAAAAAATTAGGGTTTCACCCACAAGATTGCCTAAATCGTAGCTTTGATACCACTTGTAATGAAATTACTTCAACAATAAAGTAGAATAGAAGAAATAGATCCAAATATGACTAAAATATATCAAAATATATGATAATAGATAAGCCACTTTGAGGGAGCAACCTCCACAAGTTTCAATAAGAGCAGAATTCACAATATGATGATAAACAATTACCCACTACCTCCTATATATAGTCTAACTAGGCCATGGTTACTCCATAGGCTGAACTACTAACCAAATGAATGCATAGAGAAATGTGATATATCATAAAATAGGGATAATTAAGCCATAATTTGACTATTACTATCCTAATACATGTAATAGGTTAGGGGCATAGTATTAGGGCACATATAGATGACATCGGGTGTGCAGATGGGTACATGGCATAATATCAACCATTATATGTGGTGTCAAATATTGGTGGGGATGGTGGAGGTTTGAGATCGATGAATATGGATACCATAGGGATAGGGGGTCAAATGTCATAGGTATAGGGGGATAGCCCTAATGGGTAGGTAGGAGTGGTCCTAGCCACTACACAAACGCAATTTGTAGCATTATAGGGGCAGGTGGCCACCTTGTAGGGTCAAATATCTACCTTATAGGGTCAGGTTTCTTTGGTTACATAGAAGAGGGAATCTCTAAGTTAGAGAAGATTATTAACTATAGAATATATATAGGGCCACTAGGCATGATCCCCATGGCATGATACTTGGCTATAGTATAGGAGCTATGGTATTATGAGGCCATAGTTTTGACACAGTATCCATAGGAGCCCTGATGGGGTGAGTATAGAGTTATCTTGGTAAGTGATGCCAACTTGGCAATACCAAGTTAGTGGGAAACATCAGTAGTTGGGTAGATAGGTACATTTAGGGGATTGATAGGTACAACAGGTGGGTAGGTACAAAGATCCAATAGTACTCTAGGAGACAGTGGTGCCCTTGGGGCATAGACAAGATATGACTCTTGATATTTATGTTTTATATATCATTTTAATTTTAGCCTACGAGATGATGTGGTTAGATGTACATTTTGAGAGAGATATGGCTATCTACTTATACACATTTATTATGTAAATTGACTTATGAGTTATGTATATGCTCATTGTTTATGCTCATGTTCATGGTTTATGGTTTATGGTCTGTGTTGATATTTAATGGTTATGATGTGATGTTCACATCGATTATGGATTATGCTTATGTTCATGAATATTAGACATTGATGTAGACTTTCTAGGCATGAGATGGCTTTGATTTATGGTTATGCTTATGACACACTAAATTTTAATGAGTCTATACTGCATTACTTTAGACTTAGACATGTGGTGGAAAATGGTTGATTATTTTAATTACTTATGGATGTTATGATGTCATGCTTGGTATGGTTGTGCTTATGGTTAGTAAAAAAGGTGGAGATATGAAGAGCACCAACAAAGGCAACAAGGGGTTGAGGATCCTCAAGTTGGACCTTTGTTGACTAAAAATCTTCTATCATTGCTTTGCGATGATGAGATGAGGTAGAAATGAGTTTGTATAGACTCATTTTGGCTTAGGTTTTATGGAGTTGCTTAAGGACCACCCTTATAATTGATTCAAATGGGTTTGATTGAATGCTACCCAAGATAGAAACCTTGGGTTTGGGTGAAGGTGAAGATGCCAGGATTTGACTAGGTGGAGAGGTAGAAGATGGGTAAGTCAAAGGGATGGACATTTTAGCTTTCCCCTTATCCTTTTGTTGTGCTCATTTGACCACGTTGATAGTATGGATAGAAGGTAAAGTAGATGGTTGGGTTGATTATTTGTCACTCTAAAGTAAGAGTGGAGGAGTAGGTAGGTGTTGGTCATTGATTGTTTACCGAAGTGGTAGAGGGCTCATGGGGAATTAATTTAATAAGAGATCATCTTCCTCATAAAGTCAATGGATAATTCTTTTGGTAGTTTTATAGTTTTTCATGCTATGTCTAGGTGTTCTATGATAGGAACACACTTGGTGGTTGTTATACCAGGTGGGATTCAAATCAAGAGGGTCAAACAGATTGATGAGAGGCAAGGTTAAGCAAGAAGCTCGTAATAACATTTGAAAAATGGCTGAGTATTATTTAACCAAAGGTAGAGAGGGTTTAGATGATTTGGTTATGGTAGTTACATTTGGAGTTGTTTTAGAAATGGTTTTGGTCATAGATGATTTAGGAAAGGTAGTGTCCTTAGTTAGTGATTTTGGTTTAGGTAAGGGAGCTAACAAGTTAGAAGTTGAAGCTCTAAAGATGGGTAATTTGGTTATGGGTTTCTCAGTAAATATGGGTGTGTTTGAAAGTAAGAGTGATGGCATAACCAACAATGGTGGTTGGGTTTTGGTGGAAAGGGTTGGTTTTTCAATTAAAGTAGAGGGATGAGGTCTTAAAATGGATGGCAAGGTGGAAGGAGGCAGAAGTTTGGCCTTCAGGCCTCTTGGTGGTTTTGCCTCTTTGGTTGATTTGGTTTGAGGTTTCGTTAAAGCTTTTGATAAATCTAACTCCATTTTCAAAGATGGATGATCCAAACTCAATGTAGGTACAATGAAAATATTTATACTTGGTTTAGTTGAGATGGGAAATAATGATTTGGTTGTTTAGGGTTTGAATTTTTTAGGTGCTTGAGAGATGACTGGTTTGGTAGAAGATTTGATGGGTATAGGTTGGATAATAGAAGTGATACGCTGGTGTATTGAAGATGTGGTCGATGGTTCTTGTTTGGTGATGTATGGGAGCCCTAATTATTTCCAAAAGGTGGCTCAATCCATATCAGGTTTGGATATGAATTCCAATCTCTAAACTAATCTAGAGAAAGTCTTGTATACTAGTTTCATCCCCTAGATAGTGGATTCAAAAGAAAGACCGATAGGTTGAGAAGGTGGAATGATAACTTCATCCTTCTCCTCAATCAAAGGATGCTAAGTTGGGATAAGTGGTTCTTGTGTGAGAGGTGATGATACTAAAGTTTCCTTCTTGGGAATGATGTCCATAGGAGGAGTGGTTAGTTTGGTAGTTAAAGAATAAGGTAAGGTGATGGTATATTATTCTGATATGTCAGTTGAAGAGGAGCTAGATGATTTTAAAACCTCAATAAATAAAGCTAGGGTAAAAGGTAATTCCTTGGTTTGGGTCTCCAAAGGAGGAGAAGATAACTCCATTACTTCAATAAGTGGAGTAGGGGAAGAATTAGTATATGAGGTGGTAAATTCTTCAGTAATTAGAGCATTAAGAAATATGTTGATTGAATGAGTGTCATGAGAACATTCAAATTGGTTACTCTCTTACTTAGAATGTGCATGGTTAAGAAAAGGCTTCGTGAAGATATCAAGGGCCTAGTTTTGAGGTGTGTTTGGGATGTCCAACATGATTTCGCCCTTGTCAATGAGAGTTTGGACAACATTCTTGAAGGTGTTGCACCTACTTACATCATGTCCGATTACTTCATGAAAAGCACAGAGGTCATTCTCATTATACCATCTAGGTTTTGGATGAGAAGAATCAAATTTTAAGGAGGCTTGATAAGAGGAAGTTGTATGATTTTATATTTCAAGAGCTTTTCCAAAATAGAGGAATAAGACTCTCTAATGGGAGTGAGTTGCTTTTAGGTGTTATGGCTATGGTTTCTCATGTTTTGGCTTGAGGAGCTAGAAGATTTTTATTGGTTGATTTTGGGTGGAGGAGTGGACTTGAGAACAACTGCATTTATGGTACCCTTGCCCTTAGTACTAACATTGGTTTGATTGCCTCATTTGGAGGAAGAAGCTTCATTAGTTTTTAAGGTGGAGTTCTTATTTTTCAATTTCAATTTACCCTCATCTATAGCTTTTTTTCCCAATTTGTAGGCCATAGTGAAAGCTTCATCAAAAGTTATAAATCCTTACACATGTAGTGTGGTGGATAAGCTCATTGAAAATTTGGTCATAGGATAAGAGGTTATGATCTCCAAAGATGGATGACTCCAAAGTTGGCATCTTATCCATGAGCATTTTTATTAAATCCATTTGGGTTGGTGTACCTAAAGGGTTAGAAGGTACATATTATGGTTGAGGTTGGGTGACATATTGATAAGTTACCAGAGGTTGGGAAACTACCCTATATTGATAAGTGGCTATGAGTGGTTGGGTCTAAGGTATGTAAGGGTAGGTGGATACTGTTGGTTGGTTAATGGGTACATGCCCTTGTGGGTTAGGGATGTAACCTAAGTTGGGTGAAATAGGCAATTATTGAGAGGTTATGTTGGGTTGGGCAGGAGATATGGTTAGATTGGTAATCAAGGGGAAGGTAGTGACCTTTGTAATAATAGGTGGTAATGTATAAGGTATATATACTACTAGATTTTAGAGAGGTATCATGATTAATAGATTGGGGTTGATAAAAAGAAGGTTGGTAATATTAGTGGTAGGTGTTCCAATAGTAAGTGGAGTAAAAAGTGTCAATGGTTGGGTTGTTACTAAGGTAGAGGAGCCATTGCTAGGGGTGGAAGGTATAAGAGTAGTGGTTGGTTGGGTTGGTTGGTTATCTAATATGGTGTCAAAGGGATTAACAGATGAGGATGCATGGTTGGTCAAAGGTCCGTTAGTGACCATGGCAATAGAAAGATCTAGATTAAGGTGACGTTGCATGCCATAGGGCAGATCAATAGGTGGAATCAAAGTAGGGGCATGATAAGATGAGGTGTTAAGATAATGTTTAAGGGTAATTGGGTTATTGTCCAGAAAGGTAGCAAATTTAAGGTCACCTTGGGAAACTATCTAAGGCACACTAGAGGCCTCAAAATGGTGAGGATAATTCTCTACATTTGAGATGTACTCCATAGAGGAAGAGGTAGAGGAGACTTGATAGTATATAGATGGGTCTTGAATTGATATGTCTCTTCATTTTTGATGAGTAAGAGCCATACAATACAATGGAATAATAATATGCAAACAATCTTACAATCACAAGCAGAGAGAAAGCAAGAAAATGATCAAAGAAATTCAACACACACTAGAGAGCATGTTAAATCTTGTACTTGATTTTAATCTCACTTTTGGCTTATGACTTAAGTTAAAAGAGTGTGATTGAATTTAAGTGGTAGAGTCGGTACTATAAAAGAAATTTATGGATGGTTTCAGGTTAGTTTTGGTGCTCAAAAGGGTTTGTATTGGAAATCAATATGTGGCTTGGTGTTGGGGCCTACCCCATTACTTCATAATCCTATAGTGATAAGGGTGTCAAGTGTTTTGACAATATATACCAAATTCAAGAGTTTATACTCAACTAGAGAGCTGAGTTGGTTCTCCCCTTGTTAATGACCTCCAAGTAGGATTGCCAGGAAAGGGTAAGGTGATCTGTTGGGTGATGAAATACCAGTCAGACCTTGTCTCAAGTTTGTTAGGATGTTTGATTGTGAAAGTGATTTGGTTAGGTGTGTGCAACAAAAGTGATGTTATGATAGTATTACTTTGCTTTTAGATTAAGCTAAGTGAACTAGACTTGCAAGCAAACAATGGATGCACTTAATTTTAAGCCTAAAAATGTTTAGTTTCATTTATGAGCATAGATAGAGAGAATATCATATAGATGAAAAGAAAATAAACCCAAGTAAAGACTCAAGGTCCCACTAGGCATGCCAAAATACTTTAGATAGTTTCAACTTATTATCAAAATAAGAAGAGAAAAGATGCAGATATGGTTGAAAAACTTGTTTGTTTGTGCACACATTATATCAAAAGATTATGAAGAGATCCTCTTTGGCTTGAGAGGAATGACCTACATATAAGATATCACTAAGAATATTTATTTGTTAGATAGATAGTTGGGTAATTGCCTAACACTAGATAGATCTCAGAAGCAAAAGCTTCCTCAGGGGTTGTCAATCCATGTGTTTTAAACAATTAAGTTTATGGAGCAGAATAGAAAGTACTTGAATCAATTAAAAGAAGATTACTAAAATGAATACAAAAATTGCTTGATAAATAAATAGGTAGAAAATTACTAATTGTAGAAGTACATGGTTCAATACCTATGCTAATCAATCTAGGTTAGGTTCAAAAAATTGGGTAGGGGTCTATGAACAGGCAAGGATACAAAGAATGAAATTTGGTTGGGGGTGGGTAGGTGGAGTTAGCTTGCTAGAGTTTATTTCTATAGTGACTATTGGTGGTCTTGAGAAGATTATCTTTAGGTGCACCCAGAGTGGTCATGACTAAATGGATGGAGAGGATATTCAGGCACAATGATGTGGATTGGATAGTTTAGTGCTTAGTTTTGACCAAGAGTTTGTATGATGATAGGCCATAATATCATGTTGATGTCCAAGCCCTACTAGACAAGCACAATGAAATTTTAAGTGATATACCTCCAGGTGTACCCCATGTCGAGGGTTTGGGAATGTGATCAAGCTTGAGGAAAACAAGCTCATGGTCATAAATACTTACCATCACCCTAAATAGTTTAAGGATGAGATTGAGAGGACAATACATGAGCTCCTAGATATGGGACATATTAGGCCTAGTTCCAGTCCCTTTGCTTCTTCGATTGTTTTGGTAAAGAATAAGGATGGAACCATGCATATGTGCATAGATTACTATGCCTTGAATAAGAAAACCATTAAGAATAAGTATCTTGTGCCTCGTATTGTTGAGGTATTAGATGAGATACATGGTGCAATCTATTTTTCTAAAATATATTTACAATCAGTATACCATCATATTAAGGTTAGGAAGGGGGATGTGCAAAAGATAGCTTTCAGATGCCATTATAGTCACTTTGAGTTTCTTGTGATGTTGTTTGGTTTGTCTAATGCATCTACTACATGTTATTCATGTATGAACCATGTGTTCAACCACCACCTATAGAAGTTTATGTTGGTATTATTTGATGAAATTTTGGTCTATAGCAGGACATGGGATAATCACATGAGACATCTTGATGAGGTATTGGGTATCTTGGAGGGTAGCTCACTATATTTGAAGGCTTCTAAGTGAGAATTTGGCATGACAAAGTTATTTTACTTGGGTTACATGATTTGAGGAGGTGGAATCAAGGTTGACATGGTAAAAATTCATCCAATTTTGGAGTGGCCATCACTAAGGACTTTAACATTTAAGATGATTCTTAATTCTATGTCCTTACTATATGAGGTTTGTAAATAGCTTCTCTCGCTTGACTGAACCATTGATAGACTTGACCAAGAAGGGGGATTTTGTTTGGTTAAATTCAACACAACAAGGTTTTGATCACCTTAAATAGGTGATGATCTCATGTCTAGTTCTTTCACTACTAGATTTCACTCAACCTTTTGTGTCAAGTGTGATGCATCAGATGAGGGCATTGAAAAGGTACTTATGCAGGATAGGTATCCCATTGCCTATGAGAGTCAAAATTTGAGTGTTCTAGAGAGGTGGTAATCAATTTATGACAAGGAGATATTGGCCATTATGCATTCATTAGTCAAATTCAAACAATATCTTATGAGAACTAGATTTGTGGTTCATATAGATCACAATAGTTTAAGGGTTTTTTTTGGGCAGAAGAATCTCAATGACCACTAGTATAGGTGGGTGAACCAGATACAAGCTTATGACTTTGACATAGAATACACAAAAGGTAAGAATAATGTAGTAGATAATGCTTTATCTAGGAGACCTTACCTTGATTATATGATTAGTTCTATGTTGAATATTTCAGATGATTAGAAGGCTCACATACTTGTTGAGTATTCCAAGACTAAATTTTCATGTGATATCATGGATAGAATTATCTGAGATGATAGATACAAAGTCTTGGATGGCCACACATACTACAAGGATAGGATTTTCCTTCTACTAGAGTCCAAGATGAAGGAGAATATCCTTCGAGCAGTGCATGATACACCTTTATTAGGACATCTTGGGTATTTTAAGAGCTACATATACATCAAAGATAAGTTCATATGGAAAGGGTTAAAGGATGATGTCCTTAGCCATAATAGGGAGTGTTTGGTTTGTCAGCAAACCAAGGTAGAACATACTTTTCTAGAAGGACTTCTACAACCTCTTCCTATCACTAAGCAAAAATGGGATAGCATATCTATGGACTTTATTACAAGCCTTCCTTCAGTACATGGGCATGATTACATCTATGTGGTGGTTGATTGGTTGACCAAGTATGCCCATTTCATTTCTATGCCTTTTGGGCATAAGGCATCATAGGTAGCACAAACATTTTTCATAGGTGTTTTTAGGATTCATGGCTTGCCTAAGAACATTGGAAATGATCAGGATGGCCATTTCATGAGCACATTTCAGCAAGAGATTTTTTGAATAGAAGGTATGGACTTGACTCCTAGTATTAGCTATCATCCATAAATAGATGTGCATATAGAGATAGTCAATAAGTGGATAGAGGGATATTGTGTAGCTATGTATTAGGACATCATTAGGCATAGATTAGATGGCTAAACTTGGGTGAGTATTATTACAATACCACCTATCAAATGAGTATTGGTATGTCTCCCTTTTACACATTGTATGGGTATGACACCTGATTATCCATGAACCTAGTATTATCATATATTCGAGATCCTAAAACTCATGATTAGTTACAAGAGAACCAAGATATTCTAAAATCCCTCAAGGAAAATCTATAGAAATCATATAATCAATAGAAGGTTTATATAGACAGGCACATGGTTGAGAGATATTTTGAGGTAGGGGATTTGGTCTTTTTACGATTGTAGTCCTATAGGCAATCCTCACTTAAGAATATTAGTGATGAGAAGTTGAAACCATGATTTTATGGGCCATACAAGAAGTATAGAGGGTTGGGGTCATTTCATATGAATTGGAGCTTCCAAAATAGAGAAAGATACACAATGTCTTCCATGTTTCATGACTCAAATGGGCACTTGGATAACATATTATGTCATCTACAGACTTACCACCATTGGATGAAGAGGGAAAGTTGGTTTTAGAACTAGAGACTATTATTGAGGTGAGGCAAAGAAAGATCAAAAACATGAATATTATAGAATATCTAGTGTGGTGGTAGGGTTTGCCACTTGAGGATGTTATTTAGGAGGGAGAACAAATTTTACAGCATCCTAGTTTGCATTTACTAGTGGGCACATAGATTTTGGGGAGGGAAGACTTTAATGTCCCCATTCCTATGCAGGAGGCCTAGTAGGCTTATTTTAATCTTAGCCTCAGTCATACACAAGAGGTTTGAGATGTTATAAGCTATTGGGTATGGGTTACTGTAAAGTAATTTTTTTTACTCTACGTTGTATTTAAATTTTCAGTCAAACACTGCAATTTTGGTTCTCACATACCTTAGACGTAGCGGTAGAGTTTTGGAGCAGAGAGCGGGTTTATTTTTGCCTAAGTGTTGAAGTGCAGCAGAAGCTGCCAAATGGTGTAGTCCGAGCATAGGTTCTCTTTCCCCTTTTTCATTTCATTTTTGCCTAAGTATTGAATTCAAGCGGAAGCTACCAAGTGTCACTTTTTGAAACATGGAGTCAGCCAGCTGGCATCATTTGAGACACTTTTCATAACTTTCAAGAAAGCCACGGATCATGCCACGTATCTAATAGCAGCTAAGCAAAACACACCATGTGTCAGCATCCGCATCTCATATCAGCACCACATTTCATTAATATTTTTTAGCAAAAAACTTTCAATGAGCTAAGCAACAAGATTATGTAGAAAGTGCCAAGTGGCAGTCGCGGAGGGCCTTAGACTACCTTTTTTAGAGGAAAGTAGAAGTCACTGCATGTCAGCCTCTGAGAAACAGTCAGTTTAATGCCTAGGTTCAATGCTTTGGTTCAACACAGAAAGGTGGTGTTTCATTTTGATTAAGTGCCAAAGAGCAGCAGATGCTGCCAAGTGCCACTCTCTGAGCCCCTTTCTACTCCATTCTCAAAAGTAGTAGAAGACGCCACATACCCCTAGTAGGAGAAGCAAAAGATGCCACATATCTTCCCAAGAGCAGTAGAGGCTGCCACGTGTCAACTTCTGAGAGACCACCTTCAAGCTTCATTGCCAAATAAAGATTGTGGTGGGTCTCAG
The DNA here is from genome assembly GCA_037957365.1 of Torreya grandis. Lineage (NCBI taxonomy): Eukaryota > Viridiplantae > Streptophyta > Pinopsida > Cupressales > Taxaceae > Torreya > Torreya grandis. The sequence goes on from JARHVA010000055.1 coordinate 8,358,270, forward strand.
GTGTTTTTCAAAGGTCTGTGGAAGTGCCAAGTGTCAACATGCAAAGACTACCACATGCATCCATCCCATTTTAAAAAGGTTCTCGGGCAAGGAATGTGGTGAGTTTTATTGTGTTAAAACTGCTAAGCCTCGAAGAAGCAGATTGTGACAGGTGTCGAAGGTGGAGTGTTCCCGAGCAGAATATAGAGAAGGTGAAAAGCACCAAGTGTCATTCTTTAGTGCCTTCTAAGCAATAAAGAGAATTTTTGGGGATTGACTAAGTGTCCTCTTTCATTTCAACAGAACAAAGTGTTTTGTGTATTTGTTACAACAAAGCGAGATGGAGGGAAACTCGGTGGGAGTTATTCTTGGTAGATAGAACAGTTCATCAGGTAGATTTTTAGGGCTTGCAAGCATTAAAAGGGCTGTCTATTTGTCCCCTGTAAGTGGAGGAGAGTAGACAATTGAGCGGATAAGTAGGTGATGGAATGAGGAAATTCAAGTGCAAAAGAAGGTACTAATCATGAATCACCATGCTGCACTCAAGGCAGTTCTTGATAAGACTAGGATGCATACAAGTCATTGAAAGCACCGTCTATTTGTCCCCTATGAGTGAAGGATGGAGTAGAATTACATGGGAAAGGAGTTGATGGGGAAAAAATCTGAGGCTATAAAGAAGAAGAATTGTAAAATCTAGGAGGGGGAACTTTCTACAGTTTAGACTTTCTAGAATTTTTGACCAGTAATATTATTTGCTTTTATCTCATTTTCTTGAGTTGTAAAGTTAATGTACTGTGCATGTTTTTATGCCTTTTATGTGGCTGAATGAATTAAGAAGATTAAACACTATGCCTTTATTGATATTATCTATGTCATTTGTAAAAGGATTCTATACTGTATATTTTCTAGAGTTGTGATTGGGAATGTCATTTTCTTTTGTCCCATTTTATTGAGTCGGAAGTTCTACATAATTGTATGTGTTTCTATGCCTCTTATGTGATTTGAAGATTCTTGTAAGAAGATTGAACACTATGCCTTTGTTGACATCTTCTGTATCTCAGAAAAAGAATCCTTTGTTGTGAGCCTCTATTTCTATTATTTTAATCTTTTACATTGATCATGCACTTATCTACTCTTAAATGTAATTGAATCCTATATATAGTCTCATTGTGCTCAAGTTAGGATTAGGATTACACTCAGGCGCATCGCCATAGTTAGGTTTCAATTCCTGCATTTGCATTTTTGATTAATTTCCTATCCCTTTTCCCCAACACTTAATACAAAATAAGAGACCAACTTCTCTAAACTCTGGAGGTTGTTTCAAGCTGCAATATCCCACAGCTTGAAACTTCCCATTGTTGATCGATTAGAATCAAGCACAATTTTTGTCATCAATAGTTTTTGGCATGCCCAATGGGACCAATCTTTCAAGGAGTTGAAGAATTTTTGGTGTTTTCTTTAGCCAATTAGCCTTTAGAGGTTTTTGTTTTATCAACACCAACGGCGACTCTAAGTCAAACCAACCAATTAAGCAGTCTTGGTATCATCAAGAAATCACCATTTGGTATGTATAATTCTATTACTCATAGTTATGAGTCCTATTATCCTTCATATATTTTTAATCAAGATCAAGTTTCTCCTAGAATCACAAGATGCATATGGTCATGATTTTTTCCCTTCACAGGTCCGATATGACCGACGTCAGCCCTGCCATGAGCTATACTAGTCTTATGCCCAGTCTCCCCAATGTGTCACATCCCATGCTCAACCTAATCTTATTTTCACCTTCAAAAAAGCATTACTGGGATATAAAAAATATGTGTTAGAGCTTGAAAATAGAAGGGGATGTGACCAAGGAATTCCTAATCATGTCATCCATCAAGTAAGGGATGTATTAGATCTAATTAAAAGTGAGTGGGATCCTATTGAAAGAGCAAATTGGCAAAAGCTTACATATGAGATGTTGGATGTGTGTGGCTTGATTACATTTCTAGAAGAGAAGATGAGCATTCATGAGAGGTAGCCTAACCAAGTCCATCAACTTGCATATCCACCACCATAAATTCCATATCAGACATACACCACCCCTGCTCATGAGCCAGGTCAAACCTATCAAAGTCATTTCCCCAATAATGTCGAGTCTATGTTAGCAAGGGAAGAGGACTCCAAACCCTCACTTTCCCCTCAAGTCCCTTCCACCCTTCCTCAAGAAGCTTCTTGTTTTTCATCACAGCCTTCTTCTTTATCCCTTTTTAAAGAAGAATATATTTGGGAGGAAGCAAATAAGTATGCAGAGTGCACTCAATTCATGGCTAGTCAAGAAGATTTCATGATAGATGAGGAGGAAATCACCATAGGTACCCCCTTTGATGATCAAGAGGACAAGTCACAAGATTTTTCCTTACCCTCTGATGGGGAAGAGATCATTTCTAACTTTTTCCTCACTTTGTAAGAAGATATGGAGGAGCATGGACACTCCCTTGATCAAGTCATTGAGATAGGTGACACTATTCTTCACCAAGGCCATGAACTAGCCAAATGTGGAGAAGACAACATCGAGACTCAACTAAGTATGCAAAGGGGATGCCAGCTTTCAGATTTACCCTTTCAAGAGGTTGAAGTCATCAAGGAGCATGATGATGCAATGGAACTTGAAAATAAGGTAGGAGATAAGCCAAAAGATGATGGATATCAAAAGACACAGAGTGGAGAACCAGTAGCCATCGATTTCTTGATGAGACACAACATCATGAAGAACTAGTATTTGATGAGCTTGCAAGAACAAGAAGAGCTTATGCATGTCGAAAGCATGTTTGACTCAGACTCACTCAAATGTAGGCAAATCTGTGTGGCCTACATAGAGGATATTTCACCAAAGATATACCCGTTTCAATCACTTGTATGGCAACATAAGCTGGCTTGTCATAAAGAAGATGTTAGAAATTTTGTTTTTGATCCTAGAGGGAGATAAAGATGCGTAATTATGTAGTTAGGTAGTTTCCCATTCCCACATTGTTTTTGTTTTTCATTGTTGTTTTTCCACTTTCCCTTTTAAATAAGTGTTTTAAACATAGAGTTGATAGTTTAGAAAGTTTTAATTCTTTAAATTTTGCTGCATTAAATGCTTCCCAAATCTTTTGAAATCTCTAAGGTACCTTGCACCGCATAGCATGTCCACCTCACTATTTCCTAAAGATTCAGTAGGATCTGCTAATGGTCATCCAAATTTAATGATATTTGAGACTTGATAGGCCCATAAATATCCCTTATAAAGATTTAAAGTTTACAAATTCTCAAGCATTCCTGCACCTGTGAAATATCTTGCTCTTTGCAATTTGTTAGTGCCTAGTAAAATTTTCTTCAACAAGAGTGTTTCTGTCTTGCACAAGGTTCATACCAGGCATAAAAGATATAGAGATGGCAGGAACATCATCTTCACAACAGAGAGTTGGGACATCTGGATCTCTTGATAGGTTGCTTGCTAGTAATTCATATGCTATAGCTTCTATGCAGCCATCGAGAAGTTATTCAAGAACCAAAATCTTGGAAGTTGGTCAAGCCAGTGACCCCTCAAAGGTAAAGGATTACGTAGATGAAATCATGGACCCAATCTTACAAAAAACCAATAGCAAGAATCTTAGAGAATGGGCACACTAGAGGTGTCTTCTAAGGGCCAAAGTAGGGCAATACGAGATGTTCAAAATGAGGATATGGACCTCACAACTGGCTTAGTTCATTATCCCAGTTGTGCATCCATGCCCTGATTTGATTGAATTATGCATAGACTCACTCCATGCACCATCTTACAGCATTTAACAGGGCCCCTTCATGGTACAAATCACACCACAAGCTATCAAGGACATGCTAGCCCTATATTATGACAATACTGCTACATTCCCCACTATTGATAAGATGTAGAGAACGTGAGATAACGTCAACACTCAAACAAGGTTTTTGAGGTCTGAGTTACAAATGGCTAATGGTGATACTATAGTACCCACACTCCCCACACCAAGAGCTTAGTTCACGCCAGCTAGCTAAGACGCGCTGTCAATGATGGCTCTCATCTTTGGCATGAAGGATGACATGGTGGCATATGCAGAACAAATGGCCATCTTTTTCAGGTTGAAGATAGTCGACAAGATGTAGGAGTATCAACTTGATTTCTTTGAGCACATCGCCTTTTCAATAGTAGAACAGCTGACCCAATTCAGATCAAAAGGGGTGTTCAGGTATTACTCTTATTTGTTCCATCTCATACTGTATTAGAACCCTGACCTTTTCACCCAACATATGGATCTAAACATATATGACCCAGCTGTTGACCCCCAAAGAACCATTCCTATGTCTGCATGGACACACATTTTGTCAAGAACTAGTGACCTATATGATTTTGGGAACTATTCATTACTCCCATTCTTCATTGCCTTAGCCCTAAACCTATCATAAATAGGTTATTTCCAAGTGTTTCAAACCTCCTAGTCAGTTGTCCAATCCCATGTGACTTCTATTTTGGCTCCCACCACACTATCATAAGGGTTCATGGTTTCTATGGGGAACCAGTGTTGCTACCAAAGACTTTAACTCTTAGGTTGGCATTCTTAGAAGTCACCAGGCAGGTGTCCATAGTTGACAATGAGTATGGCTCTAAGAAGAAGAAGAGAAAAATGTATAATCTCCTGTGGATGGTAGGCAACATAAGCCTATAAGCTAGAGATGTTGAGACAGTGCTGCTGAGAAAGCTGGCCTTCTTAGGTTTCTTGCTAGTCAAGGACAAATGGGTTTATGACCCAAGTGGTTACATAGCTTCTTGGGTAAGGACCAATAGAACTAGGGCCAGGATTGCACATGAAGGCTGCCCTTTTTGGGAGACCAGGGGAAACCCTCCAGAAGATACTCCTGGTCTCTATGTTGAATAGATAGATTTACCCCAGCCATAGAATAGGCCATGGGAAACCTTATATGATAAGTAGAGGGATTATGATCCCTAAGTTAGGATGAATTTTGGTTTGAGAAGGACATTGAAGAACAAATACTGGGATGCAGAGAAGATTGAAGCCTATTAGAAATATAGGCAAGAAATTTCTCAAACTACCCATTCTTTCAGAAGCATAGATTTAGATGAAAGATGGAAAGAACTCTAGGATGAGTGTCATCCCTCCTCTACATCTAGCACTGAAACAAGCCAATTGCTGATGCTTGGTATAGGGCAAGAAGCTATAGCGAGACCAAGCTAGCAACCACAGGCCTCAAAGCAAGCTGTAGCTACAGCCACTACATCAGCTTGGCCCTAGCCTCTTAGCATCATGGAATAACAAAGGAGTGTGGTGTATTCGCCACCAAAATCTTCCCCATCATCAGAAGTGATTGAAGTCTCCAGTTCTCCACAAGCACCACCAATAATAGTAGAGGTGAAAGGTGAGCAAACACAGCCAGAATTAGAGACACCCAGGAAGAGAAAGAGGGTGCAGTTCCATTTTGATTTAGAGGAGGAAGAGGAGCCTTCACAGTGCCAAGTGTAGAGCACTATAACTTCTCCTCAGATAAGTATTACTCCTCCTCCTCCCTCTCAGTCTGTTCCTTTCCGTATCATCATGATGCCTCTACCTAGCCAAATGACACCTCCTATCACCTCTGCCACCCCCATTTCATAATTCACCCCATCCTTGGCACATCAAGACCTAATGTTACCTCATTTATCCCCATCTATTCCCAAAAATATGCCCCTCTAGCTCACCCCTATCCAACCACTACCTATTCAATATGGCCTACCACAAGGATATCCTTTCATGGGAGGACAGATTGCATCCCTTTCCACCTTCCAGACATAGGCCAATGTTGCAAGGAAGGCAAAAGAAGCCCAAATGGAGAAGAAGAAAACCAAAGAGAATAAATCATCAGTTGTCCCACAGCTATGATCACAATTTGACCCTATTCAGCAGCAGTTGATGGTGACCCATTTGTCACCCAACGTTGTCAAGCTGAGCGAGTAGATGCAACCAGAGGACTATACAATGAACACAGTGGCCATTGATATGTCCTTATTCAGGCCCCAGGATAGAGTTGAGCTATTGATAGAATCCACTTCTGCAGTCATGGAAGATTATTTGAAAATATCAAGAAGACTATAGAAGATGGAGGCCAATTTGGCCAAAGAAAAGGCAAACTATAGTAGTTTGGCTGAAGAAATAAACAAGAGAGATAATGAAATAACAAGCCTAAATAAACAGTCACAAGATATTGTTTCCCTTCAAACTCATTAGGTAGTCTAGGCCCAAAATGATTCATTAAAAGTAGAGCTCACACTTGCAAAAGATGCAGCAATAGCCCTTAGGTGGGAGAAAGCAGCATTGCAGGGAAAAGTCGAAGGACTTTAGCTGTAGGTTACCCAATCGCAGTAGAAGCTATTGGATGAACAAAACAAGGCTATGGCTTTTCAAGCTCAGTTCTAAGTGGAGTAATAGAAAGTAGTGAAATTGATGCTAGAACTGGCTAATAGGCCACAAGGTGTAGGAGTGATAAAATTGGTGAAGGAGCTCTACGAGTCAATGTGGGAAAGAATCTCCTCAGAGATTATCTAGCTTAGGCCATATCTCACCTTCCTACTCAATGCACAACAATTATGTGAGAAGGTGGAAGATTTAGTGTAGAACACTCTAGCTACAGTCTCCAACAGAGTCACGGACTCACAAACCTTATTGCAGAAGCTCTACGATGCAATGGATGTAGCATTGGTAGCCATAGGAATCACTGACATAATGGTCACTGTGAAATAGGTTAATGAGTTGCTCAGTTGCAATGCTGCGGCCAATAGTTGAAAAGAGATTCTCAAAGTTGTGAAAGAAGGCATCAGCAAGATGAAACAACATATTAAAGATCTGGTGCAACTAGGCCTTCCTTCTCTATTTTTGGATGCTAACATGGTGCTAATGGTTGATCAAATTGAACCATTGTTGCTAGCCAAACAAAGGGATCAAATAGTTTTCCAGGACTTGCAAGATGATTCCTCAGTCTCAAAAGTTGAATCTATCTTGGTTCCTATTTCCCAGCTAGAATTTAAAGTAAAATCTATAGTTCAAATTCTTCAAATTTTTTTGCACAAGAATATCATTAACCTTGATCTAGCTTTCATTGAATTACATAACAAGCAAGGGTTATTTGACCATGAATGGTCCATCAACCAGACAACACTTTTAAAGCTATAAAATTTTGAAATTTTGATAGAGTGGGAGTCAGGTTTCTTTTTTAGTAGGCTCAAAAGTCCTGGGGGTCACCAGTAACTGTAGAGTAATTTTTTTTACTCTACGTTGTATTTAAATTTACATTCGAGCACTATAGTTTTGGTTCCCATGTACCTTGGACATAGCGCTAGAGTTTTGGAGTAGAGAGTAGGTTTATTTTTTCCTAAGTGTCGAAGTGAAGTGAAAGCTACCAAGTGGCATAGTCTGAGCATAAGTTCTCTTTCTCCTTTTTCATTTCCTTTTTTTCATTTTTGCCTAAGTATTGAATTCGAGTGGAAGCCACCAAGAGTCACTTTCTCAAACATGAAGCTGGTCAACTGGCATCATCCGAGACACTTTTCATAATTTTCAAGAAAGTTGTGGATTGTGCCATGTATCTAATAGCAGCTAAGTGGAATGCACCACATGTCAGCATCTGCATCTCATATTGGCACCCGCATTTCATTCTATTTTTTAGCAAAAACTTTCAATGAGCTAAGCAGTAAGATTATGTGAAAAGCGCTAGGTGGCAGTCATGGAGGGCCCTGGACTACCTTTTTCAAAGGAAAGCAGAAGTCACCATGTGTTAGCCTCTGAGAGACAATCGGTTCAATGCCTGGGTTTAATGCTTTGGTTTAATGTAGAAAGGTGGCATTTCATTTTGATTAAGTGCCAAAGAGCAGTGGATGCTACCAAGTGCCACTCTCTAAGCCCCTTTCTACTCCATTGTTGAAAGTAGCAGAAGATGCCACATACCCCTAATAGGAGAAGCAGAAGATGCCATGTATCTTCCCAAGAGCAATGGAGGCTGCCACGTGTCAACTTTTGAGAGACCATCTTTGAGCTTCATTGCCAAATAAAGATTGTGGTGGGTCGCAAGTGTTATTTCAAAGGTCTGTGGAAGTGCCAAGTGTCAACATGTGAAGACTACCACGTGCATCCATCCCCTTTTAAAAATTTGCTTAGGTAAGAATGCAATGAGTTTTATTGTGTTAAAACTGCTAGGCCTCAAAGAAGTAGATTGTGACAGGTGTTGAGGGTGGAGCATTCCCAAGTAAAATATAGAGAAGGCAAAAAGCACCAAGTGTCATTCTCCAGCACCTTCTAAGTAATAAAGAGAATTTTTATGGATTGACTAAGTGTCCTCTTCTATTTCAACAAAACAGAGTGTTTCGTGTATCTGTTACAGCAAAACGAGATGGAGGGAAACTTGGTGGGAGTTATTCTTGGTAGATGGGCCAGTTTGTCGAGTAGATTTTTCGGGCCTACGACCATTAAAAGGGCCATCTATTTGTCCCCTATAAGTAGAGGAGAGTAGACAGTTGAGTGGCTAAGTAGGTGATGGAATGAGGAAATTCAAGTGTGGAAGAAGGTACTAGTCATGAATCGCCATGCCGCAGTCAGGGCAGTTCTTGATAAGACCAAGATGCATCCAAGGCATTGAAAGTGCCGTCTGTTTGTCCCCTATAAGTGAAGGATGGAGTAGAATTGCACAGGAAAGGAGTTGATGGGGGAAAAAATCCTTGGCTATAAAGAAGAAGAATTATAAAATCTAGGAGGGGGAACTTTCTATAGCTTAGACTTTCTAGAGTTTTTGACCAGTAATATCATTTGCTTTTGTCTCATTTTCTTGAGATGTAAATTTAATGTAACTGTGCATGTTTCTGTGCCTTTTATGTGGTTGGATGAATTAAGAAGATTAAACACTATGCCTTTGTTGCTATTATCTATGTCATTTGCAAAAGGATTCTATCCTATAGATTTTCTAGAGTTATGATTGGGAATGTCATTTGCTTTTGTCCCGTTTTCTTGATTCAGAAGTTCTACATAACTGTACGTGTTTTTGTGCCTCTTATGTGATTGGAAGATTCTTATAAGAAGATTGAACACTATGCCTTTTTTGACATCTTCTATATCTCAGCAAAAGAAACCTCTATTGTGAGCCTCTATTTCTATTATTTCAATCTTTTACATTGATCATGCACTTGTCTGCTCTTAAAAGTAATTGAATCCTATATATAGTCTCACTGTGCTCAAGTTAGGATTAGGATTACACTCCCATTTTATTTTGTAGTTTTTCAAGATATCAAAGTACCCTTAATGTTTCAAAGATAAGAGAAACAACATAGTGATTTATATGTGGTATTATTCAGAGTGTAATATTTTATATTATTCAATAAACATATGCATAATAAGTGTAGTGATCGAATTTTATGCATAGTTAATAAGGACAAGTCAAAATTCAATGAAATCAAGTGCATTATTATATTATCCACTTATAGCGATCCTGTCCAAGAATATTCTATGTTTCTACCTCTATTATGTGACTTCTAAAATTCTATTTCTTTTCATATTTTCCTAACAGTGAGTTAGTTGGGATAAGTTTGTAATCAACAAACTAGAATGCACTATGTCATCATTCACTTACAATGTGTTATCCAAAAAAAATTCATGGTTAAAATTCCTAAAATTTTGGTGTTAATGAAAATTTTGAGTCAAGTTAAAAGTTTGTCAAAGAATGGTAATAACTAATATTTCAAGTCAAGTCGAGGATTTTGAGTGATTTTGAAAAAGGTCCAGTTTAAGGGTTTAGGTAAAAAAGAAAAAAAATTAAAGGATACATACCTGTACCCTATATGCCTAAGAGGTCAAGTTTTCCTGACCTCTTGGGTACATGGGACATGGGGACATGTCCGAATGTGAAACATGACACCATGCCCACCATTCCCATAGTGTCTGGAAAACTCAACATTATAGACACAATAAATGCATGGTTGTATCCGACAAACCATTCAACAAGAACACATATGTTACATCCAAAGGGTATTGACATCCTTATTTCTATGTGCCATGATGTGTGGGTGAATTAAGCATCCCTAGCATCTATTTAAATATGTTTCTCCCTCATTCCTCTCACTATCACTTCAAATACCCTATCAATTCTCTCTATGTTCTTGATGCAGAAGCATCACTCCAAATGCTAAATTTTGATTTGCTTTCATTTTTTTTTGAGTCTTAGGATGGTATTAGTAGTCTCTAAGATCATGTATGATTTAGTCATAGTCTTGGTCATAAAAATTGACTTTGAGCCTTCTAGGCATTTTCCTGCCAAATTCCAACTTTTGAATGTCTTTCTATATTTTTGAGGACTAGTTCATGAGTTTTGAAGGTTAAAAAGTTGGATATTAGTTTTTTTAGGTGTATTAAATGTATTATAATTTCTTTTAGTGTTTTTACACCTTTTTGTTCTTATATGTTATGTTTAAACTACTCGTAACATCCAAAGAAGCAACTTGTTCATGCATAAGCCTACATTGAAGGAAAATAAGAAGTAGTTAGAGATTTTATAGGAGCTAAAATGACATAAAGAAGATAAAATGAGTCATTATGGAATGTATTAATAAGGTTTTTAGCTCAAATAACAAGAAATAAGGTTGAGATTGCTTGAAGAAGATTGTTTGCCAAGAATTATATGCATGTTTATGAAGAATATGAATATAAATACATGATAATAGCTATTGGATCACATTGTGATTACTAGTGTGATTATTGGTAAGTGGATTAAATTTATAATATTTAATTATTTCTTTGTTTATGTATAAACTTTCATCTACATGTAGAAAAAGTGTAAATCAGGCCTTAAGAGAAATTTATGTGTCACAATTGAGTTTTCAAGTAATGTGAAAGGTCTCTTTTGTTTGTTTTCAAATAATAATGATTGAAATGGTGTTGGATGGTGTTAATAATTTTAATGAAATTTTTTTTAGTCTTTATAATCTCTTGATAAGACCAAGACTCATCAAAAACTCTAACTCTATTTACACAGTCCTGTACCCTACATTTTGAGTATAGTCAAGGTGAAAATTTCTAGTTTTGAGTCTATTTATGATTGAAGTGTTTGTTATTCCAAGTAAAAAGGTTGTATTACGTGTGAAAAAACATTTTATAGATATTTTAGTCATTAAAATACACTTTTGATTTGGAAATCTTCAAATTGTCACATCTCTACCTGTGTAGAACCCTACTTTAGAGCATTTGACCATTTCTTGGTTTGGGTAGTTATACATTGTTTCATACATTCTAATTTGATATAGAGATTGATTTTTATGTCCTTAAATTTATTAAAATAATTTCTTTGAGTATTGGCATGTGTGAGAACTTTTGGATCCATAACTCAATTTTGAAGTCAAAGACACCTAATTGTGGCCTAATTTGAGGAATGTCAAGTTGAGTAAGAATATCTACCTTAAGATTTGGTTTATAAAACTTCATAGGGAGTTGAAATATATTAATGGGTATCTAAAAATATCCTTTTTTTATTAAACCTATTTTTACTTGTCAAACCACCTGGAAAAGTGCTTTAGGAGGACTATAAGAAAGAGACCTAATTGTGAAGAGACAATTGTGAGTTGGTGTACTTAACTTGAGAGTTTGAGTGTGAAACTTTTTGGAGAGTGAAAATAGGATAATGGGTATTTGAAATAGGTATTTTATTTATTATAACCCTTGTATATTTATAAAACTAATTATATTTGTCTTTGTGAAGGGATATGAGTTAGTCCTAATCAAAGAAAGTTGCCAAGTGATTGATTATCTCTCTCCCTCTACATCAGATTAGTATTAGAGTAGGTTGGGTAATTGAAAGAGGCTTAAATAAAGTTTACACTCTTTGAAGATAAGAGTGAATTACATGTTTTCTGGTTATTTATAATGAATAAACCATAATGCCACCTAGGAAGAACCAAGAAGAGATGGAAGAGCAGGTATCCAAATGGGAGATGAAATCTTGGAGGAGTCAAGAAACCGAAGAGTTAGTATTTATGTAACATTGAAAACATTAGAGACAAATCAAAGAAGAGCATTGGTAATAGGGAATGTCAGTGATAAGGAAGAAGAACCATAAGAACTTGAAGAAGAATAAGAAGTAGAATGAGAGGAAGAAGGAATAGATAGGCTACTGAAGGTAGTCATGGTACAAAGGTCTAAACCCAAAATATAACTTCCTACATATGTTTTCAACCTTGATGGAGAAGAGATTATTTATTATATTATAGCATTGGACAAGTATTTTAATTATGAGAGTGTATAAGATGAGCACAAGGTGAAGTTTTTTACCACCAAGATAAAATAAATACAACCCTTTGGTGGGACTATGTGTAGGATGAAATAAGAAAGAAAGGTAAGGTGAAGATCAAATATTGGGATAGGATGGTAGATAAATTGAAGGCAAATTTTTTCCTAGTGATTATCAAACTAACTTTTTCAAGAAGTTGCATAATTTGAATCAAAAGGAGATGGGTGGTAAGGAATATACTGAGGAATTCTATAAGTTGACCATCAGATCAAGTTATGTGGAAGAAGATATGGATAAGATAACTAGGTATCTCAATGGGCTAAGATACAACCTTCAAGATGAACTCATTTTGGTAAGTCCAAAAACACTTGAAGAGTGTTACCAATATGCCTTGAAATTTGAAGACAAGCTGAATAAAAGACAAACACAATAAAATAGGGTAGGGGTAAAAATTATAGAGGTATAGGTAAACAAGGAGGAAGAAGGACATCAAAAAGAACTAATTTAGAACCTATTACATATCAATAACATGCATCTAATTCAAGAGGTGGATTTAGAGGAAGGAGACCATACTTCAGAGGAGGATACACAAAATGAGGTAGAGGCTTAAATGGATTCACTTGTAAGTGTTTCAAATTCAATAATTTTGTTAGTAATAGGTTTTGGGAATGCCCAAAGAAAGCTCAAGCTAGTGTATCAAGAACTGAAAATAAAAACCAAATAGTTCAAGGAGATGAAGAGAGTGTGAATTATCCATTTGATGTTGAGGAACTAGAAGTAGGTGAATGTTTGTTGATGAGAAGAGTGATGATCAAACCACCTAATGAGGAGGAGCCCTCCCAAAGGAAGACTATATTCAAGACAACATATAAATGTTAAGGTAAATGCTAAAAATTTGTCATTGATTCCAATAGCATATATAATCTAGTGGCAATAGATATGGTAGAGAAACTTGGATTGAAGAGGATACCACACCCAAATCCCAATAAGGTCTCATAGCTACAAAAGGGGTAGCAATTTATTGTAAATGATCAATGTTGGTTAGACTTTTAGATTGGAAGATACAAAGATAAGGTATTATGCGATATAATGCCAATAGATGTGTGCCATGTGCTCCTAAAGAGGCCTTGGAAATATGATAGGAAAAATACTCATGATGGTATAAAGAATGTATATACATTAACAAAGGATGGTGTAATCCATGCATTATTTCCTCTCAAAGAAGAAGATAATGGAAAAAGGACCAATGCAAGTGTCATGATGGTAAGTGACAAAGAATTATTATACACCATGAAATAAGAATAATTAGGCTTTGGAGTTGTGATTAAACCAAGGACTATTATAAAAACCACTAAACTAAATGAATTACCTCAAGAGGTTCAATATATGTTGAAGGAGTATGCTGATATAGTGGTGGATGTGTAGACACTCAAAAATGATGCAATGCATTTCTAGTCATCAAAACACCCCATGACCCCCTTTTTAGTTATCTCAAACCAATTTCCTAACTTCTCAACTACCAACCATAAGTGCAAATAGATAATTTTATCCACTTTGTTTCTTTCTCCCTAACTGCTGATGATCGACCCTCGATTGCTGATGGTTGATCCTAACCATTGATAATCACATAACTCTACCTCAGATAGCATGGTCAAAGGAGTTAACTACAACTCACTCTTTGCATGATCAGTCTATGATAGTTCATGTGATCAATGCATGTTAGACTATCTTTTAAACTATTTTTTATCTTCCTTGATTTCAATGCTCCTTTTCTTTATATTAAAATATGAAGAAGAGATTCTAGGAGGTTGAAATCATTTTTGTTGTAAGAGATATTCTTACTCCCAAGAAAAAATAAAAAGCTTCCCAATGAACCAGGAACCAAGATAGAGACTTAAGGTAATTCTATAACTCACTATCAAGAGCTAAGATATTGTTACTCTACTGACATCACTCTAGGATCCAAAATATCTTTCAACCAACTTATGCATTCTGTAGACTTGTAATACCTAAAAGCTAAGTATTTATGTTTTTCACCAAAGATTCAACAATTAGCTCTATTTATTTCATCACTTGTGTCATTCTTCTTTATTTCCCTTTCATCTTATTTTCCTGTGTTGGAGTTATATAACTTCAAGCACCACCTAATCACCCAACCAAACCACCCACAACCTATTTCAATCACCTGAACACCCAATCCCTGAACCATATACATGTTGGCCATTTCTTGGCCCACATACTCAAAATTTGCCTAAGTGTGAAAAGGTGGACTTCCAAGTAGAGATGACAAGTCTTTGGGAAGACTTTAGAATTTCCAATAGTGTCTATCAGGATTCTGAGGTAGCTCAACTTCCCCTTTTGTAAGTAGTCAGTAATGAGAACTCCAAAGTAAGTAATAGGGCTTGGAAAACCCGATTCAGTCTTAGATAGTGTATTTTGGGTTCTCTTTCATAGAAGTCTTCAAGTTCTCCAAGGTGAATTGCTTAAAATTCCTTTTAAGTAATCAACTTTCCAAGCCCCAAAGTAAAGAGGTGCTAGAAGTCCATTTTTGTCTGTAAGGTACTTCTCGGGTTTCTAAGGGGCAAGTCTTCATCCTAAAGAAAGTCATGAATTCTTTCAAAAATATCTTTCCAAAGACAAAGGGTAAGAAAATTCTTGAAGAATTTTTGTTTGTGAGAAATAAAATAGATAGAAGATTTGGAAAAAAAAATTGAAGGAATTCCTTCAAAAATTTTGCCCAAAGAAACAAGTCTGAAGGAATCTTTCAAAGAATCATAGCAAAAGTCTGAAGGGTATGTTACCCTTCGGGAAGGGCACTTGACAAATCCTAAGGTCTCAATAAAAAGTATGAAGGGTATGTTACCCTTTGGAAGGTACTTTTTTCAAAGTAAGAGGACCATTTTGATTTTTTTGAAGGGTATATTTCCCTTCAAAAAAGATCATCACTAGAAGGCCAAAGGGTATCTTACCCTTCGGGAAGGTTCACTTGACAAAAGCTCAAAGGGTAAATTTAAAATTTTCACAAGGGACAAATGTGCAAAGAAATGTCAATTATGGACAAAAATTTTGAAGGAATTCCTTTGGACAATTTATCCAAAGAAATTCCTTTACGAGTTTTACTTGAAGGAGACCTGAACAAGAGAAATTCCAAAGACTTCAAGCTCAAGAAGTCTGAAGTAGAATAGTTGGACAAGCCTAAAGTCGTCAAGTTGGAAAAACCTAAAGACATCTACAGGAATTTTCTTCCCCTTTGTCTTTTGAAAGATCTTTCTAAAATAATTCATGACTTTCTTTAGGATGAAGACTTGCCCCTTAGAAAACTTGAGAAGCACCTTACAGACAAAAATGGACTTCTGGCACCTCTTTACTTCAAGGTTTGGAAATTTGATTACTTAAAAGGTGTTTTAAGCAATTCACCTTGGAGAACCTAAAGACTTTTATGAAAGAGACCTAAAATACACTATCTAAGACCGAATAGGGTTTTCCAAGCCCCACTACTTACTTTAGAGTTCTCACTACTGACTACTTACAAAAGGGGAAGTTGAGCTACCCCAGAAACTTGATATACACTACTAGAAATTTTGAAGTCTTCTTAAAGACTTGTCATCTCTACTTGGAAGTCCACCTTTTCACCCTTAGGAAAATTTTGAGTATGGGGGCCAAGAAATGGCCAATATTTTGGTGACTCAAAGGGAAGCATGCCTGTTATGCTTTGATAAACCCAACACTTTTTCTTCATCTGATCCATTGGGCATGGAGTCACTAATTTTTAGACAAGGCTGGCTCTATCTAAAAATTTCCCTTGAAGCAATAAGAATAACCAAAATGAAACAAATTGTGCCCAAGGCACTTAGGGAATGGAAACACACAACTAAAAAAGATGTGCACCAGGCACTTAGAGGAAAACTTAAAAAAAAACTAAAAGAAGTGTACATAAATATATACAATAGCAATAAACTCTCAATAGCAAGGCTTAAAATGAATCCCATTGACTAGGATTGGTAATACCTCTTCATCTAATTGATCAAGCTAGAAGGTGTTATGTTGTTTACATCCATGGATCAAGTAAGGACCACTCTATAAGTTGTCAAACTTGGCATGGTTGCCTAGTTTGGCCTTGTTTGAGTGCCATTTGAGAACCACGTCTCTTTCCTTGAAAGTCTTTGATGTATCTCTCTTGTCAAAAGCCTTCTTGACTTGAGCTTGATGTGCTTCTAATGTTTTCATTAAAATTTCCCTTGTCTCCTCAAGCTCTATGAGTTCTACCATTGTCACATTCATAAGTTCATCTTCCAATAGCTCTAGCTAATGGGCTAGCTCTAATGCAGGTAGCTTAAGAGAAATGGGTAACCTGGCCTCCCTTCCATATACTAGAACATATGAAGAAATGCCAACAATAGCTTTAGGAGTTACTCGATCAGCCCACAAGTTTGTCTTTAACTTGGTGTGTCATGTCCTCTAGTTCTCCTCTATAGTCCTCCGAATGATCCTCAATAAATTCTTATTAGTGGACTCAGCCAACCTGTTCCCTTAAGGATAATAGTTTAAGAAAGTGTTGAGGTAGATTTCCATCTTGAGAGCCCATTCACTTTTTTTCAAACCAAGGAAATCCAAAGCATTATCAAATAATATCGTGGTTGGAAAACCAAACCTAGTCACAATACTGTCATAGAAATCTAAAATTGTACTTTACTTATCTTCCTTCAATGCAATGGCTTCCACCCACCTAGTGAAGTAATCAGTTGTAGTAAGCACCCACTTATGCCTTACACTTAATGGAGGGTTAATTACTCCAATAAATTCCAAACCTCACTGCATGAATGGTTTCTCTATTTAAATCTAGTTGAGAGGAAGAGCTGCTAACCTTTGCTTTTCCATGAAAAGAGCACATTCTTGACACTTCCTCACCCATACATAAGCATCCTTGAAGAGGATGGGCCACTAGTATCCAACCCTCATGATCTTTTCTATAGTAATCTTTGGGGGGAAATGACCTCCTATAATCCCATCATGAAAATGCTCCAAAATCTTGGCAACTTGATCATCATCTATGCACCTTAGGAACACTCCATTGAGGTCTCTTTTAAAGAAACCCCTATCAACTAAAACATAAGGTATGGACTGAATTTTGAAATACCTTATTTTTACTTTATCCATACTTTAAGGGCACTCACCTATTAGCAGAAAGTGAGTCATAACATGGAGCCAGCTAGTGTGAGGTGGAGGTGCATCTACTTGTAGGTTATCTTGTGTCACCAAGATGACTTCTTTGTCTTCATGAAGATCCTCAGCCATATTCTCACATAAGCCTTTACCTCTTACTAAATTAGTGACCTTGATCTCCACATTGTACTCCATGACTTTAGTAATCTAACCAGCTATTTTTTTTCTTGAATCCTTGTTAAGAAGGAAGTCTCTTACTCTAGGATGAGACACCATAAGGTGGATTCTACTGTTAGATAGCATTGGCCTGAACTTCTTGAGGCTTCTTACTGCTGTTAGGACTTGTTTTTTTACAAAAGTGTATCTCACCTCATACCCTTCAATCCCTTGGCTAAAAAAAGCTAATGGATGCTCGAGTCTTTCACCATTTTTTTACATCAGCATAGTTGATATATTATCAATATTTGCAAAAGCATAAAAAATGAAATCCCTTGAGAAATTAGGATTCATAAGTGTGGGTGCTTGAGCAATAACTTATTTGATAGCTTTGAATGTTGACTTGCCTTCATTTAACCAAGTGAACACTTGGTTATTCTTCAACATAACAGCAATGGGCTTGACTAAACTTGCAAAACTAGGGATAAATCTTCTTACAAAGTTTGTCTTTCCAAGGAAACTCTGGAGTACCTTCTTATGCTTTGGCAAGGATAAGGCCAAGATGGAACTTATTCTCTCAGGATCAATAAACAACCCTTCCTTTGAGATGATGTGGCCTAGTAGCTTGCCTTCATGCATGGTAAACACATACTTCTTGGGATTCAATGAAATCCCATACTCTCTTCACCTTTCAAAAATCAGCCTCAAGTGGTCCATGTGTTCACTCGTATTCTTAGAGAAAACTGTGATGTCATCCAAGTATACTAGTACCATTTGGTTCAGCATCCCCTGGAAAGCCATGTCCATGGCTCTAAGGAAGGTAGCACTAGCATTTGATATACCAAAAGGCATCTTTTGGTATGCATACATGCCCCATTTGGTGGTGAAGGTAGTCTTGTACCGATCCTCATCCTTCACCCAAACTTGGTTGTAGCTAGAAAAACCATCCAATAAGGAAAAGCATTCTAAACTGGTAAATACTTGAACGAGTTACTCCATGGATGGTAGGGGATAATGATATTTCAAAGATACTTTTTTCAAATCTCTAAAATCCATGCAAAGCCTAATCTCCCCACTCGTTATTTTACAGGCACCAAGTTGGCTACCCATGATGAGTGCTTGATAGGAAAGATGATACTATACTGGATCAACTTGGTTAGTTCCTTCCTCATCAGCTCCTCAATCTTGGGGTTAATCAGCCTTTGATTTTGCCTTACATGTTGGGAAATCCAGAACAACAAACAGTTCTGATTCCACTTGTTAGGATCTTGCTCCTCCAATAAGAGCACAATATGACTACCTTGTATAAGCAACTAAACACGGAATTATACTAGATTGAATAAGTAACTAGAATTCACACATAGCACAGAATATGAGAGACAATACACACACTTGTATTAATACTCATATAGAAAGAAAATACAATAAATAAGATGCCACTTCTTCTCCACACCTCTTAGAGGATTCTCACACCTCAAGTGTACAACGATTCTCAATCAAGAGTTCACTCTCTTACCAAAATGGTCCCAACACACAACTCACACACAGAATTGGTGTTCACCTCTCCAACTAGCTAGTATCCACTACTGCCAGTACCCAAGTACTCTATGTACTTCAAGTAGATCTCCCATGAACCTGTAATAACCTGCAACTCAACAGACCTTACTTACCATGTAGATCTTCTATGATCTTACACTTGTGGAAGGAACTTCCTTGCCTTCCTTGCTTTGCACTCTGAAGAATCTCTTCTTTGAATCCTTAATCCTTGATTACAATTGAGCCCATGAGTCTATTATATAGATCTCATGCATACAATAATTAGACACCTAATTACAATAATTAGAAATGTAACTCGAGACTATAATTAGCCTTTAACATGCAAACACTTGGTTTGTTAACGAACTATTCATGAACTGGCAGTTTTGGAATCGCACAGGTGACCGACGTCGGTCCCTGTCTGCCTGGAGGTGACCAACATCGGCTGACCTCCTACCGATGTCAATTGCTTGCAGTCCACAAGTGCCATGGTTGGTTGGCTTCTACACCACACTTTGCCAATGCTAGTCTCCCTAGAACTCAGCAACCTCCTCCATGTTTGCATTTGTTGAAGCTTTTAGCTCCACAACCTAACAATCTCCCACTTGGAGATAAATAACTGCAACTATACCTATACCTGTACTCTATCTAATTTGTTTCTTGTCTTGTATCCCTCTTCAAGTTCCACCTTGAAGACCAACCACCACAACAACTGTGGTGAAACTCTTGTCATCCAAATCACCTGCCACATCCACATCTACAAACCATGTAGAAAAGAACTTGACCCTGCATAGCAAGTGCACCTGCTGCTAGTCCCTCTCAAATACATGAGAATCCACTGAACTGCCCTCCAGTGCTTCTTTCTTAGATTGGCTCCAAACTTTCTGACAGCTCCCACTTCTTGGGAAAACCCTAGGTTTAGTACACCTATACTCAACCTCATTATGTGAATCAAGACCCTATTCTGTGAACTGTCCAATCATCGGCGTGCTAACCGGTTTCACACAGTCATCCTGAAACAAAGTCAACCTGTGACCTTCCATGTCCCTAAAACACACTCATGCCAAAGAATCTTGCTGCTCCCAGATTCCTCATGACACACTTCTGAACTAGCTTTACCTTTAGTTCAGTAACACCCCTGTAAATGTAACTCTGCAACAAGCACACAATACAGTAATAGGATAATGTAGCTAATATTATCCAACCTGGTAAAGAGAAACACAATGGTCAAACCTCCATTGTCCTACAGCTTACTCAAGACCATATACTCTGGCCTACTGTCTCATATGTCTATTTCTTCTCTTCTTCATCCTGAACATCCATTCATCTATCAATGCTTTCTTCTGGCTGGCAACTCTACCAAAAACTCCTATTTGGTTCTTCTCCAAGGAATCACATTCCTCATCATGCCAAGCTCCCACTGTTTCTTGGATCTACCTGCTCTGCTTCTTTAACAACTTCTTGGTTCTTAACCTTCAGTGAGCAACAAGTAGTGTAAAGAAGGGAAATGATGAATTCAAGACTTACTTACCACTTCAGTCCTCCATATGGGTGCTTGAGACTCCTTGACAGCTTGCTGTCCACCCAAAATCCATCTCAGTAACTGATGCCAGTCACATCTCAGTCTGCACTCGACCAAAGTCAGTTCCATGCAACTACCAAACTACCGATGTTGGTTACCTTGGTCGACACCAGTTTTTACCTGCCCTGAGTCACCGAAGTCAGTCTGCACATAGCTGATGTCGGTCCTTATCTGGATGCTGACGTCAGTTTTCTAATCGATGTCAGTCTCTGTGTTTTTATTGTGAGAAATTACTTTTTCCCATGAGCTCCTTTTGGAACAAAACCTTGTCCAAATCACCCTTGCTCTGCTCAAAATTCCTTAGCCCCTGTGATTGATACCTGTTCGTCATCTTCTCCTTGAAAACCAAGGCTTTCTTGTTCTTGTCACTAACATCAGATTTCTCAAGAAATGTAACTTTCTTCTTCTGCATACAGAAATCACAATCCATGCTTCTCAAAACCGAAAGCATACCATTTGACTCAAGAACATGCATCTCCTTCTTATCCATGTGACCAAGCCTATTAAGCCACATCTTTAAATCTACAGCTGAAGTAGATAACCCAGAAAGAGAATCAGTAATACAAGTAGATAGATAAAGTGTACCTACTTTCTTACCTCTAGCTATAACAAGTGCACCCTTGGAAACTTTCCAAGAATCCACTGTGAGAGTTATTGTGCAACCCTCTTCACCCAACTTTCCAACTGAAATCAAATTCCACTCTAGGAATGGGATATGCATGACCTCCTTCAACACCCATGTGTTGCATGTCTGCAATTTCAGCTTCACTTTCCCTTTGCCAACCATCTGACAAGGCTTACCATCCCCTAAATAAATTTCTCCAAAGTCTCCCTGGACATACTCATGAAAAAATTTCCTATTTGGGGATGCATGAAAAGAGGCACCAAAATCTAAAATCCAAGATTCTACTTTATCCAAAGAACATACCAGAGCATCCTGTGCAACATATTCTGCAACATCTGCTTCTTCTTCATGTCCTTCATGTTGATCTACAACCGATCTGCAATCTCTCTTTAAGTGTCCTTGCTTTCCACACTTCCAGCAGGTTATTCTGCCATACCTGGATTTGGATCTCCTGCCTGTCTTGGACCTTGATCTCCCATGCTTGATCTTCTCTCTTTGCCTTCCTCTACCTTCAACACTCAAAGCAATCCCTAATGATTCACTTGTGCTTTTCCTGCGTATCTCTTCATTCAAGATCACACTTACAACATCATCCACTTTTAAGATTTTTGAAGCAGATGCAGTATTGCTAACTTCCATTACCAAACTCTCCCAGCTTTCAGGTAAAGAGCACAAGATTAAGAGAGCCTTAATTTCATCGTCAAAAACAATATTGATTGAACTTAACTGGTTTACCAAACCATGGAAATCACTAAGATGACTATGTACAAATCCACCATCCAACATTTGCAAATTAAATAATTGCTTCATAAGAAATACCTTATTCAAAGTGGAGGGTTTTTCATATAAATTTGCCAAAGATTACATCAACTCTATCATTGTCTTATAATGTGATAAGTTAGAAATCACAGACGATGCAAGACTCAATCTTATAGATCCCAGAGCCTTCCGATCAAGAACGTTCCATTCTTCATCCTTCATATCTATGGGCTTGCTTGCAACCCCACCCAACGGTAAGTACAAATCTTTCTGATATAGACAATCTTCTATCTACATCCTCCATAATTGGTAGTTCTTTCCATTAAACTTCTCCATTCATAGTCTAATTTCATCTACCATTGCTATACTCCCACTCAAATAGAAACCCCTGTGAGTAACCTATAATCAACAAACACTAACCAGATCTGATACAACCTGTTAGTAAACCCAACCAAAAGCTTTGATACCACTTGTTGGGAAATCCAAAACAACAAACAGTTCTGATTCCACTTGTTAGGATCTTGCTCCTCCAATAAGAGCACAATATGATTACCTTGTATAAGCAATGAAACACGGAATTATACCAGATTGAATAAGTAACTAGAATTCACACATAGCACAGAATATGAGAGACAATACACACACTTGTATTAATACTCATACAGAAAGAAAATACAATAAAGAAGATGCCACTTCTTCTCCACACCTCTCAGAGGATTCCCACGCCTCAAGTGTACAGCTATTCTCAATCAAGAGTTCACTCTCTTACCAAAACGGTCCCAACACACAACTCACACACAGAATTGGTGTTCACCTCTCCAACTAGCTAGTATCCACTACTGCCAGTACCCAAGTACTTTATGTACTTCAAGTAGATCTCCCATGAACCTACAATAACCTGCAATGCAACAGACCTTACTTACCATGTAGATCTTCTGTGATATTACACTTGTGGAAGGAACTTCCTTGCCTTCCTTGCTTTGCACTCTGAAGAATCTCTTCTTTGAATCCTTGATCCTTGATTACAATATAGCGCATGAGTCTATTATATAGATCTCATGCATACAACAATTAGACACCTAATTACAATAATTAGAAATGTAGCTTGAGACTATAATTAGCCTTTAACATGCAAACACTTGGTTCGTTAATGAATTGTTCGTGAACTAGCAGTTCTGGAACCGCACAGGCGACCAACGTCGGTCCCTGTCTACCTGGAGGTGACTGACATCGGCCGACCTCTTGCCGATGTCGATTGCTTGCAGTCCACATGTGCTACGGTCGGTTGGCTTCTGCACCACACTTTGTCGATGTTGGTCTCCCTGGAACTCAGCAACCTCCTCTATGTTTGCATTTGTTGAAGCTTTTAGCTCCACAACCTAACATTACATACTTGGCATTAGCCTTCAACTCTATGGTGTGTTAGGCTAGTTTAGGATCAAAACCTTTTAGGTCATTGTATTCCTAAGTAAAAATATCTACATACTTTTGGCAAAGTGTTATGAAAGAATGCCTCTTAACCTTATTGCTTACCTTACCTAACTTGAGAAGTTTGTCTTTGAAGATGAGGAATCTCTCATAGTTTTCTTCATTAGTAGACATTATTTCCTTCTCTTTCCTCATATGGTCTCATTCATGAAAAAGTCCCTCATGTATAATCAACCCCTTAGGATGTTTGTTCAACTTTAGCTGAATAATCTAATCCTCATATTGATGTTATAATTTAGCTTGGTTGGAAGAGGATAATTCATCTTCTTGCTTTAAGAAACAAATAATTTCCTTGTCACTCTCAAAAATTTGACAATGGGATTCATTATCTAGCATTGATGGTCTCACAATCACCTTGACATGTGGTTGAACCTTGGTTTCCTTTAGCTCACTTGGAATGTCAAATTGAGATCCTACAATTCCTAACCTGTCATCATGTTGGTTTTGATCTCTTAGGATAGATTGAATGTTAAAGGCTTCAAAATCTTCAATCAGGTCCCACACTCTATTTATTTAGGACCTCATCAAAGCATTCTTTATGATTTTCAAGCCTCTAACCTGGTTAACTTTGATCTCACTATCTCCATAAGGTTGTAGTAGTTTGATTCCTCTCTTGGTGGCCCATTGAAGGCCACAAATCAAGCCTTCATATTCTGATGCATTTGAAAAGAAATTGAAATGGAACATATAAGAAGAGAAAAGCTTATTACTTGAGGGTGAAACCAACATTGCCTCATCACCTATGCCATTCTTGCTCCTTGAGTCATCAAATAACAACTTTCATAAACCATTGTGGTATTATTTAGGTCCAATGAGTGAAGGCAAGGATTGATTCTCTTCATGCAGCAGGTAGACACCCATGTCTCTTTCCTCAACTCCTTCCAAAGGGTTGAAAAATTGGTTATCTTCTCATAACTCATCTAAGAACAAGTTTGGAACTTCTTCAAGATGAGTGTTCATCTCTTAGCTAATTATAAACTCATCTTCATCAAGGATGATACAATTGAGGCTTATATTATCTAGCTAATGGGGTTCAATATGTAATTTTTCCATGGGTTCAACTTTGATTGAGACCTTAGTCCCATACCTTGTTATAAATTCCATGTAAGACCAATCTACTACAAGGTAGCCCCCAATCTTGGCTATGAACTCTCTAGATAGACACAAACAAAAGTGAGGAGTGATATCTAGAATTAGCACATCTTATACCATGAACATGCTTGGACAAGCATGCAAGGTTAGGCTCAAATTATTGATGATGCCTAATGGCTTTCTGGAAGAACCATCAAGTTGCAAGACTTCTTTAGTGTGAGGCTCATACTTGAGGTTTAGCTGGTTAGCAATAGAATTTGGCATGACTAAGGTGTTGGCCCTACTATCCACCAAGCATTTGTTTACCAAGGAATCACCAAATGATCAAAGAGATATAAAAAGGTGGGGGCAGGGGGGCTTGGTCACATTACTTGACCCTTCTCCAACATGACTCTTGACTACATTAGTGAGGAATTTAGTTGTCTTGATTAGATGCTTACTTGTAGTTGTAGTAACACCCATCTTGGACAATCCTTCCTATAGGATGTCTTCATGGCTAGGTAGGGAAATCATGTCCCACATCGGTACACTCATGCTGGATTTCTTCATTTGCTCCATAATGTTGATTAGCATACCACCAACTTATACCTAAACTTTGGGACCTACTATTATTAGCTTTGTCAATGAAGGAGCAATAACAATAGGTTCTTTGAAAGCTTCTTGATTGTCACCCATATTCCTTCTCTTAAACCTTGTATTTGTTGAGATGGGGATATGAGCTAGACTGGGATTGGCCTGTTGATTGGATGCATAACACTCCTCTTGATCACTAATGACCATTGAGGATTTTGGCTAGTTTAATCATTGATTTGAGCCTTGCTCTTATGGAGGCTACTCTTGTCTCATCATTGTGGGTACCTCCATGCTTTGGGTCATAAGAGCCTAGTTGTATCCATAAGCAACAACTTGCTGCCATTGATCATTAAACACCTGATTGGAGCCATTAGTTGAGATAATGGATTGCCCAAAAAAATGATTCCATGGCATTATCCCATCATCTTCCTAAGCCACATTATTCTGAATTGGGACCAAGGAGTTGGAAGGGCCTACAATATTTACATTGTAATTATGTTGTCTAGCATAGTTAGGTTTCCCCTATCCTTGGCAACCTCTTTTGTAGGGTGGCCTATTTGCTTGATAAGATTGTTGTTGAGGCTAATATGGAGCTTGATAAGGCTTATTATAAGCTTGCCTCTTGACATTAACCATATAATTTTCCAAGTATTAGAGCATTCTCTTCAAATCCAAGTAATTCTTCTACTCTTAAGAGTCATTAGATCCACTAGTAGAGGCCTTCTCTTACTTAGGTGAAGGTACAGTAGAAATTATTAGCATTAGAAGTATAACATCGAGTGGAGGAATGACTATAGGAGGTGTATGATCTCTATAAAAAGAGGAATTGGAGGTCTGGGAGTAAGCTTGCCAACCCGAAGTAGGCAATTCTCCACCTTGATGGCCACCTCATATGCATCTAATAGTATGTCTCTACCCATACACTGGATCATTACAACTATGTCATTATTGAAAGCCTTCAATTAATACAAGAAAGCAAAGTTTGGAGATGGTCTAATAACTGTTGGGATTCTATCCCAAACCTTCTAAAATCTTGTATTGAAGTCTTGCATGACTTCATGAGGATCTCTCTTGATGGTGGTCAGTTACTCTACAAGTGACAGGTGGTCACTCTTATATGCAAATCTCTTATATAGGGTTGCTCCCAGATCATCCCATAAGTGGATAGAATTAGGATGAAGGCCCCTATACCATTATAACACATTTCCTTTGAAAGACACAACCAATATCCTAATAGACATAGTATCCACCATGATATTGTGAATGTTGTAGAAGTTGGCTATGTTTGTCATGTGCTCAGTAGGAGTTACAGCTTGGTCTCTTGATTAATAAGGAACACTTTTGAGAGCCACTACTAGCATAATATCATATTATGGTAAGTTAAAAGGGATTTGGCCACTAAATCCCATAAAATCTCTTTGGGGAATCATAGTAGCAAGAGAGGCTGATAAAGATCTTCTTGCGTAGGTATACTCTACAAATGGTTTAAAAGGATAGCTTCTTACGTAAGGGTGCATATGGGTGAGCCTTAAACTTATTTTTGAGTTTAAAGTTAATTCAACAAACTTAAAAGGAATACATGTAGAAGTTGATCTTGTAGCCACCTTTGGCATGGAAGATAGCTATTGCTCTACCACCAGGTAGTCGGGTGTTCTTTTGAGTCACCAAATGCTGAAGGATAAAAGCTACCACTACTGAAAACTAATCAAAATAGCATCAAATTTGACCAATCTTCCATAAAAATGGAAGTGAAATGGTAGTTATCCCACCAAGCATGCCAAAAACTATTATAGAATAGATTTTCACCCTTGTGATAGAGTTCTTCAGGCTCTCTCACTTCTAGTTATAAGCATGGGAATAACCTCAGGATGTGGGTGTCTTATGGTGAGGTTAAACCTCTAGACTTTTTTATGAGGCTAGTTCCTTAGGTGCTTCACTTTATCTCTTTGGGTTTCTATGCTAAACTCTACTAATGGCCAAAGAAAAGGGGGAGAGATATTACTTGAAAAGAAAACTAAGCTAAGGGAGGTGATGCATCGAAAGTAAGTGATCCACTTGGCATGGGAAAGACACTAATTTAGCATAAGACTAGTTGGCTTACACAACCTCCTAACCAACCAACTTGCATAAGTATTTCCTAAAATAGGCTTACTAAACCACACATGAAGCAAAGAAGAATTTAAAAATTCACATCAAGCATCCATTAATGGCCAAAAATCATGAGTTTAAGCTTGAAATTAACTAGAAATCACCTGAAAACAAGCAAGAAAGAAAGGCAACAAGGTTGGAAGGATGTTTCTTCACAACACTATTAGTGCACAAGCTAACTCAACACAATTTTTAGACAAAGAGATAGGTAAAAATAATATGTATTTCTTCAAAGGTCCATTACATAGTGATTTTTATAAAGTGATTTTATCACCAATCTGGGGATGCATTTTTAGGCTCTAAAGCCTCTACTTATAAAGAAAAGGGAGGAGAGAGAAAGAGAGAAAAGAAAAAGTCACAGATGGCTAGAACCTCTTATTGTCCTTCCTTGATGTTCATAAATGTGCTATTCTAGATCACCACCCAACCTCCTTGAGCCACTCCCACATTTAAGTTTCTCTTTGGCACATTTTGGGAGCCATGTTACAAGTAGCTGGAATGTCCCTTCCCTGCACATATGAGAAGAGTTTTGCATTGAAAACAACATGGTGATCTTCCCCTCTTGCATGCTCTTTTGAAAGGACATAAGTCTCAATGTGTGTAAATTTAAGCTGACCCATGTTGCATTCAAGTTGGGTGGTTTTTTGTCAGAGATGATGGCCATTACCTTCACCTACCAGCTCCTACTTATGATTAAAGTAGACCTTTCTTATAGATGGAAAACCAATCTAAAGATATTGGTTTTTTGTACCTATTTAACTCAAGTCTATTTGAGCTTTACTTCCATGAACCATTGATTATCTACCAGCTAGAAATGCTCTTTGGATCATCCTCCATCTACTCTTTTGAAATGTTAACCCCTGTTCCAATTCACACAATGTGACATCATTTTATTCATCTCACTAGGCCTGATGTCTTTAAGTTTCTCCAACTTGATGACTATGAGCTTGTCCAGTTGTTCTACTTTAGACTTCTTGAGCTTGAAGTCTTCAAAATTTCTTTTGTTCAGGTCTCCTTCAAGAAAAACTCCTAAAGGAATTTCTTTGGATAAATTGTCTGAAGGAATTCCTTCAGACTTTTTTTTCTATGGTTGGCATTTCTTTAGGTCTTTGTCCCTTCTAAATTTTTTAAAGTTTCCCTTCAAGCTTTTTTCAAGTGAACCTTATCGAAGGGTAAGAAACCCTTTGGGCTTCTGGTGATGATATTTTTTGAAGGGAAAGATACCCTTCAAAAAAACTCAAAATGGTCCTCTTCCTTTGAAAAAAGTACCTTCTAAAGGGTAACATACCCTTCAGAATTTTGGTTGAGACCTTTGTATTTTTCAAGTGCCCTTCCTGAAGGGTAACATACCCTTTAGACTTTTGCTATGGTCCTTTGAAAGATTCCTTCAGACTTATTTCTTCGAGAAATTTTTTTGAAGGAATTCCTTTAGACAATTTGTCTAAAGCTTCCATCTATTTTGTTTCCCATGGACAAAAATTCCATGGAAATTTTCTTCCCCTTTGTCTTTCAAAATATCTTTTCAAAAGAATTCACGGCTTTTTTTAGGATGAAGACTTACCCTTAGAAAACCTGAGAAGCACCTTACAAAAAAATGAAATTGTGGCACCTCTTTACTTCAAGGTTTGGAAAGTTGATTACTTAAAAGGAATTTTAAGTAATTCACCTTGGAGACCCTAAAGAATTCTATGAAAGAGAACCCAAAATACACTATCCAAGACTGAATCAAGTTTTTCAAGCCCCACTACTTACTTCAAAGTTCTCACTACTGACTACTTATGAAAGGGAAAGTTGAGCTGCCCCAGAAACTAGATATACACTACTAGAAATTCCAAAGTCTTCCCAAATACTTTCCATCTCTACTTGGAATTCCACCTTTCCACACTTAGGCAAATTTTGAGTATGGGGGCCAAGAAATGGTCAACATTTTGGTGACTCACAAAGAAGCATGCATGTTATGCTTTGACAAACCCAACACTTTTGCTTCATCTGATCCTTTGGGCATGGAGTCATAACTTTTTTGACAAGGCTATCTCTATTTGAAAAATCCCTTAAAGCAACAAGAATAATCAAAATGAAACAAACTATTCCCAAAGAACTTAGGGATATGATACCCACATCTAGAGGTTATTCCCATGCTTATAGCTAGAAGTGAGAGAGCCTGAATAACTCTCACACAAGGGTGCAAATCTAGTCTATAACAATACCTCTGATCACTACTTTATACCTCATAATTAGTATTCAACCCAAAAGCAACTTTCAGAACTTCTCTACAATCTCCCCAATAGATTTCTTTTCCCAAACCCAAATCCATAATAACCATTGATGGTTATCCCTAACCATTGACAATCACCTAGTCGATGACAGTCATACCCAACCATCGATGGTAACTATTTTTAATTTATAATATCAAGCTAATTTGACCCATCTACTCGCATCCAAATTCCACTTTCTAAGTTTTTGTTTTATCACAAAATTGCAACTTATTTTATGAATCAAGTTTGATTAATTTAGAATCAACATTCAATCATTTATTGTAATTTTTAGTCAAAATCATTTATTTCTTTCCAAGAATTTCTTGTATTTAATTTTAGTACCTTCTATTATTTCATTTAATCATCTATTTTTAGTATATCAAAACTTAAGTGTTTTAAAAGTGTGGATTGATAGCCTCCAAAGAAGCTTGTGTTTCTTGGATCTAGCTCATGCTAGGCAATCCACCCTATTATCTCACGAATCCATTCTTCTCTAGTGAAAGATCCCAAACTAGGATTGAAAGCAAATAAAATTAATTTCCACTACTTACAGCATTCAATCAATTGGACAAAGATATAAAACCGAATGTAACTGATACTATAGCCCCAAATGTCATAAAATTATTACAGAAAACCCAATTATTATAACAACAACCAACTGGAAATAAAAAACCTGGGATTGCGTGCTCTCGGCCTACTGTGTCCAGAAAACACAGTCGCCGACGTCGGTCTCTGAGGATGCCGACGTCGGTCGATACCCTGCCGCCGTCGGTCGTCTGAGGGCGACCTCTGCCTGCGTCTAACTCCCTGATTGCCGGCGTCGGTAGATAATCGGCCGATGTCGGCCTATATGCCGATGCCGGTCTCTGTATAACCCTGCAGCCGAACTGTGCCCTTTCCCTTTTCTGACCCTGTTGGTACGGCCTGGTGCCGATCTATCTATCCGTACGGATTTCTGTACCCAAACCTGATATGCAAATAAAATATATAAATTTGGAACCTAAATAATGAATAAATACCTAGAACCCATTTGCATGGGCTGAACCCTGGTATACTCTGTGAATGGCCTCTGAAGCTCCCGAACTGACCAATATGCACAATCTGGATTCCGTCTCGAATCCACCTCTGACAAAGCACTGGGTTTTCGTCCAACTCCTTGCCAATCTACTGAAGGGTTTCGTCCTCAGAGATTCCAGCTGAATCACCGATTCAAGCTTCTCAGAATAATTTTGCAAGAGAAGATATTAGATAATGCAAATGCTTTGCTTTCCCCTTCTTTTAAAGCCTTCCAAAGAAACTTCTAAAAGAAGTTAATTTTATTTTCATAATAATTTAATTAATTAATTAAACCATTTTAATAGAAAATTGGGGACATTACAGTCATCCCTTCTCGGAGATTGCTTGTCCTCAAGCAATTCGCTCCTGATACCCAATACCAACTACCTGGATGCCATATTAATCTCAAAAATTTGCTAATTCTTCTGTCAGAAACACCAGGTTGGAAAATATCTGTGACTACATTCACCTTGTTTCTCCTAGAGAGTAGTGTGATAATCCTCAATATGTAATTAGCAAATTCACCATCACATACCTTAGACTTAGAAAAGGGCCGCTGCGCTACTCTGATTAACAAACTCTCACAATCCCCATAAGGATGTAGACTTATAATTGGAAAGGAAAATGCCCTGCAACAAATAGAATTAGTTACCACATCATCTATAAAATGAGACTCCATCCTGTGGGATGACCCCTCCTTAGGTCCTCCATCTTGCTCTGCCTTCAAGATAATCTTCCTTCCCCCAGAAAGGAATTCTAACTGCATACGGCGGTGATCAATAATGTAGCACCCAATACCCTGTAACCACTGCATGCCCAAGACCACATCATTATCCTCTAAAGGAAACACATAAAAATCATTGGTCAAAGTGTAATTCCCTATCTGAATGCTGAGCCGTGGAATCCATTTGGTACAACCCAATACTGCACCATCTGCCACCTTTACCCCAAAACCACCAAACTTCTCATACTGTAATCTACGCCTTCCCACTAACTTCCGGTCAATGAAGTTATGTGTAGCACCTGTATCTACCAAGCTCACTACCCACTTACCCTCAAGTGTACCTTTCAACCGAAAGGCATGAAAATTAGGATAACTGGAGAGAGTAGCCATAATTGCTTTAGCTGATGCCAAAGGCTCTGGGGTGTCTAACTCCAACTGTATCTGATCCTGCTCAATATTATCCTCAATGTCCGTATCAGGGACCTCCTCATCTCCACACTCCGAAGTTACCTCAATCAGATGAACCTTTCCTTTACCCATGCAACGGTGGCCTGGCTCCCATGGGTCTTTGCAGGAAAAACATAACTTTTTCCTCCTCAAGTCATTCCTAGTCTCCTGATTCATCCAAGGATTTGTAGAGGATGGCCCTTCTTTAATTTGTGGTGTGTTAGCCTTCTGTATAGGCCGAGATTCCGCAGCTATTTTCTTATCACCCTGATAAGAAGTGGGAACAGTGTCCAGTCTCAATGTCACATCAATGGCATCCTTAAGAGTGGCTGGTTGGAAAGCACGTACCAGTCCCTTAAGTCTATCCTGTAATCCCTCAATAAACAACATCACACTCCGTCTCTGAGGCATATCAGGTACCATAACTGCAATACGCTGAAACTCATTAATATAAGTTTCTGCGTGACCACTCTGTCTAAGATGAGCCAACTCCCTGTAGTAAAGTTCTGTATCCTTACGGTCAAACCGTGCAATAAGTCTCTCAGTGAACTCAGCATAGGAGTGAACTAAAGCATGATCCTGAGTGACCAATCCATGGTGCCACCAATCATATGCGATCCCCTCTAGATGTAATACCGCAAACTGAATGGCTTCACGCTCAGGCATGGGCCTCAAAGAAAGATATATGTCTAGCTTGTGGACCCAAGCTCTTGCACTAGTCTCTCTAGAACCATTATATGAAGCCAATGTAATCTTCCCTGTAGCTCTATTGAGGTCATGATTATGCTGCTGCTGTGGTGGCCTATTACCCCGATCTCCCCTGAGTCTAGCCGTGTCTCTACGCTGTGCACAATACTGGGGAAAAGGAAAAACCTCCCTAACCTCTGGGGGTAAAGCTCTCCATTCTGCTGTCACTGCCAAAACGGACTCTTGGAACCCCATCTCTGGTGGTTCCACCTGTACTGGTTGTCCACCTGGTACAAACTGAGGCAGTAATGGTCTATTAGGAGTAGGTGTATGATGATGATGTCGCCTAGAGGAATGACGGGAGCTCCCCACCGAAGAATGGGAATGGTGACTATGCTGACTGGAATGATTGGTATGATCACTACTAGTCACTGAAGCTGATCTATTCCTTCTTCCTCTGTGTCTATCCACCTCTAAACGCTCCATGGTATCCTGTAATCGGTCTAGAGCCTGAACAATCCTGGGCTGGGTAGTGATGAGGGTCCTCATCATCTCCCTTTCTTCTTCATCCTGGTTTCTATGGGCATTCCTCTGTTCTTCAGCCATGATAGGTCGCTGTCCTAAACCCAACTCTCGCTCGTACTGAGCTCTACTTCGTGTAAAATATCTATGGCTTCTATCAAATCTTCCAGGATGCATAGAAATAAAATAGTTTTACCCCTGCAGGCTGGCAAGATGCATGGCTCTGATACCACTGAAAGATCCCAAACTAGGATTGAAAGCAAATAAAATTGATTTCCACTACTTACAGCATTCAATCAATTGGACAAAGATATAAAACCGAATGTAACTGATACTATAGCCCTAAATGTCATAAAATTATTACAGAAAACCCAATTATTATAACAACAACCAACTGGAAATTAAAAACTTGGGATTGCGTGCTCTCGGCCTGCTGTGTCTAGAAAACACAGTCGCCGACGTCGGTCTCTGAGGATGCCGACGTCGGTCGATACCCTGTCGCCGTCGGTCGTCTGAGGGCGACCTCTGCCTACGTCTGACTCCCTGATTGTCGGCGTCGGTAGATAATCAGCCGATGTCGGCCTATATGCCGATGCCGGTCTCTGTATAACCCTGCAGCTGAACTGTGCCCTTTCCTTTTTCTGACCCTGTTGGTACGGCCTGGTGCCGATCTATCTATCCGTACGGATTTCTGTACCCAAACCTGATATGCAAATAAAATATATAAATCTGGAACCTAAATAATGAATAAATACCTGGAACCCATTTGCATGGGCTGAACCCTGGTATACTCTGTGAATGGCCTCTGAAGCTCCCGAACTGACCAATATGCACAATCTGGATTCCGTCTCGAATCCACCTCTGACAAAGCACTGGGTTTTCGTCCAACTCCTTGCCAATCTACTGAAGGGTTTCGTCCTCAGAGATTCTAGCTGAATCACCGATTCAAGCTTCTCAGAATAATTTTGCAAAAGAAGATATTAGATAATGCAAATGCTTTGCTTTCCCCTTCTTTTAAAGCCTTCCAAAGAAACTTCTAAAAGAAGTTAATTTTATTTTCATAATAATTTAATTAATTAATTAAACCATTTTAATAGAAAATTGGGGACATTACATCTAGTGGTTTCTTATCTATAGGTCATCCTCCCAAGCCAAAGAGGAGCATCCACAATCATCTAGATCATGGAGTGCAAACCAAATCTAGGTTCTACTAACCTTACCCTTCTTTCAAGTTTTATAAATTTCTTCTTAAGAAAATAAAGTAAAAATTACGTTAAACTATCTAGCATGCTCAGTGGGACCCTTGAGATTTTTCTTAGGTGTGTAGCTATAAGATATTTAGTTGCATTAGAGAATATTCATTCTTGCATTATTTTTTTAAATATTAAACATTCCTTATGTCTTTTCTTTCCTTCCAAAATGCAAGTTCTAGTTTCTTTTTCTTTCTTAGAAAAAAAGTTAAAAATTGTCATGTTTTGCTTTCACTTCTAAAAATCAAAAGTATTCATCTTGGGCTTAGGATTTGCATTATCATCATCATATTTAGGTGCACTTTATTTATTTTCTATTCATTTGAAAAGACACCAAAAAATTCGTTGTAGATTAAAATTAACTTTGCATCCATGGTTTATTTGTATTGATTAACTCACATAGCTTAATTAAATCAAGTAAATTAATCGTAGTCTCACTTATCTCCACACACACAATACCAAACCAAAAACTTAATTAAACACCAAAACATTGACATAAGGCCCGACTTGGATTTTATCATCTAGCAAATGCCTTTCCTCGGCTATCATATTTGGATTTCATCACCAAGGGGAGAACTAACTCAGTTCGTTGGCTGAGTATAATATTTGGCAATTGGTATATCTTGGCTAAGCACCCAACACCCTTATCACTATAGTGTGTGAATTGAGGGGGTTGGCCCTAGTATCAAGCCATGTACTAATTTTTGATATAGATTCTTGAGAGCCTTAACTACCTGAAACCAACCTTAGACATCTTCTTCTAGTACTTGCTCTACAAGCTTAAAGTTGATCTTCATAAATTATTTAAAATTGAGTCATAAGCAAAAGAGATATAATAAAGTATCCTATGATTTTAACGCACTTTAGTGTATGAATTATTTTCCTTAAGATCTTTTTGTTTTTGATTGCTTCTCTTTTGAGTGTAAGATCACTTGTATCTTTCATGTCCTCTTATTTTGCATGGTTTTCACTAGACAACAACCAAGAAACCAAGTGAATCAGGAACTACCTCCTAACCACCCATTTCCCTATTCTTATTCACCTATAGAGCATGTCTTCGATGTAGAAGGATCTCTCCATCCTTTATAAAGTCCTAGTATACCTTAGATAGTTGCCCAAGGTGATGCAGTCTTTGCCACCTTTTTGGATAACAACCCCATAACCCTCCAACATTACCTCAATACCATGTCTTACCATACCCCGACTTTAGTTCCACCTTATGTTATGCCAACCCATATTATGGGTGGAACTTCTATTGCCACCATTTCTACTGAACCCTTAGTCACCCAAGTATCCTCTTCTACCCATGACCTTTCCAACACCACCATCCAAATCTAACCCATCCAACCAACCAACACCCAACCACCTTTGACCCCAACCAATAATTATTCTAATATAGGAGTAACCCAACCTTTGGGTACCTATACTCTACTTACCATTAGAATACCCTCTACTAGTGTTTCCACCCTTATTCTTGTTATCCCCAACCACCAACCTCCACTCCATTACAAATCTTGGTGGTTTCAATACCTTCTACCCTTCCACCCATTAGTACCAAGGTTATCACCCATCCTCAACCTATCAACACAACCATACCTCCAACCCAACCCATGTAAATTCCTCAACAAGTGCCCATTACACTCAACCCAAGCTATGTTCCTAATCCACAAGGGTTTATGACTCCACCTTCTACCTAACCTCCTATGTCCACTTATCCATGCATGGCACCTTCTCAACCACCCATGTCCCTATACCAATATGTGACAGCCTCCCAACCATCTATTAGTTATTCATATGTTGCACATACCCAACCCTAATCAAATATACCCTACAAATTTGGGGGTACATAATTGTGAATCAATCTATTAAAGATGTTAATAGATGAAATGACCAATTTAGATTCATCTATTTTTGATGCTGATAACCTCTTATCTTACGATCAAATTTGTAATAAACCAATTCATCCATCCATCCACATCTGACCTTATCCTCCTCAATGAGAACTTTTAAAATTTTAGAGCAAGGAAGATCCTCAGCAACATCTTAGAGAATTTAGACACTCTTGATATTTGATTTCTTATGATGACGCTCTCCTTATTTTCACCTTTCCCATGTCCCTATTCGGTTTGGCATTAGATTGGTATAGTGTTATTACCAAGCACTCCATCTATTATTTTACACAATTATCTCAAACCTTTTTAGATCATTTCTCCATAAGCATCTCTAAGAAAGTTTCCATTATTGACCTCTACTCCATTCAACAATTTGAGGATGAATCAATTTCTAATTTGTATCCCATTAGAGAGGCTTGATTAACTAACTATCTTTCTCCTTGCCCCAACCTGAGTTGATTGAGATTTTCTTTCGAGATTGTGCCAAACATATCTCCTCTACTTTATAGGTTCAAACTTTTAGGACCTTCAATGAGGCTTTAACTAAGGCACAAAAATTTCAAATTAGATCCATTGATGAGGGGAAGATAAAATTGATAAACAAGAACTCTAGTTTTAGATCAAATGAAACTTCCCCTTCTCAAAGTAATAATAAAACCAACACCAACACCAAAACCTAGGGAACAATGAATGCAATTGTCCTTAAAACCACCCATCCTTTGGTTATTAACCAATCCAACTCTTTTAATTCCTCTAACCAGAATACCTAAAACTAAAACTATAAAAACCAAAGGAAATACACTCGTATAGGGGAGTCATATGCTTCAGTATTGGAAAAGTTGTTCAAATCAAATCTCATACAACTTCCTCCAATAAAATCTCCAAAACAATTTGATTCCTCTCAACCTATACTCGACTGGTATAAAGAGAATGAATTTTGTGGTTACCATCATGTCATTGGGCATTACATTAGAGATACAATACTTTCAAAAGTGTTTTCCAAGGGTTGACTAAAAAGGGGAACTTGTGTTGGATAACCCCAATGCACCCCCAAACCAATCACTTGACATCTTTAGGCAATCATTCCCCAACCATGCTCCTTATGTGAATAATGAAAATAATAAAGCAAAATCCTCTCATAACCATGAGGTCCATACTATTAATGTGATTCATAATGAGTTCATGGTTGAGGAAACCATTACCCAAATTGCTTCTTCTTTCCCTCCATTTATTTAGGTAGTAGAGTCACCTTATATTTTTTTGGAAACCAAATCAAAGCAAAAAACTATCCCCCTTTGTCCACTTATTAAGGTAGTAGAGCTACCACCCTCTCTTTTGAAAGACACACCAAAGGAGGTAACCATTACCACCATGCCTTTCTCTTCCTTCATAGAGCAATCCACTCTTCCTTTGGAAATCATTCGTAAGGAAGAAGATAACTTACCTACCCCTCTTATGGAAGAATCACCTTCCCAAACCTTGGAACCTTTGATTGAGGAAAAGGATAAGGAAACCGCTCTTCTTTCCCAACCCATGGGCTTATCCTTTGAGTCTAATGCCAAAGGAACCAAACCCCTTTATAAACCATTCTCTAGACTGGTTCAAAATTTGGAATTATTATCCAAACCTAACATAGATTGGACCATATTTTGGCACCATCTTAGGCTTCTTTATCCAACCAGGAAAGAGCCCTCAACCATACCATTGTCAACCCAACCTTCCACTTCCATTCTTGAACCCACCATCATCCCAACCAAACCATCAAAAACCTTTATTTACCAAACCATAGTTAAACTAACCAAACCAACTCCACCCAAAGTAGCCAAATTACCTTCTACCATTCCAACCAAGCCCATCAGAAACTTAGGTGTATTCCCTACTCAAAGGCTTGATCACCCTCCATTAAAGTTGTCTTTAACTCCACCAATCCCACCAAAGAAAATCTAAGTTAAACTAATAAAAAAATGGAGCCACCTAAGATCTCCAAAAACAAAACTTTTCCTCCCATTTCTACACTTCTTCTATCTTAGGACCTCACCCCTTTACCTTGGTTAAGAGGTCAAATCTTCCCAAGAAAATCCAAACTCGACCACCTCTCTTAACTACACCTTCACCCAACTTTACCAAACCATTCATAAACAAAACTTCAACCCCTCACCAATCTACATCCGAACCCTTTACCCTTAAACATTCCATATCCAAACCATTAACAACCAAACAATCTATTCCAAAACCACCCACCAAGAAAACTCCATCATCTAAAGCTCATATTACCATACCCACTCCTCAAATTATTTCCACCCCAACTATCAAATCCAAAAGCTCCACTCTCTTACCACCTTTGTTTGAGTCTTACTCAACCATCTTGCAAAGGCTATTGCAAGCCTCTTACTTGACCTTGCCACCTATCAAACCATTTGACCTCCATAGTCCTAAATCATCCTATTTTAATGAAAATTTGGTATGCTCATACCACAAAACACTTGGGCATAATACAAAAAACTGTAAAGCTCTCCAAGTCTTAGTCCACCAAATATGTGATGAGGATGACCTATTGTCAGATGAACCTCCCATGAGCCCACCACCAATCCAAAAACCAAGATTAAGCACCCAACACATACCTACTCCCACACTCTCATCTAAGAATGAGGAGGAACCAAAGCAATCCTCTAGCCTAACTTTTCCTCAAATCCATACCATCCATGTGGTCACATGATCACAAGCCCAAAAAAAATATAAATAGAAGTAAAAGGTATCCATTTCATGGACATATCCTTCTTCCACCACCCAATAACCCAACCAAACCCAAATATCTTCCCCTTCACCCTAACCCAAGGTGTTCATCTTGGGTACCTCACAATCCAACACTTCTAAATCAATCCAAAGAGTAGTTCTAAATAAACTTCACCAAACATTGATGAATATGATTTTATATGAACTAATCAATACCTCACCCCATCATCATCAAGTGATAATCAAGGCTTTATAGTCCATAGAGGTTCAACTGGAAGATCCACAACCTCTAGCAGTCTTTGTCAGAGCTCTTTAGCTCTTCACCCTTATTACCTTCAAAGATTTAAAAATTCCCTCCATTCATCTTGATGATCCAGATCTTCCCCTCTTCATTATTACGTACATCAACTAAACCCACATCAAAAGTGTTATGATTGATGGAAGATATAGCATCAACATTATCTCCTCTCACATGTTTGACTAGATAAATTTTCTAGAGAGCATTATGTCAAAAACCACAGTGATACTCTAATCATTCAATGACACTATGGCCACTACCTTCAGGATGGTCATCCTTCACATTCATTTAGGACCTTGCATGCTTCATAAGCTCTTCTACATAGTAGAAGGTCAGTTTTAGTATAACTTTTTCCTTAGACACCCTTGAATATAGTATATGGGTTGTGTGTCATGTACCCTACACCACTGCATTAAGTTTGAGTATGAAGGCTAAGTCATTATCATACAAGATGAACCAAGTCCTTTACATCATGAAACATGATGTACCGACCTAATGATTTTCTCTCCTTTCCATCTACCAAGTCTTCACTAACTAAAGATGAATCCACCTCTTCCATCAACCAAGCCTCAACTAGTTCATCCATCCCTTTCACCCAAATCCCCATGAAGGATCCCTTGGAATCAACATTATAACATCTCTCACTTGGGGAGTATCACATTTTAACCCTAGATGCTTTCCTTACTCCCCAAGAGTATGAGAATCTTGACCAATAACTTGGTTATAATTCCAAATTTTGAAATATCATTCCTTTTAGGACTCCTAATCTCCAAACTAATCTTGTTTATGGGAGGCTTGATAAACCACTTTATGCTTTTGCTACCTCCTTTTCTCCTCAACCATTCACCTCTAATTTTTCCTATTTGGATAAACTAGAGTTTTCCAAGACATACCTCCATGGTATGCTTGGAAGGGATTTGGTCTAGGTTGATATGAACATGGGCCACATGAGTTGCCTCCATGCAAGATCCAAAATCCTCATAAGAGATTTGGTCTCAATTTCACTCTACTAGTAAAGCAAACCAACATGCCTCCTGTAACCATTATAGAGGATAATGTCCCATCCTCACCAACCCATTCTCCATCAAGATATAAGGATCTAATTACCACACCCCCCCAAAAAAAAAAAAATTGTCAACATGATCATTTTAGGACCCATAACTTATCAAAAGGATAGGGAAACAATAACCATTCCTCTAACTCATCTTGAAATGATAGAAGATGATTCTCCTACCATTAATACCATTCAGTGTCAAGATGATGATTCTCTTCTCACTTACCTCAATACAGAAGATTCATCTATCCATAAATATGTCCTTATTAAGACTTAAACCATCTTGAATAAATCCACTAGGTATATCAAATTAGGTACTCAAGATAGCCCACACATTGTCAAAATTGGACAATCCTTAGATTTCATAGAGGATCAAGACTTCTTCACCTTTTTGCAAGACCATAGCATAGCATTTCCTTGGTCTTACAGTGAAATTTTAGGAATTGATTCCTCCATCACCACCTATAACATAGTCACCAACCATGATACCAAGCCTATTAGGCATATTTTTTGTCATATGCACCCTCGCATAGCCCTTCTTATTAAATAAGAGCTTTAATGCTTCCTTTCTATGAATTTCATTCTACACATTGATTATCCCCAATGGGTCTCAAATTTCATCCCTATCACCAAATCTATATGGGGACTTCAAATTTGCATGGATTTATGTGATCTTAACCTTGCTTTCCCAAGGGAAAACTTCCCTTTGCCTAGTATTAACTAGCTTATTTTGATCTCACAATTGGCCATGAGATGTTATCTCTGATGGATGGGTTCTTACATTACAATTAGATTTTGATTTCCCCTAAAGATCAACATAAAATTACCTTTATCACCCCTTGGGGGAATTTTTTCTATAGGGTCATGCCTTTTGGTCTGAAGAATGCTAGTGCAACTTGCCAATGTGCTATGACCTACATCTTCTATGACCTTATTCACAAAATACTAGAGGACTATTCCTATGACCTTCTTGGGAAATCTAAATTTCATAAAGATAATTTGGTTGTTCTTAAGATTATCTTCAAATGTCTTATATGTTTTCATGTCCACTTTAACCCAAAGAAGTGTATCTTTGGGGTCTTGATAAGAAAGCTCCTCAACTTCATTGTCTCTCTTCATGGAATCAAAGTAGATCCTACTAAAGTCAAAGCCATCCTTTACATGCCTCCTCCAACCAACCTCAAGTAACTCCATAGTTTATAGGGGAAACTTCAATCCATTTTCCACTTCATCTCTTAACTATCTGACAAATGCCAACTTTTCCACCACCTTCTTAAGAAGGATATATCCTTTAAGTGGAATAAAGAATATCAAAAAGCCTTTGATTCCCTTAAAGAATACTTTTTTACCTTTATATTTCCACCATTGACCACTCCTTAGGGGTAATTCTTGCATATCGAGATGAGAAGTATAAAGAACAACTTGTCTACTACATAAGTTGGATGTTTATAGAGTACGAGATTTGGTACACCCATAACAAAAAACTTTGCCTCACTTTGGTCTTTGTGTCATCTAAACTCTGCCATTACTTCCTCAACCACAAAACCTTTGTCATAACCCATACTGACCCTCTCAAGTATATGCACTCTAAGCCATACTAGAATTAGTGTATGTCTAAGTGGATCATGCTTTTAGTTGAGTTTAATTTTGAGTTCCTCCAGTAGAATTTAATTAAAAGGTAATTCATTTTTGACTAACTGGTCAAAGTACCTTTATCCAATAACAAACATTCTCCTCTTGAATTTCCTGATGAGTCCATCATGACTCTTTCTCAAGAAGACATCACCTATCAAATGACCATGTTCTTCGATGGATCAAAGTGTCAACATAGTGGGGGAGTTGGTATCATCATTATTCCCCTTGACATTTAACCTCTTCCTTTGTCCTTAAAGATTGATTTTGATTGTACCAACAATATGGTTGAGTATGAATCCCTAGTAATATGTCTCCAAATTGCTTTAGCTTTGGGAGTCAAAATGATCAGTATTTTTGGTGACTACTAGCTCATGGTCAATCAAATAAATGGATCTTACCAATATAATAATGATGTTTTATAATAATACAAATTACTAATTGATGTGCTCTTAACATCGTTTAAGCATTACCTCATCCAAGCCTTTCCATGATCTACGAACAAGTTTGCCGATATAATGGCTTGCCTTGCTTTCTAGATCCCATCTACACGTGATTTTAAACTCTTTGTTACCATCCATCATCTTACTGAACCCTATTATATGAAATCAAATATTCCTTCCATTTGTAGTGTGGAAGAAGCCCCATCCAATCTTTGGTATAAGTAAACATTTGACTATCTCAACCTTGCCATCATCCCTTTCGATCTTTCTGGAAATAGTCAAAGAGCATTCATTTAGAGTATCTCTCATTACATGGGAAATTCTTTATAAACGTGACTTTGATGGTCTTCTTTTCCACTACCTACGTAACCATGCTATCAGGGAAATGCATGATGGGATTTGTGGAGGACACTTTAGTGGTCTAGCTATTACTAAATGCATCCTTCACATTGGCTATTATTAGCCCACCCTTAACCAAGATTTTTTTGATTATTTGAATAAGTGTGTTAAATTTTAACATGTTAATTTGCATCATACACCTAACCATAGTCTCCAAGTCTCTATTAATTTATATCTCTTCTCATAGTGGGGATTAGACCTCATTGGTGAAATTAACCTCCATTCTTCATAGAGACATCATTCTATCATCACTGCGACAAAGTATTTCACCAAGTGGGTGGAAGCCATTCCCCTCATTTCAACCAAAGATAAAATGATTGTTGACTTTATTAATCATAACATTATCTTTCATTTTGGTGTTCCTCATAAAAATATCACCAATAATGGTAAATCTTTTAATAAAAAAAATTCCAAGGTCTTTGTGATGCATTTGGCATTATTTTAAGTTTCTCCTTGCCTTATCATCCATAAGCTAATGGATAGGTGGAAGATTCTAACAAAATGATAACTAAAATGGTTAACAAATCTAGTTAGGATTGGCATTTACACATTCATTTCACCTTATGGTCATATTATAGTATCATGCAAACTCCTATAGGTGCTACCCCTTTCTCTCTTATCTTTGGTGAAAAGTTTGTCTTGCCTCTCGAAGTTTAGATTCCCTCTTTTCACATATCCCTATACCATATCATTTATAAAGGTGATTATCATCAAGAATGCTTATCCCAACTTGAGTTAATTGATGAGTGTCATTTATTCATGCTTACCCATCTTCATGTCTATCAAGAACAAATCAAGCACGCTTATGACAAACACCTTAGAGTATGAGAATTCAACATCAAAGATCTAATCTTAAAGGAGAATCAACATGTAACCAATATGGATAAAATTAAGTAGGGCAAGTTTGCTTTCAATTGGCTTGGACCTTATATCATAACACACATGTATGGATTGGGAGCTTATTGGTTATCTTCCCTTGAATGAAAACTAGAACTTGATCCTCTCAATGCTTTGCATCTGAATCTTTTATTTTGTTAAAAAAGTTTCAAACTCACCTTTTGTCTAACTTAATCTCATCCC
This sequence comes from Torreya grandis, assembly GCA_037957365.1. Classification (NCBI taxonomy): domain Eukaryota; kingdom Viridiplantae; phylum Streptophyta; class Pinopsida; order Cupressales; family Taxaceae; genus Torreya; species Torreya grandis. Next base: position 8,402,137 of record JARHVA010000055.1, read on the forward strand.
TTACTTTATGAGATTATCACCTTCATCCCCTCACTTTGAGTATAACTAATTATAACCTAGAATCATGTGATTATCCATCATAGTTAGAGTCTTAATCCTAAATATGGTTTACCCATGGTATGATTCTCATGGATACATTTCATCCCTAAGAAGATGGAATCCCATGGTCATTGTCTCTCAAATCACCCTCTCATCCACTATTTAACCTTCTTGTTCTTTAGTTTTTCCTTCATAAGGGTAAGCCTCTAAGCTTATAAAAGTAAGTCTATGTCTTTCAAGCAAGAACATAAAAGTCATATATCCTATAGGTCATTTCTATCATATGTAGACTGATCCCTTAAAGGATAGTTTCACAAAACTAAGACAATATTGCTTAATATAAGGTAGACTACTCCCTTGAAGGATAGCTACCAAATTCATAAAAGAAATTTTAGAAAATTATACCACTCCCTTGAAGGATGGTTAAGTAAAGCATTTGTCAAAACAAACAATCTTATGAAGCTTCTCACATTGATCAACTTTCCCAAACCCACCAAAATATCAAAGGGCCCATTATTAGAATCATAAAAAGAAAAAATAATTTTGGAAGTTGCAATCGGCTTTCATAAGTAGACTTCCCACATCGATTAGTCTACACCATATATGACATAGACTTATTTTTATTGGATCTTTAGTAACATAAAGAAGATCCAAGCTAGCCTCACATGAAGGTTCCATTATCATCCATCTCCCCTTTTACCCTCTATAAAATAAGGGATTTCGAGCTTACTTGACACTATGTGATCAAGAAACTTGTTTAACCAACCAACAAACACTAATGCAAAGCATACGAAGGGTTTATGTTCATAATCTGATCTAACTTCAGTGTGTTGATCCTTTACAAAGAAGCATCATGTTTCCTTCTTATTTTTTCAAACCTACTTGTCGATACATTCATTAAAATGCTTGTCTTTTGTTTGTTTTATCTTTTCTTATCTTTACTCACATATAGTTTTGTTATCCAAACTTAATCTATGTGTTTCAAGAATCATTCACCTTCATCTAATTAAAATTCAATTCATTAAAAACATTGAATAAATCATTATGTGTTTTGTTTAGTGATTTGTTTTTACCTTACTTATTCATTTAGGTGTTTTTACTCATAAATCATTTTAATAAATTAACCATCTCATACACCACACATCATCTCATCCATCTAATGAATAATCACATTAATTTAACTAATCATCACCATCTAATCATACATCATAAATCAATGAGCCATCACATATGTTATCCATCACATGTTTATCTAGATAAAGGAGAACATAGATTCATTAATTTGAAATATTTATGCCATCTACCTAAGCATGTATCTATTAAATGTTAATCACAACATCATGATCATATCAATAACAACATCATCATATCATGAACTCATAACTCATATAATATTCATCATAACCATAAACATCATCACATCATGATCATATCATAAGGAAAAATCATTAATAATTATAAACCATAAGCAATAACCATAACCATAAATCACATCATGAGCTCATAATTGAAATAATCATATATATAACTAATAATGTACATGTCTCTCACAAAAAAAACTATATATCTCATTGCATCAACTTTCAAGCTGATATCAAAATCATATACTACATCAAAATAGGCATCTCATAAGAGTCTAAGGTGGAGGAACACTATTACTCCCTAGAGCCTGTCTATCTCTTGGCCATGTCTATGCACCCATAGATACCACCCATTGACCTGATGTCACACTACTAACTCCCCTAATAACCAATGCCCTATACTCACCATATTGGGGCTCATCTATAAGATATCTAAAGACCAATACCTCATAGTATCTGAGCTCCTCAACCATGTCTACATACCTCTCCATAGGAATGGTCCTCAATGGTTTTATAGGTGTTTGTGCCCACCCTCCTACCTATCTGAGAGCATCTCTGTCCTATGTGACCAAGGCTATCTATGCTTGTTTTTGTTCTCTCTCTTATGTAAGGATACCCACCTGGCCATGTGTCGTATCTCTCTCTAAGGTCACCACTGATAATGTTGACTATGTTACCCTCACTTGATCTCTCTCTACAATTAGTGCCTACCTACCAAGGGCATCTATATCAATTTGATCCTCACCCACCTCCTCTATGTCAACATTAAGAACCTACTAATGATCATATCCTCCAAACATTATTATTGCATAGTGAGCCTAAAACTAAACTATGCAATCCTTAGTAACACATGCATCATCAATATCTACCTTCACTGGTAGTAGCTTGCATTTGATGTAATCCTCATCTGGCTATGACATAGGTAGTGGGAAATCTGCATCCTCCCTCCTATACCTAAGAAAATCATTAGGGACACCCTAAACTAGTCTAAATTATCTCCTCACCCTATCAAATGGGATCAACTCTGCCTTATGATCTTATCTCCCATAGATCCACCTATAACTCTATAGTGATATATTCTATCTAGTATAAGGCCTCCAAATGACCTCCCCATCAACCAGTGCCTCTAACTTATCCCTATACCACTCTAGGTCTCATGCCCCTCCCCCTGGTGGTGTGAGTGCATAATCATCCCTCCATCTCATGAAGTTAACTCTGAAGTCCATCTAAACCCATGCATGTTATGGTACTCCATCTAGTCGAAGCACCCTAGTGTGCTTGTATGCCCAAAAATACAACACAAAACCAATGCTAATGCCATACCTCTTGTGTAATATATATCCCTAGAGCTCTTGATATATCTAAAATAGTAGGATAGGGGCCCAAACATACATTATCTAGTCCATCAACATGCCTACAAGAATGCCTAGCATTAAAAAGTGAAATCTATCACTACTAGATTCTAGTAGTGGATAACAGGTCACAATTATCATCATCATCATCATAAGACATCTCACTTCCCTATCCATATGATATAGAGGTGCATAATAGATTCCTCCCATGTGCCACCTAGGGTACATGAAGTCCTCTCCATATAACTATCCATGAGCACATCTCATTTTTTGACATTGATATACTTTATCAACTCACCTCATATCAATAGCCTCAGTATATTGGTGAATATCCTCTAGTAAGATAGTGATATCCCTAGTTGATAGCAAGAATGTATTAGTGGTTAGGTCCCATCTCTTGATGAGGGCCAACAATATAGTCGTATCTCTAGGCACGTGTTGATAATACCTCATGCCTCTTAAACCAACCACTATCATGTGTTCCCACTCCTAGTCTATCATCAACCTACATACCTGATCTAGGAGGTAAAGCACTTAATCTCACATCTATAGCTACTCTCTTAATTGTAAAGTTAGACTTATACCTTAGCTCATCTTACCTATCAAACATTGTTTATACATCCTACCTATTAACCCTCACCCCTACCTTAACCTATTTATAACATTAACCAAATCTTACCTATATTAAGCCTTACCCTTTTCCCTATCCTACCTTATGTCTACCTATTTCACAAAACTTGTATTGACCACCAATGGTTCCTTGTGGAACCATCATTTATTAACCCTCAATAATCGATGGTTAAGTGGTGAACTACTGATGGTCCACACATCGACCATTTGATGACCACCTATAAATTGATGATGATCGATAGTGACCACTAATAATCATTGTGTGGTAACCATCAATGACCAAACCCTAGATCTAAATATACTAATCTATAAAAACAATCAACAAAACACTTTATTTCATGCATAAAACTACTATACCCTACCCTACCTTCCCTCCCTCAACATATTTCCTACCCCCCTCTACTAATTTTCTACCTGAAACTCAAAATTTCACATGCCTACCCACCCACACCATAAACACTCAAAATCAAAAACATAATTTAAGATAACACCTACCTCATTATGTAACCTCCACTATGGTGGAGCCCTCAGCACCACCATCATTGTTTTGCCCCATACTCTACCTTTACCTCATTGCATCCTTGCTTACTCTCCTCTAGCTCTGGCCCACCTCGATCAAACCTCGACATCATAGTCTGACCTTAATCAACACTCACTAACTTAGCAAACCTAAGACTTTAGACAAATATTTGTCATTTTATGCACAATAAGATAATAGAAAATGCCATAGGTCAAATTACAAATGAGAAATATAGAGCCTCTTTTGACCTTTTATGATCACCTTTTTAGGGCTTACATCTAACTATTGATGGTCACTAGGTGATCATCAATAGTCAACCCTGACCATTGACAGTTGACCCTATAGGATTTTGTCATTACCACCACATTTTTCTAAACAACCACCTTATAAAACACATACACCCATTGGGGATCAACTCCTTCTCCAACCAACCAACCAAATAACCTTACCTTGGTCATTTCAGCCCCCTTTCATACTTTTTATGATGACCTTGCCTTGGTCATTTTAAACACATCAATTAATTTACCATATTTGATGAACTTATGCTACTTTTATGTATTGACTATGTAGGTGCCTCAGAGCATGACCCTTCATGATCGTAACACCTATAATCATTTTTATCTTCTCAAGATCACATCTTACCTTAGATACCTACAAATACATCGACCTTGCCTAGGAGACTTGTGTTTATAGGAGTAACCCATATCAGCTATACCTAACACTATGGCTTGGTTACCATATAACTTATACTTCTAGTACTAACCTTATTTTACAAAACTACCTCAACTATGGCAACTTAGTCTATGCATGATCTATGATATATCACTTAGTTACATTCTTTGTGCTTATTTGTATTTAAATGCCCAATCAATCAACATATTTTACCTTTTTTATCACCTACTTATCTACTTATCAAACCCACACTTAACTCTATATTTACCTCATCTATTCTTTGTTTGAGTGAGAACATCTCCTCCCATACTCAAGGCATCTAACCTTCTACCAACCATCCATTTTTTTATTTTGCAACTTGTTGATATGAACTACACAACAAAAAGGGGCAAAATATAGACACTCAAAAGCCACACAATGCATTTCTAGTCATCAAAACACCCCATGACCCCCTTTTTAGTTACCTTAGACCAATTTCCTAACTTTTCAATTGCCAACCATAAATACAAATAGCTAATTTTAGCCACTTTATTTCTTTTTCCCTAACCATCGATGGTCAACCATTGACCATTAATGATTGACCTTGACTATTGATGATCACATAACTCTACCTCAAATAGCATTATCAAAATATTTAACAACTCAACTACAAATCACTCTTTGCATGATCAATCCATGATAGTCCATGTGATCAATACACATTAGACTATCTTTTGAACTATTTGTTATCCTCTTTGATTTCAATGCTCATTTTTTTAATATTAAGATATGAAGATGAGTTTAGAGGAGGTTGAATTCATTTTTACTATAAGAAATATTCTTACTCCCAAGAAAATCCAAAAAACTTCCCAACAAACTAGGAACTAGGATAGAGACTTAAGTTACTTATGCAACTCACTATCAAGAGCTAGGATACCATTACTCTATTGACATCACTCCAAGATCCACAATAGATTTTAACCAAATTTTTCATTCCTCAGACTAGCAACATCTAAAAGCTAAGTATCTATGTTTTTCACCAAAGATTTAGCAATTAGCTCTATTTGTTTCATCACTTTGTGTCATTCTTATTTATTTCTCTTTCATATTATTTTCCTATGTTGGAGTTCTATAACTCTAGACACCACCTAATCACCCAACCAAACCACCCATAGCCTATTTCAATCACTTAAACACCCAATCCCTGAACTAGATACGTCTAAGCACTACTTTTTATCTCATAATCAACATTCAACCCAAAATTAGCTTCTAAAACCTCTCTATAACCTCCCCAATAGATTTATTTTCCCAAACCTGAATTTATAATAACCACTGATGGTTATCCCTAACCTTTGACAATCACCTATCCACTGACGGTCACCCAACCACTAATGTTCATACCCAACCATCAATGGTCATTATCTTTTATTTATAATAACAAGTTAATTTAACCCATCCACCTGCATCCAAATTCCACTTTTTGAGTTTTTTTAAATCACAAAACTACAACTTATTTTTTGAATCAAGTTTGATTAATTTAGCATTAATAGTCAATCATTTATTGCTATTTTTAGTCAAAATCACTTATTTCTTTCCAAAACTTTCTTACATTTATTTTCAATATTTTCTTCTATTTCATGAAATCATCATATTAGAACTTAAGTGTTTTAAAAGTGTATATTGACAGCCTCCAAGGAAGCTTGTGCTTCTTGGATCTAGCTCATGCTAGGTAATCCACCCTATTATCTCACTAATCCATTTTTATCTAGTAGTTTCTTATCTGTAAGTCATCCTCCCAAACCAAAAAAGAGCATCTATAATCATCTGGATCATGAAGCACAAATCAAATCTAGGTTTTACTAACCTTACCCTTTCAAGTTTTACAACTTTCTTCTTAAGAAAATAAACCAAATTTATGTGAAACATGATGAACTACCCAATGAGCTACCACGTATTAGGAGCATCAGTCATCACATTGATTTTGTACCAATGTTAGTTTTCTTAATAAGACTATATACAATATGACTCTACAAGATAATTCATAAATCATAAATCAAATACAAGACCTCTTGGACAAGGGATTGATCAAGGAAAGTCTCAATCCATGTGCAGTATTAGCTGTACTACTTATCAAGAAATAAGGAGATTGGAGGATGTGTATAGATTCAAGAGAAATCAACAATATAACCATAAGGTATAGATTTACCCTTCCAATAATTTAGGATTTGATGGATTGTTTGAGTGGTTCTAATTACTTTACTAAGATAGATCGTAAGAGTGGTTATCACCAAATAAGAATAAGAGGAGATGAATAGAAGACTGCATTTAAGATAAATGAGGGGTTATATGAATGGATTATCATACCATTTGATATTAATTATTCTCCAAGCACATTCATTAGAATAATGAATGAGGTATTGAATCCCTTCATTGGTAAGTCTATGATTGTATATCTAGATGACATCTTCATTTACAGCCCTAGTAAAGAGGAACATATTCAACATTTGAGAATGGTTATGCAAAGGTTGTATAAGGATAAGTTGTTACTTAACCTCAATAAATGTTTGTTCATGAAGAAAGAACTTCTTTAAATTTGTTTTATGATCTCTCAAGGTGTGTTGAAGATGGATAAAGATAAGGTGAGGTGAAGCCCATCATTGAGTGGCCAACTCCAAGGACAACCTATGAAGTAAGAAGCCTTAATGGCTTAGCTAGCTTATATAAGAAATTTATCAAAAAACTTAGTAGGATTTGTGCACCCATTATTGATACTAATATAGGGGATAAAAATAAGTTTTTATGGATTGATATAACTGAGAGAAATTTTTAGTTTTTAAAGAAAAGAATAACAAAATAACCAGTGTTGGCACTTCCTAATTTCAACAAGGTGTTTCAAGTTGAGTGTGATATAAGTGGAGTGTCTATTGGATCTATCTTAAGTCAAGAAGATATAGCAATAAATTACTTTAGTGATAAGTTTAATGAGGCCAATAAATGGTATTCAACTTATGATCTTAAACTCTATGTCATGGTTCAAGCCTTGATGAATTAGAGACATTACTTAATGACAAAGGATTTTATTATCTTCATGAATAACCATGATTTTAAGTTCATAACTAGCAAGCCTAATCTCAATAAAAGGAACATAAAATGGGTGGAGTACTTTCAAAACTTCAAATTTGTCATCAAGCACAAGAAAAGAAAAAAAAACAAGGTAGCAGATGCTCTAAGTAGGAGAACCTTGCTTGTTAGTGAAATTTAGCTTGAGAGTGGAGGAATTTAAGGAGTTATATGAAAATGATTTAGATTTTAAAGATGCATATGAATCTTGAAAGCAACCTACTACAAGAAACAATTAGCCTTGGATGGATTATATGATTCAAGATGATTTTTTGTTCAAAGGAGTTTAGTTATATGTGCCAAGAAGCTCTATGAGAGATAATTTGATCAAGGAGAAGCATTATGGAAGTTTGGTAGGTCACTTTGGTCTTGATAAGACCTTAAATCATCTTAGTAATCACTAATAATAGCCTAGAATTAGAGAAGATGTGATAAAGTTTGTGGAAAGATGCAAATTTTGTCAATATGTAAAGGGGAACAGTACTAATGCAGGCCTATACCAGCCCTTACCAATGCCAAATAGGCCTTGGGACTCCATTCACATGGATTTTGTCATGGGGTTGCCAAAAAAATCAAAGAGGGCATGATTATATGTTTGTTTTTGTGGATATATTTTCCAAGTTGGCCCATTTCATACCTTGCATGATAACTAATGATGCCACTCATGTGGCCAATTTGTTCTTCAAAGAGGTGGTTAGACTATATGGTATACCATTGAGCATTATCTTAGATACATTTACCAAGTTTGTAGGACACTTTTGGAGAACCCTGTGGAAGAAGCTAGGAACTAATTTGAAGTTTATCTCAACTTACCACTCTCAAATAGATGTCCAAATTAAGGTTGTCAATAGAAGTTTGGGTAACTTACTAAGATGTTTGACAAAAGATAGTCCTAAATAATGGGACTTGGTATTTCCTTAAGAAGAGTTTGATTACAATGACTCACCCAATAAAATAATTAGTAATAGTCCATTTCAAGTGGTGTATGGTATGCACCCAAGGGGAGTCTTTGAGTTCAGAGACTTAAGGTAAAATGGAGAAAAGAAGTGTTGAGGGAGAGGTGTTTACCATTGTCATGCAAGAGGTGCATGAGAAAGTGAAGAAGAAGTTAGAGTTAAGTGTGGAAAAGTAAAAAAACATGTTTATTTGAAGAGGAGAGAGGTCAATTTACACATTTGAGATATGGTATTGGCTCACTTGAGGAAAAAAAGATTTCCAAAAGGTGAGTACAACAAATTGAAGATGAAGATGAATGGACCATGTAAGGTCATAAGGAAACTTTCTAATGATGCTTATGAGATAGAGTTTCATAATGGCATATGAATCTCTCTTATATTCAATGTTTCAGACTTGTATCCATATAAGGAAGGAGATATGCAGGATCAACTAGCTGAAATTCAAGACACAATAGTTCAAGAATGGGCAGATCAACTGCCACAAAAAAAAAAACAAAAATAACTTGAGCTTATCTTGGACAAGAAAATTGTAAAGAGAAAAAGAGGAAAATAGTAATATAATTATTTATTGAATTTTAAACATCATACTTTATAGGATTCCACTTGGATGATAAAAACATACATTATCAAGCATAGAGGTACTCTTGAAGACCTTATGAACAAGAGTTTATGAGTCAATTTCTTATTCCCTAGGGACTATGATCCATGTGCATCACTCAAAATGATAAATTTTTATTTGGTTTAATTTTTTTTTGAGTCTTAGAAGGGTCTTATTAGTCTCTACGATCATGTAGGAGTCATTTCTAGGTATTAGTTGGTCATAAAATTTGAATTTGAGCCTTCTAGGCATTTTCTTGCCAAAATGCCAAATTCAAATTTTTGATTGTCTTTCTATAGTTTTGAGGACTAGTTCATGATTTTGGAAGGTTAATAAGTTTATATTAGTTTTTTTATGTGTCATAAATGTATTATGATGTCTTTTAGTGTTTTCCCACCTTTTTGGTCTTATATGTTATGTTCAAACTACTTGTAACAACCAAAGAAGCAACTTGTTCATGTATAAGCCTATGTTGGAGGCAAATAAAAAGTAGTTAAAGATTTTATAGGAAATAAAATAGCATAGAGAGGCTTTAATGAGTAATTATGTAATGTATGAATAATTTTTTGATCTCTAAGAACAAGAAATAAGGTTTAGACTTTTTGAAGAAGATTACTTTCCAAGAATTATGTGCATGTTTGTGAAGAATATGAATATAAATGCATGAGAATATCTATTAGATCACGTCAGTATTAATATTTAAATCATTGGTAATTGTATTAAATTTATATTATTCAATTATTTATTTAGTTTTTTGTATAAACCTTCATCTACAAGTGGAGAAAGAGTAAACTAGGGCTTAAGAGAATTTTCTGTGTCACAGTCAAGTTTTCAAGTAATGTGAAAGGTCTATTTTGTTTATTTTAAAATATGAATGATTGAAATGGTATTAATAAGTTTAATTAAACTTTTTTTAGTCCTCACAATCTCTTATGAAGACCAAGACTCATAAAAAACTCCAACTCTATCTACACAGTCCTGTACCCTACATTCTAAATATAGTCAAAGTGAAAATTTCCAATTTTGAGTTTATTTTCCATTGAAGTGTTTGTCATTAAAATTAAAAATGTTGTATTAGGTGTGTTAATACATATTAAAAAATATTTGAGTTATTAAAACACACTTTTTCTCTTGAAATCTTTAAGTTATCACCTCTCGACCTATGTAGAACCCTACTTTAGGGTATTTGGGTAGTTATACATTATGTTAGACCTTAAAATTTGAAATAGATATTTGTTTTTATGTATTTAAAGTGAAACAAACACTTTATTAGAGTATTGGCACATGTGAGAAGTTTTGGATCCATAACTTAGTTTTGAAGTTAAAGAGACCTAATTATGGCCTAAATCGAGTAAGTGTATCTACCTTAAGAGTAGGTTTATAAAACTTTGTATGGAGTTGAAATACATTAATTGGTATCTTAAAATATATATTTTTTGTATTTAACCTTTGTGTACTTGTCAAAACACCTAGAAAAGTGCTTTATGAGGGCTATAAGAAAGAGACCCAATTGTGAAGAGACAATTGTGAGTTGGTGTACTTCCCTCAAGATTTTGAGTGTGAAAATTTGTGGAGAGTGAAAAAAGGATAATGGGTATATGGAAAATGTTTTTTCTTGATTATAACCCATATACATATATAAAACCAACTATATTTATCCTTGTGAAGGGCTACAAGGAGTTAGACCTAATTAAAGGTAGTTGCCAAGTGATTGACTAATCTCCCCCTTTGCATCAATTTCTTTGCCATGCCAGAGTTCCTTCCCCCCACTATTTACTCATACTAAAGCCAAATCTTTCCCAAAGACAATCAAAACCTTCATTTTTCTGAGTACTCCATAGCTTCACAAGTTTCATCAAGTGAAAATCCCATTTAAAGTGCCTTTTACTCACATGGGAGATTGTGGCTCCATAGGAATGCCAAAGTTTCAATCCACTCTCATAGACTTTAGAGGAATAATCAATAATGAGGTAAAATAGTTTCATGACCACCATCATTTTCCTTACACAACCCCATAATAATTTTCTCCCACTAAACCCCTATGATAATCTCAAATCACTAGTCGAGGTCACATTATGTATCACCAAAATAATCAAGATGAAGTAAAAATACCTAGGGTACAAGACTCAATCTATCTTGGAAAGTGATGTCTCATAAATATATGATTTAGTGATCAAACATGTAGAAATAGAATATATTCACAAAATAATTGATAATAGGCCATTTATACATGTAGGTGTCATATTTTAAAGAAGTGATCTTCCTAAATAAATTTTTGCAATGTTCAAATCTAGTCCTAACATGTGAACAATACTATAATTCAAATATAAGGGAGATCAAATTTGTAGGGGATGTTCTTGTGGTAAAGCTTTATGGAGATTCCATTGATGCCACATTTCAAATTTCACAAAGGAATGCATATGTGAGAATGAATTTATAAATTGGGTAGGCTTTCGGGTATAAAATCATAGACAAACATCTCACTATCATGAATGCTAATTGGTTAAAGGTGAAATATAAAGGCATATCCAAACTTCCTAAGAGCTTCCCTCAAGCTAGTTTTTTAGAAGAACTGTTAGACATGATCACCCTCCTCAAGAGGGTGGTAGACAATACAAATACTAAATATTTTCATCCTTAGATGTTTCTCCCCATGAGCATCATTTATGGTGGAAAATAGTTCATTGATTAGGGAATAATGATCAGTGATGCTCTTCATGATAGACTCACCAAGTTGACTACCACTAAATTATTTTATATGACCTTATATTTGGTATACACTCTTGCAACTAAACGTGTATGCCCTGGCCTCATATATTTTGTAAATCTAGGGCCAACTACAAGAGTATAAAAATTATTTACTCAACTAACTTTTGAGAAAATTAACAAGCACTTTAGATGTGTGAATGATGCATTTACCATGAGAATACTATAAATGGTGAAATAAGACTGTGAAAGCAAGATCTTAGAGGAAGGAATTGAGCTTGTGTTGTAATATGGAAGCCACTTCATCCAATTCCCAAAGTTATCATATATCCAAGTTGGAGGTTTTTTAAGTTGTCCTATGAGGATTCCAAGGTTGGTAAGCAATAAGATGTTAATTGAATTATACATGAAACTTTTAAATGTTCATCATAAATGTAGGAAGAGACATGTAGCAAGAGTAGTGTTCTTAGTTTTTATAGGATGCTAGACATGCAAGAATGCCATAGATGATCAAAGAATTGAGGCTGATATAGCTCACTTTACCTTATACCCTCACATGAGTAGAGATTCATTTGAAAACAAGGGATATGTGCAAGCCAATATGGATATTAGTTTCTCATGTATTCATAAACCACATCTGGAAGATTAATGGGCCAAATTTTCTAAGGAATTTAATGTTTAAAGACATGATTATGGATGCTTACACCTATATCCAATTAATATGTTCATTTACAAATGGGTATGATATGGAATGATCAATGACGTACATTATATTGAATTAGTTATGGTGGCTCCTCTAAGAATGATAAGTTAGTCAACCCTTGAAATCACAACATGTAAGAGAGAACTAAGTTTGCGCTAAGAAGATCTTTGAAGTGATTCAATTAAAATATTTTAGAGTTAATAGGAGCTGGTGGTTACCATAAATATAAGGATAAACATTGCCTAAACAAGCTCATTTATTTACTCTAAGGGAAAAATGATCCAATGGTTTTGGTATTGTCTCTCATCCCACTACTAAAGTTGGTGGTGATGGTGACAATAAAGACCCAACTAAGGAAAACTACCAAACATGACTTATGGTGAAGACCCCCTTGTGGGAATAAAATTTAAAGCCAATAAAATATTTCTAATGGAATGATATTATTTACCACTAGGATATCCCTCTTTGTTGATTAAGAACACCCCAAAACAATATCTTGTTTTTATACAAGGAATGGAGATATCATCGAGTGCAAGAGAGGTACTTGCTTCCACTTATCCAAGACTGATTTCTCCTATTTTATGATCTTCTTTGCATAACCTACTCTCACCACATTTTAATCCTCCACAACCTACACCACTTGCTTCATCAACTAGTGTACATACACAACTAGTTAATACCAATAATGTGGCTTTTTAATGGATTCCACCATTATTAAGAAAAATAAATAATATATTAGATGTGGAGCTACTAGATTTTGATGCCTTAGTGAATATTCTTATGAATTATCCTCATAAAAATTCTAATACCACCTCTCAGTTGGTAGTAGATCTATCTAATGCTCAATTTATTAAAATTATAGATGAAATGTTGAGAAGGATGAGGGAGAGATGAATATATCTTATTATACCTTGACAATATTTGTTATGGGAAAAGCTACTCGTGAAATTTATGTGCACAGTATTTGAGTGGCTACTGGGAGAATGATTAAGAGATTTGAAAAAGATGAACTAACATAGGAACATTTGAAATATCAAGTCTGAAAACTTGTAGGATATGTGAACTATATCTTAAATTTGGTATAATCCCCTATCATTTCCCAAGTTGAAGTCCCTAAAAAGTCCCCAAAATAAGTAATGAGGCTATTTTAGTGATATATAAATATAATAATTATGGGAAGAACCTTGAGACATAGGTGGAACAACTATTTTTGGATGTCTTGAAATACATTGATGAGATGGTAAATATCTATGAAAAGATTGATTTAGAGAAAATCAAATTTAAAAAGTCAATCAAGTTCCATCAAGATGAATTCAACTTATATAAAAATGTCTTGCATGACTTAGAAGATATGGCAGGCATTGATGTAGACATGCTTGTCAAAATAGGGATATTTGATTTTTAAAAATGGCATATCATTTGACTGGTTATAAAGTGTTCTACATAAGATGGAATTGTTAAATCAAGTAATATATCACTTGATAGATCAATCCAAATTTAGAGGAGATATAATGTGAGGTGCATGTTCCAATATGGGGAATCTTCACTGTGATTTGCTCAAATATGATGGCTCAGTGCCTTATTTAGTCAATTACATAAAATAACAATTCATGAAGCTTATCAAAGAGGATATTTTTAAATAAGATGACTTTAATGTATCTTCCATGAACATAATCAATTAAATCCACTCTTCATTGGTGGAGATGAATGCACAGTGGAAGGAGTTATTTGATACCCAACATAAATGGCTCATTCATAAGAATAATATGATGATTCTAAAAAGGAATTAAATTAGCAAATCCATTAAATGGAATTTAATTAGCAAAGCCATTCATAAATTTAGGCCCATCCATTGGGAAGACTTCCTATGAGACTTTATGTATTATTCTAATTTTGTATTTTCTAAAAATCAAAATTTTCTTTTGTATAAAATAATATAAAATTATATAGCGACTAAGACAAAGTGTGAAATAAGAGAGGTCAACAATGGAATATGAATTGTCATCTAATTCCATTTTATCTCTATATGTAGGATAAATGGCTATTGAAAAATATATGTTTGTTGTTTAAAGTAATTTTGATTGAAAGGAAAGGAGAAAGAGACATTGTGTTCATTTTTTCAACGAGGAACACAAAGAAAATTTTGGAACTTTGTGTCTAGTGTTTTCTTTGTGGATGTGTGTTTTTGTTATGTTGATACATATCCCTTAACTCTAAATCAATGCATTTTTATTATCAAACTAGTATATTAATTTTATAATGCCTTCTTGTCATGCAAATGATGAAATCTACATTTGCTTATTCATACATGAACCTTCGTATTCCTTTTTTTTATTTTTATTTTAATGGCTGAAAATAATAAAACTCAATATTCCATTTATCCTATAAAATTTTTAAATAATTTTATTTATATTTTTCTTATTTTCAATAAATGGAACCTCCCCTTCGATAGATGAAAATGTCTAAATTAAAAAAATTGTCAAATTAATAAATAATTTGCCAACACAGTGGAAATGTCCAAATTATGTTTATAATTCTAAACCTGAATAGTCACTTCTTATCTTGATTTCCATTTTTAGATAGTCATATTAGTCAACAAAAAAATGTGTAAGTTATCTCTTCTTAGTATTTTCCAAAAATAATAACTTTCCGTATTTAGCATTTGGAAAAAATAGAATTCTTAAATATTATACATCTTTAACATTATGATATTCTCTAGTTCTACACATATCAAAACACATTACAACCTTTATTTTATTTTATCAAAAATAAGGTAAAACATATTGGTGATCTCGAACTATTATTTTTGAGTCCTTTATTTCTAATTCGATTCCCATTTCCATTTTTTATTTTTCTTTATTAAACTAGAAACTATGTTCTGACAGATTTAAAACTCATAAGAGTTGTCATTCTAGGCAAAGTGGTCTTCAATTTTACCTGAGCTGTGTAAGGGGTACTGCCCTAATACTCAAGCAATTAGATAATACTATTCATAGATTTTAATTTCCACATACCTCATGGTATATTGATAAATCCTAAGTTTATTTTTACCTATATGAAGCCTCCAACCATTTACTCTTATAGTGCACCAGTAAATGGTTAGCATCGACAAGTTACTCTCAACGTTCCCAATAAGACAAGATAGTGTGGAAATGAGAATGGTGGAATCCTCCATAGTGTGTTCACTATTTATAACTTGGATTAGTATATCTGAGAACTTACAAAGAAAACACACACGTGATTAGTTTTAACCATCTTCTTTTTTTGTTACACTTTTGCATGCCACTAAATAAAGTTATACCCTCTATTCCTCTAAGGCATAGTGTTAGATTAAGTGTAACTCCCATTGAACATATTAAAATTACTTTGATCTTTTCTGAAATGGATAACACAAGTATTTTTTTATCAATATAATGATTCAAATCTCTAAAATTATGTCCACATTGAAGATAACGTTAGTGATGAACATTATAATCAAGATAATAAAGTTATGCATGATAATCAAGATAATCTTCAAATATATAATACTATTGATCCAAATGAACTTAATAGTGTAGATCTCAATCAAGTCAAAGAATTATCTAATTTTTGTCAAGGGCTTCGATAATGTCCCCAACAAGTGGATAAAGTTATCCAGTTACTCGTAGCATCCAAGACCACATGTTTAACACCTAAGACCACATGTCAAACCAAGATTGCATCATCTCAAATACAATAATTGGTGATTTTTTTTTAACCCTAAAATATAGATTAGGGGGAATCTAGGGTTAAAGGGGTAGAGACAGCTTAAGGCATAAGGATGGTAGACTATCTCTAAAGTAGGGTAATTATTTGTGAAATTGAGATAGAAAATATATTAAATTTATTGTCCTAAGATGTTAAAGATAAAAAGTAAAACCATGCTAGATATTATAATGATAAATAAAATTTGATACTTAGTGATGATGATAATACAAATCTGCATCTATAACATGTAGAAAGTGGAATGAACTTAGATTCTAGAATAGTTTCTTGATTCTACAAATTTGACCTCTTTAACCATAGACACTTACATTGGCCTTAGATGGTTGTGTTGACACAATGTTTATCTCAGATGTAGGTATACCATATAAAATACTTGTTTAAACTAGATGTAACCACCTAGATGCTTCTGGGTTATGTGTCACCCTAGCTCTGGTACATTCAGATCTGGGTCATGGACTATCACTCCTCAAATGACAAAACCGTTATTCTTCATCTTCATAATGGTTGTGGAACAAATGGGTTAGTGAGCACATGATGTTAAGGTGCCCAAAATACCCCTCTATTAATGAGCACTACCTACATAGCCAATACTTAAAATAGGGCCTCAGAACTATGTAGTTTTCCCATACATGTTTTCTTATATGTGAATCATGCAATGTGTGATAAGAAAGTATTACAGTGAGCTAGCTTGTAACTTAGAAAATGTGGCTCATGGAATGCTCCTTCAATACTTCAAACCTGTAGATGTGTTGTTCCTATGACTAATATGGAAATATGAGAGAATAGGGAATCTTTTGCTCACTTAAGTGTTTGATATAATTCTTTTGGTAAATTTCTTGTAGATGTGTTGTTCCAATGACTAATATGGAAATATGAGAGAATAGGGAATCTTTTGTCAACTTAAGTGCTTGATATAATGCTTTTGTTAAGTTTCCTTATGAGTAGGTAATACGTTTCTAGGTGGAATGAATGAAGGTTGATCTTATATTTATACCAATCCCTTTGCAGAATATCTCAACTTAAATAACTTAAGATGACCAAAAAGATATTTTTTTTTGTAAATTGGATGGCTTGATGGTATTGGAAATTTGTGTTAAAGTAGGACACTTGCATAGACATTGATGTCTGACTAGGACACAAGTGTCTAGGTAGTTGGAAAGTAGGTGTAGGTCTAAAACTTGCAAATATATAAGATAATTAGGTTTATAAAATTTTGAGCAAGATAGAAGGTCTGAGTCATTAGAATAACATTGGTTAGACTAAGAGATAATCAATTACGCACTGAAAGATAGTGTATGTGATACTTTTATCAATGGGAAATATCTAGAAGATGAAGGTACATCCATGATATTTATTTTTCAAGTGTATAAGATTGAGGTGATGTATAATTTAGAAATAGTATCTGCACTTTCAAAGTTATTAATCCTACTCCAATTACTATTATCATTTTTATTCCTATATCAATCCCTATAGTTAGATACGTGCCAACATATTTAGGTATGGAAGCATCACTTATTTTATATCAAATTAACATTATTATTTCTACAAGGTCATCATATACACCTCCCTTGATCACCATGGAATGTCCACTTACAACCTCGCCTAATGCATTTGCTCTTGAGAAAATTGTTCTAGCCTTACATGTCAAAGTATTTCACTTAGAGTAAGATGTTTATATAGCTACCCACTCAATGGACTTTTATACTCTTATTCACAATCATTTAGCACTCAACATAGACTCTTACCCAATACCAATAGGCTATGTATATCCTAAGCTATGAATTTATGTGGGCAAAGGTGATCATAAGAAATATCTTTAATCATTTCATGCAACATGCTTGGATAATGCTTATAATGAAAAATTACCCATCAAGTTATTTCCAAGAACTCTCAAAGATTATGTTTTACGATCTTTCTATGATCTCCCACTTCAATCAGTTAGAGAATTAAATGCAGTAGTAAATCAATTTTTAACACACTTTTATGTCAACCTCAGTGAAAAATTATCTTATGGAAAAATTATTAAACTCAAGTAAAGGTCAAATGACCCAATTAGAGATTATGTTCTTTGGTATAAAACTATGTCAGCCAACATGAGAATCTCCATCATAGACAATGAATTATAAGATATATATACTCAATGCTTTTTAGTACCACTCCATGAATCAATCATGTTTGATAAATTAAAATATTTTGATGAGTTATGCTATAAGTTAAAGAAATAAAATTCAATATCATAGGATTAAACAAGCTAAAATATGCACCAAGTGCTCCATCTACATCAAATATCAAGTTTCAAAGCAAGTCAAATTACAAGGTTAAATCTTAAAAAAGCAATAATGAAGAAAAAGTAATAATTAATGCAATATCACAACCATCAAACAAGCTTCAATTGATATATCCACCAATGAGATAATTTACAAGATTACCACAACCTCCTCATATCTTGACAAAACATTCAATTGATTGCAATCTCATATCTTAAACTACTCCATTGAGATTGATTTGACAAAGTCTCAACCTAAGGTATTTGACAATAATGCATATTGTCATTACCATAAATGCATTGGGAATCCTAAAAACAAATGTTATATACTAAGGCATAAAATACAAGTTCTTATCAATGATTATACTATAGAGGTAAGTACACCCCTATAGGAATTCAAACCATAATAGAGTGTCAATGAAAATTTTAAAATCTTCAATAATCATTTCCTAAATCATGGTTCAATTCAGAAGTACACCATGCACACAATTCACATCCTCCTTCTAATACATATGGGCATCCAATAGATGAAGTTATTGGTACATTTATAGGTACACTATTATAACACCTAAGGATCACATTTGATGATAGTGAAATCAATTATGATGATTCATATAGACACTTTTTATTAGAGCTTACCTCAATAAGAAACCTATATAGAGTGTTATGATTGACAATTGGGTCAATCAAAAATACATGTATAATGACACTCCTTCATAGTCTTGGATATATAGATAAATATTTACAAGCTACATCAAGAGTATTCAAAGCATTCAATGGTCATACACATGACACTTGGGACATATAGTGCTACCTCTCCAACTTGGTTTAACAATAATGACTACTTCATTTCTAGTCTTACCAAACATAGGGGTCTTAAATATCTTATTAGGGTGACCTTGGATATAGAAGACTCATGTAGTAACATCTACAGTTCATAAATTCCTCAAGTACATACATTGTAATCAAGTGGTAAAAATTCAAGGCATTTCATATGAATACCCTCTAGAGTTAGTGGTAACTCCTCCTCTCCCACCACCAACATAGTTGTGACACTTAATCAAGATCACCATATAAATAGAATTATGGAACTTAATTTGAAGTGTAGTACAAAGACAATCAGTGCACCATATTGTTACAAACACACCACATTCCTTTGGAATATAGACCCTTTGAGTTTGAATGGATTCATCTTGATAAGTGCATGATTTTGAATTAAATTTATAAAGTCATTGAACTTTCAATTTGAAGACAACCTATTTATTAAATGTTTATTTATCTTTGACTTCTAATTTGGTGTTTGAGTGATTTGATACAAGACATATCTTCACACACTAAGCAATTTGGCATTTTAAAATTTGGAGATAAAACATCATTGTGGGAACTTTGATTTAACACAAATTTATTTATTATTTAACTTTGGAATGTTTGATGTGGATCTTTTATTTTGATATGTAGAATGACACCTACTTACAAGCATTCACATTCAAATCACGTTGGATTTTATTACCGTGACATTGGTTTAGGATATGCATCATATTTTGTGGAATCAAACCTCTCACAATGTTTTTTCAATTTTGTAAATATGGTTTAGGTTCACATCACATTTTATTATTTTTTCATTCATTCAGACACTTTATAACCTTCCCACTCTACATGCATTATTATTTCAATATTTTAATGAAGATGAGCTCCAAGTGTCAATATATTATTTGATCTGATCATATAATCCCATCATCCTTCATATTCACACTCAAATATAGGTCATTGTAAAGGTTTGAGTCATCCAAGTCATGCCAAGTGTCAACCTCACATCTCCTCACAACTTTACAACTTCATGATCAAAACAAATAAATAATTTACAACTATATGGGTTTATGATTCAATTAGAAGACACCATGTTCCACCATATTATTCATTCACATCCTCGCAATGTATTAATCAAAATAATTTCAATAAAGTATTATGGTTTTTAATATTATGACTCAATCATAGGATGCAATGTGTCATAGTCATATATTTTTGCAACACAAAGCCTAAGTTAAAAGAGTTTAATCCCTTTGCACCATGCCACATTTTGTAATTTGACAATGTCACAAAGTTATATACTTCAAAAAAGAAAACACAAAAGAATTGATATGGGTATCTTCACAATTATGCAATCCAATTTGAACTTACCACTTGTCACCACCTTACCATACAAATAAAATATTTTATGTGTAAACATTCACAAGGATGTTGTAACTATGTGAAATAATTCCACATAGCATATGTAATAAAATAAATGACATAAAGACATCTAAATGACAAATTACAAAGATTCAAAAAGTCCTCTCTATTGGGTAGATAAGGTTGAGCCATATATAGATAAGGGACTACCAGTAAGTTGACTGGTGAGGATCTAGGATCTCCCCATTGATCACCATAGAGAATCCATAGCCCATATAGAATCGAATATATGGAAAGAATTTTGGTTATTGTTGTATATTATATAGGGTTTAGATAGATAGGGCATATCTCCCTATTTATATAGAGGATTCAGATTCTATCTATCTATTATTATAGGATGGGTAGGGCGTAGTGGACTGTCCACCTCTATACCATAGTTGGGATGTGGGGGTCACCCATCGGCATCCCATATATATATATATATATATATATCATAACAAATCCACTATCTATATAGATCTTCTATATCTGAGTGCCCTATATATATCAACCTCCTCAACTATATAGAGTTGTCCCCCCAACCCCCCTGACTATAGAGAATGGGTGCCCCTAAACTACCTATTTGGGTGCCTATAGATTGATCTATGGGGGAGGGGGTTCCATATATACCTATAGGTTATCTCTCACTGGCACCCTCTACTCCCATATATGGTATTAGAACTAGATGGGCCTTATATATGACTTATCTCAAAATAAGGATTAATACAAAGGGTTTCATTCAACACCAAAGGTTGACTAAGTAGTTCGATTATCATTATAATATGAATTAAAGACACATGTTTGATTTAAAATTCCCCCATGAAAGGAAGGAATTTTAAATCATAATTCAAATGATGTGAGCTATTAAGGGAGGCCATTAAATGTAATTAATGCACATGAACTAAGTTGATCATCAAAATGATTAATGTAATCAAGACATGATTGCATAGCTAAAGCACTTAAAGTGATTAAACAAATTCATAGAGATCTTGATTCTCAAAATTTTTGAACACCTATAAATTCTAAGCAAATTTACATTGAGAATTTGACTTCACGGCATAGGCAAGTGAAATTAACATTATTTAATTATTAATTAATTTGACTTCAAAATGTAAGCCACTATGGAATACTTGTGCTCATTTATAACTGATCATATCTTCATGGACACAAATTTGATTTCAAAGCACCAAGCATAGGTATAAAAAAACTATAGTGTAAATAAATTGAACACCACAAAGATGTAAGAAAGACAAGATCCATCTAGACATATGGGAATACTCCTAAGACATTGTAATTATCAAAGTGGTCGAATTACATCGAAAAATAGCTAAACTTGAGGTATACCCTTGAATTGACCTAGTTTATAATGTTTTTTATCACTGCTTATAATAATGATATCATGAAAACATTGAGAAAGAGTAATCCAATAGCTTACATAGTTGGTGTTGCATACAAAGGCTATTACATATTTATAAAAATATGCATGGTCTATAATAGGAGGTTCCTTTAGAAATGATGAAAAGTAATGATGTAAGAGAAGTAATCAAAGACTGGGTTGAGGATTCTAAAAAAATCATTTTTAAATAAAATGTTAGATCAATCTCCATCAAAAATTTAGATAGAGGGTCATATTGGGGATCTTACTGATGAACAAAGTGTTTGGAACTATGGATATAACTAGAGTGACAAAAAAATGGATACCCCTCCTTGCCATGATCATAGATGAACAAAAAATCCAAGCTTTAGGGGAAATTATTTGTTATAATTCAACTCAACATGTTTAAAAAATTAAACATGAAGGGAATTTCTATATGTTAACTCATTTTTTAGATGCAATTTGTTCAATAATAATTTCTCAAGCATTCCTAGATGGACACTTGATTTTAGAGTCATGATGAATACAACCTTTTAGATGTTACATATTCATAGATATAGATAGAATATCAAAATGATAGCAATATTGTTCTACCCACTTATCTATGCTACCATCAATGAGAACCCCATGCCAAATCTATTTATGGAAATAATGATAGCACTTATTAATATTTGTGCTTACTAGTATTATCCATATTGTAATATAATTAGAATATAGGTCATAATAGGGGGCCCATTGACACTACCTAGGTGTGTTCTAGACAAATGAGTATAACAATAAATCTATCATCAAATGATGACTAGGGTAGCTGGCACTTGTAAAAAAACAAAGCAAGCCATGGTGTATCCCCTACCTCTCTAAGTTGGGAGAACCAATTTCAAAACAATGTCATCATTGACCAATGTAGAAACGCATAGGTCTTCATTTGTATTACCTACAATGAACTTACACATTGGGATCCTAATGGCATAGTGGTAGCTTATCTAAAGCCATTAAGAGGAAAGCTTCAAGATGTTTATCACCATGAGCCTTATATTCTAGATAGGATACTCATCAATCTTTAGAATGAAGAGGAATAAATAAGGAGAATGCAAGCTATTTGGGTTAAAATAGAATCAAATAGGAGGGTTTAGTATGGGGGAGTAGAGGAAAGGCAAAAATATTTTGAGCTTGAATAAGATGTTCCTTCCATAGATTAAAATCCAAGAAGGAGAATATTATAGGGAATTCCATGTGCACCAGATTCATAAAGATCAACTCCTCCTCCCCAAGAAACTCTACCACCTCCTGTTGTTCCTCCAATTCAGGTTACCATGGCTATGTATCAAGGACAAAATTTAGAGGGTGTTTTACATGAGAAAGTTCAATTTTCCCAATAGGCTCCATGCATCCCTTCTAGTCATGATGTTGGTTCGCATTCTCCCTCCATTATAAAGACAAAGGATGGACCCATTAATTCTCCTCTTCATAGCCCAATCCAATAACTTATTATTGAAGTTTTATCTCTCAAGAAAGATACACCAATTACAAAAGCTT
This sequence comes from Torreya grandis, assembly GCA_037957365.1. Lineage (NCBI taxonomy): Eukaryota > Viridiplantae > Streptophyta > Pinopsida > Cupressales > Taxaceae > Torreya > Torreya grandis. The sequence continues at coordinate 8,425,902 of JARHVA010000055.1, forward strand.
TTAGTCTGATTTGTTTGAAAGTGTCTCCTAGTTTTAAAGTTTATACTACATCTACTGCACTAATTTAAACCATTGTGGCCATTTCATTTATCTCAATCATTAGGGTAGTTACACCTCAGAAATCAATATAGCCTATATCATTACAAATCACAACATAAGTTTCTTAAACTTTTATTAATTCACAAAAACATACACTTCAAATGCATTCTATTGCTTTCACTATTTATTTCAAAATAAAAAAAACAAAATCATTGAGTAGACAAGTCCCTCTATTAGGGCATTTTCCAATTGGTTACTCTCTTAGCATTACCTCATTCTCCAAGGTCATAGTTATGCCAGGCCTTCCTAGTGTCATTGATAGAATTATTTAAAAACCTAAAGACACTATTGGGAAGGGAAATAAATTAATAGATCAAGAAGGTTGTGTTGCCTATCCTTCCTCACCATTATCATCAACCACTTCCACTCCACCTCTTTCCATCATGCTAGCCTCTTTCTTCACACCACCTATGCCTTATCCTACCCCTAGAACCACATCATCATCCCAAAACACATCCTTTATCTTGGTTGACCCTTCCATTCCCACATAATTTCTAACATTTCCATTAATCCAACCTCTTCCTCATACTACTTACCTTACCCTACCTGTAAGAGTCAAAGACTCGATACAACAAATACATATGGCCAAGCTAAAAAGGTAGGACCAAGTGATTGTGGATAAACCAAAAAATATAATTATATTTGAACAAGCTACAATATCAATGAAGATAGTTACTAGTGTCGGGGATCAACCAACAATAAACTTGATTACTATGTGAAAGCAACTAAACATGGAATTAAACCAGAATGATAAGTAACTAGAATCAAAAATAGCAAAGAACAAGAGATACAAGAAACCACCCTAAAAACTTGTATTAAACTCTTCCAAAAGGAATTTACAATTGAAGAAACTTATTTTCTTCCACACCTCTCATAGATGTATAGATCTCTTTCCAGATCTCTTTCCCTCAAGAGTTCTCTCTCTCAATTACAACCAATTCAATCCTTGAATTGTTTTCTACTATACAACACAGTTCTTCACTACTATCTTGTCCTCTCACAAGCTATGAAGATATATCCCTATTATATAACATTAGGGATTCATGAGCATGCAATTACAACCATTAGATGCACCTCCTAATCAAAGGCTCAAATCAGTCCTACTTAAAATAGAAACGCGGACTTACAACTAACACTTAATCTCATCATGCAAACATTTTGTTCTGTGCATGAAAATAGCATTCTAGATGCACAGGTGATCGACGTTGGTCCCTATTAGTTTGCCTATGAACGACATCGGCCGATCACTATCGACGTCGACATCCTTTAGTCAATCTCTGACCGTCGATGGTGACTATGGACTCCAACAACTTTTGCATTTGCTCATTGGTGAAGCTTTTAGCTCCACAGCTTAACAATCTCCCACTTGGAGATAAACAATTGCACCAGTACCTGTACGGCAACATCTTCTAGCTTCTCCATCTTTAAAATCAATCATGAAGACCTACAAAAGTTGAATGAAGATTCAACTTCTCCTTTGTTACCATCTTGGTTAACATATCAGCAGGGTTCTTATCTGTATGGATCTTCTCCAGCTTCAACTCACCATCCTCCAATACCTGTCTAATGAAGTGGTACCTAAACTATATATGTTTGGTTCTTGAATGAAAGGCTGAATTCTTAGCCAAATGAATTGTACTCTGACTATCACTGTATAATCTGTAACTCTCTTGCTCCTTTCCTAGCTCTTCCATAAACCGTGTCATCCATATCATCTCTTTGCTAGCCTCTGTGACTGTAATGTATTCTACCTCTGTAGTAGACAAGGCAATAACCTTCTGCAACTTTGAAATCCAGCTAACTGCCATTCCACCAATAGTGAAAACATATCTTGTGGTGCTTCTCCTGCCATCCAAATCACCTACCATATCTAAATCTACATATCCATGTAGAGAAGTGTTTGACCCACCATAGCATAAATGCCTATTGCTAGTCCCTCTTAGATATCTGAGAATCCACTGAACTGCTTTCTAGTGTTCCTTCCCTGGATTGGCCATATACTTACTTACAACTCCCACTGCTTGGGCAATATCTGGTCTAGTACATACCATTGCATACATTAAACTTCTAACTATGGAAGCATATGGAACTCTCCTCATGTACTCTACCTCATCATGTGAATTAGGACACTGTTCTTTATTCAACTTGAAGTGTCCAGCCATAGGTGTGCTTACCAGTTTTGCATCCTACATATTGAACCGTTTCAACACCTTGTTCACATAATCCTCTTGAGACAAAATCAACCTGTGATTTTTTCTGTCTCTCTTAATATTCATGCCAAAGATTTTCTTTGCTGCTCCCAAATCCTTCATGGCAAATGTGTGAGCTAATTTCACCTTAAGCTCAGAGATATCCTACATGTGTGATCTTGCAACCAGCATATCATCTACATACAACAATAGAATAATATATCTACCATTATCCAATTTCTTAAAATACACACAATGGTCATATTGACATCTACTATAGCCATGCTCAGTCATAAACCTGTCAAATCTCAAATACCATTGTCTAGGAGCTTGCTTGAGACCATACAAGCCTTTCTTCAATCTGCACACAAGTTTCCCCTTACCTTTGACCTCAAATCCTTCCAACTGATCCATCTATATTTCTTCATCCAAATTTCCATGAAGAAATTTTGTCTTAGCATGAAGCTACTCAAGATGCAAATCCTTAATAGCAAATAAAGACAACATAGTCCGTATAGAAGTCATTTTAACTATAGGAGAAAAAATTTCACCAAAATCAATACCTAGTTTCTGTGCAAATCCTTTCACTACTAACCTGGCCTTATATCTCATCTGTCCATTCTCACCTTCCTTCAATCTATAGATCCATCTATTCTTCAGTGTCTTCTTTCTCATTGGCAACTCAACCAAATCCCATGTTTGGTTTTCTTTCAAGAAATCAATTTCCTCATTCATGCCTAGCTCCCACTAATTTTTGGATTCCACCTGTATTACTTCATCAAAACTCTCTAGTTCTCCACCATCAATGAGCAATAAATAGAATAATGAAGGGGAATATCAAATTGGAGGTTTACTTACCCTTTCTGACCTCTTGATGGGCATCTGAGACTCATTCACAACACGTTGTCTGCCCAAATTCTCTAACAGTGACCAACCTTGGTCACCTCCAGGCTTGTAACTGACTGACGTCAGTTCCTTTTGACCAACATCAATTTTTGTATGACCATCATCGGTCCCTATATAATCGATGTCAGTTCCTACCTGATTGATGTTGGTCTCTGTGTTTTCCTGTCTATGATTATTCTTTCCCACAAGCTCATTTTGGATCGTCACCTCGTCCAATTCTCCATTTCTCTGCTCAGATTGATTTAGCTTCTTGAGCTGATCACTATACATCACCTTCTCATTGAAAACAACATCACATCTCCTAATTATCTTATTAGTTTCTAGATTCCAAAACTGGAATCCAAAATCTATAGAGCCATAACCAATAAATGTGCACCTCATAGACTTAGCATCCAGCTTCTTTCTATTTTCTTTATCAACGTGCACAAAAGCTTCACAACCAAAAACTTTGAGAAATGATAGATCTACCTTTGTACCTATCCATGCCTCTTCTAAAATTCCACCATCCAGAGCTGTAGAGGGTCCTCTGTTAATCAGATAAACTACAATATCCACAGCTTCTGCCCAAAACTCTAAGGGCAAACTAGCATGCAATCTCATACACTGTGCATGCTCCATTATTGTTTTGTTCATCCTTTTAGCAACTCCATTTTGCTGAGGTGTCCTTGGAACCATTCTTTGCTTATGTATTCCATGTATATAACAATACCAGTTGAACTTATAGCTGTAGTACTCACCACCATTGTCAGATCTTAGGCACTTCAATCTCATGCCTATTTCATTCTCAACCATATCTTTCCAAATCTTAAAAGTGTCAAAAACATCAGATTTCTTCTTTATACAATAGACCCATATCTTTCTTGTAGCATCATCAATGAAGGAAACATAATATTGTGATCTTCCAATAGAAGCAACCTAAGCTGGTCCCCACACGTCTGTGTGAACAAGCTCTAACTTATGCTTCTTCCTTGTTGACCCAGTCTTGAGAAAACTAATTCTCTTCTATTTCCCAAAAATACAGTGCTCACAAAAATCTAGATCTATGCTTTTCAAATCTGAAAGCTTACCTTTTGACTTAAGAATTGTCATTCCCTTCTCACTCATGTGGCCAAGCCTCTGGTGCCACCACTTTGCATCTACATCTGAAGTAGATAATATAGAAGGAGAATTATTAGTAATACAATTACATAAATAGAGAGTACCTACTCTCTTACCTCTGGCCAATACAATTACACCCTTGGTAACCTTCCAAGACTTAGTTGTGAGAGTTACTATGCAACCCTCATCCCCTAACTTTCCTGCAAAAAACAGATTCCTCTTTAGGCTGGGTACATGCATGACATCTCTCAACACCCATGTGTTGCCATTCTGCATTTTCAGCTGCACTTTTCCTTTGCCAACTATTTTACAAGGCTCATCATCCCCTAAATAAACTATTCTAAAATCTCCATGGACATAGTCACTGAAATATTCTTTATTTGGGGTTGCATGGAAAGAGGCACCAGAATCTAAAACCCAAGATTCTATATTATTATGCAAAGAGAATATAAGAGCATCTTGTGCAATAATACCTATAACTTTTGCTTCTTCTTTACCTTCATGCTAATTGTCCTCTTTAGGTTTTAACCAGCAATCTTTATTTGCATGTCCTATCTTTCCACAATTCCAGCAGGTTATCTTCTTGCCATTTATGGATTTGGATCTACCTCTCATCTTTGACTTAGATCTAGATCTCCCTTGCTTGCTCTTCTCTTTTTGCCTTCCCCTCGTTTCAAAACTTAAAGCATTCCCTGATGTTTCCTCTGTACTTTTCCTACAAATTTCTTCATTCAAGATTACACTAACAACATCATCTACTTTTAAAATATTTGAAGCAGATGCAGTATTACTTACCACCATTACCAAGCTATGCCAGCTTTTAGGTAGAGAACATAAGATTAATAGAGCCTTAATTTCATCATCAAAAACTATTTTGACTGAATTTAATTGATTTACAATTCCATGGAAATCATTTAGATGATTAGATACTAATCCACCTTCCCGCATTTGCAAAATAAATAACTGCTTCATAAGATATAACTTATTTGAAGCTGAGGGTTTTTCATATAAATTTTCTAAAGTAGTCATTAACTCTATCGTAGACTTTGCCTGTGATAAATTAGATATCACAGTAGATGCTAGACTCAATCTTATAGATCCAAGAGCCTTTCTATCAAGAACTTCCCATTCTTCATCTTCCATGTCTGTGGGCTTCTTTGAAACTCCACCTAATGGTAAATATAGATCTTTTTGATACATATAATCTTCTATCTGCATTCTCCATAATTGATCATTCTTTCCATTAAACTTCTCCATTCTCAGTTTACTTTCTTCTTTCATTGCTTCTCCCACTCAAATAGAAATCCCTATGAGTGACCTGTAATCAATACACACTAAACAGATCTAAACCACCTGTTAGTCAACCTAGCTCTGATACCACTTATCAGGGATCAACCAACAATAAACTTGATTACTATGTGAAAGTAACTAAACACAGAATTAAACCAGAATGATAAGTAACTAGAATTAGAAATAGCAAAGAATAAGAGATACAAGAAACCACCCTGAAAACTTGTATTAAACTCTTCTAGAAGGAATTTACAATTGAAGAAACTTCTTTTCTTCCACACCTCTCACAGATGTACAGATCTCTTTCCAGATCTCTTTCCCTCAAGAGTTCTCTCTCTCAATTACAACCAGTTTAATCCTTGAATTGTCTTCTACTGTACAACACAGTTCTTCACTACTATCTTGTCCTCTCACAAGCTATGAAGATCTATCCCTATTATATAACATTATGGATTCATGAGCATGCAATTACAACCATTAAATGCACCTCTTAATCAAGGGCTCAAATTAGTCCTACTTAAAATAGAAACATGGACTTACAACTAACACTTAATCTCATCATGCAAACATTCTATTATGTGCATGAAAATAGCATTCTGGACACACAGGTGATCGACGTCAGTCCCTGTCAGTCTGCCTATGACTGACGTTGACCAATCACTACCAACATTGACATTCTTCAGTCAATCTCTGACCGTCGATGGTGACTGTGGACTCTAGCAACTTCTGCATTCGCTCATTGGTGAAGCTTTTAGCTCCACAGCTTAATAACTAGGATGAAAGTGAATCAAGGATCCAAAATAAATATCTTTGAGACTAAATAACACTCGTCACCTTAACCAAAAAGAGCAAAACTAGGCCTAGTGAGAGAGATGAATTTGTGGAAGACCCTGAGTTAGTTATTCAGTCAACAGGGGAGATGAATAAAAGGTAGTCCACATACTGAAACAAAAAGTGTAGAGATTGTAAACACAATAAAAAAACTATAGTACTTTTTTTAGCTTACATATCTAGAAGCATATTCAATCTCTAGACTATGTTGGAATTCCCTTCGAGTATGTTAAATGTCATCATTATGGACATTCAATGTCAAATTGTAAATTGAATTTCTCCCATAAAGAGTGGAGGATGTTGAATGCAGTCAATAGGAGGTTAAAGGATGACTATGAAATTCCAACACCAAATAGAGGTAAGCATCTTGAGGGGGCTAGGAAGGTTGACTTTTAAAAAGTGAGTGGTTGATCATAATTTGATGATTATTATCATCCACAAAGGATCTCAACTTATGAGTAATATAGGAGTGGAAAAAGATTTGTTCCTAGTTGACTGAGCATTGGTAGAAGAGATGAAGTATTCTAAATATGCTTCTACTTGGGATGTGATGATGATAGATCCCACCATATTTCAACATTCAAAATCTCTAAGCAAGGTTGGGGAGTCCAATTTTTTTTCTTTATAGGTAGAGATAGACCCATTTCTTATTTCTGTAGTGCATTGAATTGGGGTGTTAGAAGGAAGGAGTGGTTAATAAATTAATGAAGAGAAAAATGGTTATTCATAGACTGGTTCAATAATTACATTATGTACTAAAATTAAAGGATTCTCTCCTTTATATGGGAAACTTATTAATTTTCTACCAATCTCAAGGGGAACTTTGTGGTCACAGAGAAGTTCATTTGGACATAACACTAAAGAATAACTAATTTTATCCAAACAACCCATATATCCTTTGAGATCTAGGATGGTGGATAAGGTTGTGGATAATAGTGGCATTGAAGGAGAATTATGTAGAGACAAGATCAAGGAGGGATCTCATTTAGGCAAGGGAAATATCTCCCATTTCTCACATACACAAAATAAAGTGATGAGAAAAATATTATAAGGAAAACAAAAAAAAACATTAATAAGCCCTTAGAGTGGGATAAGCCCCCAATTATTTAACCCAATGATTATTTTATCCTCCAATATTATAGGGTTGGAAAATCCCTCAAAAAAATTGGCCCTTTGGAGGTTAGTGGATTCACATAAGCTTGACATGGTAATGATCTAGGATATTAATTGGGAAAGGAAAAAGGTCATTAGGGAGTTGTCAAAAATATTGAAGGATAGATATTTTTTTATTGTTTATTTTGATGGGCACTCTGGGGGTTGATCTTTGGGTGGTGGAACTCTTCTATGAGGTTGATTAGTTTGGTCATACTGGATGTAGGGATTGGTTCTAAACTCTGCACTATGGAGTTGGGGAAAACTTTCTTTGTGGTTAATATTTATATCCCATATGAGGAGACAATGACCTTTTAGGATGATTTTTTTTATTGATAATTTTTTATATCTAACAATTTTTTTTTGGGGGGGGGATTTAAATTTTACTATTAGGAGAGTCAAAGATTTGGGATTAGTTGCTAGGGTTGACCAGCTAACCGATTACTTTTTGAAAAAAATTGAGGAAACAGGGTTGGTGAACATGAAATCAATTAAGTTGGTTCCAACTTGGAGGAATGTGAAAATTGGTGTTGAGAGAGTGGATAAGATATTGGATAGGTTTTTAATCTCAGAATCCATGTTAAATAGCTCAGATAGGACCAAATATTGGGTGGAAATTAGAAGGTATTCAGACCATCTTCCCATTGTACTACGTATTATAAAGAAAGATTTTAAACCCCCCAAGTTGCTTTAAATTCAATCTTCCTTGTTGGAAGAAGAAGGTTTTATCAAGTTAGTGAAAGATGAATGGATTACTTTTGATGCTTTATCTCAAGAGTTAGGTAGACTTCAATTTGTTACAAATTTGAAACATGTTAAGAAAGTTGTTGTAAGGTGAGATTTCAATAATCATAGTAAGGAGGAATAAGAGACTATTTATGTAGAACACCAGATTTCTCATTTTTTTATCAAGACTTTGAGAATAATTTTGAAGAGGCTTATAAAGATTTGTTCAAAGGTTTAGAATAAAAGAAGAGGAAATTGTTGGTTGATATTAAATCTCAATGGAAACTTGAAAGTAGAGCCTTATGGTTAGCAAACAATGATGAAAATATTAAATATTTCCACAACTTTGAAAATCATAGGAAAATAAGAATACTATTTAGAAAATGTAGAAGGAAGATGGCTCTATAGCTAGGACTATAGACACTAGAAAATTGCACACAACGGATCTAGATGTCTAAATACCATGAGATACCTTAGGGACCAACTCAACCTTCTTGACTCACTAACCAATCCACCAAAATTTGGGTCTAGTTAGCTACTTAGCTACCTAAATTCACTAATTCACTAACTTAACCATTACCTAGCCCCTTTTTAAACTCACCTTAACCCCTTTACCTTCAAACACTCAACTGTCAATGGTCATATTGACCACCGATGGTTAGGCTAACTATCAATGGTCAAATCTTCCTCATTCTTACACAAATACTAGTTGTATACAAGCTAGAATGACATAATTTAATATTTCTACCTTGCCCATTACCAAAAAACACCCAATCATTGAAATCAGCAAGCTAACCTCCTAGGGACCTTCTATCCTCCATCTCTCTTTGCCTATAAAAGGAGGGGAGTAGGAGGTTAGAAAGGGATCAATATATTAGGGAATCAATCCATCAATTAGGAGAGCATTCTAGCATATAGGTATTTAATCTTCTAGCCAACTAGCCTTCCTTCTGGTAATTTAACAACTACAATAGAGACCCAAACCTCTATCAAAATTTCTCTTGAGGCAAAGTTTTATTATTCTACCAAAATTGCACCAATCATCAACCATCAACCATTTAGCAAGCAATAGGTACAGTTTGTATTTCAACTTTGTTTGCTTAGTTTTTGACTTCTAGGCCTGAATCAGACATCATGTACCTATCTTATGACTTCACTACCCCTAACCAAACCTTTAACAAAACCCTTGATTTTTTAATACTCTTTCGTGAGTACCTTCAAAATCCATAGGTAATTATCGATGGTCACCTCCAACCTTTGACAGTTACCTAACCACCGACAGTCAACTTAATCATCAATGGTCACCCTGACTATTGACAGTCACTGTGGTAAGAAATAATAACAATCTATTTCTAACCCCATACCCTCAACCAAATCTGACTTTCTATGTCCTTGTCTATTCATATCCCTTGTCTAATTTTTTGAACTTGGCTTGATCTATTTTAGCACTAGTAATGACCTGTTATTGCTATATTTAGTTATTTTTTCTAACAAGCATTCATTTCTTCTATTTTATTTTAGTTCTTTTTTGTTATTTGATGCAATGATGCAAGTACTTTTATTTATCTCTTTCAGCTTAATTATTATCAAAGAGTGGATTCATAGCTTCCTAGTAGTTTTTGGCCATTTTGGCCCACATATCAAAATTTGCTTAAGTATGAAAAGGGAGCTTTTAGGCAAGAAAATGCAAGTCTTTAGGAGGACTTTGGGTTTTCTAGCAATGATAACTTCAGGTTTCTGAGGGCATAATGCAAATCAGTTTTCTAGTAGAGCTTAACTTCTAAATGTTTTATAAGTAGAAGTAATTTGGGTTTGCAAACCCAAATTACTCATGGATAGTGTATTTTTGGTTATCCAAGGAGCACTACTTGATTACTTCATAAGTTGCAAGTAGTCAGAATCCCAAAATAAGTAAAAGGTCTTGACAAACCTGATTTGGTCTTAAAAATAGTGCTTCTTAGGTTCTTCAAGGGACGAGTCTTTTTCAAAAATTTAAAGGGAATTATTGAAATGCTGAAGGGCCTTTTTTAGGTCAAAAGGGACCAGTCAACTTTTTTGAAGGGTCTTTTACGAACCCAAAGGTACACTTGATAAATCAAAAAGTCTTTTCCTTCTCCAAGTGGACAATTATAATTTTATCAAAGGGTATGTTACCCTTTGGAAGGACCATTTCAAAATTCTTGAAGGGTGTCTTTCCCTTTGGGAGGATCATTCATGGAATTTTGAAGGGACAAATAGGAAGCCCAAAGGGTCTCTTACCCTTCGATAAAGTCCATTGTGAAAAGCTCGAAAGGTAAATTCTGAAGATAGACATGAACAAAAGGTTCGAAGGAATTCCTTCAGATAAATTGTCTGAAGAAATTCCTTTGGGAGATTTGCCTGAAAGAAAAGGATGAAGGAATTCATTTGAAAGAAAAGCTTGAGACCAAGTGTCTAAAGGAAATGACAAGCCAATGGACATAAAAATTAGGATAAGTGACTAGCCATTGGAAGTAATTAGGTTTAAAAACCCGAAGTCTTAAGGCTTGGAAACAACAAAGTGAGAAGACTTCAAGATGGATAAGCCTGAAGTAAGTAAGCTTAGAGAACCCAAATTAATCTTCACAAATTAAATTAGGTTTCTCCAAGTACTTTACTTAAAAGGCTTTATAAGTAAAAGATCTGGGAAAGCCTAAAGTTGGAGATATCAAAGAACCTGAATTACTCTACATAGAGGAAATCAAGATTCTTCAAGTGCTTGACTGAAGCTTGGTCTAGCAACATGAGAATCATGATGTAATGAATAGAAGGCTACCACATGACATAAACTAGAGTAGAAAGGTCCAATCATCAAAGGACAAGTGGCACAAAGATGACCAATAAGCATGGGAGAGTCTAAGCAACTGGTAGCTAAAAATTATGAAGGCTCTCATTCATCATATTTCACTCCCTACAATCACCATTCAATGATTAAATTCATCATGCCAAGAAGGGACATTCCATCTGCTCACAACATGGCTTCTCAGATGCACCAAAATAAAAACTTAAAGATGGGAGGGGCTTGAGAGGATTGTTGACTGATCCTTAGTGGTGCATTTAGGGAAAACAAGAAAGTGTAACATCAGAGTTCCCGCCATCGATGACTTCTTCTTTCTTCCCCTTCTCTCTTCCCCCATTTCTATATAAATAGAGGCCTTGGAGCCAAGCAAATCATCCCCATATTGGTGATAGAGTAACTCTACATAAATCACTTTGTAAAAGACTCTTTTGAAGTAAAATAAGGAAGCCTTTTTTATTTTTGGCTAAAAAAAGTGTGCACATTTGGTTTCATTTGTAGAATATATGATTGTCATTCATCACCTACGATTATTTTTAGTAGCTTAATTTTGATCCTTTTAGTTTTGTGTAGGATTTTGTGAAGATTTTGTGTGTTGAGCTCTCCTTGAAGTGTTATCAATTCATAGTGTCTCTCATAGACCTATTTTTATTATCCTTCAAAGTGCAAGATTCCCTTCAACCTCCACACAAAATTTCCATGCTTATGGCCTTGAGATATGACCAAAATACCATGTGTCATGTTTAGGTTCATCAGTAGTTAGCTCTTTTCCCAGACCAAGTGGATCGCTTCTTTTTGGTCCATCACCTCCCTTAGCTTAGATTTCCTTTTCAGTCATCCTCCTACCCATTTCCATTATATGATAGTAGATTTTAGTGTGAGTTCAAGGGATGAAGTGAAGAATTGTTGACCATTTTGCCCCTACAGGCCAAAATTGGTCTCCTTCTTCCCCTGCTATTCTGAACCAGTTCAAATTTTGGATTGCACAAGTCTTTGAGCAAAAAGATGAACCAATTCAAAGAATGCAAGGCTCTTACAAAGCTCTTCAGACATTTTGTCTGAAGAAATTCACAAGGAAAGAGACCAAAAGTTAAAGACACTTCTCTTAAGGTTGAAAAAATTGGATCAACACTAGGGTTCAATGACTTGATCTATCTAAGAGCTTTAAAATTTGAATTTTGAACTTAACAATGTTGAACTGTTGAACCTGTTGGGTGAATATTTTATCGATTAGCATACTAATAAACAAAATAGGTCTGATCATCCAAAGTAAGAATATTGGTCGGCCAAATGTGTAGGTTTACCACATCAAAAGGGGACTAATCTCTCCTCTCATCAAGGGGAGGCTCCCTACATATATATATATATATATATATATATATATAGAAAATAATACTCAAGGGTAGGATAAACCATCCATCTCTCTTTTTTAGAGATGATGCATGCAAATCAAAGGAGAAATCTTAGGGATAATGACAGAAAGCACTCCTCTTCTTTTAGAAGTACCATTCAGCAAACCACAAGAATCTTCCTGGTAGTAATTGTAAAATGTAACCAAAGGTGTAGTAACTAGCAAATTGAGATGTAGCATAAAGTCTCCACCTCAATTGCCCAAGAGTGAGATACGAAGGACAATGAGGGCACAAAGTCATCTCAAGGTCCTTTACACAGAAGCAAAAAAAAAACACACTAAAGGCAATTATAGGGGCACAAAGTCTCTCCACAGTTGGCTTCAGGACACCTTCCTGACTACTTTCACTAATTCTGCTTATTGAATTAAAGGAACAGAAAATATATCAAAGAAAAAGACATAAGAATAGTTTCCCCAATAACAAAATTATTATATCACAAAGTCTGAAAAGTCACTTACTTTCTTATTATAATAACAAAATATGATCGACAATCTAAGCTCAAAGTCTCAGTAATGCCTTTCAATGTTGGCAGAGTTTAGTTTCTGATAATCAGAGAGAGAGATCCTAAAATAATAAAAGAGAGTCCCTTATATAGCCTCTTTAAGAAGGACTTGGGAACAGTAACACATCATGTTGTATTGAATTTTTTTGAGAAGACATGCTAGAATTTAGGGGCATTTACCCATTTGCTTTTCTCAATGTAGAGAAATGGGTCACGCCATTGAATGTTTGCATCCTTCAATGTCCACCTGGTGATCTACTTCTAGAAACATATCTGATGTGTAAATGTTTATGGTCTTTCTTCATCATTCCTCCTTTTTTGGTTATTTGAATTGGGTCTTTTAGTTCAATTTGATGCTCTATTTCTTAGTCATTTTTTGCTAGTTTTTAGCAATTAACACGTGGCACATTCTACTGCAAAATAGATGAAGACACGTGGTAACTTTCACAGGACTCTAAGAAATGCTTATTGATAGAGGCTTTGAAACATGTTAGAAATTCAAAATGTAGGTGCAGACACTTGTCATGCTTTGTGGAAATAAATCAAGACATGTGGCAGCTTTTGCTTGTCTTTTGAGAATCTTGCAGAGGATGACACTTGGCATGCTCTGCTTACATTAGTAGCTTAATGAAGGCTCGCTACAATCCTTAGCAAAAAATATTTTAAGGAAGAAGTTGTGGACGTTGTCACATGGCAGCTTTATATCGAGCTTTTGGTTGCTTTTGAAAAGTCTTTGGGACTTATATTAGTTTCCTGCGAAAGATGACATGTGGCTACTTCTGCTATATTTGATGAGAGACATGTGGTAGCATAGTGGGTTTTTTGTTTCTTCAGACTTTTTCTTCAGAGAAAAAGTCTGAAGAAATTCTTTCAAATAATTTCTTTGAAGGAATTGTTTCTATGCAACTTGTTCGTAGGAACTTTTCCAAAGGATATCTCTTTACTCTTTCGGCCTTTTGAATTGGTCCATTTGCTTCTTTCTTGCCCTCCACAAGGGCTGTTTGAGCTCCAAATTAGCCTTTTGGGTTTTTACAATGGTTCACTTTAGCTTTTGAGTGCCCTCTGAAAGGGTTATTTGTCACTTGATTTTGCCTTAGTTAATTTTATGCAAATCTCAATAGGTGACATGTGGCAGCATCCATTGTGAAATAGGTGAGGACATGTGGCAGAATCCATCAAACTTGTAGAAGCTTTGGATGTTTTTTGAGTGTCTCACGAAAGATAACATGTGGTAGCTTCTGTGGTTCTTAGAAACAAAGTAAAATGAGGCTTGGAAGATGACACTTGGCAGCATCCATGGGGTTCTATCGAGATTTTGTTTGTCGTAGTTACTTTTTGCCATGGAAATTCCCTTCGCAAGGGCACTTATGTCTTTGACTCTTGGGGAACTCATTTGAACCTATTGAACCATTAGTTCTTTGACTAAAAAATCTTGAATAATCCCAATTTTGAAAGTTTAGAACAATCTTTTGAAATGGGAAGAGATATTTTGGTCTTGCAAGACCAAAATAGCTTATATGTTGTCCTAAAAATGAATGACATTTTTTGGGTACAATAGTTGGCTCTAGTTGGGGAAATTCTATCAATTGCAAAAAGAATTGAAAGGAGTACAATCCAAAATCTCTAGTTTCTTCATGTGTACCATTGGGTTACGGAGTCATGTTACCCAAAAATGAAAGATATAAAAAATGGAAACAAATAAAACAAAATAGGAAAAAAAAAAACTATACAAATATACATATGTACAAATGAAATGATATGATACTTCAAGAGTTGAAGTGTTTTAGATGCTACCCACTATGAGGCAGAGAAAAGAGTGTGCCATCTTGATATTTCAGTAGAAAACTATTTTCACCATTGTGTTGATGAATTATAAATCAGCCTCTCCAAAGGGAGTCAAACTTTCCATGCATCCCTTTTGGTTCTCTCCTTTTGTCCCATATCAAGACTTGATCCCCAATCTAGAAATCATGATTTTTGGCCTTCTGGTCAAAGAATTTCTTTACCAGACTTTGATGAGTAGCAATTAAGTCCACCACCATAGTTCTATATTCATCTAACTCAATCAGGCACATGATTATTTTATCAAGAGGGCTTTCATATGTCTGATGTTCAATTACTTTAGCCAATTTCAAGGGTAGTAATTATAAGGTGATTGGTATCTTAGCATTGATACCATAAAGAAGTTGGAAAAGAGACATACCAATTGTCCTTTTTGGTGTGATTTTGTTTACCCATAGAGTATCAATCAATGTTTTATGCCATGTCCTTTGATTATCATCTGTCAGCTTCTTGATGATAGTTACTAGGGTCTTATTACTTGATTTAGCTTGTCTATTTTCTTGTGGAAAATAATCAAAAGAATAGGAGAGTGTAATCCCATAATGGAAATAGAATTGTGTAATCTCCTGGGAAGGGAAACAAGCTACATTGTCAGTAACAATCTTGGTTGGGACTCCAAACCTGGAAATGATATTCTCCTTGAGGAAATTACATACAACTTATGAAGTAGCATGCTTAGTTGGGATTGTTTCTACCCACTTGGTGAAATAGTCAGTTGCTGTAATAACATAATCATGTCCAACACTTGAAGATGGGTTTATAGTCGTCCCAATAAAATCAATCTCCCATTACTGGAATGGTTCTTCTATGATCACTGGCTTGAGAGGTAGGGCAGCTAACTTGAGTCTTATAACAAATTACTGGCAGAGTTCACATTTTCTCACCCACTTATATGCATCTTGGAAAAGAGTTGGCCAGTAATACCTGGCTCATAGAATCTTATGAGCAGTCACATGAGAAGAAAAATGTCCTCCACAAGCTAGATTGTGGAAAGATTTCAAAAGTTGGCTTTGTTGCTCTTTGTCTACATAGTGAAGGAATACTCCATCTATGCTTCTCTTGTATAGGCCATTGTCCCAAAGGACAAAATTGACAGATTTCAACTTGATAGTCCTCCTTTCTTTATAAGACAAATGAGTAGGACATTCACCATAAGTAAGAAAATGAGCAATACTTGAATACCATTGATTGGTAGTGGAGACAAAAAAGATTGTTGGTGTGTCTTCCACTTCTATTTATTCATACTCTGTGTCTTCTAACTTGTTATCAGTAATTAATTGGCATAGGCCTTTTCCCCTAACTAGCTTTGTTGGCTTGATGTCTAGATCAAACTCTTAGATCTTTATAATCCAATTGTCTCTTTTTGTCCCAAACTTCTACTGAGTTAATATGGACTTGACTGTAGTGTCAGTAACCAAGGCAGTAGTGTGTGAATTCAAGATATAGAAGTGGAAATGTTTGACTGCTTTCACCACCACATAAACATGCTTCTCTATGTTTGAATATTTCAGCTCATGGGCTTTGAGAGGGAAACTCATGAAAGAAATGGGAGATTTCATACCTTTCTTGTCCTATTAAACTAGAATTGTTGAAAGCGTGTGTTCAGAAGCATAGCTGTATATGATGAAATCTTTGTTGTAATCAGGACAAACCAAGGTAGGGGCATGGGCAATGGCAGTCTTGATATCCTGAAATGATGACTTGCCTTCTTTATTCTAGCTGAAGGTAGTCTTCTCTTTTATCATGTTCACAATGTGTCTAGTCTTCTTAGCAAATTTAGGGATGAACTTTCATAAGAAATTCACCTTTCTGAAGAAAGAGTGAACAGTATTTTTACTTGTAGGAAAATTAAGTTCTTGAATAGAATTGAATCTATCTGAGTCAATTTTTATGCCTTCTTTAGACACAATGTGTCTAAAGAGTTTCACTTCTGTTACTCCAAAAATAGACTTCTTGGGGTTTAATGAAATACCATTCTAGCAGCAATGCTCCAACACTTGTTGTAAGTGGCATACATGATCAAAATAATGCTTTGAAAATACAGTCAAGTCATCAAGATATATCATAATGAACTTACATATCTCATCTTTGAAAGCTAGGTCCATTTCCCTCTAAAAGGTGGCACCAAAATTTATCAAGCCAAAAGGCATTCTTTTATATGCAAATGTACCCTAAGGTGTAGTGAATGCATCTTGTGTTGGTCTACTTCACCAACTTCAACTTGATTATATCCTGAGAAGCCATCTAGCATTGATAGCATCTCTAAACCTATCACTATTTGAAGCACTTGATCCATAATTGGTAAAGGGTAATTATCTTTCAAAGATGACTAATTCATATTCTTGAAATCTACACAAATGCAAATTTTGCCACTCTTCTTCCTTACAGGTACTATGTTTGCAATCTATGTGGAATGATGGATTGGGAAGATGATTCTAGCATTTAACATTTTTTGTATTTCAAACAGAATAGTACTTGATATTTTTGGATTGTACTGTCTAGATTTTTTATTATAGGGCATTGAGTTAGCCTTGAGAGGAATGTCATGGCAGATTTCATCAGGTCTGAGAGACTTCAGGTCATCTTTAGTATATGCTAAGACATCCATGTATTGATGGAGTAAAGTTGTGAACTTGAATCTTTCTTCAAGGGTGCAACACTTACCAATGTTAACCATCTTGGGATTTTCTTTAGTAGTCAAATTTACTTGATCGAATCCCTGAGAGAAGCTTGAATCTGTTTGTTATTGTTTGATAAATCTATCATGCTTATCAAATAGTTTCTCAAGAGAAACCAGGCCTTTGGGAATTTTATTTCCTTTCAGCTGTAAGAATTCTTCATTTATATCTGAACGAGATTCAGAGGTTGATTCATACTTTTGAGGTTCACTACCTTCAAAACGTAGTTGTTCAAAATTATCTTTTCATTCTAGGAAGGCAATGATTTGATGATCATCATTGAATACTTGCCAATGATTAGCATTGTTAGGAACACTTGGTCTAAAGACTAACTCAATAGTATACCTATTTTATTTGAAATTTGAGTGAGAAACTAAGAGAGTTATTGAAACAATAAGTGCATCAGCTTTGTCATTAGATTCCCTAGGTATGGTAGAAATGTTGAAAGCATCAAAGCTTTCAATTTGATCCCAGACTAGGTTGCGGTAGTGGCGCAATCTTTCATTCTTAGTTTGGTATAGGTTTCTCACCTGACAAACCACTAATTCAGCATCCCCTTTGGCATGAAGGAGTTTGATTCCTTTGTCTTAATCAACCTTCAATTCAAACAACAAATATTCATATTTAGCTGTATTGTTAGTGTTGCTAAATTGTAATTTGTAAGATGAAAGAAACATATCTCCTTGAGGAGATATCAACACAATCCAGGCTCCTGAATCGGTAAAGGAATAGATGCCATCAAATTCCAGAGTCCATACTTCATCAGATATTGATTCTTCTTTGGATTTTCCTTCATTAGAGAGGGAAGATCCTTCTTTATTTGTATTACAACCTACTAGTTCTTCTGCTATTCTAGTTGAACTAATTTTTGTGTTAACACTCTTAATAACTTTATCAGATGCTTCATGCACTTCATCTATAGATAGAAAGTAGTTACCCATACCTAAGGATTTAAATAAAATTTGAGCTTCAGGGGCTGAGGTTTGAGTGACAATATATTTTGATTCCTTTTTAGGAAGTAGCCTCTACATGGTGCCTTTGATAGGAATCTTGGCTTCAGATAGGTCCATACTCAATTCTCTACCAAAATCTTTGCAAAATTTTTACCCAAGTAAGATACCATAGGATGCTGGAACATCAGCCACCAGAACTATCATCTTGATTCTTTTGTTTGGAAAGGCTACAAATGCAAATTGGGCATCCTTGATTTGTTCCAGCAATGGCACTTGCTTATTCTCCATGGAGAAACATCTTCCAAATGTCTTGGTCAATGTGAGATCAAGAGATTCAGCTACTTTAGCAGGCATGACATTGTCAGATGCACCTGAGTCTATAATGCAATTACTTAGCTTGTGACCATTTATTAACAGGAAAACATAGAAAGGTTCTATTTTCCTAGGGGCAGATAGAGGAGTAATGACAAGATTATTTAGAATGGACATGTTCTTTGGGGAATCAGGAGTTACTTTCTTAAACTCTTATTTTACAGGGTCAATTTGGTTCTTGATGCATTGGACCAACTTATCTAATTAATTGGGATTGGACTAAAAATATTCAAATTCAGATATTTGAATTTTGGTCTTTTTCACATGATCAATTATGTCAAATGGCTGAATTAGACTAGGAACAAAGGCAATTCAACCTTTTGGGTTTTAGGAGGGATGGGAGGAGGGCTAATTTGCAAAATTAAAGTAGAAGGGGAAGGTGAAATTGATGTACTTACCTTTTTGGTGATCACTAAATCTTTTGGCTAGAAAGGTAGAGAAGTTCCATGTTTAGCAATTGAAATTTCTAGTTGAGGTTGCTCCTCTGTCTTCCCTTTATCAGCTTACTAGACTGATTAGTTCTTGGATCTGGTAAACACTACATATGATCAATCAAAAGCTTCTCCTTTGCTTTTGGGTTCATCCTGGTAGTTTAGAAAACCAATGTGGGAGTCACCAGTTGGTTCTTCTTTATTTTCTACAAGGATATTAGTGTCATTTTATTGATTCAATTCAGGCTGGAAAGAGAAATCCGATTCTGCTTCAAGATATCCCATTACTGAATTGGCTGGGGGTGCTTCAATGAAAAGTTTCCTTTATGGAGGAGGAAGACAATTTTGTTTCCCTTGATTCTTGGCAGCATTTCTTTGATATGACTGATTTAGAAATGTCTTTGGCATATCTTTGTATGAAAGATCAAAAGACATTCCTTGTGCCATTTAGTTTTTGAGAGCAAGCAACTCATTTGCCAATTTCTGCACCATTGGATTGGTGGTGCCTGTAAATAAATATTCAAAATATGATGAAGGTCTATTTCTATTTGGATCTCTTCTTATCTTCCCTGCTAAGATGAGATCATCTTCTACTTTAGTGGCCAAATGTTGAGCTGTAACAAGGTCTATTTGACCAGCACGTCTCAAAAGAAAACTTATTTTAGGTAACTTAGAATTAATGAAGAAGCATTTAAGATTTTCAGCTGTAGGTTGAGTAATTACAAGAATTATATTCCTCAATTTGTCAAACTTGGCTATGAAGTCTCTCATTAGTTCATGAGGCTCTTTCTTCATCTATGTGAGTTGAGCTAAAAGGGCATGTGCATCTTTTGTAGATTTGAATCTAGCTTCAAACTTAGCTTTGAGGGTATTCTAATCAGTTACTGACTGATCTTGTAGATGATAAAACTAATCTACAGTAGCACCTTGTAATGTTTTTATAAATAACCTGACTACTATATCTTCAAATTCTACTCCAATTATGCCACAGGCTATGCTGAATGTTGTAATGTGTTCATCAGAATGAACTTTCCCATCACCATAGAATTTGGAGAAATTCTTCTTTGAACTATGAGGGAGTTCATGTAGAGGTGAAGTAAGATTGAGAGGACTAAAAGAATTACCCTAAAGGCATTAAGCTACCATTATATGACTATGAAAAGGAGAAATAATAAATCTCAGAGGGGTAATTATTGGCAAAGCTTTATCAACAACAGAAGTGGATACTTCATTTGGAAATGGAGACCTGACTTTAGTAGGAGGAAATCTCTTAGTTCATTATAGGTGAGATGGTGAAGAATACAGATCAAAATTACTTTTCTATACCAACTCGAATACAGGGTCAACAATACCTTTATCCCTTTGGCTTCGTGTATACCTTGAATCTGCCAGATTGTGAAACAAAAATGGAAATGAATTGACCTTGCTTCAGTTTGAAGCTTGGGGCTTAAGACTACACATTCTTTCCTAGTTGGTGGAGGTGAATGGTAAGGTTATAATGATAATAGTAGAAACTAGTTCAATCTAAAACTTGAGGTTTCAGAATGCACATAATGATTTTTCTAGTAGAGTCACCAAAAATTGTTGGGTGAATATATTGTCGATCAGCTTACTAATAAACAAAATAAGTCTGGTCATCCAAAGTAAGAAGATTGGTCAGCCAAATGTGTAGGTTTACTACATCAAAAAGGGACTAATCTGTCCTCTCATCAAGGGGAGGCTTCATATATATATATATATATATATATATATATATATATATATATATATATATATATATATATATATATATATATATATATATATATATATATATATATATATATATAATACTCAAGGGTAGGATAAACCATCCATCTCTCTTTTTTCAGAGATGATGCATGAAAATCAAAGGAGAAATCTTAGAGATAATGACAGAAAGCACTCCTCTTCTTTCAAGAGTACCATTCAACAAACCACAAGAATCTTCCTGATAGTAATTGCAAAATGTAACCAAAGGTGTAGTAACTAGCAGATTGAGATGTAGCACAAAGTCTCCACCTCAATTGCCCAAGAGTGAGATACGAAGGACAATGAGGGCACAAAGTTGTCTCAAGGTCCTTTGCACAGAAGCAAAAAGAAAACACACTAAAGAAAATTATGGGGGCAGAAAGTCTCTCTATAGTTGGCTTCAGGACACCTTCCTGACTACTTTCACTAATTTTGCTTATTGAATTAAAGGAATAGAAAATATATTAAGGAAAAAGACATAAGAATAGTTTCCCCAACAAAAAAGTTATTACAGCACAAAGTCTGAAAAGTCACTTACTTTCTTATTCCAATAACAAAATATGATTGACAATCTGAGCTCAAAGTCTCAGTAATGCCTTTCAATTTTGGCAGAGTTTAGTTTCTGATAATCAGAGAGAGAGATCCTAAAACAATAAAAGAGAGTCCCTTATATAGCCTCTTCAAGAAGGACTTGGGAACAGTAACACATCATGTTGTATTGAATTTTGTTGAGAAGACATGCTAGAATTTAGGGGCATTTACCCATTTGCTTTTCTCAATGCAGAGAAATGGGTCATGCCATTGAATGTTTGCATCCTTCAATGTCCACCTGGTGATCTACTTCTAGAAACATATCTGATGCATAAATGTTTTTGGTCTCTCTTCATTGTTCCTCTTTTTCTAGTTATTTTAATTGGGTCTTTTGGTTCAATTCGATGCTATGTTCCTTAGTCACTTTTTGCTAGTTTTTAGCAATTGACACATGGCACATTCTACTGAAAAATAGATGAAGACATGTGGTAACTTCCATAGGACTCTGAGAGACACTTATTGATAGAGGCTTTGAAACATGTTAGAAATTCAAAATGTATGTGTAGACACTTGTCATGCTTTGCAAAAATAAATCAAGACATGTGACAACTTTCGCTTGTCTTTTGAGAATCCTGCAGAGGATGACACTTGGTACACTCAGCTTACATTAGTAGCTTAATGAAGGCTCGCTACAATCCTTAATTAGAAAAAAATATTTAAAGGAAGAAGCTATAGATGTTGACACATGGCGGCTTTCGTTGAGCTTTTGGCTGCTTTTGAAAAGTCTTCAGGACTTATATTAGTTTCCTACGGAAGATGACACGTGGCTACTTCCACTGTATTTGATGAGAGACACATGGTAACATAGTGGGTGTTCTGTTTCTTCAAACTTTTCCTTTAGAGAAAAAGCCAGAAGAAATTTTTTCAGATAATTTGTCTGAAGGAATTGTTTCTATGCAACTTGTCCGCAAGAACTTTTCCAAAGGAAATCTCTTTGCTCTTTCAGCCTTTTGAATTGGTCCATTTGCTTCTTTCTTGCCCTCTATAAGGGCTATTTGAGCTCCAAATTGGCCTTTTGGGTTTTTACAACAATCCACTTTAGCTTCTGAGTGCCCTTCAAAAGGGATGTTTGTCCCTTGATTTTTCCTTAGTCAATTTTATGTGAATGTCAATAGGTGACACGTGGTAGCATCTGCTATGAAATAGGTGAGGACATGTGATAGCGTCCGTCAAACTTGTAAAATCTTTGGATGCCTTTTGAGTGTCCCATGGAAGATAACACGTGGTGACTTCTATGGTTCTTAGAAACAAAGTAAAATGATGCTCAAAAGATGACACTTGGTAGCATCTGCAAGGTTTTGTCAGGCTTTTGTTTGCCTTAGTCACTTTTTGACATAGAAATTCCCTTCGTAAGGGCACTTGTGTCTTTGACTCTTGGGGCACTCCTTTGAACCTATTGAACCATTAGTTTTTTGACTAAAAAATCTTGAATAATCCTAATTTTGAAAGTTTAGAATAATCTTTTGAAATGGGAAGAGATATTTTGGTCTTGCAAGACCAAAATAGCTTATATGTTATCCTAAAAATGAATGACATTTTTTGGGTCCAATAAAACCTCAATTGGTTTAAGTAGTTGGTTCAATCAGTTGGTTCAGTTAGTTTGGTTCAATTAGTCAGCTCAATCGGTTAGTTTAGTTAGTTTGGTTCAATCAGTCAGTTCAATCAGTTAGTTCAAATTGTTTGGCTCAAGCAATCAACTGAATGAATGTGGCTCCTTGCAGGACACAGTGATGAAACATTGAACTGTTGAACTGTTAAACTTTGAAAAAGGGTTCAAGTTTAGGTTCAATCAGAAGGTTTAAGGGTCTTCCAAAGCCTGAATGATAAGTGCCCTTACGGAGGGCAGTCAAGCATAAACTGGACCTTTCTAGCAGGCTGCAAAGGGCAAGTCAGGACCCAAAAGTACCATTGCAGAGGGTAGGGAACCCATGTGGAGGAATCAAAAGGGTGAGTTTTCCTTCAGAAATGCTAAGGCAAAAGATAAGACAAGGTTAAATTTCTTCGAGCAAAATGTTTGAAGGAATTCCTTCAAACATTTTTTCTAAATAAATTCACAAGGTAAAGAGCAAAGAATTCTTTCAGAAAAGTTCCCATGGCAAAGTGAACAAAGTGAATTATTTTAGACAAAAAGTTTGAAGGAATTCCTTCAGACATTTTTTCTGAAGGAATTCACTCAATAGAAAAGTCCGATTGAAAGCAGAAGTAGGAAAGACAAAGGAAAGATTTGGTTCGGACATAATGTCTGAAGGAATTCCTTCAGACATTTTTTTTTAAGGATTCGCAGAAAAACGATGCCTGAAGGGAAGGTGCCCTTGCGGGCGACTCTCAACAAATGCAAAAGGGGACCTTTCTCAAGGCCTAAAGGGACACTTTCCCTTCAAGAGGTTCCAAAGGAAAAAGTTGAAGGAAAGGGAAAGTTGAAGGAATTCAAAGGGGTGATGGGCCTGCATACGTCAAATTGAACATCATGAACTAGCCGTTGGAATCTAGACATCAGATTACGTCCCTGAAGATGTCAAATTTAGGGCAATAGAATAGTTGTTGGCTTTCAAATGGTGACAGGCACGTAAACGTCAACTTTACATCAATGAAATAGCTGTGGACCTTTAAATGCTTGAGCATGAACCTGAAGGAATTCAAAGGCCTTAAGGCCAATAGGAAGAGACTACTAAAAAGAGAGCCCAAAGAGCTAAGAGATGACAAAAGACAAAACCAAGAAAAGACAAAGCTGGGAAAAGACAAAAGTTAAGAATGAATTCAGTGACCTATTGATGAAAGAGCCCAAGGAGCCAACAAAGGATGAGAAGATAGCCCCGAGAGCTCAAATTCTAGGAAAAGACAAAGTGAGGAAGAGACAAAATTATGAATATGGACAAAATAGCCCAGGTGGCAAAGGGGAGGTGAGTTATTCCTACAGTTGAAATAGTCCCTGCCAAGTGGTCATCAAGGAATACAAACAGTGAATGGTGCGACCTATTTTTCTCCACTTTACATTGATGAGTAGACAAACTGTGTGAATGTCTTGAAGGAACAGTGTTGTTTGTAGACAAATGGTGCAACCCATGATTTCATATATGGCATTTAATATATTTTAAATTCCTAAAATCAAAACTACAGCCAACACAACATTATCTATCAAGCAGTTTTCTCTTCCCAATGTTCTCAATGCACATGGGCGACTTGTAAAAGGGCGCCAAATTCTTTTCCAAAAAGGAGTGCCTTTGCTTCCTCTTTTCTCTATATATATTATAATTATCATTTTGAGAAGGCATCTCTCATGTTGTAAGGTGAAGCCCTGCCAATTTTCACCTTGAATCAATAGAATATGCATTTTTTACCTCTATTTTGGTTGGATATATCTCTGAGTGTGTCTGAGTGTTAATCTTGTGTTCAATCATTTCTTTCTTAATGCTTCCACAACCTTGATACCAACACACCTAGTATAGACAAAGCATCATTCCTACAGGTAATAAAAAGAGTTATATCTGGAGCATAGAGGCAAAAGAAGGTTACCAGATAGTGTGCTTTTCCTACAGTGCCCATGGTAAGTTTATTTTCTATGTGTTTCCATTAAATCCTTCCTATTAAACTCCCTTCATTTTGGTCCTTTCATCAGATAAAGTGTATGTATGTATTCCTATGGTTCAAAGTGTGAGTATGAGTAGATCAAACTTGTTTGGTGCATCACCAGCTTAGGTTAGGTCCTATTTTTTTAGTAATCCTTCTCTCTTTTCAACCCCCCCATTATATATATTAGCCATAGTACTGGAATAACTCAAGGATGAATCAAAGGGAGCAAGCCCTTATCTATAGACTCTCCCCTTAGTTTTTCCAGGCCCATAGGTAAGAGGGGAGTTTCTATTATGCCGCGTGGAAGAGAGAAGCTCAGCCTTCTCTCAAGGGTGTACTCCACAGCATCAAATTTTGGATTGCACAAGTCTTTCAGTAAAAAGATGAACCTATTCAAAGAATGCAAGGCTCTTAAAAAGCTCTTCATACATTTTATCTGAAGAAATTCATAAGGAAAGAGACCAAAAGTTGAAGACACTTCTCTTAAGGTTGAAAAAATTGGTTTAATGCTAGGGTTCAATGACTTGATCTATCCAAGAGCTTTGAAATTTGAATTTTGAACTTAATAATGTTGAATCGTTGAACCTCAATTGGTTCAAGTAGTCAGTTTAATTAATTGGTTCAGTTAGTTTGGTTTAATCAGTCAGTTCAATCAATTGGTTTAGTCAGTTTACTTTAATTAGTTGGTTCAATCGATTGGTTTAACTAGTTGGTTCAATCAGTTAGTTCAAATTATTTGGTTCAAGTGGTCAATTAAATGAATGTGGGTCTTTGTAGGACATAGTGATGAACCATTGAACTGTTGAACGATTGAATTTTGAAAAAGGGTTCAGGTTCAGGTTTAATTGAAAGGTCCAAGGGTCTTCCAAAGCCTGAAGGACAAGTGCCCTTGCGGAGGGTAGTCAAGCAGAAATTAGACCTTTCTAGTAGGCTAAAAAGGGCAAGTTGGGACCCAAAAGTACCCTTGTAGAGGAATCAAAAGGGGAGTTTTCCTTTGAAAATGCTAAGGCAAAAGATAAGACAAGGTTGAATATCTTCAGGCAAAATGTCTGAAGGAATTCCTTCAGACATTTTTTCCAAAGAAATTCACAAAGTAAAGAGCAAGGAATTATTTTGGAAAAGTTCCCATGACAAAGTGAACAAAGTGAATTCTTTCAGACAAAAAGTCTGAAGGAATTCCTTCAAACATTTTGTCTGAAGGAATTCACCCGATGGAAAAGCTTGACAGAAAGCAACAAGTGGGAAAGACAAAGGAAATATTTCCTTCAGACATAATGTCTAAAGGAATTCCTTCAGACATTTTGTCTAAAGGATTTGAAGAACAAGGCTGCTCGAAGGACCCCGAAGGGTAGGTTCCCTTGTAGGGGACCCTCAGTAAATGCAAAAGGGGACCTTTCTCAAGGCTTAAAGGGACACTTTCCCTTTGGGAGGTTCCAAAGGAAAAAGCTAAAGAAAAGGGAAAGTTGAAGGAATTCAAAGGAGTGACGGGCCTACAGATGTCAAATTAAACATCATGAACTAGCCTTTAGAATCTGGATGTCAGATGACATCCCTAAAGATGTCAAATTTAGGGCAATAAAATAGCCATTGGCTTTCAAATGGTGATGGGCACGCAAATGTCAACTTTACAGAAATGAAATAGTCATCAACCTTTAAATGCTTGAGTGCAAACTCAAAGGAATTCAAAGGCCTTAAGGCCAAAAAGAAGAGACCACTAAAAATGGACCCTAAAGAGCCAAGAGATGACAAAAGACAAAACTAGGAAAAGATAAAGTTGGTAAAAGATAAAAGTTAAGAATGAACTCAATGATCTGTTGATGAAAGAGCCTAAGGAGCCAGTAAAGGATGAGAAGATAGCCCTGAGAGCTCAAATTCTAAGAAAAGACAAAGCCAAGAAGAGACAAAATTATGAATATGGAAAAAATATCCCAGGTGGTAAAGGGGAGGTGAGTTATTCCTATAACTAAAATGGTCTCTGCCAAGTGGTCATTAAGGACCACAAATAGTGAACGACGTGACCTATTTTTTTCCACTTTGCATTGATGAGTAGACAAACCACGTGAATGTCTTGAAGGAGTGGTCTTATTTTTAGACAAATGGCATGGCCCATGATTTCACATATGGTGTTTAATATATTTTAAATGCCTAAAATCAAAACTGGAGCCAATACAACATTATCTATCAAGTAGCTTTCTTTTCCCAATGCTCTCAATGCACATGGGCCACTTGTAAAAGGGCACCAAAGTCTTTTCCAAATAGGAGCACCTTTGCTTCCTCTTTTATCTATATATATTGTAATATCTCATTTTGAGAAGGCATCTCTCATGTTGTAAGGTGAAGCCCTGCCAATTTTCACCTTGAATCAATAGAATACGCATGTTTACCTTTATTTTGGTTGGATATATCTCTAAGTGTGTCTGAGTGTTAATCTTGTGTTCAGTCATTCTTTCTTAATGCTTCCACAATATTGATACCAACACACCTGGTATAAACAAATAATCATTCTTGCAAGTAACAAGAAGAGTTGTATCTAGAACACAGAGGCAAAAGAAGGTTACTAGACAGTGTGCGTTTCCTACAGCATCTGTGGTAAGTTCATTTTATGTGTGTTTCCATTAAAGCCTTCTTGTTAAACTCCCTTTAGTCTGGTCCTTTCATCAGATAAAGTGTATGTATGTGTTCCTATGGTTCAAAGTGTGAGTATGAGTAGATAAAACTTGTTTGGTGCATCACCAGCTTAGGTTAGGTCCTATTTTTTCAGTAATCCTTCTCTCTTTTCAACCCCCCACATTATATATATATATATATATATATATATATATATATATATATATATATATATATATTAGCCATAGTATTGGAATAACTCAAGGATGCATCAAAGGGAGCTAGCCCTTATCTAGAGACTCTCCCCTCAATTTTGCCAAACCCACAGGCAAGAGGGGAGTTTCCATTGTGCCACGTGGAAGAGAGAAGCTCAACCTTCTCTCAAGGGTGCACTCCAAAACGTCAAAAAATTTTGGCACATTTGGTGGGACCATTTTTTAACACCATTTTCAACACTCATCAAATTTCCAAGATTGATGTTAGCCCTATTATAGCAAAATTAACCATTTTCCAGCATCTGGCGACTCCACTATTAAGAATATTCATCTTTGGTCAGTCCAACCTCCTATGCCTAAAATCACCACATGATCTGCTATTAAGGGTGTCCCTTTTGAATTTGTTGAACTACCTTTAAACTCAATAAGGTGATTGAGGTTTGCAAGAACTCATCCTTATTCAGCAAATTATTTTCCCAGACCTGCTATAAGATACACCTACGCAAGAAGGCCTTAGTTGAATCATGTCATAGCTATGGCTTTACCTTTTATGGCCTTTCATACTTAGAGTCCTTTAAATCTCCTACATTATGACCTGATCCTAGGGGCAGTTCTTAAAAGTGTGCCTCCCTTTAATGGAGAGGGGCCCATTAATGCCATTAAACACATCAAAAATATTGCTAACCTCTGCAACATTCACAATGTCACTGAGGAAAACATTGCGATCATATTGTTGGCATTGTCTTTCAAGGGCAAGGTTTTAGATTGGTATGGGACTTTGGCCATGAATTCAGTCAAGTCTTGGAATGAGTTGGGCACCCTCTTAACAAATAGATTTGGGGAAAAGAGTGACCACCTCTCACTTGTCGAGCAGCTAACCACTATGAAAAGAGCTCCACATGAATTCATGTAGGATTTCAATACTCAGTTTCAGAAGACATGGGATAGAATCCCCATTTTGGTAAGGCTGACTCGAAGCTATGCTTTTTTCTATTATTTGAAAGCGTTGAACAAGGACATTATTGTTATGATACAATCCATGGGAGGACATGTGTTACCCGCTACCTATTATATAGCCATAGTAGCTGAGAATTTCCTGGTGCAAGTGGGAAAGATAGCCCCTAGACCTCATATGCTGCTCTTTCCTAAATTTCTGCCTCCAATCCAAATTGCCACATCTACCTTAGCTCTTCTACCTAGCATAGAAAAGCTAGCTGCTACTTCGTGCCTAATGGACTTTGAGGTTACTAGTTTCTAATCATAGCAGGCATGCTTCCCTTGGGAATTACCAATTTTTTGACCATTTTTGGCCCTACAAGCCATAATCGGTCTCCTTCTTCCCATGTTGTTTTGAGCCAGTTCTAATTTTGTTTGCACAAGTCTTTCGATAGAAGATGAACCAGTTCAAAGAATGCAAGGTTTTTTACAAAGCTTCTTCAAACATTTTGTCTAAATAAATTCACAAGGAAAGAGACTAAAAATGTTCAAGACACTTTTCCTTAAGGTTGGAAAAGGTGGTTCAATGTCAGGGTTCAATGACATGATCTTTCCAAGAGCTTTGAACTTTGAACTTTGATCTTAAAAAATGTTGAACGATTGAACCATTGTTGGTTCAATCATTTGGTTCAATCAATTGGTTCAATTAGTTAGTTTAATTGGTTGGTTTAATCATTTGGTTCAATTGGTTGGTTCAATCATTTGGTTCAATCAGTCAGATCAAGTTATTCAGTTAAATCGGTTTGGTTTAAATGATGAATTGAATGAACATGACTCCTTGCATGACACAGTGATGAACCATTAAACCGTTGAATCATTGAACTCTGAAAAAGGGTTTAGGTTCAATTGGAAGGTTTAAAGGGGCTTTCCAAAGTCAAATACCCTTGCGAAGGGTAGGGAACCCTTGTGGAGAAATCAAAAGACAAGGCAAAAAAGAAAGATAGGCAAAGACAAAAGTTGAATTTCTTAAGGAAAAATGCCTGAGGGAATTCCTTTAGACATTTTGTCTGAAGAAATTCACAAGGCAAAGAACCAAAAGAAATTCTTTCAAAAGAAAATCTCACAGCAAAGTGAACAAGGAAAATCTTATAGACAAAAAAGTCTGAAGGAATTCCTTCAGATATTTTGTCTGAAGTGTTGGGTGAATATTTTATCAATCAGCTAACTAATGAGCAAAATAGGTCTGATCAACCATAGCAAGGAAGATTGGTTGATGTAATGTGCAGGTTTACCACATCAAAAGGGGACAAATCTCTCCTCTCATCAAGGGGAGGTTCCCTATAAGTATGAAGGGGCTATATACTATAGATATATGCAAAAAATAACACTCAAGGGTAGGGTAACACCATCCATCTCTTTTTTTTAGAGATGATGCTCAAAGACAAAGGAGGAATCTTGGTGAAGACACTGAAGGCACTTCTCTTCTTTTAGAAGTGGTCTTACAGTAAAAAACAAGAGTTCTTTCAAGTAGTGACAAATGACTGGTAATAGAGTGCAGTAACCAATAGAATGAAGTGTAACACAAAGTCTCCACTTTAGCTACCCAAAGAGTGAGATACAAAGAACAATGAGGGCACAAAGTCATCCCAAAGTCCTTTACATAGAAATAGAAAAAGACAAACACACTAAAGGCAATTTTAGATAGCATAAAGTCTTTCCACAATTGGTTTTAGGACACCTTCCTGATTATCTCCACTAGTTTTGCTTATTTCATTCAATGGACAAGAACACATTTAGAAGATAGACATAAGAACAATCTCCTAAATGACACAAGCCATGACATCACAAAGTCTGAAAGTAGCTTGCTTTTTCATTCAAATAAGGAAATATGATTAACAACCTGAGCTCAAAGTCTCAGTGATAGCCTCTCCATTTTGGTAGAGTTTTGCTTCTTTTATCAAAAAGATCTCACTAATGAAAAGAAGGGATTTACAATATATAGTAGCCCAGAAAAGACTGGCACTTTGTTTCATGGAGTGACCCCTATTACATTTAATGCTTTAAATGTGTCTTTAGTTCTATCCAAAAGAACCATGCTAGAACAAGGTGACTACCTTGACTATGGTGTGTCATTTCATCTCAAATGTCTTCTCTTGGGCCTGGGTCATCTGGTTTGTCTCCTACTATCTACATAGCTATCTACTTTGATTTTACTCCAAGGGAGACAAACAGGTGGTGTCTTCAATGTTTAAGGGCTCAAATATCTATTTTGAGAACTATTTCACCTACTAGAATAACTACTACATAGATATTTCCCTCTTTGTCTCTCCTAAAGTTTGTCTTTTTTTGGAATCTGAACCCTCGAGGCTATGCTCCCAACTTTTTTGGCTATTTCAGCTTCTCCTCTCGATGGTTCTTCCTTTTGGCCTTGGCCTTTGAATGTATTTGGGTCTACACTTAAGCCTGCAAAGATCAATGGCTATTTCATTGCCATGAATTTGATGTCATCAGGCCCTTCATCATTTGAAAGCTAACAACTAGTTCACAAGGCTCAACTTTGATGTCTACGGGCCCATCATCCTCCTTGTCAATTCTTTCATCTTTCTTGTTTTGATCCTTCTTGAAGGGGGCCTACCCTTCGAGGTCTTGAGAAAGGTCTATGTTTTAGTCGGTGAGAGCCCCTCACAAGGGTATCTGCCCTTTGGGGTCATCCTTCGGGTGGTCTTTGGAGTCCTTCAGCTTAAGGTGGTCTTCGAGCTCTAATTCCTTTGAACATTTTATCCGAAGGACTTTTGTCTTAATAATTTTGCCATGGGAACTTTTCTGAAAGAATTCCCTGTTCTTTTCTTTGTTCACTATTTTGAAGAAAAACTTACCTTTTTAGCCTTCTCAATGGTCTTTTTTGCCCATCACTTGCCCTCTGCAAGGGCCATTTGATCTTCAAAGTTGCCTTTCAAAAAAGTTGCAAAGGTCTTTTTAGCTCCCAAGTGCCCTCCGCAAGGGCACTTATCTTTTAGGCTTTTGAAATAGGCCTTTGATCATTCCCTCAAGAAAAATGGAAAATACCTCCAAAAGATATCCTTTTGTTTTATTTGGCCTTCAAAAGGGTACCTACCTTTCAATCTTTGTAAATTGAACTGACTAATTAAAAATGCCTAAGTATTGAGAGCTCATTTCTTTCCTATAGAGTCTGTAGAAACCAACCTATAGAGTTTGTAGATTCGAGTCCATAGAACTAGTGGAGTCTATAGAAATGAGAAACCAGCCTGTAGAGTCTGTAGTTATGGGTTTGTAGAACTGGCAAAGTCTGTAGAATCCAGTCATGCAGAGTCTGTAGTTCCACCTGTAGAGTCCATAGATTTAAGCCTATAGAGTCCATAGATTTGAGCCTACGGAGTCCGTAGATTTGAGTCCATAGATTTCTTCCTACAGAGTCCATAGATTTCTTCTTTTGAAGTCCGTAGTTCCACTTGCAGAGTCTATAGATTTGAGTCCATAGAACTGAGTCTGTAGAAATCATCCTGCAGAGTCTCTTAGTTAAAAAAGTGCTGAAAAATAGAGAATTTGAAGGCTCATAACAATTTTTGAGAAGGGAAGATAGAATTTTTGGCTTGTAAAACCAAAAATAGTTCATGTGTTATCCCAAAAATGAGTGACAGACTCTGGGAACAACAACTGGCTCCAGTTGGGGAACTTCTTTCAGTTGAAATGTTGGAACAACTAAGGGGAGTAGAGACTAGAATCTCCAGTGACTTGAAGTGTGTTATTGGGATATGGAGTTGTGCCAACCAAAAAGAAAGCAACGTGCCAAAAATAAAAATGAAAAGGAAAAGCACAAAATGGAACGAAAGACTATATAAATATACATATGTATAGATGATCTTATCTAATACTTCAAGAGTTGAAGTACTTCAGATGCTACCCATTATAAGGCAGAGAAAAGAGCATGCGATCTTGATACTTCAATAGAAAACTATTTTCACCATTGAGCTCATGGATAGTGAACGGGCCTCTCCATAGGGAATCAAATTTCCCATGCATTCCCTTTGGTTCCCTTCTCTTGTCCCATAAAAGGACTTGATCTCTAATTTGGAAATCCCAATTTTTTGCTTTATGGTCAAAGAGCTTCTTCACTAGACTTTGATGTGCAGTAATTCGGTCTACCACCATAGTTCAATGCTCATCCAGCCCAGTCAAGCACATGATCCTTTTGTCAATGGAGCTTTTATATGGCTGATCTTTGACTACCTTTACCAATTTTAGTGCTGGCAATTCCAGGGTGATCGATATCTACATTGAGACCATACAGAAGTTGGAAAGGTGACATACCTATCACCCTTTTGGGTGTAATTCTATCTGCCCATAAAGCATCAACCAATACTTTATGCCATGTCTGTTGGTTGTCATTTACCAGCTTCTTGATGATGGCCACCAAGTTCTTGTTACTTGATTCAATTTGGCCATTCCCTTGCGAAAAAATAATCAAAGGAGTGGGAGAAGGTAATCCCATAGTAAAAATAAAACTAAGTGATCTCATGAGAAGAGAAATAGGTAGCATTGTCTGTCATAATCTTGGTTAGGACCCCAAACTTGGAAATGATGTTCTCCTTAAGGAAATCACATACTACTTCTAAAGTAGCATGCTTGGTTGGAATTGCTTCCACCCATTTGGTGAATTAGTATGTGGTTGTGAGGACATAATCATGTCTAGAACTTGAAGATGGGTTTACAGCACCAATGAAATTGATTACCTATTGCTAAAAAGGCTCTTCTATTACTACTAGCTTGAGAGGCAGGGCAGCTA
This sequence comes from Torreya grandis, assembly GCA_037957365.1. Taxonomy (NCBI): domain Eukaryota; kingdom Viridiplantae; phylum Streptophyta; class Pinopsida; order Cupressales; family Taxaceae; genus Torreya; species Torreya grandis. Next base: position 8,459,691 of record JARHVA010000055.1, read on the forward strand.
ACTTGGGTCTTCCAATAAACTATTGGCACATTTGTACCCATTTGTATGCATCTTGAAACAAGGTAGGCTAGTAATACCTGGATCTAAGAATCTTGTGGGTAGTTATTGGAGTAGAAAAATGTCCTCCATAGGCTAGATTGTGGAAGGACCTCAAAAGTTGGGTCTGCTACTCTTTATCCACACAGTGAAGGAACACTCCATTAAGGCTTCTCTTGTATAGGCCATTATCCCAGAGGACAAAATTGGCAGCTTTTAGTTTGATAGTCCTCCTTTCTTTACTAAACAGGTGGGTAGGACACTCATCGTAAGTAAAGAAATAAGCAATATTTGAATACCACTCATTTGTGGTGGAGACAAAGAGGACTATTGACATGTCTTCTAATTCTTTTTCTTCATGCCCTACTTCTTCGAGTCTGTTGTCAGCAATCAATTTGTTGAGTGAATATTTGTTAATCAGCGTACTGATAAACAAAATAGGCTTGATCAACCATAGTAGGAAGATTGGTCAGCCAAATGTGTAGGTTTACTACATCAAAAAGGGACTAATCTCTCCTCTCATCAAGGGGAGGTTCCCTATAAATATGTAGGAGCTATATACTATATAAATAAGCAAAAAATAACACATGGGGGCAAGATAAACCATCTATCTCTCTTCTTTCAGAGATGATGCTCATAGATTAAAGGAGAAATATTGAATGATTGGTGAAGGTACTTCTCTTCTTTCAAAAGTGTTATTCAACCAAGAGCTAGATCCCTTCCTAGATAGTAGAAATCTTGGTGAAATGATATAAGGTGCTTCTCTTCTTTTAGAAGTGCTTGTTCTTGCAAATAATAGGAATCTTTCAGGTAGTAAAAGTAACTAAAAGTGCAAAGTAACCAGTAGCTTGAGATGTAGTGCAAAGTCTCCACCTCGACTACCCAAGAGTGAGATACGAATAACAATGGGGGCACAAAGTCATCTCAAGGTCCTTTACATAGAAATAAAAAATAAACACACAATAAAGGCAACTATGACAGCACAAAGTCTGAAAGTAGCTGGCTTTAGGACACCTTCCTGATTACTTCTGCTAGTTCTACTTGTTAGATCAAATAAACAAGAATGCTCCTAGGAAACAGACATAAGAACAATTTCTTAAAATAGCACAAGCTATAACAGCACAAAGTCTGCAAGTCACTTGCTTTCTCATTCAAATAAAATGATATAACCAACAATCTGAGCTCAAAGTCTCAGTATTTGCCTTTCAATTTTTGCAGAGTTTTGTTTCTGTAAATGGGAAGATCTCCCTTATAACAAATGAGAGATTACAATATATAGCGCTCCCACAAAGACTTGGGTGCTTGTTTTCATGAAAAAGGCCCATGTTGTAGTCAACATCTTCAATGTGCCTTCAGTTATGTCTGGAGGGACCATGTTGGGAACAATGCATTCATATAATATGTCTCTTCCTTGGTATGGACTATCTAGTCCTTTCTCTGATGTCTGCGCATCTCTCCAATTCACCATTACTTCATGGAAGAAAACTAGGCTTGCATCCTTGATTTGGTGCACTCAAAAGTTTACTTGATCCACTGTTTCACCTACTAGAAATAACTCTTTTGAAGATATTTTTGGTCCTTTGGTCTAGCTACTCTCTTCACTGCTTAAGCACTTCTTTGCTCTCTGGTTGAACCATCACTTTAATTGAACTTTCCTTTGGAATCATCCATGTTGCTTCTTTGTCCTTTCTAACCCTTCTTGTCTAAGTCTCTAGGGGGTCCTTTCTACGTCTTTGACAAGTGGCAAGTTATATTATTATGAAACTCATTAGAAACTTATGGAAAATGGGATCCATGACACATCTTGCCTGAGCAACTTCAAAAGGGGAACATGGATGCAAACACTTGTCATGTTCCACTGAGTCATAACAAGACACGTGACGTATTCCACTTAACTTATAGAGTCTTTAAAAACCTTTGGGGGTGTTACAGAAGATGACACATGGTGGCTTCCTCTCTGCTTTATAATGGACATGTGCAGCTTCCACTGCACTTTGTCTTTTTCCATTAGGCATTTTTCTGTGAGCTTTTCTCTTCAGTCAGGCTTTTCCTTCACTTTCTTCGAGCTCTCTTCTCGGGTGAATTCCTTTAGACAAAATGTCTAAAGGATTTTTGCCTTAGTCATTATCTCACAAAAAATACTTCTAAAAGAATTCTTTTAGCCTCTTTAACCTAGTCATTTCCTTCGAATAAAAACTCTGAAGGAAATGTTCCCTGTCGGCCTTTGAACAAATCTGAAGGAATTATATCTTTTCAGTCAGTTGCTTGGTTCTTCCTTTAATTTCTACACTTTATTTGAATTTCAATAGATATTCCCTTACTTTAAATTTGATGTCTATGGGGCTGTCAATGGTTGCTAGACGCTTGAACCATGTTGAACCATAAAACTTTGAAGTCGCTGAAAGTACATTGGTTCATTAGTTCATCGGTTCATTCTGTCTCTTTTGATTCATCACTTCCTAGTTCAATTGCTTTCCTGATCCTTGGTTGAACCATCTGTTGACCCACCTATTAATCCATTGAACTCGTTGAACCTTTAAACCAAAGTGGTTTAATGGTTCAATGGTTTAATGGTTCAAGTGTTCTCTTTGATAAGTGTTTTGAAGCTATTAAACCTTGAAGCGATTGAAATTTGAACCTTGACAAATGCACTTAACTCCTGCTGATGACATTGAACCTTGAACCCTTGAACCTTTTTGGTTCAAGGTTCAACAGTTCAATGGTTTGATTCTTGCTTAGAACTTTGCCGATGGACACTTTGGTTGAACCTTGGCATTGAACCAATCTTGAAAATGACTAAGTGATAAAAACTTGTTTTTTTAGAGCTTACTTCTTTCTTGTAGAGTCTGTAGAAATAAACCTATGAAGCCCATATAACTTGGCCTGCAGAGTCTGTAGAACTTGGCCTGTAGAATCTGTAGAAATCAACCTGTGAAGCCTATAGAACTTGGCCTATAGAGTTCATAGATTCAAGCCTATAGAGTCCATAGATTCAAGCCTGCAGAGTTTATAGATTTTTGAGAAAGCTTTGAAAAATGAAGAACCTGAATGCTCAGAATAATTTTTGAAATGGGAAGAGAGAATTTTGGTCTATAGGACCAAAATAGTCCAAATGTTGTCCTAAAAATGAGCGATATTTTTGGGGGACAATAGCTGGCTGCAGTTGGGGAACTTCTTTCATTTCAAAACTTGGAACAACTAAGGGGAGTAGAAACTAAAATCTCTAGTGCCTTAAAGTATGCCATTGGGCTATGGAGTCATGCTATCTAAAAGAGAAAGGCACCAAAAATAAAAACAAAAAGCACAAAATAGAAATAATGACTATACAAATATACATATGTATAGATGATCTTATCTGATGCCTCAAGATTTGAAGCACTTCAGATGCCACCCACTGTGAGATAGTGAAAATGGTGTGCCATCCTGATAAACTAGCAGGAAAGTATTTTGTCCCCAAAAATGGTGACGGGTGAATGGAACTCTCCACTAGGAAACCAATTTTTTGTGTCTTCCTCTTGGCTCTTTATTTTTCTTGCCCCATGGTAGGACGTGGTCTTCAAACTGAAAACCATAACTCCTTGCTCTCTTGGCAAAGAGTTCCTTTTTCTGACTTTGGAGTACAGTAGTATGGTCCACCACCATAGCTTTCTATGCTACTGGTCTAGTCCAACACACGCTTTGATTGTCCCCCTCAGACCCCTGAAAAACCACCAGTTCATCATCTCATTTGGTGTGAAGGAGTTTGATATCTTCATCTTGAGTAGTCTTCAACCTGAGCAACAGAGATTTGCATCTAGCTGTGTTGTTGGTGTTACTGAATTGTAACTTACATGAAGGAAAAATATCTCCTTGAGGAGATATCAACACAATCCTGACTCCAGCATTAGTAGAAGAATTACTACCATTAGATTCCAAGATCTAAGCTTCTTTAGAATCTGATCTTCTATCAGATTGCTCTTCATTGGAGATGGAAGATCCTTCTTGATTTGTACTGTGCCCTACCAATTCTTCTGATGTCTTGTTTGGATCAAATCTTGGATTGCCAGCTATAAGACTTTCATCAACTGAGACATGAGCATCCTCTGTGGTTAAGAAGTAATTACCCCTACCTAATGGCTCAAACAAAATTTGAGCTACAAGGGCCAACGTTTGGGTGACCACAACTTTTGCCTCAGACAGGGCCATACTTAGTTCTCCACCAATGTCCAACTGCTTAGGATTGGCTTGCAGGGATTCAAATTCAATCATTTGAATTTTGGATTTTTTGACATGATCAATTATATTAGATGACTAAAATGGACTTGAAAGAGGGGATGGGAGTTCATCCTTTTGGTTTTTGGGAGGGGAAGGACTGGTCTATGAATTTGAAGTAGAAGGCATAGGGGTATTCAAGGTACTTACCTTTCTTGCAATCACCAGGTCCTTTGGCTAGAAAGTAAGAGTGGATCCTTGCTTAGAAATTAAAACTATTGGTTGAGGTCACTCCTCTAATTTCTCCTTATCAGCTTGTTGAGATGATTGATTTTTGGACCAAGTGAATACAACATATGACCCCTTAGTTGCATTACCTTCACCTCTGGGTTCATCTTGATAATTTAGGAAACCAATGTGGGAGTCACTAGCTGACTCTTCTTGACCCTCCATGAAGAGATCAGTGTCATTTTTTTGATCAAACTTAGGTTAGAAAGAGAAATCATGTTCAATTTTTAGATATCCAACTGCTGAGTTGGTTGGAGGCACTTCAAAGGCAAGGTTTCTTTATGGGGGAGGAAGATGATTTGGCTGCCCTTGATTCCTAGTAGCATTGCCTTGATATGGTTGATTCTAAAATGTCCTCCTTGGCATATCTTGATTAGGAAGAGTAGACATACCTTGGGCCATTTGCCTTTTCAAGGCTAGCAGTTTTTTTGCCAGCTTTTGCACCATTTGATCAGTGGTGGCTGTAGATGAATTCTCAAAAGATGAAGAAGATTTAACTCTGTTTGGGTCTCTCCTTATCTTTCTTGATGAGATAAGGTCATCTTCTACCTCCATAGTCTTGAATAACAATAAGGTCTATGTGTCTAGCTTATCTCAGCAAGAAACTTACTTTAGGTAGTTGTGAGTTGATGAAGAAACACTTGAGATTCTGAGGTGTCGGCTGGGTGATCATGGGAATCTTGTGCCTCAACTTGTCAAACCTAGCAATGAAGTCCCTCATAGGATCATGAGGTTTCTCCTTCATCTGAGTGAGTTGGGCCAACAAAGTATGTGCATCCTCTGTAGGCTTGAACCTTGCTTCAAACTTGGCTTTTAGGGTATTCCAGTCTATCACTAATCTAGCCTATAGATGGTAGAACCACTCTATAGTAGCACCTTGCAGGGTCTCCATAAAAATCCTGACTACCACGTCTTCAAATTCCACCCCTATCACACCATAGGCTATGCTGAAGGCTATAATGTGTTCATCAGGGTGAACTCTCCCATCTCCAAATAATTTGAGGAAGTTCTTTCTTGAGTTGTGTGGAATTTCATGTAGAGGTGGAGTCAATTTGAGTGGGCCAAATGAGTTACCCCAAAGGCCTTGAATTACCATGATTTAATTATGAAAAATAGGGATCACAAATCTAGGTGGACTGGCTAGATTGCAGAACACAAATAGAAAAGAATTGGTCCTGCTTCAGCTTGAGGCTTGAAGCTTCAAACTTCGCAATCTTTTCTAACAGCTTTGGTTTTGTAGACTAGATTAAATAATGGAGATGGATTAAGATGGTAAGGCTATAATGATAATGGGTAAGACACAGAATGGAGTCACCAAAAAATATAATGGATAAGGGTAGGGACTGCTTCAATCTAAAACTTGAGGTTTCAGATTGCACGTTCATCCACAACAAAGTCGCCAAAAACTATTGGGTGAATATTTTGTCAATTAGTGTACTGATAAACAAAATAGGTCTGATCAACCACAACAAGAAGATTGGTTAGCCAAATGTATAGGTTTACTACATCAAAAGGAGACTAATCTCTCTTCTCATCAAGGAGAGGTTCCCTATAAATACGTAGGAGCTATATACTATATAAATAAGTAGAAAATAGCATACGGGGGCAGGATAAACCATCCATCTCTCTTCTTTCATAGATGATGCTCATAGATCAAAGGAGAAATCTTGGGTGATTGGTGAAGGTACTTCTCTTCGTTCAAAAGTGCTATTTAGCCAAGAGCCAGATCCCTTCTTAGATAGAAGAAATCCTGGTGAAATGATAGAAGGCACTTCTCTTATTTCAAAAGTGCTTATTCTTGCAAATAATAGAAATCTTTTAGGTAGTAAAAGTAACTAAAAGTGTAGAGTAACCAGTAGCCTAAGATGTAGCGCAAAGTCTCCACCTCGACTACCCAAGAGTGAGATACGAAGAATAATAGAGGCACAAAGTCATCCCAAGGTCCTTTACATAAAAATAGAAAATAAACACACACTGAAGGCAACTATGATATCATAAAGTCTAAAAGTAGTTGGCTTCAGGACACCTTCTTGATTACTTCTACTAGTTCTGCTTGGTAGATTAAATAAACAAGAATGCTCCTAGGAAATAGACATAAGAATAATTTCCTAAAATAGCACAAGCTATAACAGTACAAAGTCGACAAGTCACTTGCTTTTTCATTCAGATAAAATGATATGAACAATAATCTAAGCTCAAAGTCTCAATATTTGACTTTCAATTTGGGCAGAGTTTTGCTTCTATAAACAAGATATCTCTTGTAACAAATGAGATATTACAATATATAGCTCTCCTATAAATACTTGGGCACTTTTTTTCATGAAAAAGGCCCATGCTGTAGTCAACGTCTTCAATGCACCTTCAATTCTATCTGGAGGGACCATGCTGGGAACATCGCATTCATCTAATATGTCTCTTCTTTGGTATGGACTGTCTGGTCCTTTCTCTGATGTTTGCATAACTGTCCAATTCACCATTACTTCATGGAAGATAAATAGGCTTGCATCCTTGATTTGGTGTGCTCAAAAGTCTACTTGATCCACTGTTTCACCTACTAAAAATAACTCTTTTGAAGATATTTCTAGTCCTTTGGTCTCACTCCTCTCTTCACTGCTTAAGCGCTTCTTTGCTCTCTGGTTGAACCATCTCTTTAATTAAACTTTCCTTTGGAATCCTCCATTTTGCTTCTTTGTCCTTTCTAGCCCTTCTTGTCTAAGTCTTTAGGGGGTCCTTTCTGCATCTTTGATAAGTGGCAAGTTCCACTATTATGAAACTCATTATAAACTTACAAAAAATGGGATCCATGACACGTCTTGCCCGAGCAACTTCAAAAGGGGAACACGGATGCAAACACTTGTCATGTTATGCTGAGTCATAACAAGACACGTGACGTATTCCACTTAATTTATAGAATCTTTAAAAACCTTTAGGGGTCTTGCGGAAGATGACACATGCCAACTTCCACTCTGCTTTATAATGGACACATGGTAGCTTCTACTGCACTTTGTCTTTTTCCACCAGGCATTTTTCTATGGGCTTTTCTCTTTAGTCGAGCTTTTCCTTCACTTTCTTTGGGCTCTCTTCTCGAGTGAATTCCTTCAGACAAAATTTCTGAAGGATTTTTGCCTTAGTCATTTTCTCGTAGAAAATACTTCTAAAAGAATTCTTTTGGCCTCTTTTACCTAGTCATTTCCTTCGGATAGAAAGTCTAAAGGAAATGTTCCTTGTCAGCCTTTAAACAAATCTAAAAGAATTCTATCTTTTTGGTCAGTCACTTGGTTCTTCCTTTAAGTTTTGAGCTTTATTTGAATTTCAATGGATATTCCCTTACTTTAAATTTGACATTCATGGGGCTGTCAGTGGTCACTAGCTGCTTGAACACTGTTGAACCTTAAAACTTTGAACCCACTGAAAGTACATTAGTTCATTAGTTCATCAGTTCATTCTGTCTCTTTTATTTCATCACTTCCTGGTTCAATCACTTTCCTGGTCCTTGGTTGAACCATCTACTGAACCACATGTTGATCCATTAAACCCATTGAACCTTTGAACCAAAGTGGTTCAATGGTTCAACAGTTCAATGGTTCAAGCCTTCTCTTTGATAAGTGTTTTGAAGCTATTGAAATTTGAAGCGGTTGAACTTTGAACCTTGATAAACTTAACTCTTGCTAATGATGTTGAACCTTGAACTTTTTTGGTTCAAGCTTCAACGGTTCAATGGTTTGATTCTTGCTTAGAAGCTTGCCAATGGTCACTTTGGCTGAACCTTGGCATTGAACCAAACCTGAAAATAACTAAGTGCTAGAAACTTGTTCTTTTGAGAGCTTGCTTCTTTCCTACAGAGTTTATAGAAATCAACTTGTGAAGCCCATAGAACTTGGCTTCCAGAGTCTGTAGAACTTGGCCTATACATTCTGTAAAAATCAACCTATGAAGCCTGTAGAACTTGGCCTACAGAGTTCATAGATTCAAGCCTGTAGAGTCCATAGATTCAAGCCTGCAGAGTCCATAGATTTTTTAGAAAGCTTTGAAAAATAAAGAACCTGAATGCTCAGAACAATTTTTGAAATGGGAAGAGAGGATTTTGGTCTATAAGACCAAAATAGTTTAAATGTTGTCCCAAAAATGAGTGATATTTTTGGGGGACAACACAATTGACAAAGGCCCTTTCCCCACACAAACTTTGTTAGTTTTATAACAAGATCAAACTCCTAGATTTTAGCAATCTAATTGCCCCTTTTGGTTCCAAACTCTTGATGAGTTAATATGGATTTGACTGTAGTATCAGGAATCAGAGCAGTAGTGTGGGAATTTAAAATGTAAAAGTGAAAATGCTTCACTACCTTGACCACCACATAAGCATGCTTCTCCATGTTTGAATACTTCAGCTCATGAGCTTTGACAGGATAGATGATGAAGGATATGAGAGATTCCACACCTTCTTCATTCTATTGAACCAGAATTGCTAAAAGTGTGTGTTCAAAAGCATAACTATACATGATGAAATCCTTGGTATAATTTGGACAAACTAGAATTGGGGCATGGGCAATGGCTATCTTGATGTCCCAGAATGCTAATTTGCTTTCTTCAATCCAGCTAAAGGTGGCCTTTCCATTCATCATGTTCACAATGTGGCAAGTCTTCTCAATGAACTCAGGGATGAACCTTCGTAAAAATTCACTTTTCTAAAGAAAGAGTGAATTACAATCTTACTCATGGGTAGAGTAAGCTCTTAGATGGATTTGGCTCTTTTTGAGTCAATCTTTATGCCTTTTATGGATACAATGTGAGTTTCTAAGAAGCTTCCCTTCTGTCACTCCAAAGATAGACTTCTTGGGGTTCAAAGAAATGCCATTCTGGCAGCAGCGTTCTATCACTTATTGCAAATGGCGTACATGCTCAAGGTGATGCTTAGAAAAGACGGTCAAGCCATCAAGATATACTATAATGAACTTACCCATTTCATCTTTGAAAGTAAGGTCCATTTCTCTCTAGAAATTGGTGCCAACATTTATTAGGCCAAATGGCATTCTTTGATATGCAAAGGTGCCCCAAGGCATGGTGAAGGCAATCTTATGTTGGTCTGCTTCACCAACTTCAACTTGAGTGTATCTTGAGAAGCCATCTAGCATTAATAACATCTCAAAACTGGTCACGGTCTGAAGCACTTGGTCCATGATGGGAAAAGGATAGTTATCCTTTAAGGATGATTGATTCAACTTTCTAAAGTCCATGTAGAGGCAAATTTCACCATTCTTCATTCTCACAGGTACTATGTTGGCAATCCATGTGGAATGATGGATTGGAAAAACTATCCTAGCATTTAGCATTTTCTATATTTCAGATAGAATAATACCTAATATCTTTGGATTGTACTACCTAGATTTTTGCTTGTAAGGCATCAAATCATCCTTGAAAGGAATTTTATGACAAATTTCTTCAGGCCTGAGTGACTTCAGGTCATCATAGGAGTATGCTAGGACATCTATGTACTGGTTGAGCAGAGCAGTGAACTTGAACTTTTCCTCTTGAGTGCAACACTTTTCAATGTTCACCATCTTAGAATTTTTCTTGGTACCCATATTTACTTGATCAAACTCCTGAGAAGAGCTTGAATCCATTTGCTACTATTTGACGAACCTATCATGCTTGTCAAACAACTTCTCAAGGGAAACTAATCCTTTGGGAATTTTATTCCCTTTAAGTTGCATGAATTCTTCACTTGTGTCTGAATTTGATTCAGGGGCTAGTTCACTGCCTTCAAAGTGGAGCTATTCGAAGCTGCCTTTTTATTCTAGGAAGGCAATGATTTGGTGGTCACCATTAAATACTTGCCAATGATTGGCATTGTTAGGCACACTTGGTCGAAAGACTAGTTCTATAGTGTACTCGTCTCCCTTGAAATCAAGGTGAGGAACCAAAAGAGTTACTAAAATAGCCAAAGCATCAGCTCTATCATTAAATTCCTTGGAAACTATAGAGATGATGAAAGCATCAAAGTTTTCAATTTGGTCCCAAACCAGAATACGATAGTGGCACAATCTGTCATTTTTGGTTTGATACAGGTTTCTCACCTAACAAACCACCAACTCAGCATCTCCTTTAGCATGAAGGAGCTTGATTCCCTTGTCTTTAGTGGCCCTCAATCCAAGTAGCAGATATTTATACTCAGCTGTGTTGTTGGTGTTGCTAAACTGCAACTTATATGATGAAGGAAAAATATCTCCTTAAGGAGATATCAACATAATCCTAGCTCCTAAACTAGTAGAGGAATAGCTGCCATCAAATTCTAGCATCCATACCTCATTTGAAATTGATTTCTCTTTGCTTGGAAGGGGGAATCCTTTTGTATTTGTACTTCTCTTTATCATGTCTATTGTTGTTCCTTTTGAACCAATTTTTAGACTGTCATTTTCAAAAGTTTCCTCAGCTAAAACATGAATATCCTATGTGGTCAAGAAATAATTACCCATTCCTGATGACTCAAATAGAATTTGAGCTTTAGGTGCTGATGTTTTAGTGACCACATACTTTGCATCCTTCTCATAGCCTCTTCATGACACCTTTAACTGGGATTCTTGCTTTAGACAAGTCCATGCTCAACTCACCACCAAAATCTTTGTAGAAATTTTTCCCAAGAAGAATGTCGTATGAGGCTGAGACGTCAGCTACCAAGACTGTCATCCTGATTCTCTTTTTCAGGAATGCTTCAAATGCAAATTGGTAGTCCTTGATTTTTCCCACTAGTGGCACTTGTTTGTTCTCCATGGAGAAACATCTCCCAAATGTCTTAGTCAGTGTGAGACCAAGGGATTCAACTACTTTGGTAGGCATGACATTATCTAATGCACCTAAGTTTTCATGATATAATTATTCAGCTGATGTCTATTTATCAGCAGGGAGACAGAATGGTTTAGTCCTTCTCGGGGTAGCAGGAGGAGTAATGACAAGGTTATTCCAGGTGGATGTGGGTGTCACTTTTGGAATAGCTAGTCCTACAGAGATGGTTTTATTCCTCACACATTCCACTAACTTATCCAATTGCTTAAGTTTGGATTGCAAAAATTCAAATTCAGACATTTAGATCTTAGTTTTCTTGACATGGTCAATTATGTCAAATGTATGAAATGAACTATGAAGAGGGGAAGGGAGTTCATCTTTCTAGTTTTTTGGAGGGGGAGGATTGATCTGTGGAATTGAAGTTGAAGGTGGAGGCAAGTTTAGAGTGCTTACTTTTTTAGCAATCACCGAGTCTTTTAGCTGGAAAGGCAGAGTGGTTTCTCACTTAGCAATTGAAATTATAGGTTGAGATTTTTCTCCTACTTTGTCTCTATCAGCTTGTTGGGCTGACTGATTTTAGACTGTGTGAACATAGCGTATGATCCCTCAGCTGCTTTACCTTCACTTCTAGGTTCATCCTGATCATTCAAGAAACTAATGTTGGAGTTGTCAGCTAATTCTTCTCCTCCTTCTATGAAGAGATTAGTGTCATCTTCAGGGTTCAACTTAGGATGGAAAGAGAAATTTGATTCTACTTCAAGATATCTAAAAGCTAAATTGGTTAGAGGTGCTTCAATGGCCAATTTTTCCTGAGTGGGAGGAAGGTAGTTTGGCTACCCTTGATTCCTGGTAGCATTGCCTTGGTATGCTTGATTAGGGAATGTCCTCCTTGGTATATATTTTTATGAAGGAGCAAATGACATCCCTTGCACCATTTTCTTTTTAAGAGCAAGTAACTCATTGGCTAGTTTTTGCACCATTAGATCAGTGGTGCCTATAGGTGGGTATTCTGAAGATGAAGAGGATTTACCTTTGTTAGGATCTCTCCTTATCTTTCTTGCCAAGATAAGATCATCTTCCACTTCAGTAGCCAAGTCCTGAGCAGTAGCAAGGTCTATGTGGCAAGCTCATCTCAGTAGAAAACTTACTTCAGCCAGCTATGATTTGATGAAGAAACATTTAAAGTTCTCAGGTGTAGGTTGAGCAATGATAGGAATCCAATTTCTCAGCTTATCAAAATTGGCAATGAAATCTATCATAAGTTCACAAGGTTCTTTCTTCATTTGTGTGAGCTAGGCCAGTAGGGCATGTGTATCTTCTATAGGCTTGAACCTTACTTCAAACTTTGATTTAAGAGTGTTCCAATCAGCTACTGACCAAGCTTACAGGTGGTAGAACCAGTCTACAGTAGCACCTTGCAATGTTTCCACAAATAGCTTGACTACCACATCTTCAAATTCCACGCTGATCATGCCATAAGCTATGTTGAAGGCTATAATGTGTTCATCAAGGTGAAGTCTCCCATCACCAAAGAATTTGGGGAAATTCTTCCTTAAACTGTGTGTAAGCTCATGTTGGGGTGGAGTTAAATTTAATGGGCCAAAAGAGTTATCTCAGGGACCTTGAACTACCATGATTGGATTATTGAAAGTAGGGATAACAAATCTGGGTGAAGTATGTATAGGTAAAGCTCTGGTAACAGAAGAAAAAGAAGTTCTACTTTGTATTGGTGACTTGGTACGGATGGGAGGAACACTTCTAGATTGTTGAACTTGAGATTATGGAGGAAATAAATCAAAATCTCTTTGCTGCACCAACTCAAAGACTGGGTTAACAACACCTTGGGTTATCTGACTTCTGGTATAACATGGAGTTGTTAGATTATAGGATAAAAATGGGAAAGAAATGGTCTTGCTTCAACTTGAATCTTGATGCTTCAAACTGCTTGTTCTTCCTCAGCGGAGTCACCAAAAAACTATTGGGTGAATATTTTATCAATCAGCTAACTGATGAGCAAAATAGGTCTGATCAACCATAGCAAGGAAGATTGGTTAGTTGAATGTGCAAGTTTACCACATCAAAAGGGGACAAATATCTCCTCTCATCAAGGTGAGGCTCCCTATAAGTATGAAGGGGATATATACTATAGATATATGTAGAAAATAACACTCAGGGGTAGGTAACACCATCCATCTCTCTTTTTTTAGAGATGATGATCATAGACAAAGGAGAAATCTTGGTGAAGACATTGAAGGCACTTCTCTTCTTTCAAAGGTGGTCTTACAGAAAATAACAAGTCTTTTCAGGTAGTGACAAGTGACTGATAACAGGGTGCAGTAACCAGCAAAATGAAGTGTAGCACAAAGTCTCCACTTCAGCTGCCCAAAGAGTGAGATACAAAGAACAATGAGGGCACAAAGTCATCCCAAGGTCCTTTACATAGAAATATAAAAAGACAAACACACTAAAGGCAATTGTAGACAGCACAAAGTCTTCCCACATTTGGCTTCAGGACACCTTCTTGATTATCTCCACTAGTTCTGCTTATGTCATTCAATGGACAAGAACACATTTAGAAGATAGACATAAAAACAATCTCCTAAATGCCACAATCCATGACATCACAAAGTCTGAAAGTAACTTTCTTTCTCATTCAAATAAGAAAATATGATTAACAACTTGAGCTCAAAGTCTTAGTGATAGCCTCTCAATTTTGGCAGAGTTTTGTTTCTTTTATCAAAAAGATCTCACTAACAAAAAGAAGGGATTTACAATATATATCAGCCCAAAAAAGACTGGCACTTTATTCCATAGAGTGACCCCTATTGCATTCAATGCTTTGAATGCATCTTTAGTTCTATCCAAAAGAACCATGCTAGAATAGGGTGGCTGCCTTGACTATGGCATGTCATTTCATCTCAAATGTCTTCTCCTAGGCTTAGGTCATCTAGTCTGTCTCCTGCTATTTGTGTAGCTATCTACTTTGCCTTTACTCCAAGGGAGACAAACAGGTGGCATATTCAATGTTTAAGGGATCAAATATCCATTTTGAGGACTGTTCCACCTACTGGAATAACTACTGCATAGATATTTCCCTCTTTGTCTCTCCCAAGTTTTGTCTTTTTCTATAATTTGAGCCCTCAAGGCTATGCTCCCAGCTTTGCTGGCTCTTTCAGCTTCTCCTCTTAGTGGTTCTTCCTTTTGGCCTTGGCCTTGGCCTTTGAATGTATTTTGGTTTGTGCTTAAGCTTGCAAAGATCAATGGCTATTTTATTGCCATGAATTTGATGTCTTTGGGCCCATCATCATTTGAAAGCTAACAGCTAGTTCATGAGGCTCAACTTTGATGTCTAAAGGCCCATCATCCTTTTTGGCAATTCCTTCAGCTTTCTTGTTTTGATCCTTCCCAAAAGGGACCTGCCCTTCGGGGTCTTAAGAAAGGTCTATGTTTTAGTTATTGAGAGCCCCCCACAAGGGTATCTTCCCTTTGGGGTCATCCTTCAGGTGGTCTTCAGAGTCCTTCAGCTTCAGGCAGTCTTCAGGTTCTAATTCATTCAGACAAAATGTCTGAAGGAATTCCTTCAAACATTTTATCCAAAGGACTTTTACCTTAACAATTTTGCCACAGGAACTTTTTTGAAAGAATTCCCTATTCTTTACCTTGTTCAATTTTCTAAAGAAAAGCTTACCTTTTTGGCCTTCTCAACGGTCCTTTTTGTCCATCGCCTGCCCTCCACAAGGGCCGTTTGATCTTCAAAGTTGCCTTTCGAAAAAGTTGCAAAGGTCCTTTTGGCTCCCAAGCGCCCTTGGCAAGGGCACTTGTCTTTCGAGCTTTTGAAATGGGCCTTTGATCATTCCTTCGGGAAAAATGGAAAATCCCTCCGAAAGATATACTTTTGTTCTATTTGCCCTCTACAAGGGTACCTACCTTTCAAGATTTCAAAATTCAATCGACTGATTGAAAATGCCTAAGTGTTGAGGGCTCATTTATTTCCTATAGAGTCCATAGATTTGAGTCCGTAGAACTAGTGGAGTCCATAGAAATGAGAAACCAACCTATAGAGTCCGTAATTATGGGTCTGTAGAACTGGTAGAGTTCATAGAATTCAGTCCTATAGAGTCTGTAGTTCCACCTATAGAGTCCATAGATTTAAGCCTATAGAGTCCATAGATTTGAGCCTGCAGAGTCTGTAGATTTGAGTCCATAGATTTCTTCCTGTAGAGTCCATAGATTTCTTCTTGCAAAGTCCATAGTTCCACTTGTAGATTTCATAGATTTGAGTATGTAGAACTGAGTCCGTAGAAATCATCCTATAGAGTCCCTTAGCTAAAAAAGTTTTGGAAAATAGAGAATTTGAAGGCTCATAACAATTTTTGAGAAGGGAAGAGAGAATTTTTGGCTTGTAAGACCAAAAATAGTTCATGTGTTGTCCCAAAAATGAGTGACAGACTTTGGGAACAACATGAAGGAATTCATCTGAAGGGAAAAGGCCGAAGGAAAGAAAGCTAAAGAAATTGCCAGAGGGGGTGACGGGCTCGAAGACGTCAAAATTGAGCATGGCGAACTAGCCATTGGAGGTTCAAATGTTCAGTGACGGGCGCGCGAATGTCAAATTTAAGGTAGTGAAATAGCTATTGATTTTGAAATGCTTAAGGATAGGCTTCAAGTGAACTCAATGACCCACTGAGAAGATAGCCCTGAGTGCTCACAAAGTTAGGAAAAGACAAAGCCAAGAAGAGACAAAAATAATAAGGAAAGATGGGAACAGCCCAGATGGTGAAAGGAAAGCGTCAACAAAGGAGTTATTTTAGCAGTTGAAATAGTCTCTACCAAGTGGTCATCAAAGAGCACAAATAATAAATGGTGCAGCCTATTTTTCCTCATTTTGCATTAATGAGCAAACAACCGTGTGAATGTCTTTAAGAATTAGTCTTGTTGGCAGACAAATGGTATGGCCCATGCTTTCACAAGTAGCGTTTAATATGTTTTAAGTGCTAAAGTCAAGATTGGTGATATCTACAACATGGTTTTATTAGGCCATTTCTAGAAGGATGATATCAGCATCAATGACTTCCTTTTCCCAAGACATTCAACGTAGCATGGGCAGCTTTTCTAGAAGGTGCCAAAAGCCTCTTTATTTCTATATATATATATATATTGTGATTTCTCATTTGATAAAGGGATCTCTCAGCTTGTAAGGTAGAGCTCTGTTATATTTTCTCTTGAATCAAGACATAGCATTTTTACCTCCATTTTGAGTTTGCACTTTCGTATATGTCTATGGCTTTGTCCTGTGTTAAGTCATTTTCCTTTATGTTTTCATAGAATGATTCTAGCATGTCTAGTGTATTATGAGTTCTTCTTTTTTAGGTTAGCCAGAAGTGTCCCTAGAGAAGTATAGGATCATGTGAATAGGCTACTAAAGTGCGTCTTAGAATGCCTCTGGTAGTTCTTCCTCCCTGTATCTCATTGGACCCCTAGCTCACTGATGCAGAAGAATTTCTCATATCAAATGAAGTGTATGTCAGCTTGTTCTTGGTGGAAAGTGTATGTTTCAAGCTAAGTAGGTCAACCATTTTTGGTGCATCACCATTTAAGTTTAGGTTCTATTTTCAGTCATCCTTCTCCCTTTTCAACCCCCCCTTTTTATTAATTTTTAGCAATAGGAAATACAGGACCTCATAGATGCCTCAAAGGGAGCTAGCCCTTATCTAGAGATTCTCCCCTCAGTTTTGTCAGACCCACAGTAAGAGGGGAGTCTCTATTATGCTGCATGGAAGACAAGAGCTTAGCCTCCTATTAAGGGTGAAATCCATAGCATCAATAAGAACTTGAGGAACTAGCCTCATAAAAAATCTTAGAAGTTCAACCTCACCATAGGATACCCACATCCTGAGGTTTTCCCCATGTTTATGGCTAGAAGTGAGGGATCCTAAAGAACTCTCTCACAAGGGTGCAATTCCAAGTTATAATAGTTTTGGTACACCCATGGGATAACTACCATTTTATTTTTATTTTTATGAAATATTGGTCAAATTTGATGTTGTTTTGATCATGTTGCAGTAGTGGTAGCATTCATCCTTCAACACTTGGTGACTCCAAAGAACACCCAACTATCTGGTGGTAGAGCAGTAGTTATCTTTCATGCCAAAGGTGACTATAAGATCAACTTCTATAGGTATTCTTTTTAATTTTGTTAAATTACCTTTAAACTCAGCAAGAAGGTTAAGGTTTGCCCATACTCACACTTACGTATGACACCCTCCTCTTAGACCAGTCATAAAGCATACTTACACAAGGAGACCTTTGGAAGCCCCTCTTGCTGTTATGATTCCCCAAAGAGCTTTTATGGGATTTAGTAGCCAAATCCCTTTGAACTTATCATAGTATGATCTTATGCCAGTATTTGCCCTTAAAAGTATTTCTTATTACATAGGAGACCAAGTTGTAACTCCTACTGAGCACATAACAAAAATATCTAACTTTTGTAACATTCATAATATCATAGTAGAGAATGTGGATGTTAAGATACTGGTTGTATCTTTCAAAGGAAAGGAATTAGACTGGTATAGGGGCCTAGCTCCTAATTTTATCCACTCATGGTATGAGCTAGAAACAACCATGTGTAAAAGGTTTACAAATAAGAGTAATCATTTGTCACTTATAGAGTAGCTGACCACAATCAAGAGAGCTCCTCATGAAGTCATGCAAGACTTCAATACAAGATTTCATAAGGCATGGGAAAAAATTATATAAGCTATTAGACCATCTCCAAACTTTGCTTTATTGTATTACTTGAAAGCTCTCAACAGTGATATAGATGTAATGATTCAATCTATGGGAGGAGACATACTATTAAATGCATACGAAGTGGCTATAAAGGTAGAAAATTGCCTAGTTTAGGTTGACAAGCTTACTCCCAGACCCCCAATTTCTCTTTTCTAGAGATTAGACCACCTCCTACAGTCATTCCTCCACTTGATGTTATACTTCCAACACTAACAATTATTGTTATGCCTTCACCTAAGCAAGAAGGCCTATACTAGTAGATCTAATGACTCCCAAGAGTAGAAGAATTACTTAGAATTGAAAAACATGCTCCAATCCTTGGGGAATGATGTGGTCAATGTCAAGAGGTAGTAGGCTTACAAAAATCCTTATCAAACTCAGTATAAGCCTTAACAGTAGCTTTATCAAGCTAATAATCCACCCTACAAATGAGGTTTCTAAGGATAGGGACAGCCTAACTATGCTAGGCAACGTAATTATAATTTGAATGTTGCAGGTCCTTCTAACTCCTTAGTCCCGATTCATAACAATGTGGCTCAGGAGTCTAAAGAGACAATGCCTTGGAATCATTCTTTTGGATAATCAATTGTCCCAACTAATGGCTCAAACTAAGCATTCAATGATCAATGGTAGCAGGTTATTGCTTATGTATATAACCAAGCTCTTATCGCCTAAAGCATAGAGGTGCCCATGCAGACAAAGCAAGAGCTTCCTCCATAGGAACAAGGCTCAAATCAGGGGTCAAACTAGTTGAAAGCCACAATGGTCATCAATGAGTAAGAGGAGTGTTATGCATCTAATCTTTAGGTTGCTCTTAGTTTGGCCCACACCCTAGTATCAATGAACACAAGGCTCAAGAGAAGGAATATGGGTGACAATTAGGAAGGTTTCAATGAACCTCTTGTCAATGCTCCTTCATTAACAAAGCTAGTAGAAGTTACTCCCAAAACCTAGGCAAAGGTTGGGGGTATGCCAATCAACATTATGGAGCAAATGAATAAATCTAGCATGAGCATACCAATGTGGGACATGTTTTCCATGCCCGGCCAAGTAGACATTCTTTAGGAAGGTTTGTCCAAGATGAGTGTTTTTATAGATGCAAGTAAGCAACCAAGCAAGGAAGTTGAAGTCTTCACTAATGCAGCAAAGAGTCCTTTGGGAGAAAGGCCAAGTAGTGTGACCAAGTCCCCCCCACTCTACATATCATTAATCATCAGTGACTCCTTGGTGCACAATTGCTTTATGGATAGTGGGGCCAGTACCTCAGTCATGCCAAAGTTTAATTCTAACCATCTAAACCTTAAGTATGAGCCACACACCAAGTTAGTCCTATAGCTTGATGGTTCTTCTACAAAGCCATTAGGTATCATCAATAATTTGAGTCTAACCTTGCATGCTTGTCCTAGTGTGTCCGTGGTACAAGATGTGATGATCCTAGATGTCACTCCTCACTTTACATTATGTCTTTCTAGAGAGTTCATAGCCAAGATTGGGGGTTACCTTACAATAGATTGGTCTTACATGGCATTCCAAACAAGGTATGAGACTAAGGTCTTGATCAAGGCTAAACCCATGGAACAACTCCACATTGAATCCCATCAACTAGATAACATAAACCTCAATTATACTATCCTTGATGAGGATGAGTTTACAATTGGCCAAGAGCTTAACACTCATCCTGAAGAGGTTCCAGACTTGTTATTAGATGATCTATGGGGAGATAACCAATTTTTCAACCCTTTAGAAGGTGTTGAGGAAAGAGGCATGGGTGTCTATCTGCTACATGAAGAGAATAAACCCATACCTTGTCTCATTGGACCTAAAGAAGACACCAATGGTTTATGGAAGTTGTTCTTTGATGGTTTAAGGATCAAAAATGGCACAGGTGATAGGGCAATGTTGATTTCACGCTCAAGTAATAAGCTTTTCTCTTTCTACAAGTTCCATTCAACTGCTCTTTAAATGCAATAGAATACAAAGGCTTAATCTGTGGCCTTCAATGGGCCATCAAAAGAGAAATCAAACTGTTGCAAGTTTATGGGGACAGTGAGCACATAGTAAACTAAGTCAGGGGCCTGAACGTTATAAATAATTCCTTGATGAGGTCCTACAAAAATTTAGTGTGGGACCTAATTAAATATTTTGAGGCCTTTGACATTCAAGTTGTCCCAAGAAATCAGAACTAGCATGTTGATAGGTTGGCAGTCATAAGAGCTCAATTTGACATTTCAAGTGAGCTCAAATAAGCTAAGGCTTAGCCACATGTCAAGGTGGTGGTGAGGCCATCAGTGTTAGATAATGAAGCCCACTAGAAAGTTTTTGAGAGTGATAAGAAAATTGTTTGCTTCTTATAATAAGAATCTGATTTCTCCTCTTCCAACCAAGCTAAATTGTAGCATCAATATGAGGATCAAATTGTTCAACTAAAGTCAAACAAACTTCCTAAGGGGCTAGTTACACTTGAGGGCCTTTTTGATGAAGGAGATCATATGAGGAAATGAAAGGTAGTAATATCAACTAATGAATAAAACTATGAGAGAGTCCTCATATTCAAGGACAAGCTTCTCAAGCTTGGGAAGGTAAGTAGCAAGGCCGAGAGGCATGCTTTCATAACACTTTTCCAAGAGTATGCAAAGATTTTTTCTTGGGATTATAGTGACCTAAAGGGTTTGGATCCTAAGCTAGCTCAGCATACCATAGAATTGGAGGCCAATGCCAAGCACATGAGGAAAAAGTAAAGGCCAGTTAACTCCAAGATTAAAGAGCTAATGAGGAAGGAGCTAACCAAGTTGATTGAGTCCAAGATCATCTTTCCCATAAAACATTTATCATGGGTAGCCAACTTGGTGCCTATAAGAAAAAAGAGTGGGGAAATTAGGCTTTGTGTGGAATTTAGATATTTGAACAAAGTTTCCTTGAAGGATCACTACCCTTTGCCATCCATGGAGCAACTTTTCCAAGTAGTTGTAGGATCATAACGCTTCTCTCTGTTGGATGGATTTTCTGGCTACAACCAAGTTTGGGTGAAAGATGAAGATCAGTGTAAGACTAACTTCACCACCAAATGGGCACGTATGTGTACCAAAAGATTCTCCTCGGTTTATCAAATGATGGCATAACTTTCCAAAGATTTATGGACATGGCTTTCTAGGGGATACTAAACCAAATGGTGATAGTTTACTTGGATGAGATCATAGTTTTCTCCAAGAATTCCAGCAAGCATATGGACCACCTGAGGCTAATTTTTGAAAAGTGCAGAGAGTATGGGATTTATTTGAATCTCATGAAGTGCATGTTTATCATACATGAAGGCAAGCTATTAGGCCACATCATCTCAAAGGAGTGGTTTTCCATTGATCTTGAGAGAATAAGTGCCATCATGGCCTTATCCTTACCCAAGCATAAGAAGGGACTTCAAATTTTCTTTGGAAAGATAAAATTCATGAGAATATTTATCCCTGGTTTTACAAGTTTGGTCAAACCCATCACTGCTATGCTAAAAAATAACCAAGTGTTCACTTGGTCAAATGAAGGCAAGTCAACATTTGAGGCTATCAAGCAAGCCATCACTTAAGCACCCACACTTATGAATCTTGATTTCTCAAGGGATTTCATATTGTATGCTTTTGCCAACATTGATAATATATCAGCTATGTTGATGTAAAGAAATGGTAAAGGACTTGAGTAGCTATTAGCATTTTTCAATCAAGAGCTTGAAGAGTATGAGGTGAGGTATACCTTTATATAAAAGAAAGTCCTTTTAGTAGTAAGGAGCCTTAATAAGTTCAGGCCAATGTTATCCAACAACAAAATCCACCTTATGGTGTCTCATCTTGGAGTAAGAGACATCCTTCTCAACAAGGATTTGAGTGAAAAAAGCATTGGTTAGATTACTAAAGTCATGGAGTATGACATGGAGATCAAGGTCACTAAGCTAGTAAGAGGTAAAGGCTTATGTGAGCATATGGTTGATTAATTTCATAAAGACAAAGAGGGTCATCTTGGTAACACAAGATAACCTACAAGAAGATACACCTCCACCTCACACTAGTTGGCTCCATGATATGATGCACTTTCTTCTAACAAGTGAGTTCCCTCAAGCTATGGACAAAGCTAAAATAAGGTATTTCAGACTTTAATCCATACCTTATGCTTTATTTTATGAGGTTTTGTTTAGAAGAGACCTCAATAAAGTGCTCCTGAGGTGCGTAGATGATGATCAAGTAGCCAAGCTTTTGGAGCATTTCCATGATGGGCCTATAGGAGGTCATTTTGCTCCAAGGACTACTAAAAAAGATCACGAGGGTTGGTTACTACTAGCCTAGCCTCTTCAAGAATGCTTATGCATGGGTGAGGTGTCAGGTATGTGCTCTCTTTATAGGTAAGCAAAGGTTAGTAGCTTTCCCTCTCAACCCAATTCAAGTAGAGCAACCATTCATGTAGTGGGGTTTGGACTTCATTTGAATAATCAACCCCCCATCAAGTGTAGGGCATATTTGGGTGCTTACTGGAATTGATTACTTCACTAGGTGGGTGGAAGCCATTGCATTGAAGGAAGCCAATGAAAGTGTAGTTTTATATTTCTATGATAACATTGTGACCAATTTTGGTGTTCCATCCACTATCATATTTGATAATGCTTTGGCTTTCCTTAGTATGAAAACAAGTGAATGGGATCTCAAAATGGGCATCTACCTCAACACTTCCTCAAATTATTATCCTCAAGGCAATGGGCTGGCTAAGTCCACAAATAAAAATTTGATGAGGATTATAAAGATGACTATAGAGGAGAATCAGAGGACATGTCACACCAAGTTGAAGATAACCTTATGGGTTGATTGGGTAACTCCTAAAGCTACTATTGGCAATTATCCATATGTTATAGTATATGGAATGGAGGCCAAGTTACCCATTTCTCTTGAGCTTCCCACATTAGAACTAGCCCATCAGCTGGAATTGCTAGAAGATGAACCCATGAATGTGAGATTGGTAAAACTCATGGAACTTGAGGAGATAAGGGACCTTGCAATAAGATGTTGGAGGCACATCAATCTCAAGTCAAAAAGTCTTTTAGCAAGAGAGATATAGAAAGGAATTTCAAGGAGGGAGACCTGGTTCTCAAATGGAACTCAAAGAAGGCCAAACCAAGCAACCATACCAAGTTTGATAGCTTGTGGAGTGGCCCTTATTTGATCCATGGATGCAAACAACATAATGCTTTTCAACTCACCCAACTAGATGGTGAGGTATTACACATCCCAATCAATGGGATTCATCTAAATCCATGTTATTAGAAGAGTTTTTAGTTATTGTATGTTATTGTACATTTTGTATAGTTTTTCATGTTTCCTTCTAAGTGCCTTATGCACGTCCATTTCAGTTGTGAGTTTTCCCTTCCCTAAGTGCCTTGGTCATACTTTGTTTCATTTCAATTGTTCTTGTTTCTTCAAGGGAAATTTCTAGATAAAGCTAGCTTTGTATAAAAGCAGTGACTCTATGCCCAGTAGATTGAATGAAGCAAATGAGTTGGATTCTCAAGTATAGTAGGCATGCTTCCCTATCAATCACCAAAAATATTGGCCATTTTGGCCCACATATCAAAATTTGCCTAAGTATGAAAAGGGATCTTTCAGGAAAGGAAATGGCAAGTCTTTGGGAGGACTTTGAGTTTTCTAGTAATGACAACTTTTAGTTTTTGAGGGCACAATGCAAATCGGGTTTCCAGCAGTGCTTAACTTCTAAATGTTTTATAAGTAGAAGTAATTTAGGTTTACAAACCTGAATTACTCATGAATAGTGTATTTTGGGTTCTTTATGGAGCACTATTTTATTACTTCATAAGTTGTAAGTAGTCAAAATCTAGAAATAAGTAAAAGGGCTTGACAAACCCGATTTGGTCTTAAATATAGTGCTTCTTGGGTTCTTCAAGGGATGAGTCTTTTTCAAAAATTTAAAGGGCATTTTCAAAATGTTGAAGGGCCTTTTTTAGGGCAAAAGGAACCAGTCAACTTTTTCGAAGGTCCTCTTCAACTTTTTCAAAGGGTCTTTCAAGAACCTAAAGTTACACTTCATAAATTCAAAAGGCTTTTCCTTCTCCAAGTGGATAGTTGTAATTTCCTCAAAGGGTATGTTACCCTTTAGAAGGACCATTTCAAAACTCTTGAAGGGTATCTTTCCCTTTGGGAAGATCATTCATGGAATTCCGAGGGGACACATAAGAAGCCTGAAGGGTCTCTTGCCCTTCGAGAAAGTCCATTATGAAAAGCCCAAAAAGTAATTTTTGAAGATAGACATGGATAAAAAGTTTGAAGGAATTCATTCAAATAAATTATTTGAAGAAATTCCTTTAGGCATTTGCTTGAAAGAAAAATCTAAAGGAATTTCTTCAAAATAAAAGCTTGAGACCAAGTTTTCAAAGGAAACGATGGGCCAATGGACGTCAAAATCAGGCTAAGCGACTAGCCATTGGAAGTAATTGGGTTTGAAAACCCTGAAGTCTTAAGGCTTGAAAATAGAAAAGTGAGAAGACTTCAAGATGGACAAGCCCAAAGTAAGTAAGCTTAGAGAACCCAAATTACTCTGCACAGAGTAAATCAGGTTTCTCCAAGTACTTTACTTAAAAGGCTTTATAATTAAAGGATCTAGGAAAACCCGTAGTTGGAGAGATCAAATAACCTAAATTACTCTACATAGAGTAAATTGGGATTCTTTAAGTGATTGACTTAAGCTTGGTCCAAAAAAGTGAGAATCATGATGTAACAAATGGAAGGCTACCATGTGGTGTAAACTAGAGCAAAAAGGGCCAATCAGTAAAGGACAAGTGGTACAAGGACGACCAATAAGCATAGGAGAGTCCAAGTAGCTGGTAGATAGAAATTATGAAGGGTCTCATCCACCATAGTTTGATCCCTAAAATTTCCATTCAACACTTAAATGCATCATGCCAAGAAGGAACATTCTAACTGCACACAACATGGCTTCTCAGATGTGCCAAAATAAAAACTTAAAAATAGGAGGGGCTCAAGAGGATTTTCGAGTGATAATGACTGATGCATTTAGGAAAAAGAAGAAAGTGTAACATTAGAGTTCCCACCATCAATGACTTCTTCTTTCTCCCCCTTCTCTCTTCCCCCTTTTCTATATAAATAGAGGCCTTGGAGCCAAGCAAATCATCCCTGAATTGGCGATAGAGTTAATCTATAGAAATCGCTTTGTAAAAGACTCTTTTGAAGCAATACAAGGAAGACTTTTCTATTTTTGGATAAAACAAGTGTGCATATTTGGTTTCATTTGTAGAATGTATGATTGCCATTCATCACCTATAATTATTTTTAGCACCTTGCTTTTGATCCTTTTAATTTTGTGCAAGATTGCATGAAGTTTTCATGTGTTGAGCTCTCCTTAAAGTCCTACCAGTTCATAGTGTCTCTCGTAGACCTATTTTTGTTGTCCTTCAAAGTGCAAGCTTCCATTCAACCTCCATGCAAAAGTTCCATGCCTATGGCCTTGAGATAGAACTATAATATCCTATCTTATTTGGGTTCATCAATAGTTGGCTCTTTTCCCAGACCAAATGGATCACTTCTTTTTGGTGCATCACCTCCCTTAGCTTATAGTTCCTTTTTAGACATCTTCCTACCCCTTTTCATTATCTGGTAGTAGATTTTAGTGTGAGGTCAAGGGATGAAATGAAGCACTTGAGGAACTAGCCTCATAAAAAATCCTAGAGGTTCAATCTCACCATAGGATACCCACATCCTGAGGTTGTTCTCATTCTTATAGCTGGAAGTGAGGGAGCCTAAAGAACTCTCTCACAAGGGTGCAATTCCAAGATATAATAGTAATCTCATGCTTCTTAAATCTAGCTCACGCTAGGCAATCTACCCATCTACTTGTCTAACAAACAAGTCTTCTTAATACTTTCTTATCTATAAGTCATTCTTCCCAAGATAAAGAGGAGGAGCTCTCCACACTTATCTAGATCATGCACGTATAACAACTAGGTTCTTCTACCATATCCTTATTACTAGTTTCTTATCTTATTCTTAAATTAAGAAATGAGTAGAAATTTAGAGAAACATTTTGGCATGCCTGATGAGACCTAGCATCATATAGGTGCCCTTTTTTTCATTTACTCTATGTTCATACAATGAAATCTAAAATTTCCTTTGGGCTTAAAATAAACTTTGCATACATTAGTTACTTGTATGTTTTTAGTTCATTTAGTAACTTAAAAGCAAAGTCATCAATCATAGTTTCACCTCTTGTTATCACACACTTTACCAAACCACTTTCATAATTAAACATATAAAATAACTTGAGACAAGGTCCAATTGGGATTTCATCACCTAGCAAATCACCTTACCCTTTCTCAGCAATCCTACTTGGAGGTCATTACCAAGGGGATAACCAACTCAGCTCTCTGGTTGAGTATAAACTCTAGAAATTAGTATATACTAGCTAAGCACATGATACCCCTATCATTACGAGATTGTGAAATGAGGGGGTATGCCCCAATACCAATCCATATTTTATTTTTCAATACAAATCTCTCTTGAGTGCCTAAACAAAACCTAAAACCAACCGTAGATTACTTTTCTAGTACCTGATCTATAAGCCAACTTCTATCACATAACTTAAGACATAAGCCAAAAGCAATCTAAAAAGTGCCCTAAGATTTTAAATGCATGTTAGTTTGTGTTTTGATTACTTTGAGATCTTTTTCTTTTGCTTGCTCTATGTTTGAGTTGTGAGATTTCCTTTATTCCTTTCTATTTTTCACATGGTCCTTACTAGACAACAATTGAGGAATCAAACCAACCAAGAACCACCTTCCTCTTCTTCATCATCTATGAAGTATACCTCAGATGTTGAGGGTTCTCCCCATTCTTCTCCTCCACCTACCATGCCTCGAATAGTTGTCGAGGGTGATGCATATTTTGCTACCTTTCTTGATAATAACCTTGTGGCCCTTCAATATTACCTCAATGCCTTATCTCATCGAACCTCTATTACTTCAATTCCTCCTATGGATCTACCTTATGGTATGCCTCCCCATCTTATAGTTGGTGCTACCTCTACCCAACCTATGATCACACAAGCATCTTTTTCCACCAATATTCCATCCACTATCACCACCCAAACTCAATCTAACATCCCAACCAATAGCCAAACACCCCCTACACCAACCAACACCTCCAACATAGGGGCAACCTCCCCTCTTCTTACCCATAACTCATCCACCATGGGGGTATATTCTACCCCTATTTCAACCATTCCCCTTATCACTACTAACCCACCAATTTCCACCCCACTTCAAAATTTGGTGCTTGTCATACTTCTTACCCTTCCACATATTACTACAAGAATTACCACCCAACCCCAACCAATTAATATATTAATACCTCTGCATCAACCCATATTAGTCCCTCAATAAGTACCAATGACATCCTACCAATATGCTCCTAATCTGAAAGGATACATATCACCTTCTACCCAACCTTTTGTGTCCATTAACCCTTATATGGCACCATCCCAACCTTCAATGACCACATACCAATATGTGGTATCTTCTCAACCTTATACCACTTATCCATATACCGCATCCACCTAACCCCAACCAAACATACAACATAATTATGGAGCTTCCCAACCTCAAATAGATTTGGTCAAAATGTTAATGGAAAAAATGACTGACCTGGAGTCATCTATCTCTGGGGCTCATAACCTTTTATCTTATGATTAACTTTGTAATGAACCTATTCACCCATCCATCCCTATCCGATCTTATCCTCCTCAATGGGAACTACCCAAGTTTATGAAGTTCCAAATCAAGAAGGAAACCCAACAACACTTAAGATTATTTCACCATTCTTGTTATTTGATTGCATATGATGATGCTCTTCTCTTTTGTACTTTTCCCATGTCTTTATCGGGACCAGTCTTAGATTGGTATAGTGTTCTTATGAAACATTCCATCTTTTCCTTTTCCCAACTTGCATAAATATTTTTAGATCATTTCTCAGTTAATATATATAATAAAGTCTCTATTACCAACCTCTATTCCATTATGCAATTTGATGATGAATCAATTACCAATTTCATAGCTAGATTGAGAGGTCCTATCAACTAGCTCTCTTTCTCTTTACCCCAACTTGAGTTGATTGAACTTTTCTCTTAGGGTTGTGCCAAACATATTTCCCCTACTCTTCAAGTTCCAACTTTCAAAACCTTTGATGAGGCTTTTACCATGGCATATAAATTAGAAATCATAGCCATTGATGAGGGAAAGTTGAAACTAAGGAACAAAAATTCTAGCTTCAAATCCAATGGCCCTTCCTAATCTAAACCACCAATCAATCTACCCCTCCCAACACCAAACCAAAGGCATACACAAACTTGATTGTCCTTAAAACTTCTCCACTTCTAAATATCAACCAACCCAATGAAACCAACTCCTTTAACTCTTCAAACCAAAAAAATTGGAATCAAAACTAAGCTGCCCCAAAATAATATAGTCCGATAGGGGAGTCATATGCTTCAATTTTGGAAAATTTTCTCAAAGCAAACATCATACAACTTCTTCCCATAAAACCTCCCTAACAATTTGATGTTTGTCATCCTACACCTAGTTGGTACAATGAGAATGATTTATGTGCTTTCCACCATGTCATTAGACATGATGTTAGTAGGTGAAGAACTTTCAAAATTATTATCCAAAACATGATTGATAAGGGATAATTTATATTTTATAATCCCAATGTACCCCCGAATCAATCCCTTGACATCTTTCATAAACATTTCCCTAATCATGCCCCTTCTACCAACTATGATTATAATAAACTGAAATCATCTCATGCTCATGAGGTCCATACGATCAATGTCATTATCAGTAAATCTATCATTGAGGAGACCATCACCTCAGCTACATCTTCTTCCATTTCACTCATTGAAGTGGTGAACTCACCCTCTATTCATTTGAATACCCAAATAGAGGAAGTAACCACCCCTCTTTCTTTACGTGATGAGACCATGGACTTACCCACATTTACTTTGATTAAAATACTAAAAGAGGCAACCATTGCTTTAACTACCTCTTCCCCCACTCCACTTATTGAAGTAGTAGAGTTACCCACCATTCCTTTGGATACCCAAACAAAGGAAACAACCATCTCCATTCCTTCACTTGGGGTCATCACACCTTCCTCCCCTATCATAGAACCACCCATTCTCTCTTTAGAAACCATCCCAAAAGAAGAGATTACCTTGTCTACTCCTTCCATAGAGGAAACATCTTCTCAAACCTTAGAACCTTCTATCAAAGGCAAAGGTGAAGAAACCATTCCCTCACCTCAACCCATAGGCTTAATCTTTGAAACCAATCACCAACAGATCAAACCCATTTACAAACACTTCTATAGATTGGTCAAAAGCTTAGAGTTTTTTTCAACCCAATCTGGATAGAGCCACCTTTTGGTATCCTCTTGGGTTCCCATATCAAAACTAACCTAGACCTTAAACCTCACTTACATCCACCATCAAACCTATCATTACATCAATACCTTCATCAAACACTTCTCCCTCCATAACCATATGGGAACCTTTCAAACCTCCTCCATCTAAAATTGTCAAATCACCTTATACCTCTCTAACCAAACCTATCAATAATCTAGGAAAACTTCCTACACCTAGCCTTGGTCACCCATCTTTGAAGTTGGACTTAACCCCATCTAGTACACCAAATAAAACCCCAACCGAATCAACTAAGAAGGTGTAACCACCCAAACTCCCATCTTGAACTAGAACCATACCACCACCTTCCCTCTTACCTTTTATCTTAAGACCCCATCCTTTGACCATCCTAGGAGATCATTCTTCTACCAAGAAGTTTAACCCTTCCAAAACTACCCAAACTAAACCTTCTCCATTTATTCTACCTTTACCTTCCCCTACCACATCATCAAACTCCCCATCATTCTTAACTAACCTATCTACCTCTACCTTCCCACATATCTCCAAACCTTCATCATCCACCTCAAAACCAAGAAATCCCAACCAAAACCACCTACCAAAACCATTCTACCACCAAAAACTTATGTGGTGAAGCCTACTTCTATTAAATCTCCCACTCTTAAAACCAAAAGCCTAATACCCTCAACACCTTTGATTGAATCTTATTCAACCATTTTACAAAGGTTGTTTCAAACTTATTCCTTAATCTTAACACCTATCAAACCCTTTAACCCTTCAACTCCTAAGCCATCTTGGTTCGATGACGGTCTAATCTTCTCATACCATAGGACACCTGGACACGATAGAGCACTGTAAAGCTCTCCAAGCACTTATCCATAACTTATGGGATGAGGATGATTTGTTATCAGATGAACCTTCCTTGAGCCCATTACCAAACCAACAACCAAATGAACCCATCCAACCCTTACCTACTCCTTCACTCTCATTTGAAAATGAAGAGGAATTGAAGCAACCATGTATTCCAACACTTCCCCTCATCCACACTATCCATATGGTTACCTGATCTAGGGCCCAACAAAAAGATAAGGGAAAAGCCAAAGTGTCCATACCATGGACATACCCTTCCACCCCTCAACCTTCCAACCGAACCCAATCACCCTCACCTTTACCTTCACCTTCACCAAAACCCAAAATATATATTTTGGGTGCCTCTCCCTCCAACCCTTTTGAATTTATTAAGTGAGTAATGTTAAAACAACTTCACTAGACAATGGTGAAGATGAGCCTTTATGAACTAATCAACACCTTTCCCCATCATTTCCAATCATTCATACATGCCCTGTAATCAATAGAGGTTTAACCCAAATAACCTCAACCTCTTTCATCCTTTGTCGGATCCCTTCAACTTTCCACCTTTGTCACATTCTAGGATTAAAAAATACCTTCTATTCATTCTAAAGATCCCGATCCTCTCCTTTTTGTCATTGCATATATCAATCAAACCTATATCAAAAGGGTGATGATTGATGGAGGATCTAGTATTAACATCATTTCCTCTCATGCTTATGACCAACTTCAACTGCCTAAGAATATCATGTTAGAAACTACAATGGTCCTCCGCTCCTTTAATGACACTATGGCCACTACCTTGGGGACAGTTGTCCTCCACATCCACTTGGGACCTCATTTAATTCTAGAGATATTTTATATTATGTAAGGTGAGTTCCAATACAATGTATTACTTAGATGCCCATGGATCCATGCCATGAGTTGTGTCCCATCCACCTTGAATCGATGCATCAAGTTCAAACATAAGGGTTAAGTCATTACCATAAAAGTTGACCCTAGTCCTTTCACATCTTGGAACATGACATATCAACCCAATGATGTTATTCTTCCTCTATCATCCACATCACCACCAATCAACAACAACTCCATCCTTACCATCTATGAATCTTTCACTATCTCATCTATCCCTTCTTCTTAGATCCCCATAGAGGACACCTCAGAACCTACATTCTAACGTCTCTCATTGGGAGAGTATCATCTTTTAGCTTTGGATCAAACATTGAATCATATCATCTTTTGGGAGAGTTTGTTGACTTCATTAATAATCATATCATCTTTTATTTCAGTGTTGCCCAAAAGATCATCATTGATAATGCCAAATCTTTCAAAAATAAGCAAGTCCAAAGTCTTTGCAATGCATTTGACATCAAATTAAGATTTTCCTCACCTTATTATTCAAAAGAAAATGGACAGGAAGAATCCTCTAACAAAATTCTCAACAAAATGTTAACCAAAGTAGTTAGTGTTTTAGGTCAAGATTGGCATTTGCACATCCCTTTTACTTTATCTATCACACTAGCAATAAAAACTCTATGGGTTCTACCCCTTTCTCTATGGTCTTCAGAGTAGAGGCCATTTTGCCTCTCTAATTCCAAATTCCCTCTCTTTGCATATCATTGAAAGACACCATTTTTGAGAGTGACTATCATCAAGAATGTCTAGCATAAATTGAGTTACTTGATGAAAATCGCCTAGCCATGCTTAATCATCTTCATGTCTACCAAGAGTGAATCAAGCGTGCCTATAACAAACACTTAAAAAAATGAGAATTCAACATCAAAGACCTTGTCCTAAAGGAAAATCAACATGTAACCAATATAGAGAAAAGTAAAAGAGGCAAGTTTTCTTTCAATTGGCTTGGACCCTACATCATAACCCACAAGAATGGATTAGGAGCTTACTATTTATCCTCTCTCAAAGGCAAACCAAAACCTGAACCTCTCAATGCTTCACATCTGCATCCTTTCTTTTGTTAAATAAGGATCAAACTCACCTTCTTGTCTAGTTTAAGTTCATCCATTGATTTATGAGATATTCACCTTCAATTTCCTATCCCTATCCCTTTGAGGATAACTAATTACAACATAGAACCATGTGATTAACCATCATAGTCATAGCCTATTCCTAAATATGGGTACCATGACTCTACCCATAGCATGGTTCTCATGGATACTTTTTGTCCTTAATCAGATGGAATCCCATGATCATTGTCTCTCAAAACCACCCCTTTTACCTATTATTAACCTTTTTATGCTAAGTTTTTTCCCTCATAAAGGTAAACTTATAAGACTATATAGACTTATCCATGTCTAAACCTAGCATCAAAACAATTTGGGATACCAAAATATCACTTGGGTCACATGTCTCTAACATTGCAAACTGCTCCCTTGAAGGACAACTATCCAAAAACTAAATTGCTTAAGAGGATAAATTGTTCCCTTGAAGGACAACTACCAAATAAACAAACTTAAACTTAGACCATTCCCTTGAAGGAAGGCTAAGTCAAATTTGTCAAAGCAATCATTTGAAGCTTCCCACATCGATTAGCTTCACAAACCTATCAAAACAATATCAATAAAAAAAGACCCCATATCATAATCAGAACAAGCTATCCCAAGAAAGTTGCAATCAACTTTCATATCTATCATTAGTAAACTTCCCACATCAATCAGTCTACACCATGCATGAAGACATGGACTTGTCTAATATGGTTCTTAGGTCACCTATAGAAGGCGCAGACTAACCCACATAAGGTTGCCTTACCTTAACCTACCACCCATATCCCCTTTTTACCATTTACAAATCAAGGGATTATGAGCTTACTTGACACAATGTGACCTAGACACCTTTTATCAGCCAAAGCATGCTAATACGAAGCATTCAAAAGTCTATGTTCCCTAAGCCAATCTAACTTTGGTTTTTGTTTTTTCCTTACCAATGAAAAAATAACACACTTTTTCTTTATTTTTATCATTGGTTCATATAGACATATTGTCTCATGACTCTTATCTATTTTCCCACATCTAGTTTGTTATCTAATTTACTTTATGTGCTTTCATAAACATCATAACCATAATTAACACATCACATATCCATGATCATAAACCATAAACATCAAAATCATTATACATCATAACATCATAACCATGATTAACACATCACATATCCATGATCCTAAACCATAAACATCAAAATCATTGTACATCATAACCATGATTAACACATCACACATCCATAATCAAAAACATAAACCACATCATATATCTATAACCATGTGTATCATCCTATCCCTACTCATAAACCACATTAATAACAATAATCAAACCATACATAATCATAAACGTCATATCCATGAACAAAACTAAGACATCATCCATAATCATAGCATGCCTAAGCTACTAAGTCCACATCTCATAAGCATAAAGCATATATACCACAAACCATGAAGCATCCATCATATCTTGATAAAAGCCACATCTATATATCATCATGAACATCATAAAAATCATAAACATCATATATAACAAACATCATCTCCATGTCATCAAAATAAATAATACATGTAATAATATATATATATATATATATATATATCTCAAAACATGTACATCTCATTGCATCAGGACATAGACCGATATCAAAATCATGTACATCTATACATCCTATCATATCATATCATGTCCCTGGGGCACCACTACCACTGGCCCTACCTCCACTACCACTACCATATGGTGCCTATCCTCATGGGATTCCTACCTATCCACCCTACCCAAATAACCACAAACTACCCAAGTTCAACTTCAAAACAAGCAAATCCACTAAATCTATCAATTTAAAACACCACCTACCTCATTCTTCGACCGTTGTCGAGGATGAATCCCACATCTCATTTCTTGCCCATGCCTTAATCCACCCTGCATCCTCAGTCCCAGTAAGTCACCTCAACACATGCCTCCAACCAATCACCAACTCAACAAAAGACTTAGTCAACCCTCTCCTACAAAACACCAAATCACCAAATTGATAGAACACACAAAAAGCACAGGATTCAACAAGCTAAAAGTGAAAATAAATTTTGTTTTTCACTTTTTATCCTTTGGCCTTTTAGGGTTTCCCCCTAATCGTCAATGGTTAGGGTGACTATCAATGGTC
Source organism: Torreya grandis (assembly GCA_037957365.1). Classification (NCBI taxonomy): domain Eukaryota; kingdom Viridiplantae; phylum Streptophyta; class Pinopsida; order Cupressales; family Taxaceae; genus Torreya; species Torreya grandis. Next base: position 8,494,248 of record JARHVA010000055.1, read on the forward strand.
AAGTCTGGGGACCCTTAATAGTCGATGATCAGGAAACCCACAATTTAAATTTGTTTTAGGCATCAATACCTTGGTGCCTCATTTTTAGAGATGACCTTCTCTACCAAACCAACACCAACCTAGGGAATATTACTCTTCTCCAACCAACCATTTGACCATGCCTACCTCAACGTTGGCTATTTTTGGCCCAAATTATCACATATTTTTATGATGACTTTGCTTTGGTCCTTTTTAACCACACCAACCAACATTGCCATGTTGACCATTTGAATTTGCACCACTTAGTGCACACCAGACCATTTATGTTTTTTAAAGAAGCACTTTCTACCTCGAATACCTATGAAAACACCAACCCTATCTAGGAGACTTGATAGGAATAATTTTATCAGTTATGGCTAACGTTGCGGCCTAGTTACATAGTCACCAATCCTTTTAGAACCAAACGTATTTTTAGCAACTATGGAAACCGTAGTCTTTGTGTGATCTTGACTATTACACTTAGTCACATTTTATGCACATGTTTTATATTTCAAATACCCAACCACCCTTTTGTCACCAACCTCATGACTCACCATACACTGCTTATCAAACATTGACTCATTTTTGGTTTCACCTCATTAACTCCTAGTTTGAGGGGAAACACCTCCTCCCATACTCAGGGCAATTTGACTTTCAGCTAGCAATCTTTTTGGTTTTACAGCTTATAGATTCAAAGATGCATAACAAAAAGGGATAAAATGTAGACACTAGAAAACCACACATAATGGTTCTAGATGTCAAAATAGCTCAAGATACCTTAGCAACCACCTCAACCTTCTTGACTCACTGACCAACCCATCAGACCTTGGGTCTAGTTAGCTACTTAGCTAACTAAATTCAATAACTTAACCATTAACCATCCTTTTTTTAAACTCACCTTAACCCCTTTATCTTCAAACACTCAGCCATTGATGGTTAGTTTGACTACCAATGGTTAGGCTGATCGTCAATGATCAGATCTTCTTCATTCTTACACAAATACCAGTTGTGTGCAAGCTAGCATGACATAATTTAATATGTCTACCTTGCCCATTGCCAACAAACTTCCAAGCATCAAAATCAGCAAGCCAACCTCCTAGGGAACCTTTTATTCTCCATCTCTCTTTGCCTATAAAAGGAGGGGAGTAGGAGGTGATAAAGGGATCAATCAATCAAGGAATCAATCCATCAATCATGAGAGCATTATAACAAATAGGTATTTAAGCTTCTAGCTAACTAGCATTCCTTTCGATAATTTAGTAACTGCAATAGAGACTCAAACCTATATCAAAATTTATCTTGAGGCAAAGTATTGTTACTCTACCAAAATTGCTCCAGCCATTAGCCATAGCCATTTAGCAAGCAACATGTACAATTTGTATTTTAGCTTTGTTTGCTTGGTTTCTGATTTCTAGGCCTAAATCAGACATCCTACAGCTATCTTCTGACTTCCCTACCCTTAACCAAACCTTTAACAAAACCCTTATTTGATCTTCTACAACTCTTTGGTGAGTACCTTCAAAATGTATAGGTAACCACTGACGATCACTTCCAATCGTCAACGGTTACCCAACCACTGACGGTCAGCTTAACTGCTAACGGTCACCATGACCACCAATGATCACTATGGTAAGAAATAATATCAAGATATTTCTAACCCTATACCCTCAACCAAATTTGACTATCTACACTTGTCTAGATCACACACACATAAAAATTAGGTTCTTCTATCACACCCTTATTAGTAGTTTTTTATCTTTTTTAATTAAGAAATGAGTAAAAATTAAGAGAAACAAGGACCCTCAAGGAGATCTTAAAATCAAGGATTTATCACTTCAAGAAGCTGTAGAAGGAACCTAAAAGAGTCAATATTATAGAGATTATTATAATATCTACACTCTTTCTTAGATTTTTTAATGAAGATGTCAATGTGAGGTTAGTGGAGGAAGTCACTAAGGAAGAGCTAAAGTCCACTCTAACATCCTTCCAAAAGGATAAAATACCAAGGCCCGATGGTTGAATAATAAAATTATTTATCAGTTTTTTTAACATTATCTCTGAGGACTTGCTTAGAGTATGAGAGGAGTCTAGGAAAACTAGGAAGGTGTTGGGTGCCTTCAACTCTACTTTCATTACTCTTATTCCCAAAAAGGATAATCCTACGTCTTTTGATGATTTCAAGCCTATTTATGTTTGTAACTATATCTATAAGATCATTGCTAAAATCATTGCCATCCAATTGAAGAAGATAATATCATAGATTATTTCCAATGAATAATTTTATTTTTTGCATGATCGACTAATTCATGATGTAATTGGGGTGGCTTATAAGGGGCTCCATTCCATAAAAACTAATAAATTTCCTGTTGTGGTTATGAAGTTGGATTGCACAAAGGTATATTATAGAACTAATTGGCTTTATTTGTATTTTATACTTAATCTGTGTGCATAGTTCTTGTGCAATCAATATTTCACCTTGTTCACTCCAATGCACTGAGTGCTCACCTCTCACCCAATATTACATACTCCTTGCCTAAGGTTTGCTCAAAGTCATGCACACAAGTCCCATGCCATATCACAAACTTCTACATACTCTTCACTGCACACTTCATAACTTAAAATCCCACGTGTCACACAAGCCCTTTGCTTGCTCACTGAATTCTATACTCTTCATGCCTATAGTTCAATGCACCTCATAGTTTCATGCCATAGTTCATATACTCACATGCCTCACTGGCCCATACACTGTATCAGTTCTGCACCAGCTTGTTGACTTTTGTGCACTTTGTAGCTCGAAGACCTATGCACTTCATAGTCTTCCATTGTAGCTCACAATTTTGTGCACCTCACTAAATTCTTAAATACCACAGCACATCCACATGTCAACTCACCTCAACCATGTGATCTAAAGGGATTACCAACCATCATCTAGCTTGAAATATGAACCAATGTAACTGTCTTCTTGGTAACTAACAACAGTTATAACTGCTCTTATATTCTACTTGTATAAATATGTAATATACACATCCAACCAAAACGTCGATGCTCCACATAGTCAAAACATAGATAGCATGCTCTGTGTATCTACTCTATAAAGCATGAACTGTGGCACATTGTACTAATTTTCCCTATTTTTTATTAATGAATAGAAGTTGTATTTCTTGCAAGTAAGAATTCCACTCCATTGAATATGTTTAGTTATTTCTTTATGAATTAGTTTTGTCTATTCACTCTACGTAACCAAAATTTAGTTATCTCTCACACACTTGGTCCTAAACCCCTTATGGTGCAGATCATTGGTATTAGAGCTTTAAAACTTTATTCTTTCTATGTCTATAAACACACGAGCACAACTCGAGAAAGAAGGTTTATCAATCAGTTATGTTTCAAAATATCTGGAGGAATGTTGTAGCAAAAGTAAGATGGATGACACCTATAAGCAACCTGAGATAGCCCTTGAGGTATGAAAATTTTATCATTGATATACTGAAGGCACAACACATCGAATATTTTGGCAAATTCTATGAGTTGATGTTACAACTCAATCTAACACCTTCTACAAGAGTGTGTTCCAATTAAATCCTAAAAGGCTTTTGTTAACACATTGAATGAATAATACCAACTTTTTTTCCACTTTGAAGATGAATACATCAATTTCCAACAACTCTATCAGCACAAATATTAGTCTGTGGAAGACTACACCAACATTTTATATGACTAGTTTACACGCCTGCACAAGAACTTGAGAAAACGACATAAGATGTTGAATTACATCAATGAAATCTCACCTTATATTTGTGTGAAGATGGATTTATTGAATTTTGACACTTTGGGGAAAGCATATCACAATAATTCCAAGATTAAAGCCAAAGCAAATATGAAGTAATGTGTCACCTCTTCATCCAATGCAATGTACAAGGCCCAACCTTCACAGAACTCCACATCATAGCCTTTTTTGCAGAAGTGTTATGTAAATATCGAGGGAAATAAATCTGAAAAATATATTGGATGGACACATGTACACATTGTATAATTTTGTCTTTTGTGTAATATTTTGTATGTATGTGACCTTGTAAGCATATGAAAAGAGAGTGAAGAATATGAAGAGTCTTTCCTTGGGACATATCGAAAGGCTAGAATATGAAGAGATAACACTCTAAAATACTTTATATATATCGCTTAATTGTAATAGAAGATGGTTTCGATGTGTGATAGAGATTAATATACTAGTTCTAAATATGGTTTTCCTAAATGTCTTTTACCTTTATACTAAGTGCAACAAGTACATTATTTTATTTTAAACTTGTGATTCATCATGCACATGCCGAATGTTTAGTATTTGTCAATTTTGTGTTTCCACATACTAAGTGTGCCTTTGTCTTTAACTTTGGTCCTTTACATATGAATTATCTACTTCAGATTCTCCTTTGTTCTTTACTGCACAAGCTATCCCTGTAATTAGTATGTTCTGGAGTTTTTCAGGAACCTCTAATAACAATGATGTGATGAGCATGAAACCATTTATTTAAAATATGTTGAGACGGTTGCTAGGACAAAGGGATATAGAAAGATGGTTGGATGACAGAATCTAGAATTTAGAAGAGGCAAAGAGAGCTGGGACAAATGTGAAAGAAGTTATCTAAGAGCACATCTATGGTGAAATCTATGAAATATTTTGGTGTGATTTTTTTAGAATGTTAGCCATGTGGTTATCTAGGTTGGAATATTATTTCTTTAAGCTGAGAGGAACAAAGTTTAAAGTTTGGACAGAAGATAAGTTAGACAAACTGTGCATTCTAGATATAGATTGGACTAGGATTGTAGTTGACGGGTATAGCACCAAATTCGCAGTATAAGGATACTTGGCTTTTCAAGCTGTGCAAGACTTGTTTGTTAGAGGAATATGTGATAAAAAAATTTAGTGATTACCTACGTTGATAAAAATATTGGTTGTGGAAAGGCCATGGTGCCTACTCCAGCCAACATGGAGTAGTCGTTTTGGATGCCATGGTGGTGTGTGCAGTATAGAAGTGAATGATGCAAAGCTGAGTAAAATAAACTTGAACTTGGCATCAAAAGATGGAAAGCAAAAAGAGCCATAACAAAAAGAAAATTATAGGATTAGAAAGGGAACTACGACATCGGAGATGGTGGAATAAATCAAGAAATCTAGAATTAACTGTGAATAAGACTAGGGATAGGGTTGAAGATGTCAGAAATAGAAAGATGCAGAGAGAGGTTGTGAAAGATGCTAGAAGCGAAAAATGCGCAGAGTATGCATAAGGGCCTAATGTAAAGAAAGAATAATATAGAGATAATGCCAATAAAGAGATCATGTAGCAACAAGAAGAAGGTAGGTTAGTCGTAGAGTAGACTATTTTCATATTGATTTTGAATATCGACATATGAAGGCATTCAATGATGAAATGCCATTCAGTGTCAACCACCCCTTTGTTGTAGAAAATGCAAGTTCTTTTTTCTCACTCTTCCTTGGAGACCTTCCATCTATCAATTTTGCACCTAAGATGTTGTGACCCAATCCTCAATTGAACCACTAAAATTCTAACCTTGCACTTTTGATTTAAAGCTATTTTAATATTGAATAGATGAGAATGATCAAAATTTTACATTGGTCAAATTTATTCCATCACATAAATTTTTATTCACCATCAAAATAGATTTTTATAGGATTCTATTTTCTTTTTATATTATTTTACAACATTGCTTAAATTCCATTTCACTGCCCCATAGGACACACTACTCAGTCGCCTTATTAATAAAATAATTGTCTTTGATTATTCTGACCTTTTGTAACATTAAATTATATATAAAATTAACACACCCAATGTCTGATATCCTTTCATTAGAGAAACCTATCCTATTGCTATTTGATTCCCCTGATTCATACTGTATTTTTAATTATTATATTTAAATATATTTGTTACTTCTTTCTGAATTGATCAAGATAAAGATAACAAAATATTGTAACTGATTCCCATTATAATCAAAAGAAAAAAAAAAGTGAATCATCCTATATTGTATATAATAAATGATTTATCTTATATACTAGACCAAACCATTATTAGTACTTGAGGAGTACTATTGTTTTTATTCGAAAATATTTGCGTGCCCTACTTCCATGCAACAATCAATCAAGGAATGCCTTTAGTTAAACATTTCATAAATTTACCTATGTTCGCAGATGTAGAATAATATTTTAATATTTCTCAGTTAGCAGTAAAGAGCGAATAGTCCATATAAATGGGGCCAATGGGAATGTTTGACTTGTTTGTTGGATGAAGCAAAACAACAAGTGGATGATCAAGTGGGATATCTATTTGAATGCTTGTCCTACTGAGAGCAAAGATATAAAATCTTTTGTCATAGACAAATACTGCAAGTCTATGTGGAGTGGTATTCTAGGGAGAAAGAGGAATTATTACCTTGAGGTGTTTAATCATCAACAAAAAGCTTACATAAGGGCGAATATCCCTTGGAGAGCTAAAATTTTGATTGCTCAGCGTAGAACTAATTCCCATCAGCGTAGATGCTAAACAGGAAGGTGGAAAAGCCCTAAAGAAATTTGGGAAGAGAGAGTATGTGAATTCTGTAATGAGGAGGCAATTGAATCTGAAAAACACTTTATTTTAGACTGCAATGCTTACATAAACATTAGAGCAAAATATGCAAACTTCTTGACAGCAACTTCTTGACATAATTTGTTTATAACGAGATCTTTGGAGAAAGTTGGAGAGCTCATTATATCTTTAAATAAAAGAAGAAATACAAAACAGAAGCAAATAGACTGAGCTGGTTGTCTCATAGGCTATTTATCTTCTTCTATTTATGCTATTTCTTTGACAAACGCGGAGAGGAGGCAGCAGTTTATGGAAGAGGTAGATAGCAGCCACGTGTTTGGTAGTGGCAAATGGCAGTTTCCCCGCAGGTTTGTCGCAGGGATGTGTTTATGAGATAGCTTGCATTTTTTAGGGGTGTCCTGTTTATTATTTTGGTTATGCATTTCGCAGATCCATCATTACATTATAATACTTCATCTGCCAAAGCAGTAGTAGCATCCCCTGGAACAATCTTACAGCAGCCTGCTATCTCAACTAACTCTGCTCTGCCACTGGTTGCGGCTTCCACAAACTACTGGTGAGTATATCCCAAGATTCGTAGATGTTATTAGGCAACTGAATTTGCACAGATTATATTACAGTGAGGAATGGATTGTTACCGAGTTTATAGTGTGATAGTGTAAAATTACAGGCAAGATGTTTTATCTTTGTTGTAGCATGAGTGGGAAAAAATAGTGTATGATTGATTTAATTGACAATGATGTAGAAATGTAATAAAGGATTTTGACAGAGGGTGGTTTTAATAAGATTAGAATCAATCGATGTTCATCCAGGCGCAAAACCCTAACGGTTTTGGGGGCATCATTAATGTTTGATATACTGCACAGGTTTAACTTCCCATATTTTTTAAACTGAAACTTTTGTTTTTCAAATTACGCATTCTCTCTTTTCCAAGGTGTGGCCAGTGCCCCCAAATTTTTACATTTTTATTTTAATTTTTTAGGATTACAATGGGAATGGGTTATAGGAAGGATCCTACAAAATAGAAAAATTTAGTACTAAATAAATAGTTTTTTAAACATACAAAACAAACGAATCTCAAGATCAAAACAAAGCAAAAGAGATGTCATAATCAATCTCAACAAAACATAGGTTTCTATTCCCACGCCTTCTTTTCATTACTGTATGTCACTTTTTGTTGAAAGAATCTCAGCTATAACATTTTCGAAGACTATCAAATTTCTGATTGTGATTTCTGTTAATTTTTATATTGTTGAGGATTTGGTGGTGGCTTTCTAACAGTGTGGGTTTTTTCCTATTCTATCCCATGTACATTGAACTTTTAATTATTGAATCGGTTTGTCTTTGAAGATCTTTAGATGAAGAATGCGATTATGATGTAAACTGGAGAACTCTGCATTGTCACTTCTAGGAGGAATAGCAATAAAGAGCCACCAGTTTTCTCTACCAACTGTATGGAAAAGGTTTGCTCGACACAACTGAAAGGATAGCACGGACACTGGAGAGGGCGCATATGCCATAATTCTGGATGCCGGGGTAAATTTTCCTGTTTGATTGTCAAATGATTTTATTTTCGCTGATTCTGCATGCATTAAAACCGAAAATGACATTAAGTGCACAGCTTCATTTTTTGTTTCTGAAACTTTGGTCAGAAATGACCATAGAGTGTCAAGGAAGTCTCTTTGTGGACGACAAATGGAGGATATAACAGATTTTCAGCTTGCAAAAGTACAGTGAAATGGTGTAATTTACTTAAATTGATGTTTTGCAAAATTCCTATAGCCAAATGGCGAAATTCCCGGGCTTGAAAAAAAGCATTCAATATTGAATGCTTCAATGAGGTCTTGGATGCACTCTAGCTTCGGATTATACAAACTTTATGTTAAATTCTTGGTTGCCATGCTAGATAAGCATCTCCTACATTTGGTTTGGAATGAAAGGAATGCACTACTCCTTGATAAAATTGTTCTCCTTTTCCATCATGAAAGTGACAATGTCTACCTTCTGGTTGGTCATGGGCAGTCCTAAAAGTCTAAGGAGGCCTATTGACTCATAGGAAATGCTAAACTTAACACTGTGTTGTACTAGCGCACATATGTCTGGGCTCTACCTGCACCACATGACGAGTCCTCATATTTAGTGACTTTGTTACAAGCAAGACTTGTTACCCTCGTCAATCTTCACTCAAAAATGTTCTCTCTTGTGACAGAGACATGTGTCTCCATTTGCTTAGAAGACTTCATGAGGAGATCAGCCATAGTAACCACCTTGTTGTCTATTATGATAACTGACGTATCTTATATTTGAATTATATGCCTTTAGCAAGCCTATAGAAATATGCTTGTTATTTCCCTTATCAAAAACAAACACAATGGTTGTTATTTCCCTGATCAAGGACAAACATCATTGAGGTATACAACCTAAGTTAGAGCATCTCTCAAAGCATGATTGTTGTTGCTCTGCCATTAGTGTTTTGCCACTAATCTTTGTGGCATATACCAAATAATCTCAAATATTTGTCTGTATATTTTTAGAATTCATAAATGAATCGCTGCTTCCAGTCATCACTTTATCCTTCATGTCTTTGGTTATGTAAATTTTCAGTTACATGTTTGCCATTGTTTTTAATGTTCATTTTGTCTAGATTCCACATAACAACCTGCTAGCATAGCTATTTGCATTGCAATTGAATTTTGTCTAGAATCTGTATAACAGCTTTCCAGATGCCACATAATACCCTGCCATAATAGCGATATGCATATCGTCAGGTACTCAAGCTGCTCCACGGCACTTGTTTTTTTTTAAATGCATTTTTATTTATAACTTGATTTCCTAGCTAAAGGACCGAAACAACGAGGAGATGGGAGGAACCCAACCCAAAAGATGAAAGTAAATCTTGGGAATATAGGAATCAAAACCATGCAAATGCCAATAATAATGACTATAAAAGGCCCTTGAACTCAACGAGACACACATAGACCTTCATCTATGAGTAAAGCTTCATAGAATCTAACGATGGCAGGATTTTATGTTTCCTTCATGCGTTCGCTAATTCTTCTTTGCTTAACTGTGGTGATCATATATTCCACAGGTATGAAATAATTATAAATAAACTTCCCGGATTAGATTAATTATTAGTATTCTCATGCATATTACATGTGCAGGCAGCAATAGCATATTGTTAAGAGAAGCAAATGCAGTTAGTCAAAAATGTTATTATGTGGGCGTTTGCAGATCATATTGCAATGGACAAAACTGCATATGTGATCCTGCTCGTCCTGGTGTCAAGAGGCACAAGTGCTGTTGCTTCTCATAATCTGAGAGACAAGTTTTACTTTGTTTTACTTCTCTAAGATGTATTGCTTTCAATACTACTATAACTTCTACAATATCACTAGCAATTGCCCCTATGGTGCAAGAAAAATGGGAGGTTAATTAAAAGTATTTCATATTACATTTTAAAATTATATCAATTTTTATAATATATGTTAATAGTTACAAATATCTCTCTCTTTTTGTTTTGATTGTATCATTTTACTGTAAATTCTAAGTCAAAATATATTTGTAGTTATACTAATCCTGCTGTGAACGGTCTTTAGTGGCATGTTGAATGAACAAATATGTATGGCCATCTGGATAGTTGGAGTCAGCATAAATCCATCCCCCTCTCGCTTGATAATAGTTGGATTGCTGCAAGAAACTGTATTTCCACACCTTACCCAGTGCTTGTTTTTGTAGATTAATTATTATTTTAGGATTTTTTCTCTTATTGAATATGATTGATGTATAAAGTCTAACAAAAATTAACAATCAAAAGTATTAAGTATATAACAATGTTAATTTTAATTTAAAAATATTATTGATAATATATACATGTTTTTTAATATTTGAAGAAGCCCCAACTTAAATTTACTCTTCTAGACAATCATAATATTTATAAAAATTATGGATCTTTCTTAAAGATAACACCCTATCTTAACCCTTGCACCCAACATCAAGGCAATCATAACAATTATAAAATATAATATTTGAAGAAACCCCAACTTTAATTTACTCTTCTAGACAATCATAATATCTGTAAAAATTATGGATTTCGTAAAGATAACACCCTATCTTAACCCTTGCACCCAACATTAAGGCAATCATAACAATTATAAAATAAAAAATATAGGCTAACTACACCACTTTTAAATAGCATTTAAAGGCCCATAATCAATAGTCATAAGTAATAATGCATAGATATGATTAGTTACAGTCATGGCATATTTCATGCACTATCACGGAATTTATATATGGCACAACTAAACAGTAAAAAGTGCACCAAAACAGGGATATTTGAAACTTGCAAAGCCCACCATGCACTACTAATGCAGGTATCAATAGTATTCTCCATAAGTTAAGATAAATACAAAGCTCCAACGATTCTTTTCACCAAACATTCCAAACCCTAAACGATTCCAACATATGAATTCACACACATGTTAGCAACCTCATTGTTATCCCCAACACAAAAATCAAAATAAATTTACCAGATGCATTTACTATCTTTTAAAAGCTTGCTCCAAAGGAAAGAGGGAAAGGAAAAACAGAGAATTTTCCATTGAGAAAGCATTTCTACATTAAAAATGCACAGTGATTGGCTTTATTGACGTAAGCATTTACACTGTGTACGATAAGCCTATCTACATCCAGGTCTCAGACTATTACTCAGCTCTCAGTATAATATACCTACTATAGTCTAGACAAAAATTTGAAACCGTGTACAGAGAGACGTTTAAACTTCGAAATAAATAAATAAGTTTATCTGGTTATAAGTTTCAGGCTGCAACTCAAATAAATAAATGTCTCCTTTCCTCCTCTTCTAACTTTGAGGAATGGTGGCTTGTTTCCCAAGCAATCATTTACAGTGGAAATGGTAAATGTAGGTGTTGACCTTCAAATGCGAGATGCATTAGAACCTTGGAGTATTGCCATGTCAGTAAACAAATATTCTCTTTCTTGTCTTTTATGAGATGAATCTTAGAGGGTTTCCCACTATATAAAGCCTCTTGCTTAATAAATATTTAACCCAACACAAGCATAGTTAGTATTGTGGTTGGTTGTCCACCTAGTGTGTTCACCAAGTGCACAAACAATGCTCTAGTTATATTTGTTTTACTTTGTGACTTTGTTGGGATTATGAACTCATTGATGGGAACAAAAATAAGTGATCGCTATTATATGAGGTCACTATAATAAAATACAATATTGAAAACTTATGTGAACACTAAAATAAAAGTTTAAATAGGGAAATATCATGTTTTTAGCATGATTATGAACTTTTTTTTGAATTTGAGGTGATCAATCAAAGTGTGAAATGCATCGAGTTTGGGTTTCCTCACAATCACTCAGTAATGTGACTACGCTACCTTAATGCACCAAAAATAGACTTGAGTTACAATACCTTAATGAATCAAAAATAGACTCGAGCTACTCGACCTTAATGCACCACAAATAACTATAAATAATTGCACGTGCATGCTAAACAACACTAGATCTTTGATCAACCACTCAATTTGAATTTGAGGTGATCAATCAAAGTGTGAAATGCGTCAAGTTTGGACTTCTTCATAATCACTCAGTAACATGGTTAAGATACCTTAATGCACCAACAATAGACTTGAGGTACGATACCTTAATGAATCAAAAATAATTTTGAGCTACTCTACCTTAATGCACCACAAACAATTAGAAACAATTGCACGTGCATGCTAATCAACACTAGAGCTTTGATCAACCACTCAATCGGAATGTGTAGCAGTAAATTTGATGAGGTATTTTTCACGTAATGAAGCTTTGTATACATTTAGCTCAAATAAACACGAATCAGGTGAGAAATGAATGTCGTGCCTCTCAGGCTTTCTTTGAGTTATGATTTTATAGATGCCATTTTGATTCCAAAAAGGTATTTAAGAAAATCATATTTTAAAAACATGATGTACCATTGAGTGTCACCCGAACTCACACTACTGAGTAATTGGTAGCTAACCATGTTGCGAGTAGAAAAAACTCCATCAAAATATGGCATTCCCTGATTTGGTCATTTCACATTTGAAAACTTTAAATAAGGTTGGAGAGAATTAAAAGTATTTGTAACCCGGTCATGGGACCGCATGCTAACATTCATTTAAATAAAACACTCTTTGGATTGTAGTGTTCCTCCTCAAGACACTTTTTTAGCTTGTACATGAATATGAAGCATGACATTAAATATCATAGAAATTCTATTAGTAGTAGAGAATTAATCTTCACAAGTAGATAGAGAAAAAATAATATCATTTTTGTTTTTTTATAGTTGAAAAAGAATCTGATCTCAAAACATATACCAAATTTGTTTGAATTTTGCATGAATCATGATTGAGTTCCTTAATAGCACCATCTTTCAGGGGAACATTTCTAGATGGAAGGGCTATAAAAAAAGTGTGAATCTAAAGCCATGTTGATTGGGCATGTTTTCAAAATGTAAATGCATACTTGAGTGTTTCTTGGTGGTTACAGACTAAGCAAATAGGGTGAGCCAAACCCAAGTGAACTAACCGAGTGCCAATTGGAATTCCATGGTGTAAAATACACCAAAGGAAGTACACATGTTTGGATTTAATGATGGTCAGTGAAACCTACTCGAACCTTCTTTTCTAATCTTTCTCAGTGGAATTGGCTCTCCACTACCTATGTGGGCTACTCCCACATGTTCAACATCACTTACATCCTTCAGTGTTCTTGGTAGAAATATGTGCACCATCTCTACCTCCTTGCTTGCCTCTATGCCGCATGAATGACATTATTCATCTTGCCTTGTCCAAGTGATCTTTGGACCAACCTCTATCACCAATTTCTAAACTTTATCTTCCACCATTCCATTCTCTATCCATCTCTCAAGATTGAGATTTGATACATATCCTTTTCTATCCATCTTTTTCCCATGAGGAAGGTCTTTTTCTTCTTGTCAATCTCTTTCACTTGCCCATGTGAGAGTCCTTTCTCCCACCTCTAAGTTAGGATAAATTAAACCCAGATTTATCCCTAAATCGCATATAAGAGAAACTATGAAATGAATTAATCAAACATTTTGAAAATAAACATAAACATGCACATAATAGGAGATGCCAGATTTAACGTGGTTCACCCAAGATGGGCTACATCCACCAAACTTGTCCAGTATATTATTTCTAGCAATACAAGGGAGAAACAAAATCTTGTAACAAACCCTGTTACACCTCTCTACCTTTTCTTCCTCCTCTTTGTGTATAATATTTCATCGTTCATCACAATCATACATCTCAACCATATATCAATACATTTTAGGGTAAAAAACACCTAAGCATAATGTCTACCATCAGATCTGGAAACCTTTAATCAATGACCCAGTTTGACTATGAAATTACACTTTAACAAGACAATTTTAATAATTTTTTTCAAAGAATGGGATCCAAACCTAGCTGAAATAACATCAAAATTTTAATCTCTAATCCTGGAAGACAATCAAGCTCCACATCTAACAATCTAGCTATTGTAAATGAACTCCCTCTTGTATGTCCTCTTGAGAACATTCTTGTACTATCATTTTCCTATGCTTCAGGTCTCTTTCGAGGAGGCAGAGTATGTGGTTGAATTTGTCCAGTGTCCAAAATTTATTCTTTCTGACACAGAGCAATTTTTGAAGAATAGACATGAATCCCTTTAAGGGCTCAATGTCGAGGATATGTCTCTTGACAACCCTAATCCATTAATTTTTATTCATATAATGTTTGGGGTCTCACAAACCTAGCTCATAAGTATGTGGTGAGAGATTTCATAAAAAATTTTGTAGACATGGACATTCTCTACCTTCAGGAAATTAACATGGTGGGTTTTCTCTTCTGCGTTGTCAACAAGTTTATTTGGTCTGACAACATAGTTCTGACTAGGAATCATGATGCAGATTGTGGAGGCATTATGACCTTTATTTCTCGGAAGTGGCAGCCACACTTGGTGACTTATGGGAATGATCCTTTACATCATGTCATTTGGGCCCTCTTCAATATCAAGAATCATTCTTTTGGCATCATTAATGTTTATGCTCCCAATGATGTGCATGAAAGGATGGATCTATGGCAATGGATTACCAACTCACTACCTGATGCCCATTGGGCTATTTACAGTGACTTTAATATGGTGGAATAGATTGTTGATAAGATAGGCACCCTTCCCATGTATGGGACCATTGTCAAAATAGAAGCATGGATTTTTATGAGAAAAACATTTGGGTTTTATGACCCTAATATCAACCATCATCCCACATCTAAAATTTGGTACACCTCGACCAATACTCATGCCTTGCATGGTAAAACAACTTGATCAAATTATGAATTCCATGCAGTAGTACTTCTCTTTTGACGGTACCTTCTACCTCTCGATGCAAGCTATGCATGATTTTGTTCTCTCCAACCACTCATCCATCTGCTTCTATATTATCTAGCAATTCAAAAAACCCAAAATTCAAAAAATCTAGTTTTTTCTAAACATAACATTATTGGTTCATGACCCCACTATGACCCACATCAAGTAGGTTTGGAACCTTATGCCCCGACCAACTCGGTAGTCAGGATGGATCTAATGGTAGGTAGATGCATCCAATCGAATGACAAGATTTCTTCAGATCTATGGTTGCTAGCTAGCCAAGATTTGACCATGATCTTATTTGACCACCTCCTCATAGTAGGGCCATGTAATGGCAGCCCTTGAGAAACACCCCTTAAACGACAATGTAATTACAGGTGTCCAGATTATGACAGAAAATCCAAATTATAAACATGTACGATGTTTGTGGAGCCCAATTCCATGCTCGCCTGCACTAGCTCAAAGTGGGGGATAGAGTCTCTAAGGAGTTATTTCATATGCTCAAGGCCAAAGCCTTGGCCCAATAGATCAAAACCATTCTAAAAGTTGACCATTACTATACTAAAACTCTAGATATGATCCAAGCCTTTGTTAATCAATACTAGCAAGTGTCCACATCTCAAACTCCCTCTTTTGAGTGCCAACAAGATCTATACCAATGTTTGTCAGTAATCCCAATCAAAGTCACTTTTGCTCAAAATGTTACCTATTGTAATCACTTAAAAAATGACACTTGAGTGCTAAGATTGTTGCTTGAGACTACCCATCCCTAGCTTAGCCCTAGACCTATTTTAGGGCCTATTTAGACAATTTTCCAGCATTTGTGTGGTCCACACGTCCCTAAACATCCTTAAAATAGTTCCATAACCTCACTTTGACATCTTGGCCCTTAGTGCCTTAGGTTTAACCACCTGGACACTAGTGCCATAATAGGGACAGTAGCACCCCATGGTGCTAGTGTCACAGTTTTTGTGATATTGTCCTTTTCCCTCTTTTTGTTACTAACAGATATATTTTTGAATCAAAGACCACTTAGGGTTGACCTAGACCTCTTTTAAGACTTGAAAAAACACTAGAACAATATATATACATGACTTTTATCCCTCTAACCAGTAGATGGAAATCAAATGTAAATTACATAAACAGACTTAGAACAAGTTGTACACAATCAATGTTATCAATCCCTATTTTGATCTACTTTTGCATACAACTATCTACAACATTCCTAAGCTCAAATTAATTAGGTTTCCAATCTCAAGTACATTCAAAGCACTCAATCCATCATTCATACTAACTTCATTGCACTTGCACCTACACTTAGGTGGGGATAACTACATCAAGCTTGATCCTTCTTCATAGCATTAGTATGTAGGCAATTCTCATCACAGTGGGGTGTTGAGGATGTTCACTCTAACCCACTAGCAAAGGCAAATTTACTACTTGTGTCAATCGAATGCCCTAACAACATGGATGTTTATGGTTTGCATATAAAATCAGTCATAATAGGTCATCTATAGAGTTCCAAAACTCATGCACACAAGAACAAGTTTGTCAGACCCTGATACAGGTGCACCTAGAAGCTCATAACAATTCTATACACCAGCACCAAAATAGGGACACTAGCATCACATGGAGCTACTATCCAATTAGGTCACTACTATCCAGGAAAGGTTTTGACACCTAGATCTTGTCTATGACACTTAGATTAGCCTTTGTCTCAGTTTGTAACCTCTAGATCTCCTATTTCAATTGTTTTCCAAGCTAAGTACTTATTTACATTATTTATTGTTATTTTTAAAAAGGTCAAACTAATTCAATTCTATTACACATCAATGACTATATTTATTGTATATTTATACACTATTTTATTATACTTAGACCCTTTAATAACACAGGGCTTAAACTCACTAAGTCTTAAACAGATAAAATATTTGGTGAAACTAACTTACTTAGAATACTACCCAAACCTTAATCATATATGCCCTTAGGGTTTGTATCCATTTATTTTTTATGCCTGGATATTAGTTCTAAAATATTAGATTTGTTTCAGTATTTAATTTTTGCAATTTCCATAGATTAAATTCTTTTAAAGGTTTTTATTTGTTGTCCTACTCCCTAACCTATAATGGAAAAATTCAACAACCGAATTGATGAAACTCATAAGAGACAACTACAAGATTTTATTTCAAAACATTTAGATATGAAAGATGACCTTATCAATATTATCCATCAATAACTTCAAAAATCAAATAATGGTCAATCTTCTACTGCCCTAGATAACAACATTGTTACACCTACTATGGGGGCAATTCAACTTGTACAACAACCTATTTTAACTCAAAAATATTCAATGGTAGTTACACCTCCTATGGCTAGTTCTTCCTCTCTAGATATTCAATCCCTTATGCATGAGATTCATTCTCTATAGGCTAAGGTGTTACATCTTGAGCAGGGAGCTACTAGGCCATCACATGCCTTGGATTCTCATGTTCTTTTACATACACCTTGGCACATCACATAGCTCCAACTCTTTTGCCATATGGATTCATGGCACTAAGCTTACCTTGTATGATGGTAAGGGTGACCCAGAGTACCATCTACAAGCTTTCCATGCAACATATTTAGATCATGTGAAATGATTGGCTCCTCACTAAGTTGTTTCCATGTAGTCTAAATGACTATGCCTTATAGTGGTTCTATGATCCTCCAAATCAATCTATCATTGCATTCAATCCATTAGTAGATTTGTTTTTAGCACACTTCTCAATTAACTTTAATGATAAGATCTCATATGCTTAAGTATCACAACTGAAGCAAAAATCCAATGAGCCTCTTGCAGAATGTGTCTTGCGATATAAAACTATATTGGCAAAGATGACTATCCCCATGGAAGATAGAGAGCTCCAAGACATATTCAAATAGAGCTTATTACTATCATTGCATGAATATATCTTTTTTGATAAGTTTCTAACTTGCACAGATTTATGCCACATAGTGAAAGAAATGGATGTCAAGCTTCTCTCTATGGGCAAATTAAAATATACAAGTGGATCAAAATCGACTATTAAGAGTTCTAGTAAACCTCCATACAAATTAAGGGCCATTAAAAATAAGAGTGATCCAAAGGCCATAGTTAATGTAACTTCAAATCCATATCCTCACTTGATTTTGTTAGCTCCTCCATGGAGAGATTTCACCAACCTTCCAAAAAATTTGGCTTGTGTTTTATAGCAGCTCCTCAAATGTAATTTCATATCTCTCCCTCCCATCAAAGAGGTTGATATGACACGACCTCTTCTAAAAATCTATGATTCCAATGCATTCTATGACTATGATAAGGCATTAGGACATACTACAAACTAATGCATCACCTTGAAACATAATAAACAATATTTGATAAAGGTTAACATAATTAATGTGGGCACACCCACAGAGGCACCCAAAGTTCAACAAATGGAAGCTAAGGCATTGAAAACATTCTCAGATCCATTTTCAAAGCATACAATTAATGAGGTAGGGGGAACTTCAGGTGTTCACTATATGTATTAGGCACATCAACCATTGACATCATATCACACTACTACAGAGGATGCACACCCTCTACATAATATCATTGGTGTGTATCATACTACATTACTAGCTAGACCGCTCATCACTTTTTTAGAGAAGGAGATCATTGATGATGATTTAGATTTATATGCACTCTTTGTATGAGCCTACATTGATCATCATCCTATTCATAATGTTATGTTTAATAGTGGGTCAAGTATTAACATGTGCACTATCACACTTCTACAACATTTTGGGTATTTAAAGCAAGATATTTCTCCTACCAACATAGTTATTCATGGTTTTAATGGCCATGTTCAGAGTTCCATTGGGGATATTGTACCTCCAGTACAAGTTAAACCAGTAGATGTGGCCATTAGATTCTTAGTAGTACCTAGTGTAGGCACAATTGACATGTTATTGGGTAGGCCATGGATACAACAGCTACGAGCCATTCCATCCACCATGCGCAGATGCCTTAAGTACATAAATGCTAATCAAGTGGTCATAGTCGAAGGTCTTTCATATGAGTATCATTTATTTGTCCCACAAGAAGTCACATTGTAGCTACCAAGTATAGTTCCACACATAGTTCCCATTAGTACACCATAGAGTTTAGTTGAGCCACTAGTGCAAGTGAAGTCTAATCCTACATTGTTACTACATACGCATACTCTCCCATGAAGACCATTATTAGAGAGACCCCTGCATCAAAGATATGTTGCAGATTTTATAGGGCCTCCCTCTATTCCTTTTCTTCCAAGATCATTATTATTAAGTTCTCAGAGATTTTAGCACAAGGCACCTATGTTAGCTATAACATCTTCTACCAGATGGCTCCCTAACACCCCTATAGTTCACAGGACACCCTAATTAGTTTCACAAATTCCTAGTACCACTTCACAAGCAGTACCAGTTATAGATAACTCAATACAATAGGTTATGGGACCTCAGTTACCTTTTCATACAACACACATGATCATTGTTCCTTTATTTGACACAAGCCACATTGATAGTGAGTCTCTCATGACACTCATTGGTTAGTATGTTCCTCCCTTGTTGCACATAATTTCCTTATTTCTTGCTCCTTGTATATAGTTTCATTTTCATGTTGATTTTACATAGATTATATCTAGAAAATACAAAAACAATATAATATTTCAAAACACAAAAACATTTAAATATTTAATTAAAAATACCAATTATAGATTGTATGCATTTCCATGTTTACATCTCTTGTATTTTCTAGACATACATATGCTAACTATCTTATTATAGTTAGTTTTATCATACATACATGTTTCACTTGGTCTTGTTGAGTGTTTTTAGATACTTACATAACCTAGGTCCACTAAATAGATCCAAATTTTCTACCATCTACCCACTGGGGGCATATACACAGATACATCAGTTCCTCATTTTATGTATTTACCCATTTGGGGTATCCTATATATAGTTTCAATTACTAGGTTATATATTTATAAACCCTATATCATGGATTTAATATTGTTATATCTTAATATTTATCATCCTACACCTATTCAGTTTTTCTCTGAGTATTACTACTTTAGACTCAGCCTATGTACATCTTACCTCTTGTACAAATTTGTAACACATGTTCATGCATACTTTCATTTTTAGTTTTCATAGTTTAGACTTGATTGTATCTATATGCTTCTTCTATTTGAGGGCATTTGAATATGTCATTACTCTATGGTTCTATGTCATTTTGTTTCATTATATGTATGCTTTGGACATGTGCACATGTCCTTGTGTGTACCTTCCTAGTTGTGTATGAATATATTTGAACATGTCATTCCATGTGGCTCTAAGTCAACTTGCTTGTTTTTTACATATGTAGACATTTGAACATGTCCTTGTATGTCTTGTTTTCTCAGATTTAGTGACATGTGCTCATGTCCCTTGTATTGTGTCCCTTTGGCCTACTTTGCATACCCATGTGTGGTGTATGTATGGTTTCTTGTATGCGTCATGGCCATGACACTTGTCTCTTAATTGTTAAACACTCCAATTTTTAAATTCCATGAGGGAGCTCATACATCTCCCCTTCCTATTTGGGTGTTGTGATAGACATCATGCCCCATCCCCCTAGGTAGCTACTTAGTTAGTATTCAAGATTTGTTGTTTATATACATTTTTATATCTATCTTGATAGCCTTGTGAATGATAGATATAACATACATCACACACTACAAACTTATGCTCAAACTAACTATCTTACATTGCAATGTTATGTATGCAAATTATATTAGTTTAGTATGTAGATATCATATATGTTCTAGCTAACAAATATTTTGTAGAAATTTTTCTTTTGAAGATAGTTCTTGCAAAGGTTAAACAAATCCCATCAAAATATGGGGCACGTATGGAGGTTTATCAGAGTTATCAAGCTATCTAAATGCTCTCAGAGTACAATTTCTGGCACACAAGCTCAGTGACAGAAATTAGATCCAAAAAAACATAGTAGGATATAGTGACATATAGATCAATTATAGTTGTACATAAATCAGAATAGTTGGACACGAGTGCCCAAATTGGGACACTAGCACCACATGGTGCTACTATCCAAGATATGGCACTACTATCCAACAACCTTAGTTTTAGAAAATTCTAGATTGGCTAGAAAATGGTAGATATAGTCCAAGTTTGCACAGGTTCAGTTATAGATTACCAATTTTAGCTTAGTTTAGTTCAGATTCATACCAATTTACTCACATTGGAGGCATCATGTATGACATGGTCATTTTTTTATCAGTTTAGATGCTCAGATACATATTATTATAGCTCAGTCCAGAATCCATATACTCAGATATCAGATTTGGAGGCATATACATGGCACATTATTTCTCTATGCTCACTTATACACTGATTGATCAGATGGAATGACAAACTCCATGTCATTCTCTACATTATAAATACTAGAAATCATGTTCTAGGTTACACACCAGATACATGTATTACTCCATCTACAGTGGTTGCCATTTTCAAGTGGCTCAGAGCTACATAATATTCTTCAGTGGCCTTAGAGCTGACATACATAGTTACACATCTCCGGTTACATAACATAGTTTTAGTTTTATATGCATCTACTACACATGGGTAGGTAATGATGGATTCATAGCCTACTTAAATGCTTGAGCCACCTACATAAGTAGGTTTGACAAATCATCAGTCTAATCCAAGCTATTCACAGGTCATGATCCACCAAACAAGGGTGGGCAATGATAGAATCAAAATTGAATTGAGTTCTTGAGCCACCCACACATGAGGATTGATCAAACCATCAACTCATTCCAAGTTATTTACTGATTGATCACTATCTTCACGTACACACATAGGTTGTCACCAAGTTTATACATTGGTTCACATACCTAGTGAGGTGTATTTGTTCATTTCCTCTCTCTTATCTATTTACTCAATTTTATCTTTTGATTTTGATATATCTTAAGGACTAGTGTATGCACATTTCATTTATAAGATATGAAATGGAATATGCTTCATATACTTATATCTATGATTATGGGCTTTGCCTCTTAGGTAAGTTTAGGTATGCTTCTTTTTCCTTTATCCTAGTCATTTTGCTTTGTTACATTTCTATAATAAAGGGTTTCTTGTTGTAATCGCCTAAAAATGACAATTGAGCGCTAAGAGTGTTACCTGAGACCACCCATCCCTAACTTAGCCTTAGACCTATTTTACCTTGCATCTCATAATCTAAGAGACAAGTTTTACCTTGTCTTATTTCTCTATGGTTTCAAGATGTATTCCCTTCAATAATACTATAACTACTACTCATTGAATGTTTTTCATAATTTTTTTTATGTACTAACTTATATAAGATCTTGTATTTTCATGTATTAGACATTTCCATTATGTATTGGATTTATATAATAACTTTTTCCATAGATGAACTCAAAACATATATCAAATTTGTGTGAATTTTACTAGCCTATATTATTTATTAATTTAAAATCTCATTTGAATTCACATCACCTTTGTATACAAAATTGAATTTGAATCTAAATGGACACATTGTGATCATCCTTTTAAGTAAAATCCTATTTGAATTCCCATTGCCTCTGCATACAAAATTGAATTTGAATCTAAATGGCCTCTTTGTGATCATCCATTTGTGCTGAAAAATCGCTATGAGTTTTTGTGAAATTAAAAAAAAATATGATGGTTTTATAGAAATTTACAGTCTATCAAATTTGACATATTCCTAACTATGGATATGCATTTTCACGTAGCAACATCTCAGTGTCTTTGGATCATGAGATCATATGGTGGTGGCCTAATAGACATCAAATTTAACCCAACACAAGCATAGTATTGTGGTTGTCCACATCGTGTGTTCATGAAGTGCAAAAGCAACAAAGTTATATTTGTTTTCCTTTGTGACTTTGTTGACATCCATGAACCCATTGATCATTTAAATATTGTATTTGCACTAACACGTCCACTCACTTATTTATGGGAACAAAAATTAAGTGATCACTATTATATTAGATATTATATGAGGTCACTATAATAAATACAATATTGAAAACTTATGTGAACACAAAAATAATAATTTAAATAGGGAAATATCACGTTTGTAGCATGATTATGAACTTTTCTTTGAATTTAAGGTGACCAATCAAAGTGTAAAATGCATCAAGTTTTTTATTTCTTCACAATCATTCAATAATGTGGTTATGATGTTTTAATGCCCCAAAAATTGAGTTAAATTATGACACCTTAATAAATCAAAAATAGACTTAAGTTACTCTATCTTAATGCACAATAAACAACTAGAAACAATTGCACGCGCATGATAAACAACACTAGAGCTTTGATCAACCTCTCAATCAAAATGTGTAGTAGTAAATTTGACAAGGTATTATGCACGTAATGAAGCTTCATATACATTTAGCACAAACAAACAAGAATCAGGTGAGAAATGGATGCCATAATTCTGAAGCTTTCTTTGAGTTATGATTTTATAGATGCCATTTTGATTCTAAAAAAGTATTTAAGAAAATCATATTTTTAAAACATGATACCATTGAGTGTAACCCAAACTCATACTGTGATCAATTTGTAGCTAACCATGTTACAAGTAGAAAAACTCCATCAAAATATGACATCACTTGATTTGGTAGTTTCACATTTGAAAACTTTAAATAATGTTAGAGATAATTAAAAGTAGTTATAACCTGGTCACAGGACCACATCCTAACATTCATTTGAATAAAACACTCTTTGGATTGCAGTGTTGCTCCTCAAGACACTTTCTTCACTTGCACATGAATTTGAAGCATGACATTAAATATAACATAAACTCTATTAGTAGTAGAGAATTAGTCTTCACGATTAACCTAAGAAAAAATAATATCATTTCTATTTTTCTATAGTTGAAAAATAATTTGAGCTCATAATAATATATCAAATTTGTGTGAATTTTGCTTGAATCATGATTGAGTCCCCTAATAGCACCATATTTCAGGTGAACATTTTTAAATGGAAGGGCTATAAAAAAAGTGTGAACCTAAAGCCATGTTTATTGGGCTTTTTTGCATATTGTAAATGCATAATTGAGTGTTTCTTGGTGGTTACATACTAAGCAAACAGGGTGAGCCAAACCCAAGTGAACTAACTGAGTGTCAATTGTAATTCCATGGTGTAAAATACACCAAAGGAACTACACATATTTGGGCTTAATGATGGTCAACAAAACCTACTCAAATATTCTTTTCTAAGCTTTCTCAATGGAATTGACTCTCCACTGAGCATTAAAAGTATCAATTTGGACGTGCCAAGGAATCCAGTCCCTTGTTTGCATAAAAAATAGGTTAGAGATGGCATTGATCCTTTTCTAAAAATTTGGAGGCTCCTGATTGACATTACCATATAAAATGGAACTTTATAAAAAATAAGTAAACGAGACCACCATAGCGAACAAAAGTTTAGAGAGAGACCAAACTTGAAACTATCGTCGTCCCTTCTTAAGTGATTTTTGAGTAGCTCCAAAATCTTCAAAATACTATTAGCAAAAAACATGCCCTCAATAGCTACCAAAACTTGAGTGATTAAATGGGTATGAAGATTTGATCCCTTCCAGGTCACCTCCCTGATAAGTTTACCCTGAGAGACATGGTTATGAAGCAATATTTTTCATTTAGATCTCATTCCAAGGCTCATATGATGTTGGGTTTTTATTCTTTTTAATCACATTTTCAAGCATTGAAGTGTATCCCCAATAGGCTTATGCACTGGTCTTTCACGCAAGACTAAAGTCTTGTGCACTCACCTGAAACATGCAACAAGAAACCATTCCCATGGGTTATGTTTCATAGTGACATACTAGTCATATACTTGAGTTTGAACCTATATTTAATTAGAATTTACACAAATAAATAAATATACTACTTTGTGTAATCGTACTTCCCGTGACCCTACTCATCCTTATGATTACACATCAACTCATGTGCAGACTACCAACCCTGGTCATCCTCATTTGAGACATTCACCACCTACTTGGACCCCTCTTGCATCATATTCTTACCCCTCATACATGCCTAGTCCATATTGACCATTTTGCACACAAGACAGGCCTTCTAAAGACCCCTCGAGGGCTCCCCAGAGCCTATTGACCAACCTAGGGCTCTGTTTAACCTAGGCTACAACTTGTGTGAAGGAAACCCACAACCTAGGCCACATGTTTCCTTCACCAAAGTTGTGGACTAGGCTGGGACCTGGGCATAATGTGTCTAAAAGGGCCAATTTGAAGCCAAACAGTAAAAAATGGCTAGTTTTAGGTCATTTAGCAGATTTGGGTGGGGATATATGCCTTTTTCTCATTCATTTGAGCCTCACTCTTCTCATTTTCACATCCTCTATTGATTCTTCTTCCCTCTCTTGACTCTCATGCCTTATTGAATCTCTCTTGATTCATTCTTGGTACTCTTGAGCTTGATTGGGGATAGAGGATCCCATATGTTGCTACACACTTGTTTGGAGACTCTATTGTTGCTCTCAATTATTTTTGCTTCCTTGTGGCTTGATCCCAATATTCTACATTTGGTATTTGCCCTGATTTTTGCACTTGGTTTTATCTCTTACACCATTGCAAGTTCTCACTTCACCTCTTCCTTTGCTCTTGGCTCTTGGTCTGGACTTCAACTTGCACATAGCTTGGTCTTCCTCCTACATTGCTTCCTAGCTTGGATTCTTGGTTGGTATAACATTTTCACTTCATCTTTTAGCTTGATATGAGGGTACTTTACTATGCAAAGCAAAAATCCATTGTTTTTATGTAGTGTATATGCTAGGTTTGAATTTTTTTAGTGAAATAGTTGTTTTGTGCATTACTTAGAGTAGTTTCCAAAGTTTCTTGATTTTGTGTATGGTTAAATAACACTTTCATTGATCGAAATATTCCTTTATTGCACACCATTAATCTCTTTGGAACCCTTACTCATTTCATAGTAGAGATATACATGCTCAAGACAAACTAGAAAATAAGCTTAAACCTTCTCTCTCTCTTATTAAACTAGAACATTATATTGTTAGAAAATAATAGTATTGGTTTGGAAAGATAACTCAAATATAGAATAGGCATGCTCTTGAACCCTTTATTGAAAACATATTCATTTTTTAAAACATCTTTCATTTGGCCTCAAAGTGCCTTAACTTCTAGATTTACATTTCAATTGTTATCTCTCTCCATTGGGTATTGTTGTTCTCACTTTGTTTATGAAATTAGTAGTCTAGTCTTAGCTACTTGCCTTACTGTGGTTGGAACCATTAGAGTAACTTGCATACTTCATGTGTTTGTTCATGCTATCCCTAACCTATTTTACAAGTTTGTCTATAGCTTGGTGTAAGCTGACAAACTAAATATCCACTATAAATATCCTATATCCCATAGAACCCCTGATCCTTTTAGCCTCTTAGTGATTTGCTTTAGCACCTTGCCAAACACTACTAGTTCCATTCAGATTCTTGGAGCTACATTATGGCATGCCTAGTGGGACCTCACATACAGTTTCATATTACTTCTACCATGTTTAGATCTCTCTTATCCAACTCCCCTCTGTTAGTTGTCAGGCTTTGCTTTGAGTTATGTTTTGGCTCTCACCTTGGTTATTTTCTCCTACTTTGGTTTTGTGTCTTTCTCCTAGTTGGTTATCCATCAATTTTCCTTTTTTGTTGTCTTCCATGTTGCTCATGCTTCATTGCATCCATGGTTGATCTCCCACCTTTGGGATGCTAATCCTAGTGGATTTAGAGTCTCATCTCTGAGCTCACCACTAAGCAAGTTGTGCTTGCAATAGAACGACATAGACACCATAAGACCCAAGAGCCTCCCTTAACCCAACATGGTAGTCTTCACCCTCTTGTGTTTGAAAGGGAATAATATTGTCATGTCCCCTTCTAGTTGACATCTTTCCAAGCGGATGATTAGCCTATTATGCGACCCTCGTAGGCTGATGGGATGGATAGGGGGTCTTGATGGAGCTGGGCTTGGCTTTCGTTTGGGCTTTTTCGGGCATGAATTAAGGGAGATATTAATATTTGATTGATTTAATCAAATATTAAGTATTTGGTCTAATTTTAATTAAATATTAATTAATTATTAATTATTAATATTTTGGTCTAATTTTAAAACCCAAGTCCTAATTTAAGAAGCCCAAGTTCTAATTTGAGGAATTTTAATTTAAGAACCCCAAGTTCTAATTTGAGGAAATCTAATTTTAGCAAGCACACCTTTGGAGGGTATAAAGGTTTATCATGGGAGAGAGTTTGTATTCATGATTGATTATTGATATTGAGTTTTGCTAAGAATTCTTCTGTGAAGACTGAGCCAAGGGTTCCAGGATTCCATTTGCATTGAAGAACGTCAACTCTTCATTGTGTGTGATTCAGAGGTTGTGAAAGATCAGCCAATTTATTACCAAATTAAGAGATAACTTCATACAGAAGTTATCATAAGGGTTACAAGTTTGAGAGATAACTTCACACAGAAGCTATCACAAGGGTTCACAGGTATTTCTTTATTTTGGTTTTTGATTCAATAAATATCTAGATATAGATCTTTTGTATTGGCCCATAGTTCTTCAGATCAGGATCAAGCTATTTTGGCAGCCGTACGAAGTCTGTATAGATCCGTGAAAATCTGTACGCATCAACAAAAAGATCAGACACCGGCATCGACAGGCAGAGACCTACAGAGACCGACATCGGCTGACCTATCACTGACTTCGGCAGGTTAATGACCCCAGTCGACCGATGACGGTAGTATAATCGACGCCAGCGATTGTGTTTTGACACAGCAGGCTGAGACGTACCAGATCTGTATTTATCACCCAGATTGCGGAATATTCAGGCTATTAAGGCCGTATCTATTTTATTCATTATATACTTGACAGAGGACCTCTATTGTAAGCATATGAGCAAATAAATAAGAGATTATACTGTGTTTTATTTATCTATTTGAAGGTATTTTATAGAAATATAGAAAAGCAATTCAGAGCTTTTGCCATTCAATAGTCCCTATTGGTTGAGGATATTATAGTGGTATCAGAGCTAAATCCTGCCATTCTGAGGGGTTGACAATCTTATGCAGCCACAAGAGTTGGGACCACACAGGTATTTCACGCGCAGTAGAGCTTTGTTTGAAGGCACTCAAGTTTTAGAACAGTAGCCGGAAGACATGGGTGACAATATTGACAGGTCCCGTATTCCTCACTATCCTAGAGATCAAGATGATGCAGAGGTTTTACTTACTTTTAGAGAACTACGAGAAGGGCAAAGGCAGAATAATGAAGTATTACAATAGTTGGCAGCAGCACTGCTGAGATTGGGTACTCCAAGGAGTCATTCCCCACATTGTGATGACGTCAAGAGTGATGCAGGATCACAAAGAGCCCTTAGGACTACTTCTCGTACAGCTAACAGGCCTACTAGGCCTACCTTTGTGAGACAGGAGGCTGAGGAGGTGATAGCAGGTGAGGAGCATGAGGAGTCATTTACAGACACACTTATGACAGTGACTGACGAGTGGGAGTTATTACCACCTATGGTCAAGGAGATGATTACTTTTGACCGATTCATCACACAAAGGAAAGAACATAACTGAGGTCGACAGAATGGGAGACCAAGACCCCAAAACAATGATTTGAAGTATGCTATGAGCAGGCTCACACTAGCGATGTTTGACGGTAGTGGTAAGGTGACAGCACAGGCCTGGGTTAGTAAGCTTGATACATTTCTCACATTGCAACTAATGGCTGAGGAAGATGCTATCAGATATGCGACACTACATCTTGAGGGAGTTGCTCATGATTGGTGGCACCACGGGATGGTGACACTCCATCACGATCGGATCACATCTTACCAGGAGTTTGTGGATAGGCTGGTAGAGCATTTTGACAGGAGGGATTTGGAGTCCTATTTTCGAGAGTTGGCACAGTTGTGCCAAAGTGGCAGTCTAGAGTCTTACATTGGTGACTTCCAAAGGTTATCAGTCATGGTTCCTGACATTTCAGAGAGGTGACTTGTAGTGCTCTTCATGGAGGGATTGACAGAACCATTAAGAGGTTGGATCAAAGGCTTTGATCCTCCTTCATTATAGGAAGCTATGAAGAAGGTGCGTAGTATGGAGATGGCAGCCCCATCAAGTAGATTTAACTCCAGAGGTACTTCTTCATCCAGGGACAGTAAGGGCTTCAACAAGAATAGAGAAAGACCGGGTTTCAACATAGATAAATCAAGTGTTAAGAATGAACCAAAGGCTAACCCAGCAGCACCACCTTTGGATAGAGAGGCTCTTAATGATCTACGCAAGAGGAAGCTTTATTTCTACTGCAAAGGTTCCTATGATGCCAATCATGATTGTCCCTTGAGGCCTAAGGGCAGGGCAAACCGAGTGATGTGGGCCTATTATGAGGATGAGGAATCAGAAGATTTTGAACATCACGATTGTTTTGAGGAGCCAGAGGCTGAGGCTTTAGAGCCTAAGGTAGAGGCAGAGTCAGAGCTCCAGATTCAGGAGGCACGCCTATCTAGCATCCAGCACGAGGGGTCATTTAGACTCTGTGAAGTTTTGGCAGGATAGAGGGTTATCACCCTTCTTGACATGGGAGCCACACATAATTTTATTGATACTAGATTTGTGGAGAAGCGTGGACTCACCACAGAAGAGTTCGAGGGAATTAGAGTTAAGGTGGCTGACGGTTACACCCTTAGGTGTGAACAGATGATTAGAGATCTCCCATTGCACTTGAACAACTATGAGTTCAAGACTGATTATTATGTGGTGAACATGGGGGACATAGATTTGGTTTTGGGCATGAAGTGGCTTCATTCCCTTGAGATAGTCACTCTTCGTCTTAAAGACATGGAGATCTGTTTCGATGTTGATGGGAAGACACACATTCTTAAGGCAATATGGGACGACAACATCAAAACTATTTCTTTACATTGGATGGAGAGGCTCATACGACACGACATGGTAGTGTGCTGCTGAGTGCACATTGGCACCAATACAGGAGGGATAGCAGAAGACTAAGTATCATCCTGACATTCAGCAGTTGAGAGTCAAGCATGATAAGGTATTTAGTGATATTCCACCAGGGAGACCTCCAGATAGGGGCATTGAGCACATTATTGAGCTTGAGGAGGGTGTTAAGCCCATTATGATCACTCCTTATCGACATCCTAAGTGGTTAAAGGATGAGATCAAAGAAACAATTAAGGAGTTACTGGCTATGGGTCACATTTGGCCTAGAAAATCACCGTTCGCTTCTTCAATTGTTCTAGTGAAGAAGAAGGATGGCACCCTACACATGTGCATTGACTATAGAGCCCTAAATAAGAGAACCATTAAGAACAGGTATCCAATACCTCATATTGATGAGCTTATTGATGAGCTCCATGGTGCACATTACTTCACGAAGATAGATTTAAGGTCAGGCTATCATCAGATCAGGGTTCATGAGCAGGATGTGGAGAAGACAGCTTTACATTGCCATTGTGGACACTATGAGTTTATATTGATGCCATTTGGGCTCACTAATGCACCAACGACATTTTAGTTCACCATGAATAGAGTCTTTCATTCACTGCTGAGGAGGTTTGTACTTGTTTTTTTTATGACATTCTTATATACAGTAGGACTTGGTAGGAGCATTTGGCTCATCTGGAGACTGTACTCAGCATCTTGGAGAGGGAGTCCTTATACGCCAAGGATTCCAAATGTGATTTGGGAATGATTGAATTGTTATACTTGGGTCATATTATCAGTGTAGGGGGAGTGCAGATGGATCCTAAGAAGATCTGCGCTATCATAGACTGGCCTATTCCAGCAAACCTCACACAGCTACGGGGATTTCTAGGTTTGTGTGGATTTTATCGTAGGTTCATGAATGGTTATTCACGACATGCAACCCCTATGATAGATTTGATGAAAAAGGGTGCTTTTAGTTGGACACCTGAAGCACAAGAATGTTTCGTGAGGTTTAAAGAGTTAATGACTACGTGCCCAGTTTTGGCACTACCTGATTTTTCAAAGCCTTTTGAGCTTCAATGCGATGCTTCAGGGGAGGGCATCGGAGTGGTGCTTATGCAGGACAAGCACCCCATAGTATATGAGAGCCATAAGCTCAGGGGGCTAGAGAGGCTTTACAACATTTATGATAAAGAGATGCTAGCTATCATGCATGCCTTGGCAAAATTTAGGCAATATCTCGTGGGCAGCACATTTTGCATCAAAACAGACCACAACAGTTTGAGACACTTCTTGGGTCAGCGAGATCTCAATGACCATCAGCAGAAGTAGGTGAGCAAATTACAGGCATACGACTTTGACATCTCTTTCATTAAGGGCACCCAGAATGTAATGGCTGACGCACTTTCACGTCGGCCGCATTTGAGCACTATGGTCCACATCTCAGAGGATTGGAGACATGATTGTGGTAGAGTATGCCAAGGATACATGGGCATCCAACATTTTTGAGGGATCGACGGTTGATACTAGATATACTCTTGTGAATGACTTGATCATTTACAAGGGTAGGGTTTATTTGATTTCAGGATCAGCGGTAAAGAATATTCTCATGCGAGCCTTTCATGATGTACCTACTACAGGACATCCCAGGTATTTCAAGACCTATAGACAGATTAGGGAGAGATTCACATGGAAAGCACTCAAGGTAGATGTTCTTCAGTATGTGCGAGAGTGCCCTGTTTGTCAATAGAACAAGCAGGAGAACATATACCCAGCAGGATTATTGCAGCCACTTCCAATACCTGACAGGAAGTGGGAGTGTTTGTCAATGGATTTCATTACGGGCTTGCCTAAAGCCCAAGGACGTGATTGCATATATGTAGTCGTGGATCGGTTAACAAAGTATGCCCACTTCTTTTCGATTACCACCACATACACAGCTACACAGGTAGCAGAGGTTTTCTTTCGAGAGGTATTCTGACTACATGGATTGCCTCGGAGCATAGTGAGCGATAGGGATAGTCGGTTCTTGAGCCACTTTTGGCAGGAGGTGTTCCGACTCGGTGGGACCAAGCTTATACCGAGCACCAGCTACCACCCACAGACTGATGGACAGACAGAGATAGTGAACAAATGGGTGGAGGGCTACCTCAAGAACTACATTGCAGGGCAATAGAAAGCTTGGGTCAAGTGGGTTCATTTGTGCGAGTATTGTTATAACACGACTTTCCACATGACCATTCAGATGTCTCCTTTTATGGCATTATACGGGTATGAGGCACCGAGTTTTCTAGATTTGCTATTGAGTGACAGTAGAGTGATGAGTGCTGAAGACTTATTGCAGGAGAGTCAGGACACTATGAGGACTCTCAAGGAGAATATTGCTAAGGCACAGAATCAGCAGAAGCAGTATGCAGATCATTGGAGGACAAAGAGATCTTTTGATGTGGGTGACATGGTCTATCTTATGCTGTAGCCTTACCATCAATCTACTCTTAGGAAGAGTGGGGCAGAGAAGCTTAAGCCACGCTACTATGGTCCTTTCAGGATCTTGAGACGTGTTGGAGAGATGGCTTATGAGCTAGAGCTTCTGACAGAGAGCAAGGTACACAATGTTTTTCATGTATCATGCCTCAAAAAGGTGCTAGGACATCATGTGATACCTTATATAGTTTTACCTCCCTTAGATGATGAGGGAAAGTTGATTTTAGTACCTGAGTCTATCATGGAGTCTAGAGAGAGACAGTTGCATAGGAGGACTATCAGGGAATATTTGGTAAAGTGGAGAGATTTGCCAATGGAGGATGCGACATGGGAAAGCGAGGATATTCTACAACATCCAGAGTTAAGATTGCTTGAGGACAAGCAATTTCAGGAGGGGCGGACTGTCATGTCCCCTTCTAGTTGACATCTTTTTGAGCGGATGATTAGCCTATTATGCGACCCTCATAGGCTGATGGGATGGATAGGGGGTCTTGATGGAGCTGGGCTTGGCTTTCGTTCAGGATTTTTTGGGCATGAATTAAGGGAGATATTAATATTTGATTGATTAATCAAATATTAAGTATTTGGTCTAATTTTAATTAAATACTAATTAATTATTAATTATTAATATTTTGGTATAATTTTAAAACCCAAGTCCTAATTTAAGAAGCCCAAGTTCTCATTTGAGGAATTTTAATTTAAGAACCCCAAGTTCTAATTTGAGGAAATCTAATTTTAGCAAGCACACCTTTGGAGGGTATAAAGGTTTCTCATGGGAGAGAGTTTGTATTCATGATTGATTATTGATATTGAGTTTTGCTAAGAATTCTTCTGTGAAGACTAAGCCAAGGGTTCCAGGATTCCATTTGCATTGAAGAATGTCAACTCTTCATTGTGTGTGATTCAGAGGTTGTGAAAGATCAGCCGATCTAGTGCCAAATTGAGAGATAACTTCATACAAAAGTTATCACAAGGGTTACAAGTTTGAGAGATAACTTCACACAGAAGCTATCACAAGGGTTCACAGGTATTTCTTTATTTTGGTTTTTGATTCAATAAATATCTAGATATAGATCTTTTGTATTGGCCCATAGTTCTTTAGATCAGGATCAAGCTATTTTGGCAGCCGTATGAAGTCCATATAGATCCGTTGAAATCTGTACGCATCAACAAAAAGATCAGACACCGGCATCGACAGGCAGAGACCTACAGAGACCGACATCGGCTGACCTATCACTGACTTCGGCAGTTTAACGACCCCAGTCGACCGATGACGGCAGTATAATCGACGCCAGCGATTGTGTTTTTGACACAGCAGGCCGAGACGTACCAGATCTGTATTTATCACCCAGATTGCGGAATATTCAGGCTATTAAGGCCGTATCTATTTTATTCATTATATACTTGACAGAGGACCTCTATTGTAAGCATATGAGCAAATAAATAAGAGATTATACTGTGTTTTATTTATCTATTTGAAGGTATTTTATAGAAATATAGAAAAGCAATTCAGAGCTTTTGTCGTTCAATAGTCCCTATTGGTTGGGGATATTACAAATATTGGCAAGACTATAACCAATGGACTCGATATCCTTTTCACTAGTCCAAGATTCATTTGTCTAAAGATGTTTTATCTCAACCTCATGTTGTACCTCATTCACCCATTCAAGGTGATGAGGATCTCTTTACATAGCTAGGGCCTGAGGAGTTACATAAAATCATTAATGATTGGCATACACATCTTCATGTGAATTAAGTGCTTCCTTCTCCCCTAAGAATTAGTGGCATGCTTCCTCTAGAAATAGAATCCCTACTCACTCTATGTCAAGTGCCTTGACTAGTTCTCACATGAGTTCCCTACCTATTCACTAGTTGGAGACTCTAGAGCAAGAACACCCTCATATCCATGTTGTGGGTCATAGGTATTCTAATGCAAAAAGGTATCCCAAACTTGGGGGTTCCTCCCATCTTCCTAGTCCTTTTAGAGTCTTCAATGAGCATGTTAATTTTGATCACCACTTGTAGACCATAAATATGTGGGATGCGTATCGAGAACATTAGCAACCATTGGTTAACCCTCATGTGATAGCATGTGACCATCATCATAGAGATATTGGTCATCACAACCATTTCCATGAGTATGCCATTTCTTCCCATCATCCCCATGAGGATCATCATACTTCCCATGACTATTTTCCACCTTGTGATAGAGATGATTTCCATCATGATCATCATCCCTGTCAGGAGCCTCCCCTATATCATCTTTCCTATGGTCATGGTCATGGTCATGCCTATGGGTATAGGCAACATCATCACCATCATGAACACCCTCTCAGAGTTCATTGTCATCCTACTATCAATCGTGCTTATGAGGATCTCCGTCAAAATCCTCTAGCCCCTTAGATGCATGTTATTCCCCTTCCTACTCCTATCCCTAAACTGCCTAATTTTAATGGGACATGAGAATCTAGTTCCACAAAGCATATCACGACATTCATGATGGTGTGTACGAATTGGGAATAGGATGAAAGCATGATGTTGAATCTCTTCACTCATTCCCTACAAGTTGAAGCTCTTGTTAGGGTCCAAAATCTTCCTCTATATTCTCTCTTTAGTTTCCAACTCCTTGTGGGTAACTTCCTCCAATATTTTGATATTTTTAGACCTTTTAACCTCAGCATCCAATCACTCACTTACATAGCACAAGCCAAGGGTGAGTCAAACTTTGATTTTTTGCATAGATGGCAATTGGATATTCATACATGCAGGATTAGGTTCTTGAATGACCAATTTTATGATATGTTCATGTGAACATTGAGGCAAGAGGTTCACCTTGAGGTCCTCAAGCGTGAACCTACCTCTTATGGTGAATTTATTAATGAGTGTCTGAAGATCAAAGTATTTTAGGTGCATGTGGGCATGCATCCCATCCCTTCCCAAAAATCATCCTCTTTGTGTGATCATAACTATAATATAACCAGTGATGGTGTCACTAATTCTCCTCTTGAGAAGGACAAAAAGGATAGCTATGAGGTCAATGCTTTGATCAAGAAGCTAGCTGAAAGAAGGATTTTGAATCAAACACAGCAAAATAATGGATGGTATTTCCTTACGACCCTACCAAGTTTTGAAATTTCCATCAAATGAGGGGGCATAATGATGCCAATTGTGCCACCCAAAAGTCTGGTGTGCAAGCCTCACTTTTATCTCATATTTCTCCTCTTATGAAACCCAACCATAAATTGAATGTTTTCAAGGAGCCTTTACCTGACCATGACAAGGAGAAGAAGAAGAAAAAGAAGAAATCAAAGGCTAAGTCCCCACATTCCCCTTCTTGATCTTCCACCTATTTTGACTCCTTTTCCAAAGATGACCTAAGATAGAATGCCAAGCACAAGAGTAGCAAGGTTATTACTTCTATCGGCATAGCCTCTACTAGGTATGAGTAATTTATCAAAACATGCTCTAATCAGGATACTAACCCTATTAGAGAGACCAATGGTGCTAGGCCCCCTGTCTAGCCCATGGGGGCAAGAAATCTTAAGGTCAGATTTGACTTTAGGCATAACATTCCTCCCCAGGATAGACAACATCCTTACTCTTTTATAGAGGAGTTACAGGGCCTCTCAACTAGGATCTCCATTTGGGACCTTCTTCACCTTTGCCCTAAGCAAATGGATCTCATCTTTGATGAGCTTGGTCTCCCTCACGAGGCTCCATTATATGATAAGGTCAAAGTTTTATTTAACTCCAATACACATGAGCACCCTCATCCTCCCATCTTATCTTTTGACCCAACCTCTTTTCCTGATGCTTCGGTTCTTGCAAAGAGGGCTCATTTCCCTCTCTATATTGAGACTTATGTTGATGAGTACCATGTCAAGTGGTGCATTATTGATGAAATAGTTGCATTGAACATTATGCATCTACATGTGTTCAACAAGCTCAGTATCGATCAAAAGAAGCTCTCTGATTCTCACCATAACTATGTCAGTTTCAATAATGACATGATTATGAAATGGGGAATGTGAAGCTCCAGGTCATGTTTGGCCCCAAGATATTCAGAATCAAGTTCTATGTGTTAGACCTTGATCTTTCATACAACATGATTCTTGGCCATCCTTGGACCACTACCATGTAGGCCATCGCATCGGCCACATTTTACATGCTATAGTTTGTGCATGAAGGTGAAGTTCACACCTTGGAGGCTGACCCAGATCCCTAGGCATTGCTATATGTAAAGACAAAACCCTTAGACAAGGCTTTGGATGTATCTTCATGGGGGTCTATATATTCTCATACACCCCCAATTTTTGAGTCTCATTTCCTCAAGGATGAACATTTTAATCCAACTAAGTACCAATCAACATTTGTTCCTTAAGAGTCTGACACACATTAGTCAACTCTCTCTTCCACTCTGTGACACCAGGCCAACCCATCTATTTTTGGAGATCTCTTCTAGGATATCTATCTAGATTTTGAACTCCTCCTTGTCTCGCACTTTGGCCATCAGAGTTTAGGCTCTCTCCATGCATCTCCCATTAAGATCACTAGGATGGCCAAGTCTAATCTCAAGTGTTGTTTCATTCATGTTACGACACAACTTATTTAAGGAGAGAAAGGCTTACACCAAGCTCATGTGGGCTTGTCGTAAGTATCATTATCCCCTTGATCACCTTGGTTTGTAGATTTATCTCATAGATGGACCAACCCCAAGCCTTCCTACAGTGAATGTCCTGGCGATTGAACCTAAAGTGTTAGATGAGTTACTACCTCCCACCCCTGAGTGTTTTGAAGAAAGTAATGCTATGGATGTTGAAGGATCCATATATATCAACCTTGGCACTTTAGTAAGGCCTGAGATCATCAAGATCAATGTTAGCCTTACTCCTAAGTAATGAAATGTTTTGGTCACCTTATTACATGAATTTTTAGATGCATTCTCTTGGGAATATGTTGATATGAAGGGCATGGGTCCTGGCATAGTCATCTATAACCTCATTATGGATAACAGGACCCAACTCATTCACTAAAAGCAATGGTCCATGGCTCTTAAACTCTCTCAGTTGGTCAAAGAAAAAATAGAGAAACTCATCCTAGTTGGATTTATCCAAGCTATTGACTATCCCTAATGGATTTCCAACATTATCCCCATTCTAAAAAATAATGGGGCTATTTGGATTTGCATCGACTTTCAAGATCTCAATATGGCATGCCCAAAGGATAACTTTCCTACTCCTTTATTAGACCAGATTGTTGATTCCACCACTAGTTTCAAGATCATGTCCCTTATGGACAATTTATCTAGGTACAACCAAGTCCATATTGTACCCAAAGAGCAGCACAAGATGACGTTCACTACCATATGGGATACCTTCTACTACATTGTCATGCCTTTTGGTCTAAATAATGATGGGGCCACATATCAGTGTGCCATGACCCAAATTTTCCATGACCTTATCCACAAGATAGTTGAGTGCTATGCAAATTATCCCCTCATAAAATCCTATAAGTGGGATAAGCATGTCTAAGACCTTAGAATTATCTTTGAACATCTCTAAGAATATCACATCAATCTTTACCCTGAGAAGTGCATTTTTGGTGTTTCAATAGGAAAGATTCTCGACTTCCTCATCTCATAGAGGGGAATTGAAGTGGATCATGAAAAGATCAAGGTGATCCTTGAGATGCCTCCCCTACATAACCTCATCCAGTTGTAATCCTTCC
The DNA here is from genome assembly GCA_037957365.1 of Torreya grandis. NCBI lineage: Eukaryota > Viridiplantae > Streptophyta > Pinopsida > Cupressales > Taxaceae > Torreya > Torreya grandis. The sequence goes on from JARHVA010000055.1 coordinate 8,532,555, forward strand.
TAAGAAGTTTCAAATTTCCTAGACATTTCCTTAAGGAGTATGCTCACAAATCCATACCCCTCACATGTCTCTTATGTAAGGACACTCTGTTCTTATGTTCTATTGAAGTCCAAAGTGAATTTTAAGGAATTGAAGCATCTAATTCATAATCCTCTCATCCTGATAACACCCATTGAGGGGTGTGAGTTCATCTCATACATCTTTGTCACTGATCTTTCCATCGGGGCATGTTATGCCAAAAGTATGACACTGATAGGGAAAGAGTTGTTTACTACATCTATTGCGCATTGGTTGGCCCTAAACTCAACTACTCTCTTGTTGAGCGTTAGTGCCTCTCATATTCATCATGAAAAAGTTATGGCATTAAATGTTGGGCCAGACTACCAACATGATTGTCTAGTCTAATCCACTTCGCTCTTACTCACCAAGACACATCTTGTTGGTAGGACTACAAGGTGGATCATGCTTTTTTAGGAATTTGACCTCCACATCATTAACCAAAATTCAACCAAGGGCTTGGTTGTGGCTAACCAAATCACTGACTACCCGCTACCCAACCCAAATGTGGATCTAGTTTATGATGCCTTTCCTGATGAGATGGTCTACTTGGTCGACCATGTTGAGGTCTCAAAGTGTGATTAGTATTAGGATATTGTTCGTTACTTTGTAGACCAATCTTATCCTGACACTACATCTTCAAAAGAACATTATTTGATCCATAAGCTCATTGTCCACTATGTCATCATTAGTGGTGTCTTATTCAAGAGGTGTCTTGATGGTTTGTTGATGTAGTGCCCCACCCTTGATGATATCCCTCTCATGCTTGAGGAGTCTCATGGGAGTGTTTGTGGTGGCCACTTAGGAGGGCAAGCCACCGCTTAGCATATTATCAAGATGGGCTATTACTGGCCTATTCTTATTAAGGATGCAATCTAGTATGCCAAAAAGTGTAAGATGTGTCAATTCATAAGGGATGTTGTCAATGCTCTCGTTGACCTCTTATACTTAATTTTGGCCGCTTGGCCTTTCTCAATTTGGGATCTCAACTTCATCGATGAGTTCAAACCCACCTCTTTTGATGGCCACTATTGGTTCATCACCGCCATTGACTATTTCATGAAGTGGGTTGAGGCCATGCCCCTTAGTGGCATATGTGGGAAGACCATTTCCAAGTTCATCTTAAACCAAATTATTTATAGGTTCAAGGTTCCCAATATGATTATGGTTGATAATGGATTGGACTTCCAAAGCCCCAAGATGTGTGAGCTCACTGAACACTTTGGGTTAAAGCATCATTTATCCTCTACCCATTACCCCCAAGGAAATGGAAAAGCAGAGTCTTCAAATTAAACTTTGAATATGATGCTTCTTCATATTGTTTCCCAGTCCAAGAGAGACTAGCATCTCATACTCTATCTTGCCCTTTGGGCCTATCAGACTAGCTTCCAAATGACTATGGGGGTAACCCCATACTCTCTTGTGTATGGGTCTGAGGCTATTCTTCCCTTAGAGGTCTTAATCCCTTCACTATGGGTTAAGACATTTGGTTATCTTTTTGATGAGGAAGAACATGCCACTTGCCTCACCAAGCTTGAGTAACTAGATGAACGATGCTTGGTTTCTCTTGAGTACAACTGTGCTTACCAGCACCATCAACACCACCAATTCAAGAACTTGGTGCACCTTCATCGGTTCAAGGTGGGTGACACTATCCTTATTTTTTAGAAGGAACACCATAAGAAGGGAAAAATCACACACAAGTGGTTTAGCCCTTTTCTCATCATCGCCTCTCTAGAAAATAGGGTTTTTCATCTCTCAACCCTTGAAGGTGAACCCCTATGGCACCTAATCAATGGATTCCAACTCAAGACATTTCATGTCTAGGACCCACATGGCCCTCCAAAAAAGTCATTTATGGTGGTAAGGTGAACCTTTCCTCTCTTCTATCACCACTAACCTCCATGCCACTAGTATGTGTGTGTGCATGTGGGTTTTTTATTATTAGTTCCTACAGTCTAATCGTGTGTATTTAGTAGTCTATATCAGGTGAAGCATACACATCACACACAAAATCATATACACATATGTGCTAATAATGAGAAAAACACTCTATATATATATATATATATATATATATATATATATATATATCACAAAAAATACATGTTTTTCTCTAGGTACATCGCATGGGCTCATAATCCCCAAAAACTAACACATGTGTGGCTACATATGTATTCCTAGTCAACCTATGATTGGGAAGCATCTATAATAGTCATGATCTAGGTGGAGATCTCAATCTATGCCTCTTGACCAATTGAGCTACGATTTCCTCTAGTGTAGCCAGCTAGTCTACCCTCACTCTAGGTGCTTTAGCTCCTTTGGTCTACTCTCAAGCTATCTTAGTGCATAGTCAATTGATCTCATCCTCTGCTCTTACTAGTCTCATCTTGGTCTCTACTACAACCACCTTGTGGTTTATTGCAAATGCCAAGTGCTATTCTAACTCAACTTATAGCTATGGAATCCTATGTCATTCCCTCACCAACTCGAGCGAGGCTCATGCACCCACATACTAAAATTGAGTATATGACTTTACCCTCATCAACAGATGTGGTACCCACTCTATCAATGGTGTCTCCACCACTCACAGAATAGCTCCCTTAGTATTAGGTCCACTAGGGGTCTAGTCTAGCTAGGTTGGTCTCGTGTCCCCACCACTTAGGGAATAGCTCCCTTAGTATTAGGTCCACTTGGGGTCTAATCCAGCTAGGCTGGTCTCTTACACACACATAAATAACACATATGTAAGCCACATATCTACTCTTGCTAAGGATGAGTATCAAGATAAAGTGATAACTAGTAAATATACTTGTCTTACCTAGAAGTGTTGATGGCCTCTATATCCCTCCTTTTGGTCATGTTCCTCTTGGAGGTGGCAGTCCTCATTATGGTGGCCTCTCTCCACCACCACTTCCCTTGTTCTATCTCAACTGCCTTTCAGGATCAGCCCTAGTTGGCTTGGGTTGTGCGCACCTCCCTCACCCTACCAAAGCCTATCTCCCTGAATGATGGTATGATCCCATTGGACCTTAGAGCTCCTCCCATCCTAAGTAGGGATCTACCCTAGCATCATTTGACCATGTTATAGAATTATAGGGATCTTATATGTAACTCAATAATATGTTTGGATATAAAGTGGTTCACATAGGCCCCACCTTATCTAAGAATCATATAGCCAATGTTATGTCCTCCAGTGTAGGGTATGTCTTACTACCATATGGCATCCTCAACCATGTCAATGGGAACCTCTCATAGGCCCAAGACATGATTAGAATGGGCTATGTTAATCTACCTGACCTTGTGCACTAGATGTGATCCAATTCCTAGTATAATCCACCTAAGATATATTATCCCCAGGCAAATATCTATCCTCCCTTAGCTTGTTAGACAAGTTCAATCTCTGAAAGTGGTAGTCATCCTATACTCTGGCTAGCATAGAACCTCCTAACCATAGTCCCTATTATCACTATCTGAAGAGTGGGTACCCCTGGTGACAACTATGTGATACTCACTCCATGGTTGTTCTATTATAGGTAGGCTCTCACCAAATAGAGCTCTATTGTTGTTACATCTTGCTCTGGTGGTAGCTTTATCTCTCTGCCCATTAGCTCTACCTTATAGATTCTATAGACATCCTCAATTTTTAAGACAACCTCTAGCTTAGGCCCTAGCTATAATACATGCCTCTCAGGTACCCATGCGATCACCAATGCATTCACTAGGTATCTAGAGTAACATAGTGAGGGTATGTGTACTAGCCACCAAAGTCTTACATTCCATAGGGGATCCTAGTCTGCCACTGGTAGAGCATTAGCCTCCTCAACCAACCATGTTATAACTCTCTCCTAGTTGGTCACCTCACATGGCCCATCTAGCTGTGTTAGCCTCTCTCTCACCTGTGAAGGTCCTCCCTCCTTTGGTAGACTAGCTCCTTTGTGTGTCTACATAAACAAGTAAATAGGTAAATGGATTAGTCAATTGGCCAAAAAATGAGTAAGAGAAAGTAAAAAACTAGTAAAATATTGTGTTTTATATCTATCTCTTTTTTCTCCTTCTTTCATCTTCTGGCCCCTTCTGGGACCTCCCAGGCTCCTTCAAGCTCCCTAGGAGCCTATTTTCAGCCCTATATGCCCAAGGCCATAGATTTTTGGGCAAAGCCACAACCTGGGTAGGCCAATCCATGGCTTGGGCCTACCTAGGCCATGACCTATATTGGGATGCCCTGGGGAGTGCTAGGGATCCTTGTTTCTCCCTCTATGGAGCTCTGTTTGGACCCCTATTGGTCTTGGTTTCTCCATATCACTCAACCCATCATTTGACTGCTTGTTTTGCTTGATTCAACCACTTAATCATCCAAAATGAGTCAAAATTTGTTTAAGGCCTCCCAAACCCCAAAAAAAGAATAAATTTGATAAAATTCATTCATAGGACTTACTTGGAGCATCATATGCATCTCTGATGCTCTCCTATGTTCTCATATGCTCCGCTTGGGCTTTGGTTACTCATGGGCTCTCCTTTGGCTCTCTCAGAGTGAAAATAATAGTGAAAATGGCCTCTTCTCTCTCTTTTTTCCTCTTTTTTAGCCCATTCTTCTTACTTTTTGTGGACCCTTTTTGGGTGTTTTACCTATTTTTTGCATTTTAGACTACAAAACCTCCATCTTAGGGGTTTTGTCACATTATGAACACATTGGTAGCCTCCATTTTTTAATCTAAGGTTTCCTTGGGCCTTGTATAGCCCCATTTTAGTTCTTGGGACCCCTTCTAGGTCCTCGTTGACCTCCCAGGCTTGTGTCCCATCTCGTGGGCACCCAAGGATAGAAGTTACTTGTTATGCTTCTTTTAGTTAGTCATTTCTCTACTTTGTTGTAGTCAATCCATTCTAACTCCCTCTCTTTCTTTTTCACCATGGTTATAGGTAGGGTTGTCAACTAGCTATGGTGGTTTGGGACTTGCTCCAATCTTGCCTACTGGTTTTCATCTTCACCAAACTTCCCCCCACTTTCCCTTGTTACCTCTCATCACAGTCAATGTTGGTCAACCATTATGATTGTGGCTTGATTTCATTATTTTTTTCCCTCATGAACCTCACTTACATTGCTTCACTTTGAGATCACCTTTCTTTAGCCGTTAGTCTTGCATCCTCAAACCCCATTATGGTGCACCTCTCAAGGATGATTCACACCAATAGCAACAGTCAGGACAACCTAGGACTAAAATTTTTAGCTTGGGTTATTGATGATTATTGGGGACATGAGCTTATTTCAGCTAGTTTCTTCCTTACCAGTGAGACAAATAATGCCATCGAGTATCACATAATCATTTCCACCTTGATCAACACCCATGAGTTAGGCACATATTATGTGTAGTTATTATTTGAATCACTCTTAGCCATGCCCCAACTCACCAATGTCTAGGTTATCCTTAGCTCTAATTTACTCCCCCTCTTCAAGGTGGCATGTGATTTGCTCTCTTTCTTTGAGGATGTTTAGTTCACCCATATCCCTCGCAAGGAGAACACTAGGTTTGATGCCCTAGTGAATGTCATTTTAAATAGTATGATTTTATTTGATATCACTTATGTCCCTTCTTTGCAAGAGCTAGAGCTGGAGTTGGATTTTGGATTACATAACATTTACACTCTCACCCATGGATCACACCATCTTCTTCTACTACCATCCTTATCTAGTAAGTGTAGATAATGTTCCCTTTTATCTTTTTAGTTCTTGATTTACTTTGATTTGGTGTGGCTTCAAAGTAATACACAACACTCCTTTCTCATTCAAACACCGATTGCTTGTACCTTGAGGGAATAAATAATCATACTTTTCATGACCCTACTCCTCCCTATGATTACACATCATCTCACTTGCAAACTACCAAACTTAGTCATCCTACTTTGAGACATCTAATACCTGCTTGAACCTCTTTCACATCATATTCTTACCCCACTTACATCCTTAGTCCATATTGACCCTTTTACACACAAGAAGTGCCTTCTAGAGACCCCCTAGGGGCTCTTAAGAGTCTATTGACTAACCCAATGCCCTTTTGACCTAAGATGTGGCTTGTGTAAAGGAAAACATAGCCTAGGCCACACATTTCCATCACCAAAGTTGCATCCTAGGCTATAACCTAGGCAAAATGTGTTTAAAAGGACCAATTTGAATCCAAACGGTAAAAATAGCTAGTTTTAGGTCATTTGGCAGATTTGGGTGGGGGTATATGCCTCTTTCTCATTCATTTTAGCCTCTCTCTCTTCTCATTTTGACATCCTCTCTTGATTATTCTTCCCTCTCTTGACTCTCATGCCTTATTGAATCTCTCTAGATTCATTCTTGGTACTCTTGAGCTTGATTGGGGATAGAGGATCCCATATGTTGTTACACACTTGTTTGGAGACTCAATTACTGCTCTCAGTTGTTTCTACTTCCTTATGGCTTGATACCAAGCTTCTACATTTGGCATTTCACCTAATTTATGCAGTTGGGTGGATCTCTTACACCATTTCAAGTTATCACTTCACCTCCTCTTTCGCTCTTGGCTCTTGGTTTGGACTTCAACTTGCACATAGTTTGATCTTCCTCCTACATTGGTTCCTAGCTTGGATTCTTGGTTGGTATAAAATATTCACTCCATCTTTGAGCTTGATCTAAGGGTACTTTTCTCTGCAAAGTGAAACTCCTTTGTTTTTGTGTAGTGTATATGCTAGGGTTTGAACTATTTTAGTGAAATAGTTGATTTGTGCATTATTTAGAGTTGTTTCCAAAGTTTTTTGCCTTTGTATATGGTTAAAGAATACTTTAATTTGTTGAAATATTACTTTTTTTCACACCATTACTCTCTTTATAACCCTTTTTCATTGCATAGTAGAGATATACATGCTCAAGGCAAACTAGAAAATTCACTTAAACTTGCTCTCTCTTGCTAAAATAGAACATTGCATTGTTAGAAAACAATAGTATTGGTTTGGAAAGATAGATCAAATCTAGAATAGGAATGATCTTGAACCCTTTCTTGAAAACATCATTATTTCTTAAAACATCTTTCATTTGGCCTCAAATTTCCTTAATTTATAGATTTACATTTCAATTATTATCTCTCTCCATTGGGTATTGTTCTCAATTTATTTATGCAATCAGTAGCCTATTATTAACTACTTGCCTTACTATGGTTGGACCCATTGGAGTAACTTTCATACTTGTATGCCTATTCATGTTAGCCTCAACCTAGTTTGCAAGTCTTTCTATAGCTTGGTGCAAGCTGACAAACTAGATAGCCACTATAGATCTCCTATAGCCCATAGAACCTTTGAGCCTTCTAGCCTCTTAGTGGTTTGTTTTAGCACCCTGCTAAACACTGGTAGTTCCATTTAGATTCTTGGATCTACACTTTGGTCCTTGTCTCATTAAGCACAACAACCTTAATTATGAGTATAAATGCCATGGAGTTTAAATATTGTTTACTCAAACTTGTAAAGTCCCTCATTTTATAAATCTCATAATGAGTTATAACCACAAGTTACTCAATGCAAACCCACTATCAAATGCATAACTATCAATTATCCAAAACATTTAACATCAGAACTAAGTGTAATATCTATAATTCTAGATTATAAGTCACTATATGATATCTAGTATCAGTCACCTTACATGATTTCACACAAGGGTATTTATACTTTTTTTCCTTGACCAAGTAATTACATAATAAATGACAACATGAGTGATTGGTCAACAAACTATTAGTGGAATGAGAGTCTTGGTAGTCTATCAATTATTTTCTCCTAAGAACCTGGGCCTTTGCACCCCCTATATTCTTGTTTGATGCTATATCATTTTTGCCAAATGTCCTCCTCCTCATGAGTTGGTGCAAAACTCATGATGGTTAACTCTAGATGGTCCTTGAGAATCTCTCCTCAACCATCTCCTGCTTCCCATGTGCTCCCCAATTCTTTTATTTTTGTTTTGGGTCCTATGCTCTCGTGTTCCTTCTAGTTATGATTTGTCTTTGACTAGGTCTTCTTGTGATGACAACTTACACACCTTTGTCCTAATGCACATCACTAGTTTCATACCATGGTCTATCTATGTCATACTAGTTCTATGTCATGATCTTTATATGCCATGCTCCTTTTGTGTTGTTCTATTTCTATGCTAAAATACCAAAACATTTAGACAAAATTTGGGGTCTAACATCATTTCACACTACACCCTTAGTCCATCTCGAACTAAGTGTCAATTTTGGCCTTAGCCAAAAACTCAAGTCCATTTTGTTCAATTTTGCTTCCTAACACTATCCCAATGTGACAAAGTGTCAAGTAGCTTTGACATTATCTCTTCAATGGTTGCCTTTGATTTCTTAATCTCCTTAGGTTGGTCAAGACACTTGTTGGCCTTTTTAACCATTTGGTTGAGGGATGCACTATCATCCTTCTGAACCTCTTCTAGTATGGTGACCTCAACAACAACCTATCCTCAGAGAGCTAGAAAATTGGCATTGAGTTGCTACCAATACACATTTATTGTCTCCTTCATATATTCAACATATTCGAATGCCTTTACATGATTGGCATGATCCTTGATTAGGAGGGTACCATCTACTAACTATTACCGTTAATACTGATGTGAGTTGAGTTGAGCCTCCAAAATTTTATTAGGATGCACCAATTTTTCAAAAATCCCATCTAAGATGCAAATCACTTCCCCAACTCTTTCAAAGTCATTCTTATAGACTTTTTCTACATTAGTAAACTACTCTACCTCCCACAATGTTTCATTCTTTGGTGCAGGTTGTTCCTTATAGCATTTCAAAAGGAGATTCCCTAGGGTCTCCAATTTATCCACAACTTCCCTGTCTAGAGGCACTCCATCTACCAATGTTGGTTCTTGGCCCAAAATAGTTTTACATAAATTCAAAGTTTTCACTTTGGCCTCTGTGGCTTCCTTCATTTATTATTTTAGAGCAACCACTTCTTTGATCGACTTCTGGGTGACAACCTCTTTTTCATACATTTTTGCTACGTGTGCATGTTTCTTTTCTATGTTGCACACATCAAAACCTATAGAGGGGTGATCTTCTTGGGATTAACCCATAGTGGAGTTGGTAGTGATGGTGATTGAGAATATAATAAGAAGCTGTAGGGAGCTCAAAATGGCACCCTTCATTGTATATGTCCAAAAGGAAGGACATTTGTCACCTTATGTCAATAGTTGCATCCTGGGGAAGGAAATGCGGTCATAATTATAGCATCTTATATGGTATGCCTGTTTGATATTGAATACACAAATTTGTGGATGCATCAATCAAAGGTGGTTCTCACTCAAAACTGGCAGGGTCTTTTCCTTTGTTGGGGTCACACTCAATGATTTTGACCTCCATATTGGTAGCCAAATAAGTGTTATAGATATCTAATTCACTCATCTTTTGAGTATCAAAACCATCCTCCTCTTCACCAAAAGGACCCCCAATGTCTAATTGTGCATCATTAAAGGTGCTCTCCTCCTTTCATGTTGGGGAGGGTGTTTTTTTGGAGTCATGTCGGGTGAATATTTTGTTACCGACACAATGATAGAAAAATGGTTATTTCAGCCATAGTGCGATGAGATAAAATCTCTCCTCAATGAAAGGGGAGGCTCCTTTTTATTGTTAACTAACATAACACTTAATTATTTACACTTATTTACAATGATTTTATCATAATGAGTGTTGTCATAACATCCAATTCTCTTTTTTTAGAATTAATGTTCAATCACAAACTTCCTTTCATTCTTTGTGATATACATTGAAAATCTAAAATCACTTGATGAACCAAATATAAATGATATTTAGATTTGTTATACAAAAGATTAACAAGAATAATACTAGTAAAATAAACTTGAAAGATAGAATAAGGTGCAGCCCAAAGTCTTCACCTTATTTCTAATAAAGATAAAAATTATCAAAGAAGAATAACTAGCAGCCCAAAGTCTCCTCAGTAATTCACTTTCAATGTGAACATAAACCTAGTAACTAAAAAGTAGCTCAAAGACTCCAAAATTAGCTTCCTTCCACCTTCTGTCTTGTAAAAATATCACACACAAGTCACTCAAAGCAGAAGAAAATGCACTAGAAAAGACAAAAGAACATTCCCAATACACCACAAGTATATTTCAACACAAATTTTGAAAGATCACTTGATTTTCTTATATTGAATGAATTTTTGATTTATAATATGAACATAAAGTTTCAAAATTGTTTCTCAATTCAGTGCATTTCCCCTCTACAGTGATTGAAGATCCTTTCTACAAAGAGCACCCTCATATTTATAGAGAGCAGCTATGAACAAAAATAAGAAAAACATAAATACATTGACTTATTCATTGACAGAGTCCTATTTGACTTAGGATTGTGTACTTTTCCTACATGTAAATTACATTGAACAAAACTACATATGAAAAATTACAAAAGTAAAATAAGTGTCCTTAGACACAGGAATTTCTTCATTTTTATTGTTCTCTAAAAATTCCTCATATCTCTTTCATATAGCTTGAATCTCACTATTATCTGGGCCAGATGTACTTTTGGAGATGACAAGTACCCTTGCGATTGAATCTTCTAAGTTAATCATAAAATCTTTGATTTTGTCCATGCTCCCTTGTAATTTATTCAAAATAACTTAAAATTTAATCAATTTGTCAATGGATTTCAACGTGAAAGTACTTGCTTCAATCTTTGTTTGAAGTGGAGATGTAAATTCTTGAATAACAGTCTCCATAGGAATAATTTCTTGAGAATCATTTTTAACTTGGTAGGGAAGCTCTCTAATTTTCTCTGCAAGATCTAACATCTTATTATCACACATATCTTCAGCTTCTTCGAGATCTTTAACTAGATTCTTGAGAGATTTTATTTTATTCTTCATAGCTTCATTGTATTCAATGAACATTTTCCTGTTTGGAATGACTTTCTACTCAACCAAAAGTTCTAATTTGAATTTGTGTAGTTGAGTCCATGTATTAATATCCTTTTCAATCAATTCCAAAATTTGAGTGAGTGTTTTAATTGTTTGCTGAATTTCTATTTTCACTTCACTCAGGTTCTTCAAAAATCCAACGGTAGAATGCAACCATTGAGTACCCTATATTGTTAATCTCTCAATCTAGGCATTGACTGCATGACCCTGAGATCTAATTTTTTCTACATGTTGAATGGATTTTTATGTATTTTCATGCACAACAGGATCAACAGACTCAAAAGGTTGGGTGATTTTTAGTAAAGCAGAGGTTAGTTGTTCTACTTGTACTTTGAGTTGATCCTTGATCTTCTTGTCCTTATCATATCTATTGAGCAAGGAGGCCATTGCTACTTGAAAATCTTCTTTCACGCTTTCATGGGTTTTTTTCCCAAGATCTATTCATCTTATTGCATATTTGGACACTTGAATATCTTCAATGTTTATATATTTAGGAGGAACTTCAACTTCAAAATAATTGTGCCCAGATTCAAATATCACCCTTGACATAGTTTTGGCCTTCTTTGTTGTTTTGGGCTTTATTGGCACAAGCTAACCAAAATCAAAGTCTTCTAGTGCCACTACTTGCTTCTTCTTCTTAGGTGTTTGTGATGTCAGCCAAGGAGGAAGAGGAGATGGATCTCCTTAGGCATAGGATGTTAAAGCTTGGGATGCTTAGGGAGGGACAATGGATTGTGAAGTAAGTGGGATAGAAGGTAGTCTAGCATAGGTATCTAATAATGGGGTTGACACCAATGGTATTGTAGTAATAACAAGTGGATTTTGGGTTGGAGTAACCATCAATTTAGTTCCTATTGACATTTTGGACACTGGGGTGATAGGAACCTGAGTTATTATCTTTGAAGAAGGTATAGACATAAATTTATCCATATCTTGTTGGGTGAAATATAAATTAATTTGGGATCCCAATGACTTTGAAGGACTGGGTAGATTTGATAATGAATCAAAAACTTGGTCTAGTGTACCTTGTGAAGGAACTTGAAAAAATGTGTCACTAGGAGGTGAAGGTGGTGGTGAAATAACAACTTGAGAAGGAACAAGATCAACTTGTATAGTAGTACTTACAGGAGGAACTATGGAAAATGTTACCTATGAAACCATGTCTTGAGAAGCTTTAGTCAAAGCAACATCTAATTGAGTATTCTATGTTTGTATAGTTTGTTGAAGCACTAGATGAGACACTTGTGATGTTGTTGATTGAGGTGGTGCCTCACTTGTAACTAGGATTTATTTCTTCTCCACTTGAGTACTTTCCTTAATACTTGTTTCTTTGTCTTTCCTCTTTATTTTATTGACAAATACAAATTTTGGCTTCTATTTGGAAATAGAGGGATCCTCTTTGTTCTTGGTTCTCAGCTCCTCTCATTTCTTAGCAATATCTTCATCATACTCTTCCTCACAATAATTTTAAAATGTATCAACTTAATTCCTTTAGATTCCAACCAAGCATTAGTTCTTTCAAGAATAGGTTGAAATCTATCTCTAATAGAAGTGGATTCTTTAACTAATCATTGGACAAGAGGGAGAGGAGTTGAAGCCACTTGATTTTCCTCATATGAAGAATCTAATATATTCCCATCATCTATCAAATATCTAATAATATTCTCCAATTCCAAATTGACAATTTGATCAATAATAAGGCAACTATAATCAAGTCTCCTTATATCTTCATCAGTTTTGCGTTCTGCCCAAATATATTCAATTATGTGCACATGGGTGATATTACGTTTGAGCTTCTCCTTCATCATTCTATAATCAAAGTTTTCTCTAATTTTAAATTTTTAAGTGTAATCCTCTGTAACTTGGTTTCCATAGTCTTATCCTTTGGAGTAGTGGAAATTGTGTACTGACCAATACTGATTGGAAATTTGAAACCTTTCTTGTGAGCATCTGATTATTTTTTATGCACATTCATCACTTGTTTGTACATCTCCATTAGTATTAGTTTATCATTTGGGTGTTTAGGTAGCATGTAAGGTTGTTCATCAAATCCTCATACCCTAATGTAAGTGAAAGTTAGGAATTGAAAGAAAATGCATCCAACCTTATGGACCTATGCCCATACCTGATCTGAAACTCTCTTATTTTCAAGTTCTTTCTCAAAAGTGCAAATGAATTTATAGAAGAAAGCATCATTAATTCGCTTGTAATGCTTGATGCTTTCTTTTAGAGTTAGTTATGGTAGTGCTCATATATAGGAACATTTTTCCTTTCACCGATAGAATTTAAACCCAAGAAAGACTTCATACCGGTTGCAACATAGACAAGATATGAATTCATGTAAAACTTGAGTGAAGAAACCACCTTAGAGAGCTGATGACAAATAGCATCACTTATTTGTTTAACCCAAAAGATCCTTTTCTTGTTTCTTTTGATAACCAGAATGTATTGATACATCCATTCTTGAAAAATGTTTGAAGTAGACAACCCTTTCACTCTGCTGAGGAGAGTAATAAAATATCCTATCTCCTCAAGAAAGTCACTATGATATAGATACTTGGGCCATCTAGCAATGGTGGGATGAGGATTCTTGAGCCATTTAGAGTTAATATGTTTCTTATACTTCTCAAGATCTCTGTCATAGTATTCTTGAGCTGATTCCATAGTTAAATTAGAATATTCTTAAATCTCATAGAGGTGACATATTTTATCAAAATATTCTTCATGAAGGTGAATGATCACCTTACCCTCTAAATCCTTGATCGATCTACTTTTCTTATCAAAATGTGCTACCATGGTCAAGACGAATTTAGAATCTTATGTTGATACAAGAAATGTAGCAGCTAAATGGATTTCATTGTTAAGTATTGGCTGCCTATGAGGTGCAATGTCTTCTTTTCCCAATCTTTGTGAAAACTCATCCATGTCCACATGACCAATCTCTATATCCCCAATTTGATCCACATTTGAATCAACTGCGAACAATGGGAACACACCCTGATACTTGTACTTCATTGTCTTCTTGTTTGGAAAAATGTCTGACATTCATTAGATAGCTACAAATAATAAAATTTAATTATCTAGAGTTTGCATTTTTATTCTTTTTTGAGAAATGTAGGATTAACAAAAAATAGCACTTTTACATGAGGTATGGTGAAGGTTGTGTAGTTCAGAGAATTTTCTCTAAATTTCACAAGAGTCTGGATGATTGAGATGTAAGTTACAGAAAATTCTCCAACTTGCATTCAAATTGACTTGTGCATGTCAGAGAATTTACTTAGACTTGCATTTTATGGTGGATTTTAATGTACACCAAAGAATTTTCTTCAAAGAGCAACAAATAGGATTGTGCACTCTAGAGAAAATTCTTTGATGTGCACATTCAAAGCAAAAAGGAAAAGTGATAATTAGAGAAATTTCTCTGATATGCACTTGGGTAGAAAAGGTAGAAGTGCATCTCAAATAAATTTCTTTGATTTGCACGTGAGGAAGCAAAAAAACTAGAAAAGGGCAAAAAAAAAACCTTAGGTGAAGAAATCAACCAAAAATGAATAAAAAATAGGACAAAAGAAAGGAGAAAAGAAAACCCTACATATAACATGTGCAAAGAAGACGTCGTGAAAATGAGGACAATTGCAAAAAATGGTGACAGGAGATTTTTGACAATTTGAAAACAATGAAAAGAAGTGCAAACATGCTCAAAAATTGCGAGAAAGAGGGTAAAAAGAACTAGTAAAAATGAAAAATTACAAGTAGTTATATATATATATATATATATATATATATATATATATATATATATATATATATATATATATATATATATATGTAATGTGGTAATTAATGCCCATTAATTACCATAGGTGGTGAGTCCTATGTGTGAGATTAGAAAAAATCTCTAAAATTGCATATGCAATGTCGAGAAAATTCTCTGAATTTGCATATGTAAAATCAAGAAAATTCTCCAAAATTGCATATGCAATGTCAATAAAATTCTCTAAATTTGCATATGCTAAATCAGGAAAATTCTTCAAAATTGCATGGGCAATGTTGAGAAAATTCTCCAAATTTGCATATGTAAATTCAGAGAAAATTTTTGACTTAACACAAAGAACATAAAACACATGTAAATTTGACAAAATTTTCTGACTTTGCACAGAAAGAAACAAAGTGTAGTTCAGAGAAAAATCTTTAAACTGCACAGGATGTAAAATTCCCTCAAAAGATCAACTTTCTTAGGAAAATCAAATGCAAAGAGGCAGAGATTAACCTCATTTTGCATACTTAGATATAATGGTCTATGAAACAAACAAGTTTCATAGGGGTTATCCCATGAATTGAGCCTTCTAAAATTCAAGGATAACAACTAGCTTTGACTGGGGAATTTCCTTCAAGCATTCTTTGAAATGAAATGATTGAAGGAAAAATAATCCCAGAACTCTAAGTCCCTTTCTCCATTGGGCTAAGAAGTCAAGTGATAGACAAGATGAAAAATAAAACAAAAAAGAATATACAAATATATACAAACTTATTTGTAACTCTAATGAGTGAAAAGCTTCAGATGTTGCCCACTATAGGGTAGTGGTAATGGTGTTCCATCCAGGTATGCTAAGAATAAATTATGTTCTCCACTAAGTTGATAAATGAGAAAAGGACCCCACCACAGAGAATCAAATTTTCTATGCATTCTTTTTGGCTCTCTTCTTTTGTCCCACAAGAGGACTAGATCCCCAACTCAGAATTTTCATGATTTAGCTTTCTTGTCAAAAATTTCCTTGATGTGACTTTGATGTTCAACAATACGGTCCACTACCTTTATACATTACTCCTCTATTTCGGTGAGGTACATAATATGCTTGTCTAAAGAGCTCTCAAATGTTTCATTTTCAATTTCCCTAGCCAATCTGAGAGTGGGAATCTCTAATGTCATGGGTATTTATGCATTCAGTCCATACAAAAGTTGAAAAGGTGACATACCAATCACTCACTTAGGAGTGATTCAATCAGTTCATAATTCATCATATAATGATTTATGCCATGTTCTTTGATTATCTTCTACCAACTTCTTAATGATAGTTACCAAATTCTTATTACTCGACTCAGCTTGATCATTTCTTTAAGGGAAGTAGTCTGAAGTGTGAGACAATATGATCCCATATTCAAAACAAAATTGAGTCATCTCTTGGGATGTGAAATAGGAAACTTTATCAGTTACAACTTTATTTAGCACACCAAACCTTGTGATGATATTCTCTTTGAGGAAATTACAAACAACCTCTGAAGTTGCATGTTTGGTTGATATTGCTTCCACCCACTTGGTGAAGTAATCGGTAGCCGTAAGAACATAACTATGACCTGCACTTGAAAATGGGTTCAGTACACCAATGAAATCAATACCCCACTATTGAAAAAGTTCTTCAATGATTACCATCTTGAGAGACAAAGTTGTTAATTTGGGTTTTCCCATAAACTACTGGCATTCCTTGCATTTATGCACCCAAACATATGCATCCTGAAAAAGTGTTGGCCAATAATATCTAGCCCACAAAATCTTGTGAGTCATGATAGGAGCTGAAAAATTCCCTCTACAAGCCAAATCATGAAAATATTCTAAAAACTTACCTTGTTGTGCCTTATCTACACATCTTAGAAAAATTCCATCAATGTTCCTCTTATACAAACCATTATCCCAAAGGACCAAATTTTTAGCCTTAAGCTTGATTGTCCTTTTATCTTTGTGAGACAAATGTTCAGGATATTCTCCATATTTGAGGAAATGATCAATGTCTGAATACCTATGGGAATATCTTCCTCTATGTCTTCTTCATTGTTGCGTGTTTCTTATGAATTGGTCTTTGCCATGAGTTGACACAAACCTTTCCACACACAAGTTTTGTAGGTTTGATCTCCATATCATATTCTTGGATTTTAGCAATCCAATTACCTCTTTGCCCCCAAACTCTTGTTGCGTCAAAATGGACTTAACAGTAGAATTTAGTACTAGTGCAATAGTGTGAGAATTGAGGATGGAATATATGAAATGCTTAACTACTTTCACCACAACATACTCGTGTTTTTCCATGGATGAGTAATTTATTTCATGATCCTTTAGGGGACAACTCATGAATGCTATAGGAGATTCAATCCCCTCTTCATTTGGTTGTACTAAGATTATAAATAGGTTATTCTCGAAAGCATAACTATACATAATGAAGTTCTTAGTATAGTCAAGGTAGACTAAAACTGGAGCAAGTGCAATTACTTCTTTAATTTCATAAAAATTAGTTCTTCCATTCACATTCCAATGAAAAGTTGATTTTCCTTTCATCATATTGACAATGTGGCGTGTCTTCTCAGCGAAATCAAGACCCAATCTCTGTAAGAAATTAACCTTCTCGAAGAAGGAATGTATTCCTTTCTTACTTGATTGTAGAGTAATATTTTGAATTAACTTGACCCATTAGGATTAATTTTGATTCCCTCCTTGGATACAATATGTCCAAGGATCTTACCTTTTATAACCCCAAAAATGTATTTCTTAGGATTAAAGGATATCTCATGTTCACGACATCTTTCAAGCACTTGCTGCAAATGATCACGATGACCTTGGCACTTTTTTGAGAAAATGGTTAGATCATCTAGATAGACTATAATAAACTTATCAATTATATCTCAGAAAGCCAAGTCCATAGCCCTTTGAAAGGTAACACTAGTATTGATCAATCTAAAAGGCATTCTACAATAGGCAAAAGTGCCCCATGGAGTAGTGAAGGTTGTCTTGTGTTGATCTTCATTACGGACCTCCACTTGATTGTATTCTGAGAAGCCGTCTAGCATAGATAACATCTCTAAACCATTCATTGTTTGTAATACTTGATCCATTACTAGCAATGGGTAATTATCCTTAAGTGACGATTTATTCAAATGTTGGAAGTCAATGCAAATGTGGATCTCTCTTTTCTTTTTTCTCACAGGAAAAATATTTGCTATCCATGTGGAGTGATGTATAGGAAAGATAATTCTAGCATTTAACATCTTTTGTATTTCAGCAAGGATGGTACCTAAGATTTTAAGATTATTCTATCATTATTTCTACTTGTGAGGTTGAGACCCAGGTTTGAGAGGAATATCATGTTTCACCTCCTTTGGTCATAAAGATTTAAGATCAGCATATGCATATGCTGGTACATCTATGTGCCAGTGAAAAATTCTCACCAACTTCTCTTTTTCCTCTAATGAGAAACATTTCCCAATATTTATCATCTTGGGATCACTCTCTATTCCTATATTAACTTGCTCAATTTTTGTAGATGAATATGATTCTAATTGTTAATGTTTAATGAATTGATCATGTTTATCAAAAAGTCTCTCTAAAGATACCAACCCTTTGGGAATCTTATTCCCTTTTAGTTGTAATATTTCCTCCCCACCTTTCTCATTAGTTTTGGAGATGGACTCTTGAGGGGTGGAGTCACTTCCTTTAAAATATAACTCATAGAAATTTTCCACCTTATCCAAGGATGAGATGACTTGCTCATCATTATTGAAAACTTGCTAATGATGAACATTATCGGGAACACTAGGCCGAAAAACCAACTCAATGGTATACTTGTTTCCTTGGAAATCTTTGTGAGGAATCAAGAGAGTGGCTAAAACAACCAATGAATCAGCTCTATCATTATATTCTCTTAGAACTATTTATATATTAAAAGTGTCAAAACTTTCCATGCAATCCCAAGCATGATTGTGGTAATGCCTTAACCTTTCATTCTTAGTTTGGTATATATTCCTGACCGAACAAATGATTATCTCAGCATCACCTCCATTCCTAACAACAAATATTCATATTCAATAGTATTGTTAGTGTTATCAAATTGTAACTTGAAAGAAAAAGGGAAGATGTTTTCTTTTGAAGATATGAGAACTATCCCATCTCTAGATCTGGTTGAAGAATAACTACCATCTCATTCTAAAGTCTAGACCTCATTCGAATCTTCAACATTGATGGTTTCAAGATCCAAAACCTCTTCATTTGATGTGGATGATTCATCAATTCCCTGATCTTTTTCTAAAATGTCATTTGAAGATATTGGATCTTCATCTGCAGTTAAGAAATATGTACCCATTTCAGAAGTTTCAAAAAGGATCTAGGCTTTTGGATCCTCGGTCTTTGTCATAGTAAACTTCACTTGTTTCTCTAGATGAAGTCTCTGCATAACACCCTTAATAGGTATCCTATCCTTAGACCAAACCATGTTAATCTCACCACTGACATCTTTACAAAATTTACATCCTAACATAACTATATATGAGGCTAGAACATCAACCACTAGAAATGTCATCTTAATCTTTTTCTCTAAAAAAGCAGCAAATGCAAATTATGCATCCTTGATTTGGCCTATGAGAGGTACTTTTTTGGTTTTCATTGAGAAACAATGGCCAAAATTCTTTGTCAAGGTTAAGCCTAAGGCAGGCCATCACATTATCAAAAGCACCTGAATCAATGTCACAATTACTAAGCTTATAACCATTGACAAATAGGGAAATATAAAAAGGTTCTATTTTTTTAGAGTTACAACCAAGTTATTTTTCTTTAGTATTGGCTTAGGGTTAATTGGTACACTCTTAGATGAAGTCTTATCAGAATTGATCCCTTTGATTTTTACAAATTTTGCCAATCTTTCAAATTGGTCAAGATTTGATTGGAGGTACTCAGCCTCTGACATTTGGATTTTAGTATTCTTGTCATGATCAATGATATCACAAGTTGGATATGGCATAGCTGAGGAAGATAAGAAATTTTCATTTTAAGGTTTCAAATTTTAGGCACTGGGTCTAGACATTGAAGGAGAAGAGGTAGAATTATGAGTACTTGTTTATCTACCACCGTATCCTTTGTTTGAATTGGCAAAAGAGTTCCTCTTTTAGAAATTGTAACCTCTTTTCACGGTTCATCCTTGGATTTTATTTTATCAACCTTTAGTTATTGATTCTATTGACTTTGAGAACGGGTGAAGATGACATAAGATTCACCATGTGTGTCTCTCTCTTGTCTAGCTTCTTCTTCTTCAAAGTTTAGAAACCTGATATCATATTTTCCAGCATCTCCTTCTTCATCTTCGATGAAAGGAGTTGCACCTTATTCTAAAACATATTCCAATTCTAGAACATCATTAATTTTAGGTTCCAACCAATTGATTGCTGCATTATTTGGAGGTACCTCCAATGCAATCCTTGCTTGTGGTGGAGGAAGCTTATTCTAATTTTAATGTCTTACAACATTGTTGGAATAATTAGAAGCATTTGGGTATGTCCTCCTTAGAACATATTTGTATGGAGAAAATCACATACCTTAAGACATTTGCTTCTTGAGTGCTAACAATTCATTTGCTAGCTTTTGAACCATAGGATCCATAGTGTTAGTAGGAGATGAAGTTGTTGAAGGCTAGCCTCTAGACTTAATGGAATTATTTCTTAACTTCCCTACCAAAATCAAATCATCTTCTACTTTAGTAGCCAAACTTTGAGCAACATCAAGATCAACTAGGGCTACTCTTCACAACAAAAAACTCACTTATGACAATTGAGAATTGATGAAGAAGCACTTCAGATTCTTAGATGTAGGTCAAGCAACTACTGGAGTCCTATTCCTCAACTTGTTAAACTTTTCCACAAACTCACGTATGGGTTCATGTGGTTATATCTTCATTTATGTAAGCTGAGCCAACAAGGCATGAGCATCTTCTACAAGCTTTGACCTTTCCTCAAACTTAGTCTTGAGTGTTTCCCAATTGGTAATAGTTTCAATTGCAAGATGATAAAACTATTCAACAACAATGCCATGGAGTGTTTCTAAAAACAATCTTACAGAAACATCTTCATGTTCCACTCCAAGAATCCCACATGCAATGTAGAATGCAAAAATATGTTCATTCAGATGTTTCTTGCCATCACCATAAAACTTAATAAATTTTTTTTGTGAGCCACGGGGTAATTCATGAGACATTGGTGCCAAATTCAATGGACCAAAAGCAATCCCCCATGGACCTTGAGCTTCCATTCTTTATGGATTGTATGGAGGTATGACAAATCTTTGAAAAGAAAAAATAGGCAAAACTCTATGAACATTCGAAGCTTCTCTTGGTATAGGAGATCTTGTATTTATAGGTGGAAAACTTCTTGTACACTAAAGAGGTGACCTTGCACGTGTCAATAAAAGATTGAAGTTGTGTTCTTATAATAATTCAAATGTTGGATCAATGTGTCCCGCTGCCCTTCAACAACGAGTGTATCTTTGTTCTACCAGATCATGAAAATACTCAGAAAGAAATAAAAAAACTACAACAAAACAATAACAAATAACAAGGTGTTGGTCTTATGTCAACTGAATGAGTGTAGATCTCGATTACTTATTCGATTCCCTAATGGAGTCACCAAAAACTATTGGGTGAATATTTTATTATTGTTACAATGGTAGAAAAATAGTCATTTTAGCCACAGTGTGATGAGATAAAATCTCTCCTCAATGAAAAGGGAGGCTCCTTTTTATTGTTAACTAACACAACCCTTAATTATCTACACTTTTTTACAATAATTTTATCATAATGGGTGTTGTCATATCATCCAATTCTCTTTTGTTAGAATTGATGTTCAATCACAAACTTCCTTCCATTCTTTGTGATATACTTTAAAAATCTAATATCACTTGATGAACCAAATATAACCAATATTCAGATTTGTTAGCCAAAAGATTAACAAGAATAATACCAATAGAATAAACTTGAAAGATAGAATAAGGTGTAGCCCAAAGTCTTCACCTTATTTCCAACAAAGATAAAAATTATCAAAGAAGAATAACTGGCAGCCCAAAGTCTCCTTAGTAATTCATTTTTAATATGAACATAAACCTAGTAACTAAAAAGTAGCTCAAAGAATCCAAAATTAGCTTCCTGCCACCTTCTGTCTTGTAAAAATTTCACACCACAATTCACTCAAAGAAGAAGAAAAAGCAATGGAAAAGACAAAAGAACATTCCCAATACACCACAAGTATATTTCAATGCAAAGTTTGAAAAATCACTTGATTTTCTTATATTGAATGAATTTTTGATTTATAATATGAACACAAAGTTTCAAAATTGTTTCTCAATTTAGTAGATTTTCCCTTCTACAATGATTGATCCTTTCTAAAAAGAGCATCTTCCTATTTATAGAGAGGAGCTATGAACAAAAATAGAAAAAATATAAATACTTTGACTTATTCATTGATAGAGTCCTATTTGACTTAAGACCGTGTACTTTTTCTACGTGTAAATTACACTGAACAAAATTACATATGAAAAATTACAAAAGTAAACTAAGTGTCCTTAGACACAAGAATTTCTTCCTTTTATTCTTCTCTAAAAATTCCTCATATCTCTTCAATATAGCTTAGATCTCATTGTTATCTGGGTTGGATGTACTTTTGGAGATGATAAGTACCCTTGTGATTGAATCTTCTCAGTTCACTAGCAAATCTTTGCTTTTGTCCATGATTATTTGTAATTTATTCAAAATAACCTTAAATTCAATCAATTTGATGATGGAGTCTAGCGTGAAATTACTTGTTTCAATATTTGTTTGAAACAAAGATGTAAATTCTTGAATAATAGTCTCCACAGGAAGAATTTCTTGAGAATCATTTTTAACTTGGCAGGGAAGCTCTCCAATTTTCTCTGCAAGATCTAACATCTTATTATCACACATATCTTCAACTTGTTTGAGATCTTTAACTAGATTCTTGAGAACTTCTCTTTTATTCTTCATAGCTTCCCTGTATTCAATGAACATTTTCTTGTTTGGAATGACTTTTTGCTCAACCAAAAGCTCCAATTTGAATTTGTGTAGTTGAGTCCATGTATTCATAACATTTTCCATCAATTCCAAATTTTTAGTGAGTGTTTTAATTGTTTTTTATATTTCTATTTTCACTTCACTCAGGTTCTTCAAAAATCCAATGGTAGAACGCAATTGTTGAGTACCCTATATTGTTAATCTCTCAATCTAGAGATTGACTGCATGACCCTGAGATCTAATTTTTTTTGCATGTTGAATGGCTTTTTCAATATTTTCATGCACAACAGAATCAATAAACTTAGAAGGATGGGTGATTTTTAGTAAAATAGAGGTCAATTATTCTACTTGTACTTTGAGTTGATCCTTGATCTTCTTGTCCTTATCATATCTCTCGATCAAGGAGGCCATTGCTGCTTGTAAATCTTCATTCATGCTTTCATGGGTTTGTTTCCCAAGATCTATTCATCCTACTACATATTCAAACACTTGAATAACTTTAATGTTTCTATCTTCAGGAGGAACTACAACTTTGACATACTTATGCCCAGATTCAAACATCACCCTTGACATAGTTTTGGCTTTCTTTATTGTTTTGGGTTTTATTGGCACAAGCTGACCAAAATCAAAGTCTTTCGGTGCCACTACTCGCTTCTTCTTCTTAGGTGTTTTTGATGTCAGCCAAGGATGAAGAGGAGATGGATCTCCTTGGGTAGAGGATGTTAAATCTTGGGATGCTTGCGTAGGGACAATGGATTGTGAAGTAAGTGGAATGGAAGGCAGTGTGGTGGAGGTATATGGTAATGGGGTTGACACCAATGGGATTGTAGTAATAACAGGTGGAGTTTGGGTTGGAGTAACCATCACTATAGTTCCTATTGACATTTTGGACACTGGGGTGATAAGAACATGAGGTGTTGTCTTTGAAGAAGGTATAGACTTAAATTTGTCCATATCTTGTTGGGTGAAATATAAATTAGTTGGGGATCCTAATGACTTTGAAGGATTGGGTAGATTTGATAATGAATCAAAAACTTGGTCTAGTGTACTTTGTTAAGGAACTTTTAAAAATGTGGCATTAGGAGGTGACAGTGGTGGTGAAAGAACAACTTGAGAAGGAATAGGATCAAATTTTATAGTGGTACTTACAAGAGGAACTATTGAAAATGTTCCCTGTGAAACCATGGCTTGAGAAGCTTCAGTCAAAGGAACCTCTGATTGAGTAGTCTCTATTTGTATAGTCTATTGAAGCACTGACTAAGACACTTGTGACATTGTTGATTGAGGTGGTGCCTCACTTGTAACTGGGATTTATTTCTTATCCACTTGAGCACTTTCCTTGACACTTTCTTCTTTGTCTTTCCTCTTTCCTTTACTGACAAATACAAATTTTGGCTTTTGTTTGGAAATAGAGGACTCCTCTTTGTTCTTTGTTTTTAGCTCCTCTCGTTTCTTAGCAGTCTCTTCATCATACTCTTCCTTAGAACCATTTTAAAAATGTTTCAACTTAATTCCGTTAGATTCCAACCAAGCATTAGTTCTTTCAAGAATAGGTTGAAATTTATCTCTAATAAAAGTGGATTCTTTAACTGATCATTAGATGGGAGGGAGAGGAGTTGAAGCCACTTGATTTTCCTCATATGAAGAGTTTAATATATTCCCATCATCTATCAAATCCCCAAGAAAATTTGATAATTCCAAATTGACAATCTGATCAATTGTAAGGTGACTATAATCAAGTCTCCTTATATCTTCAACAGTTTTGCAATCTACCCAAATATATTCAATTTTGTGCACATGGGTGATATTACGTTTGACCTTCTCCTTCATCATTCTGTAATCAAATTTTTCTCTACTTTTAAATTTCTTAAGCATAATCCACTACAACTTAGTTTCCATAGTCTTATCCTTTGAAGTAGTGTAAATTGTGTATTGACCAATACTGATTGAAAATTTGAAACCTTTCTTGTGAGCATTTGATTATTTTTTATGCATGTTCATCACTTGTCTGCACATCTCCATTAGTATTAGTTTATCACTTGGGTATCTGGGTAGCATTTAAGGTTGTTTACCAAATCCTCCTACCTTGATATAGGTGAAAGTTAGGAATTATAAGAAAATACATCCAACCTTATTGACATGTGCCCATGCCTGATCTGAAACTCTATTATTTTCAAGTTCATTCTCAAAAGTGCAAATGAATTTATAGAAGAAAGCGTCATTAACTCTCATGCAATGCTTGATGCTTTCTTTTGGAGTTAGCTATGGTTAGTGCTCATATACAGGAACATTTTTCCTTTATCAATAGAATTTAAACCCAAGAAAGACATCATACTGGATGCAGCATACCCAAGATATGAAGTCATGTAAAACTTGAGTGAAGAAACCACCTCAGAGAGATAATGACAAATAACATCACTAATTTGTTTACCCCAAAAGATCCTTTGCTTGTTTCTTTTGATAACCAGAATGTATTGATACACCATTCTTGAAAAATGTTTGAATTAGACAACCCTTTCACTCTACTGGGGAGAGTAATAAAATCTCCTATCTCCTCAAGAAAGTCACTATGATACAGATACTTGGGCCATCTAGCAATGGTGGGATGAGGAGTGTTGAGCCATTTGGAGTTAATATATTTTTTACACTTCTCAAGATCTCTGTCATAGTATTCTTTAGTTGATTTCATAGTTAAATCAGAATATTCTTCAATCAAAGAGAGGTGAAATTTTTTATCAAAATATTCTTCATCGAGGCGAATGATCACCTTACCCTCTAAGTCCTTGACTGATCTACTTTCCTTATCAAAATGTGTTGCCATGGTCAAGATGAATTCAGAATCCTATGCTAATATAGGAAATTCAATAGCTAAATGGATTTCACTATTAAGTACTAGCTGCATATGAGGTGTAATGGGTTCTCTTCCCAATCTTTGTAAAAACTCATCTATGTCCACATGACCAATCTATGTATCCCCAGTTTGATCCACATTTGAATCAACTACGGACAATGGGAACACACCCTAATACTTTTACTTCATTGTCTTCTTGTTTGGAGAAATGTCTGACATTGATCAGATAACTACAAGAAAATTTAATTATCCAGAGTTAGCATTTTTATTATTTTTCAAAAAAATATAGGATCGGCAAAAAATAGCATTTTTACATGAGGTATGGTGAATGTTTTGTAGTTCAGAGAGTTTTCTTTGAACTGCACAAGAGTCTGGATGATTGAGATGTAAGTCAGAGAAAATTCTCTGACTTGCATTCAACTTGACTTTTTTGTGCATGTCAAAGAATTTACTCTGACTTACATTTGATAGTGGATTTTAATGTACACTGGAGAATTTTATCCGAAGTACAACAAATAAGAATTTGCACTTTGGAGAAAATTATCGAATGTGCACTTTCAAAGCAAAAAGGAAAAGTGCTAATCAAATAAATTTATCTGATGTGCACTTGGGCAAAAAAGGTAGAGGTGCATCTCATAGAAATTTAGCTAATTTGCATGCAAAGAAGAAAAAACTAGAAAAGGGAAAAAAACAAAAAACCCTAGGTGAAGAAATCAACCAAAAATGAATCAAAAATAAGACAAAAGAAAGGAGAAAATAAAACCCTACCTATAACGTGTGCAAGGAAGATGTGCAAATGAAGACAATTACAAAAAATGATGACAAGAGATTTTTGACAATTTGAAAATGATGAGAAGTGCAAATGCGCTCAAAAATGGCAAGAAAGAGGGTAAAAATAAATAGTTAAAATGAAAAATTACAAGTCCTTATATATAAAATGTAGTAATTAATGCCCATTAATTACCATGAGTGGTGGGTCCTATGTGTGAGATTAGAGAATTCTCTAAGATTGCATATGCAATATCAGGAAATTCTCTAAATTTGCATATGTAGAATCGATAAAATTCTCTTAAATTGTATATGCAATGTTGAAAAAATTCTTTCAATTTACATATGCAAATTCAGAGAAAATTTTTGACTTAACACAAAGAACATAAAACACATGCACAGTTAGGCAAATTTTCTACTTTGCACAGAAAGAAACAAAGTGTAGTTCAGAGAAAAATCTTTGAACTGCACATGATGCAAAATTCCCTCAAAAGATCAACTTTCTTGGGAAAAACAAATGCATCGAGGTAGAGATTAGCTTCATTTTGCATGCTTAGAGATAATGGGCTACAAAATGAACAAGTTTTGTAGGGGTTATCCTGTGAACTGAGCCTACTAAAATTTAAGGATAACAAGTTAGAATCTTTTGTTTCTTCATTATGGATTTTAGGTTCTTCTTGTAGTAGTTTTAGAGGTGGTAATGGTGTTGACCCCTTAGGTTCTTTCTATATCATACTTTGAGGAACAACCCTTGGTGGTAATGACTTTGTTGAAGAAGTTCGTGGAGGTGAATTCAGTGGTGGAGAACCCTATGAAAGTGAAGCTCTGGGTAGAGAAGCCTATGGTGGTGAAGGTCTCAGTGGTGGTGCCTAGGTAGTCTTATACTATTTTGGAGGATCCTTTCATGAAATTATGTTGGCATCATTCCCATATTGCTTCTTCTTCACCATTTATGGTACAAATGGAAGTTTTTCTCTTGTGTGCTCCGTGCCTTTTGAAGACTTCCTCTTTGGCCCTAGCATGTAAAATAGATTATGCACCTATTCTCCCACCATGATCTGCTTGACTTTGATATCAATTTGATCAGTCTCCCACTTCTCTTTATATGCCTTTTTGTTGGGATAGGCAAACATATTCCATAGAGTGTGAATCTCCAATTTGATTCAGTCTGCTTCTAAAGTGAGAGTCTGTGCATAGAAAATGTAATTTACTAAATTGATGAAGTACCACATTAAAAAGGCATACATCTTATTTTTTTTGGGATAGGCATACATCTTCCATAGAGTGTGAATCTCCAATTTGATTCGGTTTGCTTCTAAAGTGAGAGTTTGTGCATATAAAATGTAATTTACTAAATTGATGAAGTACCACATCAAAAATGCATAGGGTATCTTCAACCATGCCAAAAATTATCTAGAAGTGACCATTTTGATGCATGCTAAAGAGAAATGTTGCTTTATAACAAACTAGGCTTGCTCACCAACTTGAATGGGCAAGTCTTTAGGAATGTGCCATTCATTCTTGAAGGCCTCCTTCATACCATCATACCATGATTTCATCTTATTTGTATAAGTAGGGGTGATGTTCTTGGGGCTTATGAACAGCTTATAACACTCAATGAGGGACTTGTGTTTAGGTGGATATGCCCACTTAAGCTCTCCCAAGGTGTAGTTTGGTACACCGATCTCATCAAGTACCATTAATAATAAAAATACCCCTCATGAAAACCTATGGCCTAGTATCTAATGGGTCTTCCCTAATCCTTAACAATCTTGTGGGAAAAATATCTCAAGCCCTCAGTTACCAGGTGACTGATGTATAGGTGAGCCATATCTACCTCTTTCCATCAACTGGTACTGTTGATCTTAGGCATGACTATGCACGTGGCTACCCAGATGATAGGATCTTGTAATTTTTTACTGTGCATGTCATGGCCCTACTTTTGGACATGAGCATTTTTTTTGTTTTTCCTATTTCCTTTGAGTCCTCCAAGTCAAACTCTACATCCATACTAGACCACTACAATCCTAACACTTTACTTATTCTCTCAGGCATAATCTTCATGTTGTGCCCCACAAAGTAGAGGTAGTCCTCATGAACACACAAGAGTAGAAACATAATTGATTCCATGGGTTTTCATAAGTATGGGATGTTGAACAATTTAAATAACCCAATAGTGTCCAAGGTATTAAAGTTTTTGAGGTCATACACCAATTGATTTTTTGTGTTCTAGTGCTCAACCCGATAATCATTTTGCAACTTGACCTCATTCCCTAGCTGACAGTGCTGGTAGTCAAATATGGTACAAGAGGCTACTTTTGAGACCCAATTTTTCATGTATAATAATGTCTCTAGGTATTGCATTTCTTTTATCATTAACAATGGGGGTGGAGGTGCTTATGCCTTCTTTACTTGGTGTGCCATCCCAAATTCTTCACCTTCTGCATGTTGTGCTTGTTCTTCAAGGTCTCTTCTCTAATTAGCATTGCTTCCCCCCAAGTGATACTTCCTCTTCTAGTATGGTTGGCAATGGGTCACTTCTCAAGGCCTTCTTCTTAGGCTGCATCACCCTCCATGGAGCTTGAAGGTTGAGGCACTACCATCTAACATTCAAAAAAGAATACATGATTATGATATAGATGACTTGACTTTTATTTCTTTGTCACCCTCTAATGGCAGATGTCTACCTCAATAACCTATAACTATCAGTTCTCTCTATTGTAGTTCATGCTTCAAGGTTAGCTTTGTGCTTGATTACTTATTTTAATATTCCTCTCAATAGTTGTTTACAGTATTTTGATGCTCTAACTTACACTTACTCTAGAATCAACTAGGGTTAGTTCACTCTTTGGCTCTATATAACTTAAATGAAAGCAAAGGTAAAAAATAAAATGAGCTTTCATGTGCTTTTGTAGGTTAGAGGGGGTAACCTACATTAACTACCCCCATATTTTTGGCCATCACCTCTCATTATTAATGCATTTATGATGGCCACCATTCTTTGATTGTCTCTTCTCACCATTAATGCATTTAAAAGTATTATCTTGGCATGATGTTCGTACATCTATCACAACTACTATTCTTTTTTCATTAATGACATGTCATGTCTTGTGCTTTTCTTAGAGTGGAATATAGCCATGTCTTGTGATTTTCTTAGAGTGGAAAATAGTTGTTTAACTTTTCAAAATTTCAAACTATTTGGTGGGAGTCTCTTGTCCTATGAATTTTTAACTTCTATTTAACTTGCATGCCTTAAGTTGCATGTGCATCCTCAATCATTAATACATGTATTACCTCTTACCCCATACTAAAAGTGTGTCATGGTCCATGAAATTACAAAAAATAAACAAACTTGCTACAAAAAAATGTGGCGTACAACTAAGGTAGCACTTCTATTGAAGAGAGGAAATCCTAAACTAATGGCTTAAGCCTTATTTTTATAAAAATTATACTATTAAGTAGAGAAATATGCTGTATCTATTTACCATTGTAATGTCGAGGAAGAAATTGGCCATCCAATCATTATATATGGCAAGCATTAGTAGGGTGAATGTTATGAACAACAAAAGGTCCATCCCAGTGAATATGAAATTTCCTAGAATGGCACATGAATTTGGAGTCATAGATCAAAACTTTCATTCCAGTGGTAAATGTCTTATCCTTGATGTGTCAATCATGTCATACCTTTTGTTTGCATTTCTCCACATCTTGATTCCAATGATCAAGGAAATGGGATTCATCTAACTGCAACAAAGTATCCAATCATGCTTTCAATGATGACTCCTCATCCAATTATCCAATGCATGCAATATGAAGAGATGGTACTAAGAATTCAACTGGTATAACTTCTTCTTTGCCATACACCAAATTGAATAGTGTGTTTTTGTTCAGGTTCTTATAGGTTTTTTGGTAATCCCAAAGTATTGTAGACACTCTATCATCCTAGTTAGTATTGCCAATATTAAAAATCTTTGTAAGTGTTGTGCCTAATATTTTATTGAATGCCTCGACAGTGCCATTATCCTGGGGATGATACGGTGTTATTTTGTGATGGGTAATCATGAACTCAACAAGTATGATGTGGATAATTTCATTGAGAAAATGTGTACTATGATCACTAGTGAAACTTAATGGGCAGCCAAAATAGGTTATGATATGTTCCCATATGAAGCACGTAGTAGTAGTAGTAGTAGTAGTAGTAGTAGTAGTAGTAGTAGTAGTAGTAGTAGTAGTAGTAGTAGTATAATCCCTTGATGGCACAACCTCATCTTAGTGCATGAGATAATTGATTTTTATAATGATATAATGGGAGCCTATACATCATCTAGCTAAATTGATGGGTCTGACAAAATCAATGGCCCACTTTTCAAATGGTTCTTAAGATGGAATTGGATGTAACAACATGGCATCTTGGTGATTTAGTTTTCTAATGCACTAACAAATATCACACTTCCTAACATATAATTTAACATCTTTAAAAAGGGTAGGCCACCATAATTTGGTTAAAAATATCTTGTGCATAGTAGCCTCCCCATCATAATGTCCACTTGCAATGACTTCATGAAATTCTTGGAGTATTTTGTAATGCTCATGTTTCATGACACAACATCCAATAATTTCATTTTGACCAAGCTTGAAGAGCTCCCTTCCAATGACCTAAAAAGGTTCAGTGTGGACCATTAGTTATTTTTTGGCCTGAGGAGTCAGACAATCAGGCACTTAACCAATAGTTAAGAAATTTTAAATATCTTCCAACTCCTTAAGAACACGAGAAACCCAAAATAGTTGAACATTAGGTAGGTAATCTTCAATAGCATGCAGTGGTTCTCTAGAATCAATTTGATAAATATGTTCAAGGCCATAATTAGTTTTTCCTAGTTTAACCATGATAGACCCTTCACCTTCCTCTACCTGAAATACTGGCTTTTATTTCCCTAGGTGTATCTCTTCACATCGCTTTTGATCAGAGATTAAATATGGCATGAGAATAGGTTATCTAGATGGTTCATTAAATAGAACTAGACCTTCATCTGGGACATCATGGATATATCTCAAGCGATCTTTAATGGGACTAAGGTCACCAACAACTACTTCATGCATGGCCTAGAGAGTGAGGCACAAATCCATTCTTGTAGATGAATAATATAATGCCAAGTTCAATGTCTCTTTCAACGAATGCGAAAAATGGGTACCCATATGTCATTTTTCATGAACATACCATGGTCTAGCCCAATTTTGTAAGGTTTCATAAAAATCATGTACCCATAGGTACTCTAATAAGAAAGACTCTTCAACCCTCCACATGGATTCACATGCCTCTATATGGGGTTCTAGTGCTCATACTTCACTATAGCTAATTGTACCCTATATTCGATTGTCATGATGAAACCAATGATGCAAAGCTGAATGTAATTGATCCCAATGGAAAAGTTGCTCATTATGGGTGCACCACCACCTTATGGTGGTGTTATCACAAATATGAACCTATGATCATATACAATCATTATCAGAGTTATATAAGTCTTCAAGGCATTGGATGAAGTCACATACTTTTATTTGTTCATGAAATCGAGGGTATTCATCAAGTCTTTCTAACGGTGCATCCATAACTAGTCATCTCATGACTTGTTTGATAATAAGGTGAACAAACTGGTGGCATTTATGATACTAGCATGAAACATTCTCATGACTATCAATGGCACTGTACACTCTTCTAGTGAGATCATAGTCACCATGGGCCCAATAATTACAAGCATTACTTGTATCAAAAAGGGACTAAGTGTCCATCCATCAGAGGATGCCATCAGGAGTAGGATCATGTTTCTCACCATTTCTAGTTGTGACATTATAGATGTGGTTAATATCTTCTTCCACATTAATAGGTTGTATGTATGGGGGCCCATGTGTTTGATCTAATAGAATAATAATGCGTTGATCATTATTCTCAAAACTAATGTAGCACTTTTTAATACTTAAGTTTGCATTGTTTGTATAGCACCAAGGTCTTCCCAATAGAGCTGGAAAGTCATCTACCTCAACTAACTCAAGAACTTCAAAATAAGTTTTAAAATGTACTTCAAGTATATCAATTGTTTCATTATTGAGGACACTAATCAGTAGGGCACAAGTTTTATTAGCCATAAACAATATGTGCATCAATGGTTGTAATGTTGGACTAGCCATTTTAAACCATGCATCCTTGGTGAGGACATTAACCTTAATATCAGTCTCAACCAAGATATCTTGAATCACCCAACCATCAATGGTAGCATTCACCAATATTTATTTATCCTCTTGAGGGATAAGAGGGACAAGGGTATCTTGTCATCGACCATGATTCAATCGATGATCCTTCATTTCCCAAATCAATTGAGGTTGAGAATCAGTTGGTGTTTGTGCCTAATTTTTAATCTAGTTAGTTAGGGATAATGTCTTCCTCCAACATATGCTTGCAAAGCTTTTGAAAATAATCTCACGCCACATTTTGAGGTTCTATAGCCTTTTTCATATCAACACATTGTACTGCTTCTTGGTCTTTAAGAAACTATATTTCTCCTTGTAGTTCTATGAATGATGTCATGGTATCGTGAAGTACATCTTTTTGTTTCTAGGCATCAGGTTATTTCCTTGAATGAGGCTCATCTCACTATATCTTCTCAATAGGAGTGGATGTAGACTGAGATTGTCCACCGCTACATGTAGTAATATTCACCAGTTGAGCTATTGGAGTACTAGAGCATGGCTACCAATGAGGCTTTTCAATACGAATCATCCCTACACCTTTTTAATTTCTCTCTTTAACGATGGCCATGTATAAGTTAGGACATTCTTCTAATCGATGATCATATTTACAAAAATCACATGTGAGATATACTAGACAATCCCATTAGTAGTGATTTGGTGATCCACACTTATAACAAATTCTTGGTGGGAAATAGACATCTCCTCATCCTCATCCTCAGCCTCATCCACAATAGCCACCATTATCTTGATTATTGGAAATAGAGGTTTGGTAGGTACCACGCATGCGTGCCTCATGTATCGCATTAATCAGCCAAAGATATTTTGTGTCATGGGTATAGACATTACATATTTTACAATATTTAGACACTTTTGAATGTGTAGCCTACTATAAGATAGGACATCACATGACTACTTCAATACAACATGGATGTTTTTACATCGTCAATTGCTTTAGTTATGACTGTCAGACTCATAATCGATACATAAAAGACCATTACGAGTGTTGTACATATCGTTTGTAATTAATTTTTATAATTGTGATGCCATTAAATCTATTTGGGCTTCCATGAAAGGACTAATCCTATTCTCAATACTACCAATAGCTAGTAAAGGTCTTTTGAGATAATGTTCATCTAAATGGAAGTAACAAACCTCCCACATACCATTGTGCATCCTAAGTAGAATTGATTTCAAATGAAAGTTTTGACAAAAGTGTCTTGAATCATGTGTCATATTATCATAGATTTTCAGTGAGCTCTTGATTTATATCTTTTAGTGCAACAATACTTTGTTGCTTAAATTTGAGAATGTCAAATTCTTAAAGGAATGTTATTTTGATCTGATCATAGTCAATCACTGTTGTTGGAGGGTCAAACTTACTATACCACTTATGTGCTCTCTCCAAAAGTCTAGTCATGAATTGTATGGCCTTTCACTTAGAAGAAGTTATGGCTTGCACCCTCTAAATGAGTTTGCCCCAATATTCAAGTAGGTGAAGTGTCATCTCATAATATAATATTGGTAGTTGAAGTGTTTACATTAGTGGCTATTGAGAACCCATAGATATTTTTCCTTGAGGGAGAAGTCCACCACTTCCTCCCATGCCACCTCCCAATCTACCTCTAGTGTCTCCAACAGTAATACTCATGATGTGGGGTGTGGTAGCTGGTTGATTAATAATTTATGGGCCTTTACTCTATCCATTATGAATGCCACAATTTTGAGGCATCCCAACTTGGGCCATGAAGTTCCCTTGAAGAGGAAAATAAAGTGTTAATTCAGTATGAGTTAAAGCTGGTTCAGCTACACTATCCCTTATACAATTAGTTTCTGATTCTACACTATTTGTATCCCAATTATGTATGGGTAATTCATCTGATACAAAATCATGAGTGCAAACTATGGTTGGGGAGCTAGGTTAGTTCAAATTTGGTTCTTTAGTCTCTTTTGTCCTGCTAGTTTCTCCTTAATATGGTAAAATTGGCATGGGGAATAGTTCAAAAGTGATGGAGTCATCCTTTTGCATTCTCACTTCCATACAGATCCTAACAACACTTCATGAGTTATCCCATTCCCTTCTTATACTACTTCATTCTATGATCCTCTATTGAGCTTCATTATATTTTTGCTTTCATGATGCCCATTTACTGGCTACCATTCTGAACCTAGAATTCTCACCAACACCTCTATATTCCCCTTCTAATTATGTGGCTCATGCAAGGATGGATTTAGCCCTCCATTGGTAGAGTTTCAATCCCACAATCAATGAACAACTTATTGACTTCTAGTGAGAAATGTCTAATATACTGACCACATGGTTCTCTAAGAAACTGGAACTTAGCTTCTTTAGGACAAGAGTAAGTGGTTATAGCATACTCCAAAATGTAGCTATTCAACACTCCTCTCCATAAGATATTAATATCTCATGTCCATGATGTTCCTAGTCATTCCAAATTCCTTTACCATTTTAAAGTCCAAGCTTGTCTTTTAACAAAAAAAATTGATCGACCTTGAGCATAAGTACATAGCCAAGCATGAAAATTAATAGGAAATTCAACAAAGAAGGATTCCTATAATGCATTGTAAATATGTTTTTATACCCACTAACATGTGAAAACTCCTAGTTCAAGATAAGGAGCCACAAAATTATCTTTGATCCCGGTAATCCATTGTTCAATACTTTCAAAGGTGATACAATCAAACTTCTTCCATTACTGTGTAACAAGCAATATGGGTCCTAGAAATGGAACCAAAATGTTGGGTTTTTATTCTTCTTAATCATGTTTTTAAGCACTGAAGTGTATCCCCAATAGGCTTACGTGTTGACCTTTCACACAAGACTAAAGTCTTGCACACTCACTTGAAGCACACAACAAGAAACCGGTTCATGTGGGTTATGTTATGTAGTAACATACTAGTCATATACTTGTGTTCAAACCTATATCTAATTAGAAGTTACATAGAAAAAAATACAATACTTTGGTCCTTGTCTCATTAAGCACAATAACCATAATTATGAGGTTAAATACCATGGCATTCAAAGATTATTTATGCAAACTTATAAAGTGCCTAGTTGTATACATCTCATAATGAGTTATAACCACAAGTTACTCAATGCAAACCCACTGTCAGATTCATAAATATCAATTATCTAGAACATTTAACATCAAAATTGATTTTAATATCTTCAATATTATATTATAAGTCACTATATGATATCTAGTATTAGTCACCTTACATGATTTCACATAGGGGTATCTATACTTTTTTTTCCTTGACCAAGTAGTAACATAATAAATGACAACATGAGTGATTGGCCAATGAACTCTTAGTGGACTGAGATTCATGGTAGTCTATCAATTATTTTCTCATAAGGACCCAGGCCTTTGCACCCCTTATATTCTTGTTCTATGATAGATCCTTACTACCAAATGTCCTCCTCATCATGGTCCAGTGTGAAACTCATAATGGTTAAGTTTAGATGGTCCTTGATAATTTCTCTTCAATCATCTCTCACCTCCCATGCACTCCCAAAGTACTTCACTATTGTTTCAAGTCTTATGTTCTCAAGTTTTGTGTAGTTATGCTCCATCTTTGAGTGGGTCTTCTCACAATGATAACTTTTGTGCCTTTATCCTTACGTGCCTCATTGGTTCCACACCACAATCTACCTGTGCCATGCAATTTTTTCACCATAGTCTTTTTGTGCCATGCTCCTTTTGTACCATATCGATTCTCTACCAAAATACCAAAACATTTAGTCAAAATTTGGGGTCCAATAGATGATCTATGTTGCATATAAGGCATAGCCTTGGATTTTTATGTAAAGAAGACCAAGACCACCAAGGAATCTTGTTTTGCAACAAATATCCAATGTAATTTGGTGGAAACCTTCAGTGTCTTCAGAATTGGCCAACAGAAAAATCCTTCAAAATTATATCAAGTTTGGCATAAGTAGTTTTGGAGGGTTCCCAACAAGAATAGTAGTAAACATGTGTAGAAGCCAACACTTTAGATCACATTTTGCACTTTATTCCAAGAGATAGAGGTCTAGAAATTTAAAATCCAACTTTTTATTTATTTATTGAGCCACATATCGCCATAGATCCAAGGGAGTGGCTTGGAAAGAAAATGAGTTCCCTAGAAACTTGAATTGTTCACCTGGTTGAATCTAGAGCCACTTATATTGAAGAAGCCCTTTAGAGTTTAGGCTTTGACTCTAAATTTGCTAGTAGTATAAATGTTTTTTTCAAGATGTTGGAACTTTTATCACCAACAATGGTGTTCAATATGAACAATTTCACATCTTTCACTTTATTTGTCAAGGATGTCCACTGACCCCTTGTAATTATTTTTTGTAGAAGGATTCAATTATCTTTTTGCTAATTATACTTCCAAAGGTTTGCTTAAATATATCTCTCTATCCCACTCTTCTAAGAAAATGGATAATGGGCACTTTGCTAATGATTCCCTCCTCAATCTTACTAAAGAAGAAAACTATATCTCTATTACTATGGAATGTGTTTGCAATTTTAACTCCAATAATGAATATCATTTGTGAGTTCTCAATGTGATGGTTAATATTTGAAATTATACTAAAAACTAATATTTAAATTTGTTTTTACAGATCTCTTGATATGTATCTCATTCACTCATTGATTTAACTTGTATTTTTATATTTACCAAGACTTTGCATTCAGTAAGGCCCCTTTTTATATTTGTGGAAACTTTTAGATGTTTTGTTTAAGTCAAGCATCATAACTTTTATTTTTAATTGGTGATGACTAATTTAGGCCATTTCAAGTCATTCTTCTCATTCATATATTTATTCATGAATTTTATTATTGAAAATATTTAGTAGGACTATTATTAATCAAAATAATAATATACATAAGGTTTCATAGTAAAGCAATTAATTGGTATGCACAATTTAGAATCCCTACTGGAAGAAAATGTCAAATCACAACTATTGACCAAATTTGACCCCAAGTCAAATTTGGCCACCCCATACAAATTTAAACTTTCAAGGGATATTATCATGGTCTTGTCATGTCTTATAAGGTCCCTAGAAGTATTCATTTAACCTTGTTATCATTGTTTAAGGTTAGTTTTGAGAAGTTAAGGTAAGGTCATATATTTGTCATATAGTGATCTAGGGGTGTCACGAGGAAACAATATGTGGTCAAGTTGTGTCATAGGTGATTAGTAGTTGATTAAAGTTATTTAATTTGTCAAACACCTTTTCGAAATGTCTCATGAAGTTCTAGAATGTATGAAGTTCATTTGTTAACTTGAGGGTGTTAAAAATGCATTTATAGGGTGATTTTGGCTAATCTTTGTGTTTTTTAGACTTCCCTAGCTTCAAAATCCATAAAATACCTCTTAAAAAGATCTTGGATCAGCTACTTAACTACCACACCTATCAAATTGTCTAATAAAGTTAGATTCTTAGATTTCAATGCTAATTTGAGTTAAGAGAAGTTGTATGGACTTGTGAAATCTACTTACAGGTGAAAACATTATAGAGGTATAATTTCATCTCCTACATGTTATAAAAAATCTTAGAAGGAAGTTTCAGATCCAAAATTTGTATAAAATCACTCCTATCCTCCATCTCTCCATTCACAAGCTAGTGAAGGCCAACTTCAAACACATCATACAGGTTGTATAAATAGAATTGGGGGCTAATATTTTGGCCAAATTCTGGGACCCCTATATGATTCTAGTTTGTGGCATTGGTAATTGGATTTCTGCTCTTATATTTATGAACAATTGCTAAGAGACTAGACTACTTTTTGAAGACTTAAAACATCATAGGCTAAGTTTGGAGAAATTCTAGAATAAATTATGAAATCATGACTACATAAAACCAGTTCTTCTCATATGTCTATATATGCCTCACACACCTTCACTCACCTTATTGGCATGTGTGAATCTCCTTTTGGCATGAAAAGTGGTTTTTGAGCAGTTTGTAAGTGATTGGAAAGTTTTCTATGTTAAAAAGATTTTCCAATTGGTCTAGTACATCTTAATGTTCTACATGATCCTAAATTATCTTCTCAATCCATTCATGATCTTCTAATCAACTAAGTATTCCATACAAGTTACAAGCATGGTCATATATTCATTCAATCTTGGATTGTGTTCTGTATAACATAGTGTATTGAGTGGTTGAATGTGTTTCTAGAGAATTTTAAGATATTTTTCAGTTTGATGTGTTGACAAAATAAATGAAAATGCTTTGTCAACACTATCATACACTTACAAACTTTCCAAGTTTCCAAACATTCAAGATTGTAGACAATTCCTATACAGCCTATAGGTCTATAATTCCAAGCTTAATTCAAATATTATCAATGATTAGTGAAGGTCTAAAACTCCAAGAAATCCACATGGTGATGATTCAAGTGGTGTCATGAACCAATTAGAATCTCCAAGCATTTGAAGTCAGTAAGAGTTAAGTGACTGAGTAATGAGCCTAAAAGAGCCACCTATAGAACTCACTATGTAGATAGGAACATAAAATTTAAAGGTGTTTTGAGATGCTAATGGATTTTTGAATGTATTAGGAAGGCATACCTAATGAGAACCAACCACTATTAAAATTTCCATGGTGAAGTGATAAAGTAAAAAATTCAAGATTACACATTCAGAATTCTTAGACAATTAATTACAAGATTGTGTGAGTGGACTATGTTTGTATCAACAATGAGCACATGAATTTGAAGATGTCCTGAAGGAATAACTAAACTTGAAAGGAAATTATAAAATTCCTTTGAAAAGTTTTGGACATTTTAATATGGTAAGGTAGTTTTGAAGAGGTCATCTTAAGACCATTTCATACACAGTTAGGCTCATATCAACACCTACAACTAGGTGATAAAATGTGCCTTGGATAAGTAAATATGATGGTGTTGAAGTACATGGGTATTCAATACTTTGAGAGGATCTTATAATCTCAACAACAACAAGGAAGAGCCACTAGATAAGTTTGAATATTGGCTTTGAAGACCAATTCCAAGACCATTGTACTCAGTCAAGATACCCCAAAAACTACCTATAGTCAGTTGTTTTGAAAGGTGCCTTATTAGTGATATTGGCAAAGTATAGGAGTTTTAAGACTTTTAATAAAGTCTCAAGGTATCAATAACATGATAGAAACATTGGGGAACTTAGGAGACAAGGGGTCATGAATCCCTAGAACATAGTCAATTTACTTTAAGGGTCACCTACAACCAACTTATTGGATAATTGATATTGATACAATATAATGGTGGAGTTCTAAGTTTCCAAGGTTTTGAAGAAGGTCTTAAACCCTCAATTTCATGACTGAGTTTAAGAGCTCCAACGTTGTAAGAAAGGAATCTTAAAACACCATATTATAGACCATTCTCAAATGCACATACACAGGCATATAGTCTACCCAAGTGACTAAAGATTCCTCAAAACCCAAGATAATGGTCTGTGTGTTTCAAAAGGCTTTAGGGGATTTATCAAGTCATTAAGTCACTAAAGTTCTCAAACCATTTGAGAGGAAAAGTACAAACATAGGTCATAGGCCATAAAGCTCTACACACATGTTTGACTTGGGAGAATTTGGTGTTTCACTTGAAAAGGTTCAATTTGTAGGATCTAAAGAGAAATGAAACATGTGAAAGAGGTTTCACAAAGTTGAGAAAACCTCACACAACTCCCTGAATCATAGTGATGAAACAAACATAGTCATAAAAACCATGTAAATATGGTCCTAACCATACATAGTTCTATTGGCTCATTGAGCAAAATTTCTTGAAGGTTTGTATGATGACTGAAGGAAATCAAGGTAAAGTGTTTGATGATAATTACTTAATGTAATGAAATGAGAAAGAACCTCAGACTCAACAAAGAAACATGCAGTCATCATAAGACCCTGTTCAACCCTATACAGGTCTATAAGCAACCTTGTAGTGGTGAAGTGAAATAAAGTGAAGTTGGACCATGGAAAACATTGAGAAAATGTTAAAGTATTTGTAAAAATACTTCAAAATGTTCCAGACCTTTAACAGTGAGTAGAAAAGGTGAATGCAGGTAGCGAGGGTGTCTTAGTCCTTGTGGCATAAGAGCCCTAGGTTTGGATCATTGAGAGTTTAGAGAGGTTTGATGAAATAAAGTGGTTGGAAAACCATTGGAGTAGATCACGTAAGATTTCACATACCTCATGAAGGTCATTGGAGGTCAAATCAAACATAGACAAGTACCTACAGACCCCAAATTGTTCTTAGACCTCTCAAAATGCTTGTTTACAACTAATAGTCTATCTTGCATTGCTTGGTATGGATCACACATGATGCATTGGATCCTAATATTATAGAGGAAGTTTACTAACCTAATATACTTGAAGTTTTTGGAATTTTTTGGTGGTTTCATGCCTTGAGGTTTATGAACTATTGTTAAGAGTTCAAACCACTTTCGGGTTGCCTAGGAGAGCCATAAAGACTAGATGAGAGAGAAATCAACTTTCATGCCTCCAAATGGATCATTAAAACTTCCAAACCACCTAGAAAATGTTCAAGACTCATATGATAAACCTCCCATGCTAGTGGTTGAAACAACACTATACAAAATCATATGGAATAGGGTTAAAATGATTATTTTTTGTTATTTTACAGGTCCGTAAAAGTAATCAAAACTTCAAATTTGTAATTTAGGTAGGGGAGGATGTTTTATAACTGAATAACACACTTTTTTTAATTTTTTCATGTGTGAAGAGCCTTCAAAATCAATATTCACTCTCTTGGTAAGGAGGTTAATTGAGGCATAATTAGGAGAGAGAAAGGGTAGAAAAAGATATCTCCACTCACTCTTAGAGCATGAAATATAACCTAGAGTTTTAAAGCCATAGAGGGTACTATAATATTCCCTTATATTTTTAGGATCCTATATAATTTTCTCTACACAAGGAGGTTTGTACAAAAAAAGGCTACAAGGAATGAGGCCTATTTGGGGGTTTTGGTAGAGAATGACTTATTGGGGCTAGTTTGAGGGCTCAAAATGGATTTGTATAGATACAATATGGTATGAATAGTGCATACATGAATTTTTGATGAGATAAAGCAATTGAAACTAGGATTTGACACTTGTGTGCAAAATAGGCCTAAGGAGATGAAGAGCCCTCTAGACACCTTACATGAGAAAGAGGTGATGTGTCAAGGAGAACCTATTGGGGTTAGATGAGAGGTGTCAAGAGTAGATAAAAGAGGTAGAATAAATTGATATGACCACCAATAATTCCACTTTCCCTTCAACATGTTAATAAAAAGAGAAGTTTCAAGAAGCTAGTCAAGGTGTCAAGCAAGCACTTCAACTCCCACACCACATTGAGGGTCAGAGCATATTAAGAGGAGATACACATGGATTTTAGGACCTATTGAGGTATTAACTCTTATTCTTGTTGTAACTCATGTGACATGTGTCTACTCTTTCTCTCTCCTACACTTTTCTTCTCCTCTCTCTCACATTCTCTATATATATAGAGCCACTTTTGGCTAAGTTTGTATCCTCTACCTAAGTATGTCGAATCCATGCTCATTTTTAGACATTAATCAATAAATAATGATCTATTTTACCTTATCCATGAGTTTTTTCAATGTGTATGTTAATTTAGTTGATCTTACTAAATGATAGTTTATCTTCCTTAGCATGTTGTCCATACTTGCATCCATATTTAGCTTTAAAAGTCTATTACAGATATCTTGAAGTGTTATAATGAATCTTTCATGATTTTAGTGAGTTTTATATCCACTAGTGTCATGTTATGACCTTATGTTTGGTCCTCTTAGGTTAGATTAGCTTTAGAAACCTCCATGATAAATACTAATGCAAGGAGCAAATTTGGATTAGTGTATGTGTAGAATAGGCTTGTGTTTGAAGTGTACATATAATTGTTTGATAGTGGTCTAGATATAGTTGGTGCATAACCTTGTTAGGATATATTTATTTCATGTTCTCTCTATCTCTTTTCATTCAAGCAAGTAAGTAGTATAAGTGATAAGCTATCAAAGACAAATCTAGGGAGCTCAACCTAGAGGTTTACCTCTGCTATATACAACCCACAGTCCTAAAGGTAATCCCATGTTCTACTAAATTTGGAGAAGGCTTGAACTACCTCTTTAAGGGTGAAAAATTGAGTGACAACAACAACAAGGAAACAAAAGACCAAAATCAAGAAACAACATCAAACAATTCATAATAACACTACAACATTAAAAATATTTCATGAACGTAAAATAAATTTAAGCACAAGCCATCGTAGCCAAAGGAGGAGGTGGAGAATCATCCTTGGGAGGTATTTTAGTCAAAGACTAAGGGTTTATATCCACCCAACCATCCATGGTGTTTAGAGGAACTAGAGAAACAGTCATATCCCATCCATTAAGAGACTTCACCAACATGACAAAAGGGCTAACTAGAAAACCCCACCAAGAAGGACCAACATCAAATTTTCCATGTGGAGATAGTGGTACCCAAACCACACACATCGGTGAATGTGAGATGATAATTGGCTTTTGTTAGGATCCTCTCCTAAGATTACAATTGATTACTTTTTTATAAGCAACTAAACACAGAATTAAACTAGAAGTAATAAGTAACTAGAAATTAAAAACAGAAAAGAATAGGAGATATGAGAAACAATACAATCTATATTAACACTCTTCTAGAAGGAAATACAATGAATAAATCTCACTTTTTCCACACTTCTTGGGTGTACAGTAATTCTCTCTCAAGAGTTCTCTCTCTCTCAATTACAACCAACTCAACACTGAGTTGTTCCCTCCAGTGACAATCAACCCAATGGTTGTTGTTGCCTACTTCCAAGTCCTTGTGACAATCAACCCAATTGGTGTTGCCTCCAATCCTTGACCATAGATATTCTTGATCTTGCACCTTGCATATCTTTTTGATCTTGCTTACATTACAATACAGCCCCATGGATCTCTTAAATAGACTCCAAACCAAACAATAATTAGAAACGCAGACTCAAGACTAAAATTAGTCTTTACATGCAAACTAACTATTCATCTAAAATTAGAATAGTTCTAGAATGCACAGATGACTGATGCCAGTCTCTATCTGTCTGGAGATGATCAATGTCGACTGATGCCTGACTGATGTTGACAGCTTCTAGTTGATGCCTGACTGATGTCAGCAGTCTGACCGACATCAATTGTTGTGTAACCCAACAACCTCTACATTTACACATTTAGTGTAGCTTTTAGCTCCACAACTTAACAATCTCCCACTTAGAGATAAACAGCTGCACCTATACCTATACTTGTATAACATCCTCTAATTTGTTTCTAGCTTGTATCCCCATCTTTAAGTTCAATCTTGAAGACCAACAAAATTTGAATGAAGATTCAACTTCTCCTTTGTTCCCACCTTTGTTAACATATCTATAGGGTTATTATCCTTGCTAGCCTCAGTGACTGCAACAACCTTCTGCAACTCTAATATCCAGCTAACCGTTGTTCCACCAATAGTGAACACATATCATGTGGTGCTTCTCCTGCCATCCAAGTCACCTTCCATATCTGAATCTATATACCCATGTAGAGAAGTGTTTGACTCTGCATAGCATAAATACCTATTGCTAGTCCCTCTCAGATATCTGAGAATCCACTGAACTACTTTTCAGTGCTTCTTTCCTAGATTAACCATAAATTTGCTGACAACTCCCACTACTTGGGCACTATCAGGTCTAGTACATACCATATACTCAACCTCATCATGTGATTTAGGACACTGTTCTTTGCTCAGCTTGAATTGTCCAACCATAGGTGTGCTTACTGGTTTTGCATCCTACAAATTGAACCTCTCCACTACCTTATTCACATAATCTTCTTGAGATAAAATCAACTTGTGATTTTCTCTGTCTCTAAAAATACTCATGCCAAGGATTGATGCTCATAAATCTTTCATGGCATATGTATGAGCTAATTTTACCTTTAGCTCAGTAATTTCCTACATGTGTGACCCTACAACAAGCATATACACTACATACAAT
The DNA here is from genome assembly GCA_037957365.1 of Torreya grandis. Lineage (NCBI taxonomy): Eukaryota > Viridiplantae > Streptophyta > Pinopsida > Cupressales > Taxaceae > Torreya > Torreya grandis. The sequence goes on from JARHVA010000055.1 coordinate 8,577,301, forward strand.
AACAGGATAATGTAGCTACTATTATCCAACCTAGTAAAATAAACACAATGGTCACATTGACATTGACTAATGCCATGCTCTGTCATAAACCTGTCAAACTTCAAATACCATTGTCTTACAACTTGCTCAAGACCATATAATCTAGCCTTATGTCTCACCTGTCCATTCTCTCCTTTCTTTAACCTATAAATCCATTCATTTTTCAATGCTTTTTTTCTAGCTAGCAACTCAACCAAATCCCACATTTGGTTCTTTTCCAAGGAATCAATTTCCTCATTCATGCCATGCTCCCACTGTTTCCTAGATTCTACCTACATTGCCTCTTCAAAACTTCCTGATTTTCCACCATCAGTGAGCAATAAGTAGTATAAAGAAGGGGAATAATGAATTTGAGGCTTACTTACCCTTTCAAACCTCTTCATGGGCATTTAAAACTCATTGACAGCTTGTTGTCTGCCCAAATTTCATTCTAACAATGACCGATCCCAATCATTTCTTAGTCTGCACTTGACCAACATCGGTTCCTCTTGACTGACCTGACTAACATCAGTTCTCACCTGATCGATGTTAGTTTCCACCTGCCTGACATCATCGACTTTGGTCTTCACCTGATCGACATCGGTTCCTGCCTGATCGATGTCGGTCTCTTCCTGATCGACGTCAGTGTCTGTGTTTTCTTATGAGTGATGTTTTTAACCCACGAGATCATTTTGGATCATAACCTCATCCAAATTGCCCTACTTAGAATTATTCAGCCCCTTGAGCTGATCACTGTCCATCATCTTCTCCTTGAAAACCAAGGCTTTCCATTTCTTAACTATGTTAAAAACATCATATTTCCACTTTATGCAATAAACCCATACCTTTCCTGTAGCATCAAAAACATAATACTGTGATCCTCCAATAAAAGCTACCTGAGCTGGTCCCCACACGTCTGCGTGAACAAGCTCCAACTTGTGCTTCTACTTTGTTGACCCAGTTGTGATAAACCTCACTTTCTCATATTTTCTAAAAGTACAATGCTCATAGAAATCTCAGTCTATCAAATCTGAAAGCTTATCATTTGACTTAAGAACATGCATTCCCTTCTCACTCATGTGACCAAGCCTATAGTGCCACATCTTTGCATCTACATCTGAAGTAGATAAAATAGAAGGAGAATCAGTAATACAAGTAAATAGATAAAGTGTACCTACTTTCTTGCCTCTAGCTAAAATAAGTGCACCCTTGGAAACTTTCCAAGATTTTACTATGAGAGTTATTGTGCAACCCTCATCACCCAACTTTCTTGCAAAAGTTAGATTCTTCTTCAGGATGGGTACATGCATGACATCATTCAACACCCATGTGTTGACAGTCTACAATTTTAGCTACACTTTTCCTTTGCCAAAAATTTGACAAGGCTCACCATCCCCTAAATAAATTTTTCCAAAGTCTCCATGGACATAATCATGAAAAAAATCTCTATTTGGGGTTGCATGGAAAGAAGCACCAGAATCTAAAATCCATGATTCTACCTAACTATCCAAAGAAAATATAAGAGCATCCTGTGCAATAATACCTACAACATCTACTTCTTCATGTTGATCTTCTTTCAACCAACTATCTTTCTTTGCATGTCCTTTCTTTCCACAATTCTAGCAGGTGATACTTGCATTTCTAGATTTGGATCTACTGCCTATTTTTAACCTTGATTTCCTTTGCTTGCTCTTCTCTCTTTGCTTTCCCTTGCTTTCAAGACTTAAAGCATTACCTGATGTTTCCCCTGTGCTTTTCTTGTAAATTTTTTTATTCAAGATTACATTAACAACATCATCAACTTTCAAGATATTTGAAGCAGACGCAGTATTACTTACTGCCATTACCAAGCTATCCCAACTTTTAGGCAAAGAGCATAAGGTTAAGAGAGCCTTAATTTCATCATCAAAAACTATTTTGACTGAAATTAATTGATTTACTAAACCATAGAAATCACGAAAATGACTATATACTGATCCACCTTCCTGCATTTACAAATTAAATAATTGCTTCATAAGAAATACCTTATTCAAAGCTGAGGGTTTTTCATATAAATTTGCCAAAGATTCCATTAACTCTACCATTGTCTTTACCTGTGATGAGTTGGAAATCACAGATGATGCCATGCTCAACCTTATAGATCTCAGAGCCTTTCTATCAAGAACATTCCATTCTTCATCTTGCATATCTGTGGGCTTTCTTGAAACCCCACCCAACGGTAAGTACAAATCTTTTTGATACAGATAATCTTCTATCTGCATCCTCCATAATTGATAATTCTTGCCATTGAATTTCTCCATTCTTAGTTTACTTTCTTCTGCCATTGCTTTACTCCCACTCAAACAGAAACCCCTGTAAGTGAACCTATAATCAACAAACACTAACCCGCTCTGCCACTTGTTAGTGAACCAAGCTCTGATACCAATTTTTAGGATCCTCTCCTAAGAGTACAATTGATTACTTTTGTATAAGCAACTAAACATGAAATTAAACCAGAAGTAATAAGTAACTAGAAATTAGAAACAGCAAAGAATAGGAGATACGAGAAACAATACAATCTGTATTAACACTCTTCTAGAAGGAAATACAATGAAGAAATCTCACTCTTCCCACACCTCTTGGGTGTATAGTAATTCTCCCTTAAGAGTTCTCTCTCTCACAATTACAACCAACTCAACACTGAGTTGTTCCCTCTAGTGACAATCAACCCAATGGTTGTTGTTGCCTACTTCCAAGTCCTTGTGACAATCAACCCAATTATTGTTGCCTCCAATCCTTGACCACAGATCTTGATCTTGCACCCTGAAGATCTTCTTGATCTTGCTTACATTACAATATAGCCCCATGGGTCTCTTAAACAGATCCCAAACCAAACAATAATTAGAAACGCAGACTCAAGACTAAAATTAGTCTTTACATGCAAACTAACTGTTCATCTAAAATTAGAACAGTTTTGAAATGCACAGATGACCAATGCCGGTCTCTGTCTGTCTGGAGATGATCGACGTTGGCTGATGCTTGACTGATGTCGACAGCTTTCAGTTGATGCCTGACCGATCTCGATAGTCTGACCAACATCGGTTGCTGTGTAACCTAGCAACCTCCACATTTGCACATTCAGTGTAGCCTTTAGCTCCACAACTTAACATTTTTGGATACAATATCAACTTTATGTCATATGGGAGTTGGAGGTGGAAGGCTATGTGGTGGACCATCTAAGGGGATGCAGATCATAGTGCAAAGAACAGTCCCCCAATGCTCAAACAACTCTTATAGATGTCTAACCTCCATGGCCACTTTCTATAATTATAATTGAATACAATATAGGGTGAAGATAATACATAAACCTTTTCATTAATATAAAAATGATGAGAAGAATCCTCATTGTTAAACAAATAAAAATTTCTAGCTTTCCACAATTGAAAGAGGATAACAACTCTGAAGAAATTCCATAGAAATGTATTGAAGCTGGTCAGTTAAAATAATCCCCAAGGAGGGACAAGCACCATGAGAAAGGTTCATGACGGTCTGGTTGAAAGAGACTATTTATCCATTGTCAAGCAAATCAAGTTTTTGGACATGTCTAAAAGGTGTGCTTAAAAGACTTAAGTTGGCTACAAATTGGGCAACAATATATAAAGGCAAATGGGTTAAATAATCCCCTTGTAAGCTTCCATGAGGGTCATCTCATACACTAATTTAGTGTTTTAAATGGATTATTTGGGGATATCAAATTACTCAAATAGGTTATTTGGGACTTATTGAATGGTTTGTAGTAATTTGAACTTGTTAATCACCTTGTAGTTATTTGAATTTGATAATTAGCATTACTCCCAGATATTGGCAACCATAATTTTTATTATTTTTTAGATTAATGATAAGTATATATTTAAATGAAAATAAATTTTACCATCACACAATCACACCCTAGAATGTGTTATATTTAAATGGAGGCTTTTAAATGAAATGATTTGTCAAGTTAAACATCACAATATCTCAAATGCATCTCTGATTTCATTATATAAAATCAAATGTCTCACAAAAAAACTTTGTGACATTTGTGCATATATCTATAACTAATTTAATAAGATGATTACTAATTTTCTCATCTTTATTATGAATCTAGGATTCATATCTTGGCCTTTATAATTTTTTTCATTTGAGTGTTATGAACTGTTTTGGATCATAACTAGCATAAGCCATTTGCATTGATATTGAACATTTGTATACTCCCTATGTCAGAATCATCATCAGTTTTGTTAGCATGTATTTTTTTGAACATTAATAGGCTATTCCATAGCCATGTCAAGATTCCCTTAGAAGTATGCAGTGTCGCCAACACCCACCTCGTACTTTTTTATGCTAGACAAAAGATCATATACTTTAAAAATCTATTATCAACACCTTAGAACCCTACAATATCATGCATATCATAGTAAGTGAAATGAGATAGGGATTAAATAAAACCATAAGAATTTTTTATTAATTATGGAGCCTACAGTATTGACCAACCTTTAAAAATATAGTTCATCCCACTAGGGATAGTTAGGTCCACCTTTACACAAATTTCTTCTCCCTCCAAAGTTGAGCTCCTCTTTGTCTTTTTCCTACCATCTCATCCCCTTTTTTATAATATAAATCAAACACTATTTCCAAAAGCCCCCAATCTCATCCCCTTTTTTAAAATAAAAATCAAACATTATTTCTAAAAGCCCCCAACCTTCTATAATAGTTAGTTGCCCATAAACCAAGGGGAAAAATAATAAAAATAACTATAAAATAAGGTTGTCACAACAAATTTATATTTTTAGTAAAATAAGGGACAACCAATAACTCACAATTGTCTAGTTTGACAATTGTTCAATAACACAATTCCTATCCAATATCACAAACCCTGATAGTTGCATAAATTTATAATTCCATGCAATGAAAACTTTAGTGGATGCCCCTACATTAGACACCGAAAGATTAAAAATGTGAGATCCCACTCACATGGATGGAATAAATGGCAAAACCACTATTTTGGACACAAAGCATAATGGCCATGGTGTCCCCTTCCAACACACCAAATACCTCAACTAATTTTCTTTTTTCTCCATTTACCTCACCTTGTTAGACCATAGACAATCCTCATCCACTTAACTTTGATCACCATTCTCATTTCCTTACCTCTACTAATTTCCTCATTTATGGGTCAAAACCCACCTTTGTACATCCTCCTCCACCAAGATGCTCTTTCATGCATATTACATCCTCTTGTGGACTTATACCCACTACCATCCATCCACCTCCTCCTAAAGACTTTTAGGCTTTGTTAAATTTTTATAAAATCTATTGTTGGCTTCTTCCACATCTCACTCTTCTCTACTTTTTTCTCCTCTTTTCTCATAGATGGCACCTCTTCCTCCCTAACTTGCTTGTAAAATAACTCCACATACTATTGGGCATAAAAATGATCACCCATGTTCTCCACTACTATCTCTAAGATCATACTCATATCTTCTTTGCTTTCTACCCTCATTTCCATGTCAAAAAAATCTACTAACTCTATGGAAACATCATCTTCTTTGTCATTTATAGCCTTTAATATGTCTTCCAAAATATCCTCCATTTTTTTATTGGCATGTTTTCCCAACTATCCTCTCAGCATCCTCTTCATCTTCTTTACCACGTGCTTTCAATGCTTGTAGAATCATCTCCATCCCATCATCCTCAACTTGTATATCTTTTGCAACCTCATACTTTTCATCACTTACTTGGGCTGATAACAAACTCAGCTACCCCATCTCATCATTGTCTTCTTTTTTCACCTCATCCATGCCATGTGCAAAGAACCTTGCACCCTCTTTGTCCATATATGATCAATGGATACCTTGACTCATAAGAGTCTTTTATCCAATACCTATGTGGGATACTCCTACATTTTCAACATCACTTACATCCTTCAGTGTTCTTGGTAGAAACATGTCCACCATCTCTACCTCCTTTCTTGCCTCTATGCCACATGAGGACATGTTTCATCTTGCCTTGTACAAGTGATATTTGGACCAACATCTATCACCAATTTTTAAACTTTATGTTCCACCATTCCACTCTATATCCATCTCTCAAGATTGATATTTCATACATATCTTTTTATATCCATCTTTGTCCATTGTGAAGGTTTTTTTCTTCTTGCCAATCTCTGTCACTTGATTTTATGAGAGTCTTTTCTCCCACCTCTAGATATTAAAAATGAAATCCCTCTTGTATGTCCTCTTGAAAACATTCTTATACTATCATATTCCTGCTCTTTGGGTCTCTTCTGATGAGGCAAAGTATGTGGTTGAATTTTCCAAGCATATGAGATTTCTTGTTTATAACATAGAGTGTTTTTTGAAGAATAGACATGAAGCCCTTCAAGGGATCTATGTCAAAGATATGTCTCTTGACAATCATAATATATGAATTAGTATTCATGGAATGTTCAGGGTCTCATAGACCTAACTCATAAGTATGTGGTGAGGTATATTATAAAAATGTTTGCAAACATAGACGTTCTTTGCCTCCAAGAAATTAAGGTGGCAGGTTTTCTCCTCTGCGTTGTCAACAAATTTATTTGGTTTGATAGCATAGTTATGATGAGAAGTCATGATGCGGGTTATGGAGGCCTTATTACCTTTATTTCCCCAAAGTGGTGGCCACACTTGGTGGCTTCTAGAAATGACCTTTTACATCATATCATTTGGTCCATCTTCAATATCAAGAATCATTCTTTTAGATTCATTAATGTTTATGTTCTTAATGATGTGCATGAAAGGATGGCTCTATGGTGATGGATTACCAACTCACTACCTGATGCTCATTAGGCTATTTATGATGACTTTAATATGATGGAATAGACTGTTGACAAGATAGGAAGCCTTCCCATGCATGGGACCATTGTTGAAAGAGAAGTAGGGATTTTTATGAGAAAATTTTTGGGTTTTATGAACCTAATATTGACTGTCATCCCACGTCTAAAGTTTGGTACTCCTCAACCAATCTTCAAAGTGGTCCCAATCACATTATAAAATGGCTTGATTAGGCTATGATTTCCATGCACTAGTACTTCTCTTTTGATAGTACCTTCTCCCTCCCAGTGGAAGTTATGCCAAATTTTTCCTATCCAACCACTCACTAATTTGCTCAGATATTATCTAATAATTCAAAAAGCCTAAAATTTACAAAATCTAGTTTTTTTATAAACATGGCATTGTTCAATCACAACCCAACCATGGCCATATCAAGTAGGTTTGGAACCTTATGCCCCGACCTAGTTGGTAGTGGAGATGGATCCAATGGTGGGAGGATGTACTAAATCAAATGACCAGATTTCTTCAGATCTATGGCTATTAGTTATCCAATATTTAATGATGATATTATTTCACCACCTCATCATAGTTGGGTCATACAGTTGTGGATCTTGAAAAACACCCCTTAAATGACACTCCGCAATTACAAGTGATCAAATTACAACAAAAAATCTAAATTGTAGACATGTACAATGCCCATGGAGCCCAACTTTGTACTTGCCTACACTAGATCCAAGTGGGGGATATAGTCTCTAAAGAGTTCTTTCATATACTCAAGGTCAAGTCCTCAAACCAATAGATAAAAACCATTCTAAAATTTGACCATAGCTATAATGAAACTCCATATATGATCCAAGCCTTCGTTAATCAATACCAACAAGTGTTCATAGCTCAAGATCCCTCTTTTGAGCACCAACAAGCTTTGTACCAATGTTTATCAGTCATCCTAATAAAATTCACTTTTGCTCAAAGGTTGCCTATTTTAATCACCTAAAAATAACATTTGAGTGTTAAGAGTGTTATTTGAGACCACCCACCCCTAGCTTAGCCCTAGATCTATTTTAGAGCCTATTTAGACACGTATCTGTTGTTCCCAAAATTTGTCACTTATTTTGGGACATGTGAAATTTTTTTTGGTCCTACGAGTTGGAAATTTCACTCTTCCCTTTGTAGAGTAAGATACTCGGCATTTTATTTTGAGTTTCAGTTGGGCGCTCCAAGTTTTGTCCCTATGCATTTCAATTTCAAGGCAGTAAGGGTTATGACACAGGGCGTGGGTTTCTCATTTTGTGTGGGTTTTTATTTTTGCCTAAAGTTTTGTCTAAATCTTAAAGTTAAATGAAAGCTACCAAGTGTCATCTACCAAGACCCATTATAATTTGTTTCTAAAAAGTAGCGAAACATGCCACATGTCCCTTTATAACTCAGTGGAACATGCCACGTGTCTGCATCCACATTCTAAAGTTTCTTATAAGCTTCTTTCAAAAATCTTCTCTCAGAGTCCCACATAGGGTGCCAAGTGGCAACTGTAGAAGGTTTTAATGTGGTTTAATAAATGTAGCAAAAGGCACCACATGTCCCTTGTAAAGCTTGGCAGAAGCTGCCAAGTGTCAACATCCACAGTTTCTTCCTTTTGCCTCGTTATCGAGTAAGGATTGTGGTGGGCCCTGAGTGAGTTGCTAAAAGTAAGTGTATCATGCCAAGTGTCATCATCTGTGTGAATCCAAATGAGTCCCGCATGTTTCTATAGTGATTCTAAAGCTCAGTGGAAGCTATCAAGTGTCATCTTTTACAGGACTCTTAAAAGGTACCTAAAGCTTCTATAAGTTAAGCGGATGCTGCCAAGTGTCCTCACCTATTTCATAGTGAAAGGTGCCATGTAAGATTAGTAGAAAGTGCCACCTATCCCTGTTCCCCTTTTGAAGCTGCTCGGGCAAGAAGTGTTGTGGGTCCTATTTTCTGTAAGAATGGTGAAGTTTCAAAGCAGTGAACTATGACATATGTCAAAGGTAGAGCACTCCCAATACAAAGACATGAAGGAATTACTAAGGAGGATGTCAGGCCCGTAATTGTCAAATTTAGGAAAACCAACTAGTCATTAGCTTTCAAATGATGACGGACCCAAAGACGTCAAATTTGAGGCAATAAAGTGCTTGTTGATTTTTGCAGGCTTAAATGCAGACTTGAAGGCATTCAAAAACCTTCAGGCCAAAAGGAAGAACCACTGAGAGGAAGAACCAATGGAATCAGAAAGGAGAAAAGATAGCTCAAGGGCACAAATCATAGTAGAAAGAGGGAGAGGCTAAAATATCTACACAATAGTTATTCTAGTAGGTGAAACAGTTCACAAAGTAGATATTTTGACTAGCAAACATTAAAGACATGGCTTATTTATTTCCCTTGGAATAAAGACAAAATGGATAGCTACATAGACACCAGATGATCTAGACATAGGAGAAGACATTTGAGATGAATCAACATGCCATAGTTAAGACAGCTGCCCTGTTCCATCATGGCCCCCCTGACAGAATTGAAAATGCATTAAAGGCATTGAATGCATAGCATGGGCCATTCCATGAAACAAAGTGCCAAGTCTTTCTTGGCTGGTATATATTGTAATCTCTTTTATTTTTTTAGAGAGATCTCTTTGTTATAGAAGCAAAACTCTGCCAAAATTGAAAAGTGATTACTGAGACTTTGAGCTTAGATTGTTAATCATATTTCTTTGTTTGAATGAAAAATCAAGTTACTTTCAGACTTTATGCTGTTATAGCTTATGTCATTTTAGGAGATTGTTCTTATGTCTGTCATCTGAATGCATTCTTGTCCAGTTAATGAAATAAGCAAAACTTGTGGAAGTAATCTGGAAGGTGTTCTGAAGCCAATTGTGGGAAGACTTTGTGATTTCTACAATTGCCTTTAGTGTGTTTGTCTATTTTTTGTTCCTGTGTAAAGGACCTTGGGATGACTTTGCATCCTCATTGTCCTTTGTATTTCACTCTTGGGTAGTCGAGGTAGAGACTTTGTGCTATACCTCAATCTACTGGTTATATGCCCCTATTACCAGTTACTTGTCACTACCTAAAAAAACTCTTGCTATTTTCTGCAAGATCACTTTTAAAAGAAGAGAAGTGCCTTTAATGTTTTCGCCAAAATTTTCTCCTTCATTTGTGAGCATCATCTCTAAAAGAAGAGAGATGGATGGTGTTGCCCTAGCCCTGAGTGTTATTTTTTGCTTATATCTATAGTATTTGAAGCCCCTTTATACCTATAGGGAACCTCCCCTTGATGAGAGGAGAGATTTGTCCCCTTTGGATGTGGTAAACCTACAACTTTGGATGACCAATCTCCCTTGATGTGGATGATCAAACCTATTTTGATCATCAGTATGTTGGTGACAAAATATTCACCCAATAGTTTTTTGGCGACTCTATTGGAGAAGAACAAGCAGTTTGAAGCTTCAAGCTTCAAGTTGAAGCAGGACCAGTTCCTTCTCATTTTTATTCCACAATCTGGCAACTCCACACTATACAAGAAGCTAGAGAACCTAAGGTGTTGTTGACCCAATTTTTGAGTTGGTGCAACAAGGCAATTTTGATTTGTTTCCTCCATAACCTCACCTTTAACAAACTAGGAATCTCCCTCCTACCAATACCAGGTCACCAATACAATGCACAGCTTCTTTTTCTACTGTGAGCAGAGCTTTGCTCATACATACCCCACCAAGATTTGTTATCCCCCCTTTCCATAGCCATATAATGGTAGTTCAAGGCCCCTGGGGTAACTCTTTTGGCCCACTCAATCTAACTCCACCCCTACATCAACGACCATGCAATTCAAGGAAGAATTTTCCCAAATTCTTTGGTGACGAGAGAGTTCACCCTGATGAACACATTACAGCCTTTAGCATAGCCTACGATGTGATAGGTGTGGAGTATGAGGACGTAGTAGTCAAGCTATTTGTGGAAACACTACAAGGCACTACTGTAGACTAGTTCTACCATCTACAAGATCAATTAGTGACTGATTGGGACACTCTCAAAGCCAACTTTGAAGCTAGGTTCAATCCTATAGAAGATGTGCATGCCCTACTGGCCCAGCTCACACAGATGAAGAAAGAGCCTCATGAACCTATGAGGGACTTCATAGCCAAGTTTGACAAGCTAAGAAATAGGATTCCTACCATTACTCAGCCAACCCCTGAGAATCTTAAATATTTCTTCATCAACACATAGTTGCCTGAAGTGAGTTTTCTATTGAGACGGGCTGACCACATAGACCTTGCTACTACTCAAGATTTGGCCACTGAGGTGGAATATGATCTCATCTTGGTAGGGAGGATAAGAAAAGATCCTAAAAGAGGCAAATCTTCTTCATCTTTTGAGAATTCATCTATAGGCACCACTGATCAAATGGTGCAAAAGCTGACAAATAAATTGCTAGCCTTAAAAAGACAAGTGGCCCAAGGTATGTCTACTCCTCCTTATCAAGATATGCCAAGGAGGACATTTCAGAACCAGCCATATCAAAGCAATGCTGTCAAAAGTCAAGGGCAACCAAATCGTCTGCCTCCCCCACAGGGGAAACTTGCCATTGAAGCAGCACCACCCAACTCAACAGTTGGATATCTAGAAATAAAACATGATTTCTCTTTCTAACCTGAGTTTGATCAAGAAAATGATGTTGATCTCTTTGTAGCAGACCAAGAAGAATCAGTTGGTGACTCCAACATTGGTTTCCTGAATTACCAAGATGAACCCAAAAGTGAAGGTAAAGTAGTTGAGGGATCATATGCTGTGTTCACCCGGTCTAAGAATCAATCAACCCAACAAGCCGATAAAAAAAAAATAGAGGAGTGACCTCAACCTATAATTTCAATTTCCAAATGAGGAACTTCTCTACCTTTCTATCCAAAGGAATCAGTGATTGCTAAAAAAGTAAGTACCCCAAAAATATCTACACCTTCAACTTCAATTTTGCAGACCAGTCTTCCCCCTCCAAAAAACTAAAAGGATGAACTCCCATCCTCTGATCCTAGTTCATTTTAGACATTTGACATAATTGACCATGTAAAGAAAACCAAAATTCAAATATTTGAATTTTATTTCATGTAATCCAACCCTCAGCAGTTGGATAGGTTGGTTGAGTGTGTGAAAAATAAACCCATCCCTGTAGGACAAGATGTTAAGAAGGTAACTCATGATCCCCCAAGGAAAATGTCCATCCCAAACAATATTGTCATTAATCCTGCTACTACCCCTAGGAAAATAGAGCATTTCTATGTTTCCCTTTTGATAAATGGTCACAAGCTGAGCAATTGCATCATTGATTTCGGAGCTTCAGACAATGTCATGCCTGCCAAAGTGGTAGAATCTCTTGGTCTCACACTGACCAAGACATTTGGGAGATATTTTTCCATGGAGAAAAAACAAGTGACACTAATGGGACAAATCAAGGATGCCCAATTTGCATTTGCCACCTTTCCAGAAAAGAGAATCAAGATGACAGTCCTAGTGGCTGACGTCCTAGCCTCATATAGCATCCTTCTTAGGCAAAATTTTTGTAAGGATGTTGGAGGATAATTGAGCATGGACCTGTCTAAGGTGAGGATCCCTATCAAAGGCATCATGTAGAGGTTGCTTCCTGAAAAGGAGGCAAAATATGTTATCACCCAAATGTTGGTCCCTAAAGTTCAAATTTTGTTTGAGTCTTCAGGCAAGGGTAACTATTTTTTGTCTACTGAAGATGTTCCTGTTACAGCAGATGAAAGTCCTGTAGGTGGCGATCTAAGAACTGGTTCAGATAAGATAGCAGAAGGCATGAGAGAGCACAGTGCAAGCCCAAAGGAACTCTCCTCTCCAAATGAAGGAAAATGTGAGAAAAGAGCAGTGTATGATGATGTTTGGATCCTAGAATTTGATGGCAGCAATTCCTCTACCGGTGTTGGAGCCGAGATTGTGTTGATATCTCCTCAAGGAGATATTTTTTCTTCCTCATACAAGTTACAATTTAGCAACACCAACAACACTGTCGAGTATGAATCTCTATTACTTGAGTTGAAGGCTGCTCAAAATAGAGGTGTTAAACTCCTTCATGCTAAAGGAGATGATGCACTGATGGTTTGTTAGGTAAGGAACCTATGTCAAATCAAGAACAAAATATTGTGCCACTGCCACAATCTGATATGGGACTATATTTAAATTTTTGAAGCTTTCAATATTTATGCAGTGCCCAGAGAGCCTCATAATCATGCAAATTCATTGGTTGTCCTTGGAACCTTCATGGTTCCTCACCTTGATTTCAAAGATAATAGGTACACTATCAAACTGGTCTTGCAACCAAGTGTGCCTAACAAAGATAACCATTGGTAGCTATTTGATGCTGACAATCAAATCATGTGTTGGACTGAACCAAAAGAGCAACAAGCTATGGTAGTGGACCATACTGCTGCATGCCAAAGTCAAGAAAAGGAACTCTTTGCCAAGAGAGCAAAGATTTATGGTTTTCAGATTGCAGACCATGCCTTGCCATGGGGTAAGAAGAGAGAACCAAATGGAATGCACATAAAACGTTATTTCTGGTGGAGAGTTCCATTCACCCATCACCGATTCTAGGGAGAAAATGGTTTCTTACTAGTTTATCAAGATAGAATGCCATTTTCACTGTCTCACAATGGGCGGCATCTAAAGCGCTTCAATTCTTGAAGCATCAAATAAGATCAACTGTACATATGTATATTTGTACAGTCTTTAGTTTTATTTTGTGCTTTTCATTTTTATTTTTGGCACCTTTCATTTTTGGGTAGCATGACTCTGTAGCCCAATGGCATACTTAAAGGCACTGGAGATTCTGGTTTCTACTCCCCGTAGTTGTTCCAAGTTTTTGACTGAAGGAAGTTCCCCAACTGGAGCCAGCTATTGTTCTTAAAATTTGTCACTTATTTTGGGACAACATATGAACTTTTTTTTGGTCCTATGAGCTGGAAATTTCACTCTTCCCTTTGTAGATTAAGATACTCTACATTTTATTTTGAGTTTCAGTTGGGTGCTCCAAGTTTTGTCCCTGCGCATTTCAATTTTGAAGCAGTAAGGGTTATGACACAAGGTGCAAGTTTCTCATTTTGTGCAAGTTTTTATTTTTGCCTAAAGTTTTTTCTAAATCTTAAAGTCAAACAAAAGCTACCAAGTGTCATCTACTAAGACCCATTATAATTTGTTTCTAAAAAGCAGTGGCATGTGCCACGTGTCTCTTTATAACTCAGTGAAATGTGCCACGTGTCTGCATCCACGTTTCAAAGTTTCTTATAAGCTTCTTTCAAAAAGCTTCTCTTAGAGTCCTAGGGAGGGTGCCAAGTGGTAACTACAAAAGGTTTTAATGTGTTTTTCTAAATGTAGTGAAAGGTGCCATGTGTCCCTTGTAAAGCTCAGCGGAAGCTGCCAAGTGTCAACATCCACAATTTCTTCCTTTTGCTTCATTATCGAGTAAGGACTGTGGTGGGCCTCGAGTGAGTTGCCAAAAAAAAGTAGAGCATGCCAAGTGTCATCATTTGTGTGAATCTAAATGAGTTCCAAATGTTTCTATAATGATTCTAAAGCTCAGCAGAAGCCACAAAGTGTCATCTTCTATAGGACTCTCAAAAGGTACCTAAAGCTTCTATAAGTTAAGTGGATGCTACCAAGTGTCCTTGCCTATTTCATAGTGGAAGGTGCCACATAAGATTAGTGGAAAGTGCCACCTGTCCCCATTCCCCTTTTGAAGCTACTCAAGTAAGAAGTATTGTGGGTCCTATTTTTTGTAAGATTGGTGAAGTTTCAAAGTAGCAGACTGTGATAGATGTCAAAGGCAGAGCACTCCCAATACAAAGACATGAAGGAATTGCTAAGGAGGATGATGGGCCTGCAGTCATCAAATTTAGGACAACCAACTAGCCATTAGCTTTCAAACGATGATAGACCCGAAGACATCAAATTTGTGGCAATAAAGTGCCTGTTGATCTTTGCAGGCTTAAATGCGGACCCGAAGGCATTCAAATACCTTCAGGCCAAAAGGAAGAACCACTGAGAGGAGGAACCAATGGAATCAAAAAGGAGAAAAGATAGCCTAAGGGCTCAAATCATAGCAAAAAGAGGGAAAGGCCAAAATATCTACACAGTAGTTATTACAGTAGGTGGAATAGTCTGCAAAGTAGATATTTTGATTGGTAAACATTGAAGACATAGCTTGTTTATCTCCCTTGGAGTAAAGACAAAATAGATAACTACGTAAACATCAGATGATCCAAACCCAGGAGAAGACATTTGAGATGAATCGACACACCATAGTTAAGATAGTTGCCCTGTTCCAACATGGCCCCTTTGACAGAACTGAAAATGCATTCAAAGCATTGAATGCACAGCATGGTCCATTCCATGAAACAAAGCACCAAGTCTTTTTTGGCTGCTATATATTGTAATCTCTTTTATTGTTTTAGAGAGATCTCTCTATTATAGAAGCAAAACTTTGTTAAAATTAAAAGGTGATTACTGAGACTTTGAGTTCATATTGTTAATCATATTTCTTTGTTTGAATGAGAAAGCAAGTTACTTTCAGACTTTATGTTGTTATAGCTTGTGTCATTTTAGGAGATTATTCTTATGTCTATCTTTTAAATGCATTCTTGTCCAGTTAATGAAATAAGCAGAACTTATGGAAGTAATCAGAAAGGTGTCCTGAAGCCAATTGTGGGAAGACTTTTTACTGTCTATAATTGCCTTTAGTGTGTTTTTCTATTTATAGTTCCTATGTAAAGGACCTTGGGATGACTTTGTGCCCTCATTATCCTTCGTATTTCACTCTTGGGTAGCCGAGGTGGAGACTTTGTGCTATACCTCAGTCTATTGGTTATTATGCCCCTATTACCAGTTACTTGTCACTACCTAAAAGAACTCTTGTTGTTTCCTGCAAGACCACTTCTAAAAGAAGAGAAGTGTCTTCAGTGTTTTCACCATAATTTTCTCCTTCATTTGTGAGCATCATCTCTGAAAGAAGAGAGATGTATGACGTTTCCCTACCCCTGAGTGTTATTTTATGCTTATATCTATAGTATTTGAAGCCCCTTTACACCTATAGGGAACCTCCCCTTGATGAGAGGAGAGATTTATCCAATTTGGATGTGGTAAACCTACAACTTTGGCTGACCAATCTCCCTTGTTGTAGATGATCAGACCTATTTTGCTCATCGGTATGTTGGTGACAAAATATTCACCCAACAGTATCCAACTTTTGTGTGGGCCACATGCATCCCTAAACATCATAAAGTAGTCCCAAACCATCACTTTGACATCTTAACCATTAGTGCTTGAAGTTCTGCCACCTAGACACTAGTGCCATAGTAAGGACAATAGCACCCCACAGTGCTAGTGTCCCAATTTTAGCACTCTTATCCTTTACCTCTTTTTGTTATTAACAGATATCTTTTCGAATCAAATACCACTTAGGGTTGGCCTAGACCTCCTTTAAGGCCTACACAAGCACTAGAATAGTATTTATACATTATTTGTATCCCTATAACTATAGACACCTAAAATTGGCCACCAATAACCTCCAACTAGTCCTTTGACCAATTTCTATCAAAACATCACAATTTGGTCTAAAAATAATAAAACACATTAAATCATTCAAATTTGCTATATACAAGTGTTGATTTTGGTCAGAGTATTCACTAAATGGGGTAATGCAATTTATGAGACAGCTAACTTTGATTAGATCATTTCGAGTCAAAATGACATTTTCACACCTAGGTACTTTGGATTGCTTTTTTCTACCAATTTTCTTACATGAGACATGTGCCATTGTTATTTTGTGTTGACAACATCCTAAATGGGATAATGGATCCAACACATCTAACATCTCATTCTAATTCCAATCCAGTCAAATTTCAAGCCAATAATATGACATTTTAACCAATTTGATTAATTTGAGCACCAATTGCCAAGATTTACACCAAAATTGATAAATCATGTTTAAGACTAATTAATTTAGATAAAGAGCTTAAGTTAATTTTCCATGGAACTTATTGAATATCTCTTTTTGGAAACTAATTATGAGTTTTTGCATCATCAAGTGACATCATTTCTTGGGAAGACATCCATAGGCCATAAATACATAAAATATCTAATTAATCCCTCCCATGACTCATTAATTCCTCTGATGCCTCTTTAATGCCTCTCTATCCCAAATATTTATTAGAGTATTTATTGAATTTGGCCTCCAAAATGAATTCATTCTTAGCCACACATCTTCATCTTGAGATGGACCGTTCAGGTTCATTCTAATCATTTGCAAAAATTTATAAATAGGAGGCCTCACAACCATAATTTTAAGCTCTGATAAGCTAATGTTATTATTCCCAAATGAACCCAAAAGATTGGATAGTGTAAATTTATATGCACAAATCATTCCAATGCCTTTTGAAATTAGTGCAATAATGCCCAATTATTGAACCAAGCCAAAGCCATCACAAAGCCATTAGTGTCAAAGAGAAATCCAAGCCTCCTTTGATGAAGACTCATTGAGCACAAGCCAAGCAAGCCACTTTAACAATCTATTTGGAACATCCAATAAATGTGAAATAACCTTTATATTTTGCATTCTAGTTGTGTTTTTCATTTAGTTTTATTATTATACTCCCCCCTGAGATAGGCTTAGGGTGTTAGCATTAGTGTGTTTTATTTTGGATTTGGTTTCATACACTAACACCATACTAATCTCCCCTTATTACAATCTTATGTTCACAAATAACATGCCCGATGGGACCTAGCCTCACAAATTTGATCAAATGCTACTTACAAGTAACTCCTAACCATTTTCATGCAGGACCCTGGAGTGTGAGAGCAAAGAGAGTTAAAATTTGAGCAAAAACCCATTGTTATGGAAGTTATAATTTTGTTACTTTGGAGTCATGATTTTGTCTTCGAGACCAAAATCTTACAACTAACACAATCATGATTTTGTCATTTCAAATCATGATATTGCACTTAACTATGTTTTTGGACTAACCTTGTCTCTGTCTACAGATCCAATAGCGATATTAAAATACTCGTACTCTTTAGTAATGATATTGAAATACTATGATTCGTAAGTAGTGATATTGCAATATTGTTATTCATAAGTAGTAATATTATAATATTATGACTCAATAGTCACAATATTGGAATACCACAACTTGACAGTCATGATATTACTTATTTGAGTCATGATATTATGGTTGAACCATTGGCAGTTAACCAAAAATACCACAACTCTCATAGTGGTGATATTGCACTGTGACTTGTGTTATTATTAATCTAAATAATGGTATTATTTATTTTTGTTGACTAACCCATAAGTAACAATATTACATTAACTAGTCATATTTTTGCAGAGTATCTGAATTGCATTATGGAGTTGTGGGATTGTACTATGTGAACCTGAGATCTTAATTTACAAAGTTATTTATTTCATTTGGAAAAGTGCTTCAAGGCTACACAAAACTCAAACTTTTTCCTTGTAGGGCCCATTTAAAAAGTGATCAAAACAAGCTTAATGTAGCATTTTAAACATATTTTTGGGTGCTTAAAAAGGAGAAGGAACTTTCATTTTGGTGCTTAAAGAAACACTTAGACGTTTACTTGAATGGTTTGCAGTTGTTCTTTACAATTTTTACAACATAAAGCCAAGGGTCTAAAGAACACCACCAAACATTTAATTTAATGCTTTAAAATTAAACTCATCTCAAAGTTTTTTCAAGTCGTTTATCATTATTTGCTTAGTTAGTTTTGATTGTGCAAAAAAAAAGGTGTGCATGTATGCTCTCCCCCCATCCCCTATAGGGAACTTATGGGATCAAAAGTGCCATCTTCATTACAAATTGCCTTAGTCCAAAGGCATAAAAATGATGTTGTGAAGGCTCTCCCCAAGATTTTCATGGCTTAGGTAATCTAGAAACAATTTTATAGCTCTTTTACTTAGCTTTTATTTCCATTACATCTTGGCTTGTGAGGGAGATTTCATCTCATCCCATAAGTTTTTTAGGGAATATTTGACCCAAGGTTTCATCTCCCAGCATTGTCTTCAACCCCTCTCCACAAAGGGGTATATAAATTAGGATCACCCCATTGGGATGGTGGTTTGAGTAGTTAAACCATCTCTTATCACTAAGGCTAAGCCTAGGATGTATGATCATGTTAGACATCATATTACACTGAGCGAGTGATGGATGTAGTGGTTATAAAAAGGGCAAGACCTTTTTACAACAAATCTTATGATTTGGACCCAATATACTTGTTCTCTTACATTTTTACGTAAAATTCATGTGCATCTAATCCATCTAAATATTTGAAAACTTGTTAGTTAGTTAACCCCACTTTGTCATACCTTATCAGTTTAGGTTTCAAGAGGATTACTTAGTTGATTTATCTTTGTCTTAGATTACTTGGTTTTTTCGTGGAGTCAAAAGTATTTGTTAACAAAGGGTTACATCACTAAACACATTTCCCACCATTTTATTGAACAAGGAGGCGTTATGCTACCCAAGTGAAAATCATAGTTTTCCTTGTTCAAAAACTTATCATAAAGTTTGTGTCATACCTTCCATTTTGGTATAGTTATGCTACCCATTTGAGTCTAGACCATTTGCCCAATTTTCTTAAGTCCTTCATTGATAGTTTAAATTCAAAATTGGACTCTTCCAATTTTTGAAGGTCAGTGTGTTAAAATGGGTTTGCCACTTTGCACTTGACTTGTTTTAACTTGAGTTCAATTCCCAATTTGAATTGAGGGTCATTTTTAGACTAATGATCATTATCATCATTTGGTAGGACTCAAATCATCTCGAGTATCACTCATGTTTTGAGTCCTAAGCTAAATTTGGTACTACCTTTCCTATTTTACCATTTTTCTTGAGTCCATTTGATACCACACTTTACCTTAGAAATTTGTCAAACTTTCTGTGTGTATCATTTGAGTTGAGGAGAGTAGTGTTACACTGCTGAAATCATGTTAAACCATTTTGCCTTAAAGTCTTGAAACAAATATTTATCACACCTTTTGAGCATTTTAGCATTATTATGATACTCAAAATTTGAAACTTGTTTCATAGGCCTATTTGCATAGAGTCAACATTTTTTCAACTTTCCAACCCATTTTGAGTATACCTTTGTGAGTCTTTATTTAACACAGTTACACCATTCACCTTTATCTAGCTCATCAGTCAAAAGAATCTAGTTTGAGCCATTATTTGGGAAAAAATAAACTATATCCAAGTGCCTTTTATTTCATTCCTCATACTTATTGATCAATTTCATGTCCAAGATTCAAATGCTTAGTTTTTGTTAGAAGTGTTTCAAATCTGTTAGATTAAATATCTCATCTTTTAAAGTCTAGATTTTAATGTCATTTGGCCAAAATTCCTAGAATGCACCTTTATTTGAGCCTACCTTTTGAGGTTGCATTTGGCCAAAATCCCTAGCAACTTTTGTTTTTCCTAAATTAGACTCATTTGAAACACTTTGATCCTAGAATTTGACATTTTGATTTTCAGTCCATCTACTTGTCCTTTTAATGTGAGACATGTAACATTAGACACTTGATGTTAGCTTCATTTATCTTAAGTCATTGCATCAACCTTTTTGGATACACATACCCATCTTTTTGACAAGGTTAAACCAAGTTTGAACCTCTTTTTAGACATCACCTTTTTAGAGTTTGTATAACTCTATTCCCTTTTGTCACAAAACATTTACTATGGATCCCAACATGTATTCATACACTCGTAATGGCATAATGTACAATCTAAGATTTAGTAATGTGGTCGCACAAGAAAAAATGGTTCAAGACCCCTATATAAATAATGTTTCTTATGAGACGGATCCTTATCCATCTTATAACACTCAAACAAGTTCACAAAACCAAGACCCATTGGCTCATTATTTGGTAAACATGACTCCATACTTAGAGCAAGATCAAGAACAAATAGAGCATTACCTAGTTTTGGTACCTACATTTGAAAAACCATTTCCTCAACAATCGTACTATGTTACTGCACCATCCACATATGATCCTTATCTATTTGAGCTTCACGTGTTTGAAACTTAAGGATGAGATTTTGGTTAGAGATATAGAAGTAGGGGCTAAGATTCTAACAGACTTCCCCCATGAAAATTTGTCAAGTCTAGTAAGAATGCCTCACAACATAGTTTATAGTCAAAAGGCTTCTTCTAGCAATCATTTAGCTCTAGTCCAAATGACACATTATGACCCTAATATGCTTGTCAAAGGCAAGGACCTCATGGAGGATCACTTTATGTAGATGCAAATAACATATCAAATGTACCTGAACCTAGCACACAATTTTAATCAGATGACCATGTCAAATATGCCTCTCATAGATTTAGTTCCTTCAACAAGATTGTTAATATAATTTACTAGTCAAGACAATCAGGGTGTATACCCCTTTATGCAAACTACTTCAATTGATAACTTGTTTTATATGCCAACCATCAAAGAAGTGTCTTCTACTTCTATGCAAAATATTGAGAAAAATGTAGTGGATAATGTGCAAGAAATGTCCAATCCAAACCAAAGTGGTGTAAGTACACCAAATACTAGTACACAAACAAGTGTACCTCTAGTTAACACCATGAGTGGTTCTCTAAATTAGGGAGTAGGAGTTTATATATCCCAACCTCAATTAACTACTACCATTAATACTCAACCAGTTGCTTCTCCAAGTGCTCAACCAACAGGATTAAGTAGTCACCCAACAACCAATGTCGCACCTTAATAATAAAATATGAAAAATCTTACTCCTTCCCAACATAAAATGAGTATTATTCCACAATAGTAGGCACAATCCAACATACCAATGTAGTAGAAGCAGAACATATTGCCACCACAACAGGGGCAACCAATGTTTCATCTCACCAAGTAGCAACAAAGGTACCTCTCTCCTCATAGACTAATATACCAATTCAAATCCAAATGATGTCTAATCAACAACATATAAATATTGGTTAGCAGCAACTACTGAATCTTAAACAAGCATCAACTTCCCAACATGGATTCATGCAGCCTAGAGGTTTTTAAGTTCCTCAAGTATCGATCAGGAAACCTTTGCCTTTTGTGTAGAATGTTCCACTAGTTCAAATATAGGGTCTTGGTTCACAAGTACCCCCTAAATAACAAGGCTTTATTAATCATAATTAGGTCCCTATTCAACCCTAGGAAGCACAGTACACTTATATTCCTCCATCCTAACCTCAAAATCCCTAAAATTAGACCTATGTACCCAATTTGAACCAAAATGTAACCCCACAGTACGTGTAATTTCAATAATAAAATCCTAAACCATACATGTGTATTCTTTATCTATTCCCCAACCAAACCAACATACCCCTGCCAATACCTTCATCATACCTCAGTCAAAGTGCTCCACTTGTGACTGCTCAAGCATCCACTTCAAACCAATATTCCCTCTAGTTTCCTAGCCCAAGAACTACAACAGATGAAAGATGTGATTTCTACCATCAAAGCTAGGAAATAAACCAAAAAATTTAAGTTAGATTATGTGTGTTCTTATACATTTAACATGGAGTACTTGTAGATACCATTTCCTCCAAGATACAAACCATTGAGATTTGAAAAATACAAGGGAAAAGGTGACCCCAAGGCTCATTTGATTGAGTTCTTTGTTGCATGCTAGCTAGTGGCATAGAGTGACATAAACCTTTTTTTTTTGTTTGCAAGGAGTCTATCAAGACAAGCCTTAGAGTGGTTCTTAAAGTTTCCCAAGAATTTAGTATCAGATTTTAATGATCTTTTAGACAAGTTTGTGCAACACTTTTCATATATTCTCAACCTTGAGATTTCATTAGTTGACTTGACACAAGAAAATCAAAAGGTTGGTGAGATTTTTTCAAGTTATCTACAGTGATGGAGAGCCCTTGTAATCCAATTCGCCCACAGTTTACCAGATAAACAATTAGCCATTGTGTTTACCAAAAATTTGCATAGTGAGATATATTATCATTTTGAGCTGCAGTGTGCACATACCTTTAAGGAGATCATTGATAAAGGTTTGTTAATCAAGAAAGACCTTATTAACAAAGGGATCATCAAGCTTTCCTTGTCAAATCAGAATCAAGTACCAATCAAGGAAATGGCCAAAACTAGCATCAAGTCCAAGCGTAAGCATCATAACTGACATAGGCCAATAACAATGATAGACTAAGGCAATTCAACTGCAACAAAAATGTTGTTGAGAATGGAGTAACAGACTTGAGACATGTCCAAACTGTGCAAGCACCATCTACTCAATCCACATTGCATATTCAACTTACTCTTAACCCACAACCTTTTCATCAAATGCAATAAGCGCAATAGCCCAGGCTCACGTAAAAAATGCAACAACCTTTGCAATTACAAGATCTTCCTCCAATGAGAATAGTGCCTACTCATCATATTCTTAGTGACCTTAGAGAGCCTATTGAGTCTATGTTTTTCAATCTCATTATCACTAATATGATTAGCTGGCCTATACCAAAACATTATCTTCAGGGCATCCTTTATCCTGATTGGTACCACCAAAATGAATTATGCGAATATCACCAGGTTAATGGGCATAATTTTCACCATTGTGTGAAAATTAAAAACTTGATCCAAAATATTTTTGAAATCAAGGAGATAACATTGGATGGTGGTGCTTCCACTTCCAATCAGACCCTTGGAATTTATCAAAACCCCTTTCCCCAACATAGCAATCAACCACAACAATAACAACTAGTACAAAACCAACAACAATAGTTTCAAAAACCAAGGTTGAACCAACAAAATCAATTATAGAACCAAAAACATCCAAAAAATAGACAAAACCAAGGTTAGAATGACAACAATCAATAGACCTACCATGCAATTGCACATGACTACAATTGATCATATTGCAGGAGGTCACATTAACATCGTCTCTATTAATCTGAGACCAAATAACAATCAATCAAGACCTTTTTTAAATAATGCCAATACACCAACTCACATTGATAATCCTTATTTGACATGGGACCACATACAGGCATACCAGTAAGTAGGGATTACTAATTTTAGACCCTATATCGATAACTCATCATTGCCTTGCGACCATGCACAAGTACATCAACAACCAAGAATTATCCCATTAGGTCTTTTAGCATCACCATCATTTATTAGAAATCATAGTCTTGTGTTTAATCTTGATTGTGTAATCACAACTCAAAGGTCAAAGATTACCATCTAAGGCCCACATCCATCTATCACTTCACCCATCATGCAACTAGTCATTATACCTCAGAATAAACCACTTAACACTGACCAATAAAAGAAGTTTGACATTGTCAACCAATTGAAAAATATGCCCACACAGATATCCATTTTATATTTATTGTGTACATCAATAATCCACAAAAACACATTGAATGAGTTCCTTAGCCAATCCATAATTTTAAGTGATATAACCCCTAACAAATTCAAATCTTTGGTTGGACACCTAGTTCTAGCCCAACAAGTCACTTTCAACCAAAGTGATATGTCATCCCTCATCCCATTGTATAACAACCCCTTATACATAGAAGTTTGCATAAAGAAGCACAAACTGAAATGTGTCCTTATAGATAATGGATCTGGTCTAAACATAGTGTCTGTAAAGCTCATCAAACTTCTCAAGTACACGATGGTAGATCTTCAAGCATAGACCATAACCATCAAAGCCTACAAAAATGAATAATAAGAATCACAAGGCACCATTTATTTACTATTTATCCTTGAGACCTTAACCCATGACACACTTTTCCATGTGCTAGATCTTGATTTGTCATATAATATGCTTTTGGGAAGACCTTGGTTACATGAAATTTGTGTAGTCTTATCAACATTGCACCAATGTATCAAGTTCTCCTATTTAGGGATGGAGGTTTGTATACCAGCAGATTTTCATCCATATGAACACTTTAAACACATAGAGGTTGAGTTCAAGAGCTATTAATATCATTTCAACATGAATCTAGTGGCCAAATAAAATAAAAGAAAGGCAATACTTCTTGATTTTCTAGAGGACAACTGCATTGATCCTAATACCCTTGATTCCCTTTCCCCTATGCTGCATCCTGAGATATCCAATCATTATACCATCTTGCCTAATGGCTCAAGAGAGTATTTAACCCATGATACCTTTAACATTACAAACCTTCCACAGAACCCAAAGTCCTTTGGAAGACCTAAAGCCCCACTTCATCTAGAATGGTAATAAAAAGGCAAAGGTAAAAAGTGTAGTCTAGGACCCATCACATTTATACCAAAGTCTAGCCTAGAACAAGACCCTCTTGAAGGAGATGAGTCATGGTTTTAAAATGACAAGTAGGCTGATTGTTACAAAAATTCAAAGTATCTTATTCCCAATAGGATCACAAAGATTTAAAACTATGAAGGAAGAAGCCTAGGACCAAATCAATAAAGAACACTTGAGCCAATTTCCATGACCAGATAAAAAGGGCCCTATGGACTTGGATTTAAACTTCCTGGGGGTGACCCCATTTACCTTAATCATGTTCCATCATTACTGACTAGTGATGAGGATGTTGATAACGAAGTAGAGTCTGATCATAACCTTTTTGATGACCTAGTCGAGACCAACCTATTTAACTCTCATTCCATTTATACGTTTAGACCAACCATTCATCATAACACACTACCATTGTATTATCCCCAGATGATATACTGGGACCAACAATAATCCAATGTGTCAATTAATGAGTTCCAAAATTATGAGGCTTTCTATGATTTTCTCAACCTTAGAGACAATGTTCCATTGGGGACCATAAATCAGGTTTCTCAATCAAGTTGGATCCTGAAACCTATTTTGCAGAGCAGGTGAACACCCTTAGCCAAAAATAAAGAATTAAAACATTGATGTCCCAAACTAAAAACCACTTTGAGGCACTTTTTGACTAGGGAAAAAGTAAAGAAAAATGCTAAGTCTAGTGGTGAAAACCTATTTTAGGTTTCATTATATGGGGGTGTTCAACCTTCTTCAAACATAGCTCAGGAGACCACCAATGATGAACTTGTTTATGAGACTGAGTTTAGTTTTGAAGAACAACAAGCCTTTGATGAATCATTTAGGAGTTTCCAATAGTTTTTGTTACATGGCCAAACTTCCCATTAGGGGACTATGATTCATCATGCCTATGGGAACTTGAAGAGCCAGTCCTCACAGAGGACTCTAATGTTGCCAATCAGTACAAATCTTTGCCCACTATCCTTGAAGATGGTTTGACCCTTCTAGTGGAAGATACAATAGAGGTTAACATCAGGTCCCTAGATGACTTAAAGTGGATCAATTTAGGTGCATCCCTTACTAAAAAGGAGCGTTAATTTCTTACAGCCCTTTTGAGGAAATTTGTTGATATATTTGCATGGGCATATTCTGACATGTCAAGTTTAGACCCTCCCTTGGTTCTACACCACCTTGTGGTCAATCCTGATGCCAAAATAGTAAAATAAAAGCTATGTAAGATGCATCCTCACATTATTGTATTAGTGAAGAAAGAGTTGGAAAAACACTTGGAAGCAGGATGTATTTGATCGATCGACTATTCAAAGTGAATCTCTAATGTTGTGTCAATTAGCAAAAATCTAAATGGAATCAGAATCTATACTAATTTCTCTGACATAAATAAATCTTTCCCTAAGGATGAATTTCCATTTCCAAACATTGACATGATCATCAAATCCATAATGGGTTATGAAATGCTTTCATTAATGGACATATTTTCAAGGTACAACCAAATCATGATAGCACTAGAAGACCAACACAAAACAATGTTTACCACTCCATGGGGAACATTCAATTATCAGGGTATGTTATTTAGTCTCAAGAATGTAGGGGCCACCTATCAAAGATCCATGACCATCATATTTAATGATATGGTGCATGAAATTATTAAAGACTATGTCAACGACATTCTTGGTAAATCAAAGACCAAGGTCGATCATCCAACAGTGCTACGTAGAATATTTGAAAGATTGTGTGAGTATAAAGTTATAATTATTCCTAAGATTTATGTCTTTAGCTTTACTTTAGGTAAATTTATTGACTTCATTTTATCTAATCGAGGCATTGAAGTCAATCTAGCCAAAGTCCAAGCCATAATAGAGATGAAGCCACCAACTAATTTGAAGTAGTTCCATAATTTGTAGGGCAAGATCTAGTCTATCTGATGCTTCATATCATAGTTGACTAACAAATACCATCCTTTTATGCATTTTCTAAAGAAGGGAATCACATTTTATTAGGATGATCACTGCTAGAAAACTTTTCAATAGCTAAAGGATTATCTCATAAATCCACCTATTTTGTTGCCTCCTATGCTAGGAAAGCCATTCTTATTGTATCTATGCGCTACTAACAATTCCCTGGGGGCACTCTTGGCTCAGCATGATGAACATGGAAAAGAGCATGTCATGTAATATTTAATTTGTACATTGTGTATGAATATAATTATACACCCATAGAAAAAGCCTATTTATCCATGGTCTTCACATCTTAGAAACTATGCCATTACATGTTAAACAATAAGACCATGGTTATTTCAAAAGTATATCCCCTCAAATATATACTATCTAAAATAGATTTATACATCTAATTCCTGAGTGGATAATGCTTCTTAGTGAGTTTAACATCGATTACATCAACCAAAAAACCATTAAGGTGCAAGTTCTTGTAGATTATTTTGCTGAAGCACCCCTTGCTGATACAAAGCCACTCACATTCCAATTTCCTGATGAATCCATAATGAACATCATTGACACACCTCTTGAGGAGCAACACTAGAAGCTATATTTTGATGGATCATTCAATACACATAGATCAGGGGAAATCCTTTTATTTATCACACCATATGGGGATTTAATCCTTAAATCATTTAAGATCATCTTTCCTTGTACCAACAACATGGCCAAATATGAAGCACTTGATGCAAGGCTTTGCCAAGCAGTACAATGGAACATATCCCATCATCATGTTTATGGTGATTCTTAGTTAATCATCAATAAAGTTATAGACCACTTTTAGACTAAAGATAACAAGTTTGTTCTATACAAGGCCATGGTCAACACTCTCATAGATTGCTAACATTCAGTCTGAGCATATGCCAAGGGAAAGTAATAGAACTATAGATGCTATAACCACTATTAGATCTCTAATTTGAAAAATAGACATAGCTAAAGAGTATTAGTTCCTTGTTAAGAATTTGTTAGCACCAGCTCATGAATCTTCAACCATCATGATGATTTGTGATATTTTTGTTCTTAGATCTATCTAGTACTCAGACCTTTACAACTACCTCCATGACCAAATTATACCACTCGACCTATCTCAAAATCAATCTAGAGCATTCATCCACCAAACCACACATTATACCTTACTTGGTCAACCCTTTACCACCATAGTTTTGATGAAACTTTACTTTGTTGTTTAACTTTGGTAGCATCTACACTAGCATTATGATAAATTCATGAAGGAGTATGTGGATCCCACACCAGTGGGGTAGTTTTGTCCAAAAATCTCTTAGATATTGGTTATTATTGGCCCATGATGGATGCAGATGTCGATGTATACGTAAAAAAGTATGACAAGTATCAACAGCATTCCATTTTAATTCATGCCCTAGCTGAGACTCTGAAACCAATGTTGACACCATGGCCATTTGCTACATGAGGTCTTGACCTCATTGGGAAAATCAATCCCACCTCATCTAATAGTCATAAACATATCCTTATTTCCATCAAATATTTTACTAAGTGGGTTGAAGCTATACCCATCAATTACGTGACTGGAAAGTAAATTTCCAAATTCATTTTTGGCCATCTCATTTACTGCTATGGTACCACTTTTGACATTATATCTAATAACGAAGGATATTTTAAGAACAAGGATGTCAAGAAGTTATGTACTAAATATAACATCACATGACATTTCTCCATGGCATATTACCTTCAAGGTAATGGTCAGGCTAAAGCATCACACAAAACTATTATCAATATTCTCAAAAAGATTGTCAATAATGTCGATCATGATTGACACCATTAGATATCATGTGCCCTTTGGGTATATGTACCAATCACCATACACCCATATGAGCCACTCCATATTCACCTATTTATGGTACTAAGGATATTCTTCCTATTTAGGTTGAGTTTCCATCTCTACGCATCTCTTTCAAACATGTCCTAGATGATAATGACTATCAAGTAGCTCACCTATAAGAGATAGAACTACTTGATGAAAAATGCATGGATGCGATGAACAATCGCCAAGCCTATTAGAACTGACTTTGAGGCCATTACAATCGATGTGTGAAACATAGAGAATTTTAACTTGGTGATATTGTCCTTAAAAGAACCAAAATAATACAATGACTGAAAAGAAGCATAAAGGCAAGTTTAAACCCAAATAGGTTGGTCCTTTCATCATTACAATAAACTATGAAACAAGAGCATACAGGTTGACCACACTAGATGGACATAAAATTTATGAGCTGATGAACATTATCCACCTCAAGCGGTACTATGCTTGAGTGACTTGGTGTATTATCTATAAGGACCATTTCAAATTGTATCATTTTATCAATATTCTTCTTTGTGTAATACCACTTTACTATCCTATCATCTTACTAACCTATCACTCTTTCCTATCGTGTCTGCATTCTACCATACCTTCCCCATCAACCATGTTATTTTCTCCCTCCCTACTCAGCCCTATGACCTTGGTTCTGTTACATTTGGTTCCATCACCATTTTCAACAAAAGGATTTGGATTTAGTTTCAGCAATTCTTTCAAGCATTCCCAACATAAATAGTATTTTGGAGTAGTAAGACATCAATTTGGCAGTTTAATCCTTCATTTCTTATTTATACCAAGTGTACCTAATTATAACCACCTATTTTCAAATCAATGTCTCACCAGTCTTGCTATTAATTATAACCACCTATGGGTAAATTAGTATCATTGACCTATGTCATTGTTTCCTAGTTATAACCACCTATGGGAAAACTAGGGGAAACACTTGTTTATCATGCCTTGACATACCAACTAGCCATTTCCTATGCCATATTGTGCCTTTATACCAATTATGCTTATTTTGTTTAAATTGGTTGCTACATTAGCGAGATTCTTCTGCTATAAGGTGGAACTACAGTGACTTGATGTCCTACTCTGGGACTATGTAGGCAATGCTTGATACTTGTTGAGGTCAACTCAATCAACCTAAGCAATGCTCACACCATTTTAGGATCAACTTAAGCAACATTCTTGCCATTTTGTGAGCTTGAACCATTTAGTATCTCATTATTTTTCATCAAGTTGAGATACATATAAAATTTCAAAAATATTTGAAAAATTGTGTCAAAAAACCAAAAACATTGACCACTTCTTTGCCTTAAGGATCCTAGGAACTCTCACTAAGCCACAGGCAAATCACTTGTCACTTAGTTTTCCCATGATTTTTGGCCTTTTGTCCCATGCACTTGTCATTTTTCAAGACCATTCACATTCTTCTATCACATCCATTATGTTTATTTTTCATCAATTATCATTATCTTCTCATTTCTTGGGAGAATTACATTTGGCCTAAAGTTTTTATTGGATATTACATCCATGGAACTATTTAGGCAACATCCACTTACGTAGTTCATATGGAGACAACACAGCCACCCCTTTCTTTTTATTTTATTCCCCTATCTTATTTTTTTGTTAATTTGTCAACTATTTTCTAGGGGCAATATTCATTGTGTTGTTTATACTAACATTATGACTCACTATTATTTGTTTCTTAGTTTATTTATTTACTTGTTTGTTTATTTGTTGTTTGTGTGCCTATTTGTTTGATTTCAGCACTATTGCCTTGATTCAATCTATGTGTGTTCATTAGGTGATTCCTTGTGCATTTATACTTGAATCCATCCACATTCATATGTCTACATTACCATCATGGTTTTTATCATTGGTGCATTGTTTTCCCTTGAATTCTAGATTTTGGGAGTTAGTCCTTAAGCATATTTTGGCCCAGTCCTCATGGTGTTCTATCATGAGGCCTACCATCAAGTGCTATAACAAAAATTAGCTTCAATAAGTCTAATTAGCAATGGAAGTATCAACATCTCCTCGGCACTGGCTTCCCAATCATTTCCCAAATAAAGTAAATAACCATGAAATAACCTTTGTTAGTTTAGATGAGCATCTACCTACTAGTAGGTTGTTCCAATTCATCATTACCCTCTATATCAAGTTATCATCAGCATCATCTAATCAATCATGTTTGCCATAATCAGGGTCCAATTATTATAACCACTTATGGGCAAGTCATTGTACACCCTCCC
This sequence comes from Torreya grandis, assembly GCA_037957365.1. NCBI lineage: Eukaryota > Viridiplantae > Streptophyta > Pinopsida > Cupressales > Taxaceae > Torreya > Torreya grandis. The sequence continues at coordinate 8,608,572 of JARHVA010000055.1, forward strand.
ACCTGCATTTCTTAATGATTATAAATCTCTTTGGGCAAGTCATTGTGTTATCACCAAATTTATTTTCTTTTACTCAAACAAGGTCATGCTTTTTTTTTGTCTACCTTAATTGGGGCAACTCCATCTTCTCAATGATTATAATTGCCTCTGGGTAAATCATTGTGTTATCATACCACATTGCCACTATCAGGGTACAATGCTTATAACTACCTTTGGGCAAACCATTGTACACCATCCCACTTTCATTCTTAGTAATTTTGACTACTTTTTCAAAACTCATTATGTTTTCACCCCATCATCTTCATTTGGTCCCCTCATTTCACTTCTTTCTTTCGAAGGACTGTTTGTCGACCTACTTATGCCAACCATTCTTTTGAGGGGGCATTATACAGTTCATCCATTTCCATTGAAGTTATAGGCATATAGAACCTTTTCATTATTTGAGAAGACATTATTGTGCTTATATCTTGCAATGCCTTCCCAAATAGGGGTAAATTTTAGACACCTAAAAGTGGTCACCAATAACTTCCAACTAGGATTTTGACCAATTTCTATCAAAACATCACAATTTGACCTAAAAACATTAAATGGTTCAAATTTTTTATATTCAAGTGTCAATTTTGGCCAAAGTATGACTAAATGGGGTAATGCAATTTATGAGATAGCTAACTTTGATCGATCATTTCGAGTCAAAATGACATTTTTGCACCTTGGTGCTCTAGATTGCTTTTTTCTACCAAATTTCTTGCATGAGACATGTGCCCTTGTTATTTTGTGTTGGAAACATCTTAAATGGGATAATGGATCCAACACATCTAACATCACATCCTAATTCTAATCAAGTCAAATTTTGAGCCAATAATATGACATTTTGACCAATTTGATTAATTTGTGCACCAATTACCAATATTTGCACCAAAATTGATAAATCATGTTTATGACTAATTAATTTGGATCAAGATCTTAAGTTAATTTTCCATGGAACTTGTTGAATATTTATTTTTTAAAATTTATTATGAGTTTCTACATCATCAAGTGACATCATTTCTTGGAAAGACATCCCTAGGCCATAAATTCATAAAATATCTTATTAATCCCTCCCATGCCTCATTAACCCTTCCCATGCCTCTTTCATGCCTCTCTATCCCAAATATTTATGAGGTCATTTATTGAATTTGGCCTTCAAAATTGAATGGATTCTTAACCACACATCTTCATCTTGAGATGGAATATTCAGGTTCATTCTGATCATTTGCAAAAGTCTATAAATAGGAGGCCTCACAACCATAATTTTAAGCTCTAATAAGTCAAATTTATTATTCCTAAATGACCCCAAAAGCTTGGATAGTGTAACATTATCATTCACAAATCATTCCAAAGCCTCATGCAATTAGTGTTATAATTCCCAATTGTTGAGCCAAGCCAAAACCATCACAAAGCCTTTGGTACCAAGGAGAAGAGGAAATAGCCAAGCATCCATTGACGAAGACTCATTAAACACAAGCCAAGCAAACCACTTCAACAAGCTATTTAGAGCATCCAAGGAAGGTGCAAGATCCTTTATCTTTTGCATTCTAGTTGTGTCTTTCATTTAATTTTGTTATTATGGTCCCCCCTTGACATAGGCTTAAGGTGTTAGCATAAGTGTGTGATGTTTTGGATTTGGTTTCATGTACTAACACCATACTAATCTTCCCTTATTACAATACTATGTTCACAATATAACCACTATATGGAAATTAGATGCAAATTACATAAATAAACTCAAAAAAAATTGAACACAATCAAGGTTATCAATCCCTATTCTACCCTACTTCTACATACAACATTCATAAGCTTATATTGCTCAAGTTTATAGTCTCAAGTACATTCAAATCACTCAATCCAACATTCATACTAGCTTCACTTTTACTTTTACTAGCACTTAGTTGAGGAGAACTACATCATGTTGGATCCCTCTTCAGAGTATTGGTATGTACATAACTCTCATTACAATGGAGTGTTGAGGATGTCTAGTTTACCCCACTAACAAACACACTTGACTACTTGTTTCAATCAGATGCCCTAGTAACATGGAGGTTTAGGGTTTGCAAATAAAATCAATCATAATAGTTCATCTATAGAGATCCAAAACTCATGCACATAAGAATAGGTTTTCTAGACTCAAACATAGGTGCACTCAGAAGTTTGGAATAGTTTTGCACAAAGAACACTAATGAAAAAATAAGGCCACTAGAACACATGGTGCTAATGTCTAATTAGGGTGATACTATCCAAGAAGGATTTTGACACTTGAATCCTATCAGTGATACTCAAATCAGTCTTTGTCTTAGTTTGTAGTGTTCATATCTCTTGTTTTAGTTGTTTTCTAGCTAAGTACTTGTTTACATTATTTATTGTTATTTTTAAAAAGGTAAAACCAAGTCAATTATATTACAAATTAGTGGCTATATTTATTTCATATTTATACCCTAATTTACTTTAATCAGACACTTTAACAACCTAGGGCTTAAAATCACTAAGTCTTAAATAATTAAAACATTTGGTGAACCCTACCTACTTCAAATACTACCCAAACTCTAACTCTATATGCCCTTAGGGTTTGTATCCTTTTGTTTTTTACACTCATATATTAGTTCTAAAATATCATACTTGTTTCAATGTTTAATTTTTGCAATATTTCGTAGATTAAATTCCTTTAAAGGTTCAAAATACATAACTACTTGATTTCCTACTCCTCAACCTACAATGGAAGAATTCAACAACTGATTTGATGAAATTGATAAGATACAATTAAAATATTTCATTTCAAAACATTTAGATGTGCAAGATGACCTTCTTGATATTATCCATGAAGAACTTCAAAAATAAAATAATGGTCAATATTCTATGACCCCAAATAATAACATTGTTACACCTACTATTGAGGTAACTTAGCTTGTACAATAACCTATTTTAACTCAACAACCTTCAGTGGCAAGAACACCTCCTATGGTTAGTTCTTCCTCTCCAAATGTAAAATCCCTTATTCATGAGATTCATTCCCTATAGGCTAAGGTGTTATATCTTGAGCAGGGAGCTACTAGGCCACCACATGCCTTGGATTCTCATGTTATTTTACATGTACCGTTGGCACATCACATAGCTGCAACTCCTTTGCCATGTAGATTCATGGCACCTAAGCTTACCTCGTATGATGGTAAGGGTGACCTAGAGCACCATCTACAATATTTTCATGCATCATATTTGGACTACATGTCAAATCATTGGATCCTCACTAATTCATTCCCATGTAGTATAAAGGACTATGCCTTATAGTGGTTATATGATCTTCTAAATCAATCTATCACTACATTCAATCCATTTCCAGATATGTTTTTAGAACACTTCTCAATTAACATCAATGATAATATCTCATATGCTCAAGTAGCACAATTAAAGTAAAAATCCAATGAGCCTGCTGCAGAATATGTCTTTTCCACCCACTTTTTTTTGTATGATTATCATTGTACTATATATTTGTTTGGTTAACATATAAATATGATCTTCAATAAAAAAATATGTCCTATGATATAAAACTATATTAGAAAATATGACTAGCCCCATGGAAAATAGAGAGCTCTAATCCATATCCAAATAGAGTTTACTACCAACAATGCATGAAGCTATCTTATTCAAGAAGTTTCCAAAATTTACATATTTATGTTGCACAGTGAAATAAATGGAAGTCAAGCTTCTCTCTATGGGAAAATTAAATTATACAAGTGGATCAAAATCAAATACTAAGATTTAGATTAAACCTCCATATAAAATAAGGGACATTGAAAAAAAGAGTGATCCAAAGGCCACAGTTAAAGCAACTTCAAAGCCATCTCCTCACTTGGTTTTGTTGGTTCATCCATGGAGAGTTTTCAACAACCTTCTAAAATTGCTATCACATGTTTTACAACAGCTCTTGAAATGCAATGTAATATCTTTCCCTCCCATCAAATAGGTTGATACAACATGGCATCTTCCAAAAGTTAAGATTCTAATGCATTCTGAGAATATCATAAGGCACTAGGACATACTACAAATTGATGCATCACCTTGAAACATAAGATATAAGGTTTGATAATGGCTAACATAATTAATGTGGGAACACCATAGAGGTACCCAAATTTTAACAAATGGAAGCTAAGGCATTGAAAATATTACAAGATCTATTTCCAAAGCATACAACTAATGAGGTAGGGGCACTTCAAGTGTTCCATATATGTATCAAGCACATCCACCACTAGCATCATATCAACCTACTATAGCATATGCACACCCCCTACATAATATCATTGGTGTGTATCATACTACATTACCAGTTAGACCACTCATCACTTTCTTAGAGTAGGAGATCGTTGATGATGATTCATATTTATATGCCCTCTTTGTATGATCCTACATTGATCATCATCCTATTCATAGTGTTATGGTTGACAATGGGACAAGTATTAACATGTGAACTATCACACTTCCATATCATTTGGGGTATTTAGAGTAGGATATTTATCCTACCAGCATAATTATTTGTGGTTTTAGTGGCCATGTTCAGAGCTCCATTGAGGAGATTATACTTCCACTACATTTTGAAACTGCACATATGGCCAACAGATTCTTAGTAGTACTTAGTGCAGGTATATTTGACATGTTATTGGGTAGGCCATGGATACAACAAATATGAACCATTCCATTCACTGTGCACAAATGCCTCAAGTACATACATGCTAATCAAGAAGTCATATTTGATGGTCTTTCATATGAGTATCCTTTACTTGTCCCACAAGAAGTCACACCATAGCTAACAGTTACAGTTCCAAGCACGGTTCCCATCAATACACTATATATGTCAATTGATCCACTAGTGCAGGTGAGGTCTACTTCTACATAGTTACCACATATGTATACCCTCCTATGAAGACCATTATTAGATAGACCCCTACATTAGAGATATGTTGTATATTCTAGAGGGCCTCCCTTTACTCCTTTTCTTCCTAGATCACTATTATTGAGTTCTTAGAATTCTCAACACAGGGCACCTATATCATCTATAACATCTTCTACCAGATGGGTCCTCAAGACCCCTATAGTTCATAGGATGCCCCAATCAGTTTCATGAATTACTAAAACCACTTCACAGGTAGTACCAATTATAAATCACTTAGTACAGTAGGTTTTGGGACCTTAGTTACATTTTCTTACAATACACATAATCATTTTTCTTTTATTTGACACAAGCCACATTGATAGTGAGTCTCCCATGAGACTCATTGGTTAGTATGTTCCTCCTTTCCTATACATAGTTTCCTTATTTCCTTCTCCTTGTATATAGTTTCATTTTCATGTTGCTTATACATAGCTTATATCCAAAAAATACAAAAATAATATAATATGTCAAAACATAAAAACATTCAAATATTTAATCAAAAATTCCAATTATAGATTGTATGTATCACCATGTTTACATCTCATGTATTTTACAGACATACATATGCTAGCTATCTTAGTATAATCATTTTTATCATACATACATGATTCACTTGTTCTTGTTGAGTGTTTGCAAATACTTACACAACATAGGTCTACTACACAAATCTAGATTTGTTACTATCTACCCACTGGGGGCATATACACAAATACATGATTTCCTTATTTCATATATTCACCCATTTAGGAGCATCTTATACAAAATTTTGATTGCCAAGTTACATCTTTCTAAACCCTACATCACAGATTTAGCATTGTTATATCTTGATATTGATCATCCTACACATACTCAATTTTTTTATCAACTAATACTAATTTAGCCTCAACCTATGTACATATTAAATCTTATAAAATTTGTAACACATGTTCATGTATACTTTCATTTATAGTTTTCCTAGTTTAGACTTTATTGTATCTCTATGCTTCTTCTATTCAAGGGCATTTGAATTTGCCATTGTTCTTTGGCTCTACGCCACTTATTATCATTATATGTATGTTTTAGACATGTGCTCATGTCCTTGTGTGTACCTTATTGATTGTGTATGCAGACATTTGAACCCATCCTTCCATATGGCTCTAAGTTAGCTTGCTTGTTATTTACGTATGCAAACATTTAAACATGTCCTTGTATGTCTTGATTTATTAGATTTAGTGACATGTGTCCATGTCCCTTATATTATGTTCCCTTGGCCTACTTTAAGTGCCCAGTATGTGTTGTATGTATACTTTATTGTATGCATCATGGCCATGACACTTGTCTCTTGCTTGTTAAACACTCTACATTTTTTATGCCATTAGGGACCTCATGCATCTCCCTTTCCTACTTGGGTGCCATGAGAGATATCATGCCCCATCTCCCTAGGTAGTTACTCAATTATTACTCAAGATTTATTTTTCATATACATTGTTATATCTATCTTGACATCCTTTTGAATGCTAGATCTAACATACATCACACACTACAAACTTATGCTTAGACTATCTTACATAATGATGTTATGTATGCACATTACATTATTCTATTATGCAGATATCATATATGCTCTAGATAACACACATTTTGCATAGTTATTTATTTTTAGCATAATTATTTCATAGGTTCAACAAGTCCCCTCAAAAGTGGGGGCATTCACAAAGGTTTGTCATAGAGATTAGGCTATCCAAGTGCACTCAGGCACACAAGCTCAATGACACATAAATCAAATCAAGAAAACATAGTGGAAAATAATGACATAGAGATCAATTAAATTTTCAAAAAAATCATAACAATTGTACATTAGTGCCCAAATTAGGACACTAACACCACATGGTGTTGTTGTCTAGTAGCCTTAGTTTTAGAAAATTCTAGATTGGCTAGAAAAGTACAATAAATATAGTCCAAGTTTGGACAAGTTTAGTTATAGATTACCAGTTTTAGACTAGTTTAGATCAATTTCATATCAATTTACTTAGATTGGGGGCATCATGCATAGTATGATCATTCCCATATTAGTTCAGATACAAATTATTATAACTTAATTTAGAGTCCATATACTCAGATATCAGATTTGGGGCCATATGTGTGGTATATTATTTTCATATGCTCACTTATACATTGGTTGATCAGATGGAATGACAAAATCCATGTCATTTTCTATGTTTTACACACCAAACAACATGTTCCAGGTTACACACCAGATTCATGCCTTACTTCATCTGTAGTGGTTGGAATTCCTAAGTAACCTAATGTTGCTTAATAATCTTGAGTGGCCACAAAGCTGACATACACAATTACACATCTCCAATTATATCTCATAGTTTTAGATTCAGATGCATCCACTACACATGGTTAGGAAATAATGGAGTCATATCCTACTTGAATTATTGAGCCACCTACATAAGAGGGTTGGATACATCAACAATCTAATCCAATCTATTCACAGGTCATGATCCACCAAGAAAGGGTGGGAAATGATGGATTCATAAACAGATTGAGTTCTTGAGCCACCTATACATAAGGATTGAACAAGCCATCAACTCAGTCCAAGTTCTTCACCGATTGATCACTATTTACATGCACACACATAGGTTGTCACTAAGTTTATGCATTGGCTGGCATATCTAGTGAGGTGTATTCATTCATTTCCTCTCTCTTATCTATTTACTCATTTTTGTCTTTTACTTTTAATCTATCTTAAGTACTAATATATGCATGTTTCATTTATAGGATATGCAATGGAGCATGCTTCACATACTCAGATCTAGGATCATGGGATTTTCCTCTTAGGTAAGTCTAGGTACGCTTTTTTTTCCTTTATTTTAGTCATTTTTCTTTGCTACATTTTTAGAATAAAGGGTTTCCTATTGTAATAGCCTAAAAATGACACTTGAGTGGTAAAAAAAATATTTAAGACCACCCATCCCTAGCTTAGCCCTAGACCTATTTTAGGGCCTATTTAGACACTTATCCAGCCTTCATGTACATCACACGCATCCATAAACATCTATAAATTAGTCCTAGACCCTCACTTTGACATCATGGCCCTTAGTGCCTCAATTCTACCACCTATACACTAGCGCCATAATAGGGACAGTAGCACCCCATGGTGCTAGTATCCTAGTTTTGGCACTAGTGTCCCAGTTTTGGTGTTATTTTCTTTTTCCTTCCTTTTTTTACCAACATATATCTTTTCAAATAAAAGACCACCTAGGTTCAACCTAGACCTCTTTTAATACACTCACAAGCACTAGAATAATATATATACATGGCTTTGAGCCCTTAAATCACTCTATGGAAATCATATGCAAATTACATAAATAAACTCAGAACAAGTTCTGCATAATCAAGGTTATCAATCCATATTCTACCTTACTTCTACATACAACCATCTATAACATTATTAAGATCAGATTACTTAGGTTTCTAGTCTCAAATACATTTAAATCACTCAAGACAACATTCATACTAGATTCACTTGCACTTATACTAACATTGAGGTGGGTAGAACTACATTGGGCTTGATTCGTCTTCAGAGTATTGGTATGTAAGCAATTCTCATCATAGTGTGATGTTGAAGATGTCCATCCTACCCCACTAAAAACATACTTTACTACTTGTGTCAACTAGATACCCTATACACATTGAGGTTTAGGGTTTTCACATAATATTAGTCAGAACAAGTCATCTATAGAGATATAGAACTCTTACACATAAGAACAGGCCTTCTAGACCCTAACATAGGTAGACCCAGAAGCTCAGGATAGTTCTTCATAGAGGACACTAGCATCACATAGTGTTATTATCTAATTAGGTTACTACTATCTAGGAAGGGTTTTGACACCTAGATCTTGTCTAAGACAGTTAGATTAGTCTTTGTCTCAGTTTATAACCTCTAAATCTCTGATTTCACTCATTTTTTAGCTAAGCACTTATTTACATTATTTATTTCTATTTTTATAAAGGTCAAACTAAGTCAATTCTATTACACATTGGTGGCTATATTTATTACATATGTATACCTTATTTTACTATACTTAGACACTTTAACAACCTAAGGCTTTAAATCACTAAGTCCTAAACAAATAAAACACATGTGATAGATAACTCTCTATTAAGGACTTATATGAAGTAGTTATGTAAATGGATAATGACAAAGCACCTAGCTATGATGGGTTCCCTTATGAATTTTACAAAAAATTATGGGATAGGGTTGGGGTTGACCTCTTCTAGGTCTACCTTGAGGCCTTCCATAATCAATTACTAGGCCCATGCATCAACAAAGGGCACATCAAGTTTATTCTAAAAGATGGTGATCTTGAGTTAATTTGTAATTAGAGGCCTATCACCCTACTCAATGTATCCTAAAAAATCATTACCAAGGATTTATAACTTTGCCTCTATCATCTTCTCCATGTGGTTATTCAACCTAAAAAGATTAGGTTCATACAAGGCCGTTACATCCTAGATAATGTAATTACTATGTTGGAAGGCATGGAATGGGCTCATCATTATAACCAACAAGACTTATTCATTAAGATTTTTTTTTAAAAAAGATTACAATCACATAAAATGGTCATTTATCTTGACTATGTTATAAGTCCTAGGTTTTGATTCCCCTTTATTGCAATTGGTATGTATGCTCTTTGTTGATGCTTTAGTTTTCCTTCCCATTAATGGAGTTAGTTAAAAATATTTTGACCTTTTTAGATCAATTAGACAAGGTTTCCCTTAGCCCCAACTTTGTATTTGCTTGTTGCTAATGGGTTTAACTATCTCCTTTCCAATGCCCAATCTCAAGGCCTTGTTCATGGAATTTCATGCTCTGATGAGGAATCCCTTTAATTTTTCAATGGACACTTCATGGATTATTCCTTCCTCACTCTCATCAAATATGAGGATAATTTTTTAAATGCCATGATGTGTCTTAAAAAAAATTATCTTTCTTCTAGTTCTTCCATTCAATGGTGGAAACCCCAATGCTATACACAATCCTTCTTCCCCCTGCCCCTTTAGATAGCATATTTTAATTGAAATTTGCTTCAGCATGATGAGATCTTAAAATTCTTAGGCATCCCCTTTGCCTTTCAAGCCTTGCCCTCTATACTTTGGTGGTATGTGGTGGATTGTGTAGACACCTAAAACTAGCCACTGATAACCTCCAACCAGGCTTTTGGCCAATTTCTACTTAAAATACACAATTTGGCCTAAAAACACTAAAATGCATTAAAGGAGTTGAAATTGACATATTCAAGTGCTAATTTTGGCCAAGGTATCACTAAATGGGGTAATGCAATTTATGGGCCAACTAACTTTGATCAGATCATTTCAAGTTAAAATGCCAATTTTGCACCTAGGTGCTCTGGTTTGATCTTTCCTATCAAATATTTTTCACAAGACACATGCCTTTATCATTTAGTGTTGATAACATCCTCAATGGGATAACGGATCCAACACATCTGGCATTGCCTTCCAATTATAATCTAGTTGAATTTTAAACCAATAACAAGGCATTCTGATCAATTTGAGTAATTTTTGCACAAAGTGCTTAATCATGTTTAGAGCTAATTAATCCAAGTTAGAGCCTAATTAAGAATTCCATAGAAACTTGTTGAATAATTTGTTTTGGAAATGAATATTGAATATCTGCATCATCAGGTGACCTCATTTCTTGGGAAGACATCCCTAGGCCATAAATGCCACAAATATCAAGATTCATGCCTCCCATGTTTCATCAAAGCCCTCCATGCCTCTTAATTGCTCTTCTATCCCAAATATTGATGAGCCTATTTATCAATTTTAATTGCATAATTAGATTAATCCTTAGCCACACATCTCAATTTGAGATAGATGGTTCAGGTTGATTCTAGACATTTGCAAAAATCTATAAATAGGAGACCTTACCACATCATTTCTAAGCTATTTTGTGCAAAGTCATTATGCTCAAATGTCTTCAAAGACATGATGATGCAAAGTTATAATGCAAAATTGATGAAAAGTCTCCATGAAACTAGTGTTACCATGTCAAATTGATTCCAAGCCAAGCCAAGCCACAAGCCAAAGGTGCCAAGGAGAAGAGAAGATATCCATGCCTCCTTTGATGAAGACTTCATGAGCACAAACCGAGCAAGCCACTACAACAAGCATTTTGGAGCATCCAAGGAAGGTAAAAGAGGGTTTCTTTTGCATTTTAGTTGTGTGTTTTATTCATGTTTTTTAACTAAGCTCTCCTTAGTGTCCAGGCCTAGAGATGTTATGCTAGTTAGTGTGTTTCTTTCATTTTGTTTTCATTTTAAAATTAAAACCATACTCAACATCCTCTCTTGAGTCAAATTCCTAGTTCACATATGACATGCCCGATGGGACCAAACACATCCCACACATGAAGAAGATCATTATGCAACTTTAAAATATTCATTTAGATCATTAAAACTCTTGCAATTTGATTTTCTAACTTTGTTTTGTCATTTTTCTTTGCCACGGGTCTACATAGTAACTGACATCAGTTAGTAAAATCATCATCGGTTAGCATAGACATCATCATTCACTATTGGTATAACCCATCGCAATTAGATAACCATCATCTATTAGTAAGTGTAACTGGTATCGGTTACATAACCGACATCGGTCACTATGTTTTTCTTAAAAGCACAACCTAAGAGTTAAATAGGCCATTTTAAAATGCTTGGTTTGGGGTCATATGGACTCTGTTTTGGATGATTTTTTTAAAACCATGTGTTTTCTCCTAAATTTTTAGAATTTGACATTATTTTAGCTTCAAGTTTCATATATTTTTCAAAAAAAATTAAAATCTAATTAAAATGTTTATAATCTAACATATTTACTTTTGGGGTGATGCCTTAAGAGTAGATAGGTAACCAACGAACTTAGAACTTGTTAAAACATGCTATTAAGACATATTTGATATGATTTTAAAATGAATTAGGAACCTTGTTTTGGTGCTTAATAAAAAAATTAGATGCTTAAATGAATGATTTCAAAGTTCACAATCTTAAGACCAAGGGGTCAAATGAACACCACCAAATCTTTTATTTGGGCTTAAAATTGAATTCACTTGTCATTTTTGTCTTCAATAGTTGTTTGATCTAATTTTGTTTTGAAAAAATAGGGATGTCGCATGTATGCTCTTACATTTTTACCCTTTAGGGAACCCTTGGAATCAAAATTTCTATTCTTATTGCAAATAGCATGTTATAAGGCTTAGAAAGAAAGTCATCTAAAACACTCTCTAAAAACTCATCAAAGTTTGGGTGACCTTGAAAATGACCCTAAAGTCTTTCTATTTTATGTTTTCTTTATTTTTATGTAAACTTGGCTTGTGTGGGGGACTTCATCACCTCCCACAAGTTATTTAGGGAAGCTTTGACCTAAGGTTTCATCTCCTGACATTGACTTCACTTACTCCTTTGGAGTTGCACATGGGACGTATCTGCATTTGGAAATTGCACTACACTGAGTGAACAATAGGATGTAGTGGTTGTAAAAAAGACTAAACCTTTGTACAACTAGCCAATGCCATGTTCACCCAATTTATGTTATTATCTTTTGCATCATTTGACATGAAATTCATTGTGCAATTGATTCCCCTAAAAAATTTTGAAAGCTTGCTAGTTTAGTCAACCCCACATTGTCATGCCCTTGTTAAGATTTAGACGATTACGCTTAGTGTATTTTGGTCATTATCTTATTTGGTGTTTTTGAGAGTAAAACTTATTTGTTTGTTTATAATCCATTTCAAAACCAATTTGTCTATACGACACTCTTTTGTCTAAAGAGGTGTTATGCTGACCGTTTTACACCACACTTGTACCTTTAAATTTTTGTTAAACTTGTTTATGTGTGTGTCATTTGAGTTGAGGAGGGTAGTGTTGTGCTACCTAAATCATCAAAACCATTATGCCTTTGAGTCTTTAAAACATAACATAGATCACATCATTTGAGCATGTTTATGTCATTAGGCTGCTCAGTTTATTTCAAGACTAGTTTACCTTGTATTAAAAATCATTTCTTTCAAACCATGTCATGTATACCATTTGGATCTTTGTCTTGTGTTGTCATGTTGTCTAATATTGTCTAGCTTGTTTGGTCAAATCATAGTTTTCACCATTGATTTTTTAATTAGCCTTGTCCAATTTGGATTCAAACATTGATTGATTTCTATTTAGGCCTTAATTTGTGGGGCTAATACATGGATCTTTCTCTTTTAGGTTGCATAAATTCAGTTAATCAATTATCCAAATTTGAAAACTATTGATGGTTTGTTTGTTGAAGAGCCTATCCTCATAATTGTTTGTGTCTTTATTTGGAAAAACATAGTCTTTATTCAAAGATCCTTTTGTCTTATGCCTTATGCCAAATGATCATGTTTATGTTTGATTCCATGTGTCAGGTATATGTCAAAGTTGTTTCCAAACTTGTTAGATTAAATCAAATCACATCAGCCTTTATTTAAAGTCTAGATTTTGACACCATTTGGCCAAAAGTCGTAGCATATGCTTGTTTTTTTTATCCTAGATTTTGACTCCACCTTTGGATAAAAGACCTAGTAACTCAACTTTTCCCTTTCCTACTTTAGATCTTATTTGGAACACTTTGACCTAGACTTTTGATATGCTGATTTTTTTAGACGCTTGGCCTTTTGTGCATATGACATTAGACATTTTATGTTAGACTATTTTATGCCAATTCTTAGCACAAATCATTTTGTAGATACATCTCCAGTTTCAGACCACTTTAGAGATATAGCTCCATATTTTAATCAAGTTAGACCAAGCTTGAACCATTTGTCCTTTGGACAATTTTTTAGAGTTTTTAGAACTATAAGCCTTGTTATTTCAGAGCTTTCATCATTTACATGGATATGACTAGCTAAACTTATGGTGGAGTCATATACAATCCAACTTATGATAGAATGGCCACACAAAATCCCACTAGGAACCCCTATAGAGAAAGATTTTCTAAGGAGTTTTATTATTTTCCCTACAATACTCCATATGGAGAACATAGTCAAAATCCACAAAATCAAAATCTTGATTGGCATGAAGAGGCTTGTGAGGAGGACTTTGAATACCCAACTATAGATAATTTTTTTTGGGATATGGATCCATACCCTTTTTACAATAATTAGTACAGGGAACATAATCAAGAACCAGCTTATGAGCCAACTCATGACTGAGATGATATGGTTTATGAGGAAGACTTGGATGCTTTGGCTTATGTGAGTAATCAAGCTCCACCACATCATACCATTTCTATTCTAGAACCACAATGTCACACCATTCATATACCAAGACCTAGTCCTTTGGCTTGTGTGAGCAATCAAGCTCCACAATGCCCCTTCATCATTCCAAGACCTAGTCCTTTGGCTTGTTCGAGCAATCAAGCTCCACAATGCCCCTTCATCATTCCAAGACCTAGTCTTTTGGCTTGTGTGAGAAATAATGCTCCACACCACCTTATCATTACCATCTCAGGACTTTGTCCTTTATGCTCCCTAAGGCCCTACCATTATCCAATCACATACCATTCCTCATCTAGTACCAATCCCATCCAAACCTCAACCCATCCAATCATTTGAAGACCAAGTTGTGTTCAAAACTAGTATCTTTTAATTCATTGGAAACTAAGGCCAAAATAACCAACCAATCCAAGATGTTTTTGTTAAACTAACTATTTGTGATAAGTCAACCTATGATGAATCACCTATTGATCCCATACCAATTGTCAAGGAGTCTCACTCTGATGAGCTAGTCTTTGTTGAGTCACTTCTTAATAATTATAATCACATTTGGGCAAATCATTACCTTGACCATGTATTTTTTTTCATGAGCCTTTTATTGACAAGCCAATATCTAAAGAGTTGTCTCTTGACCTATTTCCCATCCTAGAGGAGTCTCACTTTGACAAACTAGTTTTTGTGGAGCCCATTATGCCATCATAGGTTGTTACTTGTCCAAAACCAAATATTCAATAAGACATCATTGTAACATAGTACCCATTAGATGAATAATTAGAGTTAGATTTAGGTTTTATTCTTGAACTGACATCAGATTTACTAACAAAATCTAAATCAAAATCAGTCTCAGCATTAGATTCAGAGTCCCGTGAGTTAAAATCAGATTCAGATAAAGAATGTGTTCATTGTTGTTACAACATTAGTTATGCATGCCTTGCAAATCAATTTGAATCATTTGTGATCCTTCTAAGATTTTTGAGAATGAGTACTTCAAA
The DNA here is from genome assembly GCA_037957365.1 of Torreya grandis. Lineage (NCBI taxonomy): Eukaryota > Viridiplantae > Streptophyta > Pinopsida > Cupressales > Taxaceae > Torreya > Torreya grandis. Next base: position 8,623,816 of record JARHVA010000055.1, read on the forward strand.
TTTGACACAAGTTATCATAGTATCTTCTACAAGGATTATGATGCCAACACCCATTCCATTACCATTCTTAATGACATAGCCATCAACCAAGATAGCCATATTATTGATGTTATATCATTCACAAGTGTTGATTAGGATCTATAGAATCACACTTTGTTGAACTACATCCATGGTGACATAGCAGTTGAATAAGAGCAAGGAGGCCAAAACAACATTCATGTAGCAAAAAAACACTCTCCTTGTGAAACTTTTTCAGATGTGCTAGGGGACAATCCAAGTTAGAACTCAACATCTTCTAGTGAAACTTTTTCAAAAGTACTAGAATACAATCAAAGTCAAAAGCCAATGTTCATTAGTGAAACCTTCTTGAAGGCACTATGGGACAATCAAGACAACTTCATTGGTGAAAACCTCTTTGAAGTACCAATAGCTGAGCACAAAAGTTCTTCACTACTTGATGAAGACAAAATCAAATGAAAATAGCTTCATATCTACAACCTACTCAGATGGTAGCTACTCTCAAGATCAAATAACAAAAAAAGTCTGGTGGTCCTATTAAGAGAACAAGTCTTCAGTCCTACCAAAACTAAAATTATGTCGAATCCAATGTTGGGTGAATATTTTGTCGATCAGCTAACTGATGAGCAAAATAGGTCTCTTTAACCACAGCATAGAGAAATTGGTCAGCGATATGTGTAGGTTTACTACATCAAAAGGGGACAAATCTCTCCTCTCATCAAAGGGAGGTTCCTTGTAGATATGTAAGAGTTATATACTATATATATAAACAAAAAATAACACTCAAGGGTAGGATAAACCATCCATATCTCTTTTTTTAGAGATGATGTTCACAAATCAAAGGAGGAATCCTGATGAAATGATAGAAGGCACTCATCTTCTTTCAGAAGTGTTGTTCGACAGACAAAAAGAACCTTTCTGGTGGTGACGAATAATTGTAACAGGGTGCAGTAACATGGCAAGATGAAATGTAGCACAATGTCTCCACCTCAACTACTAAAGAGTGAAATATGAAGGATAATGAGGGTAAAAAGTCATCTCAAAATCCTTTACATAGAAAAAAAAAATAAACACACACTGAAGACAATTGTGGCAGCACAAAGTCTGTCCACAGCGGGCTTCAAGACACCTTCCTGATTACTTTCACTAATTCTGCTTATTTAATTAAGTGGACAGAAAACATATTTACGAAAATAGACATAAGAACAATTTCCCCAACAACCAAACTATTCCAGCACAAAGTCTAAAAAGTCATTTGTTTTCTTATTCAAATAACAAAATATGATCAACAATCTGAGCTCAAAGTCTCAGTAATGCCTTTCAATTTAAGCAGAGTTTAATTTTTGATAACCGAGAGATCTCCCTAAAACAATAAGAGATAGTCCAATATATAGCCCTCTAAGAAAGACTTGGGAGTAGTAACACATCATGTTGTATTTAATGCCTTGAATACATTTTAAATTTTGTCAAGAAGATATGCTAGAATCGGGCATATTTGTCCATTTATTTTTCTCAATGTAGAGAAATGTGTCACACCATTGAATGTTTGTGTTCTCCAATGTCCACTTGGCAGTCTGCTTCTATAAACATAAATTATGCATGGATATTTTTGGTCTTTCTTCATCATTCCTCCTTACCTAGTTGTTGAATCGGGTCCTTGGTTCAATCAGATCCTTGGTTCAATCATTTCTCTGCTTTTTGGTCATTTTTCACTGAGCTTAACAATTTACACGTGGCACGTTCTACTACAAAATAGACCAAGACACTTGGCAACATTCATATGACTCTGAGAGAGGCTTATTGAAAGAAGCTTTGAAACTTGCAAGAAACTTGAGATGCAGATGCAGACACTTGTCGTGCTTCATGGAGTTATAATGGGATACGTGGCATATTCTGGATGTCTTTTGAGAATCTCATGCAAGATGACATGTGGTGCATTTTGTTTGAGTTTTTTGGTGACACTATGGAAACATTTGGTACTCTTTTAGATTTACATGGATGATGACACGTGGCGCATTATGTTCAAGTTTAGCCACTCACCCAGGACCCACCACAGTCCTTACTCAATAAAAGGAAGAAGTTGCAGATGTTGACACGTGGTGACTTCCACTGAGTTTTGTAGATGACATGTGGAATGTTCTACTACAACTTTATGAGGGATGCGTGTCAGCTTTTGGGCTTTTATTTCATTGGTGGGTTTTCTATTTTGATAGACTTTTCCTTTAGACAAAAAGTCTGAAAGAATTCTTTCAGACAATTTATTCAAAGGAAATCTTCCTTCATTTTGCCTCTACTTTCCATCAAGTTTTCTATCAGGCTTTCTTCCCAGGTGAATTCCTTCAGACAAAAAGTCTGAAAGATTCTTGCCTTAACCATTTTGTCGTGTTCTTTTCCTGAAAGAGAACTGTGCCCTCTGCAAGGACTTGTTCAAGCATGGAACTATCCTTCGGGTTTTTGCAATAGTCCATCTACTCCTCGCCTATCCTCTGCAAGGGTTGTTTGTCTTTTGGCTTTACCTTAGTCAATTTTTGGCTGATCTTCAATAGGTGACACATGGCACATTCTATTGCAAAATAAGCAAGGACACGTGGCAGCATTCAATTAACTTATAGAGGCTTTAGATGCCTTTTGAGAGTCCCACAGAAGATGACACATGGTGGCTTCTATTAAGCTTAAGAAACACTATAGATACACTTGGGACTCACTTGGATTCATGCAGATGTTGACACTTGGTGTGCTCTATTTATCTTACAAGGGACACGTGGCAACTTTCGTAGCTCTTAAAAATAAAGTATAATGGGGCTCGGTAGATGACACTTGGTAGCATCTGCTGGGCTCTGACGAGCTTTTACTTCAGGCTTTTCTTGCCTTAGTCACTTTTGCCACAGGAATTCCAATTTTACACATTTTTGCTCACTGCCCTTCACAAGGGCACTTGTCTCTTCAGCTTTGGGGCACTCCTTTAAACCTACCACTTGAACCGACTGATTGAACCAACTTTGGTTCAATAGTTCAATGGTTCATTCTTACTTTTCTACTTATTCAATTGACTACTTGAACCAAGATTTTTGAACTAACCACATTGAACCAACCACTTTGAACCTTTGAACCTTTGCGCTTAACTCTTGAAGCTTGCTGACGTTGTTGAACCTTTGAACCCATTTAACCTTTGAACCTTTTTAGAAGTGGGGTTCAATGGTTAAATGGTTCAATCCTTCTTTGAAGCTTGTTGATGAATATTTTTGATTGAACCAAGGCATTGAACCAACCTCAAAAGCATCTAAGTGTTGAAGAACTTGCTCCTTCTCTAGAACTCACTTGTTGAAGCCATTGAACTTGTTGAACCTATTAGTCCTTTAACTGAAAAACCTTGAATAATTCCCAATTTTGAAAGTTCAAAACATTTTTTTTGAAATAGAAAGAGATAATTTTGTCTTGCAGGACAAAAATAGCTCATATGTTGTCCCAAAAATGAGTGACATTTTTTGGGTACAACAGCTGGCTTGAGTTGGGGAACTTCTATCCATTGTAAAAGAATTAAAGGGAGTAGAATCTAGAATCTCCAGTATCTTCATGTGTCTATTGGGATATGGAGTCATGTTACCCAAAAATGAAAGGCATCAAAAATAAAAACAAACAAAACAAAATGGAACTAAAAACTATACAAATATACATATGTACAGATGAAATGATCTAATACTTCAAGAATTGAAGTGTTTCAGATGCTATCCACTGTGAGGCAGAGAAAAGAGCGTACCATCTTGATACTTCAGCAGGAAGCTATTTTCACCATTGTGATGATGGATAATAAATGGGCCCCTCCAAAGGGAGTCAAACTTTCCATGCATTCCCTTTAGTTCTCTCCTTTTGTCCCACAACAAGACTGGGTCTCCAACTTGGAAATCACAATTTTTTGCCTTTTGGTCGAAGAGTTTCTTCACCAGACTTTGATGGGAAGCAATTCAATCCACCACTATAGTTCTTTGCTCATCCATCTTAGTTAAGCACATGATCCTCTTATCAATGGAGCTTTCATAAGTTTTATCCTTGATTGCCTTAGCCAATTTCAATGCTGGCAATTCTAGGGTGATTGGTATCTCAGCATTGATACCATAAAGAAGTTGGAAAGGAGACATACCATTTGCTCTCTTTAGTGTAATTATGTCTACCCATAGAGCATCAACCAATGCTTTACATCATGTCCTTTGGTTGTCATCTACCAGCTTCTTGATGATAGTCACCAGGTTCTTATTGCTTGATTCAGCTTGTCCATTCCCTTGTAGAAAGTAACTAGAAGAGTGGGAGAGTGTAATCCCATAGTAGAAATAGAATTGTGTAATCTCCTAGGAAGTGAAACAAGTTGCATTGTTAGTAACAATCTTGATTGGGACCCCAAACCTGGAAATGATATTCTCCTTGAGGAAATTGCACACTACTTTTGAAATAGCATGCTTGGTTGGAATTGCTTCCACTCACTTGGTGAAGTAGTCAGTTGCCGTAAGGACATAATTATGTCCAGCACTTAAAGATGGGTTTACAACTCCAATAAAATCAATTCCCCGTTACTGGAATCATTCTTCTATGACCACTGGCTTGAGAGGTAGGTCAGTTAACTTGTGTCTTCCAACAAACTACTAGCAGAGTTCACATTTTCTTACCCACTTATACGCATCTTGGAAAAGAGTTGGCCAGTAATACCTGGCTCATAGAATTTTATGGGCAGTCACAGAGCAAAAAAAATGTCCTCCATAGGCTAGATTGTGGAAGGATTTCAAAAGTTGGCTTTGTTTCTCTTTGTCTACATAGTGAAGGAACACTCCATCAAGGCTCCTCTTATACAGGCCATTGTTCCAGAGGACAAAATTGGCAACTTTCAACTTGATAGTCCTCCTTTCCTTATAAGATATGTGAGCAAAACATTCACCATAATTAAGAAAATGAGCAATACCTGAATACCACTCATTCATATTAGAGACGAAGAGGACTGTCAGTGTGTCTTTTATCTCTACTTCTTCATGTTTTATTTCTTATGGTTTGTTATCTGCAATTAATTGGCATAGACCTTTTCCCCGTACCATCTTTTTTAGCTTGATGTCTAGATCAAACTCCTGAATCTTTGTAATCTAATTACCTCTTTTTGTCTCAAACTCTTGCTGAGTTAATATGGACTTGACTGTGGTGTCAGGAATCAAGGCAGTAGTGTGTGAATTCAAGATGTAGAAGCAAAAATGCTTGATTGCTTTCACCACTACATAAGCATGCTTCTCCATATTCGAGTACTTTAGCTCATGAGCTTTGAGAGGGTAGCTCATGAAAGAAATGAGAGATTCCATACCTTCTTTATTCTATTGAACCAGAATTGTTGAAAGCATGTGTTTAGAAGCATAATTATATATGATGAACTCTTTATTATAGTATGGACAAACCAGAGTTGGGGCATGGGCAATGGTAGTCCTGATATCCTCAAATGTTGACTTACCTTCTTCAATCTAGCTAAAGGTGGCCTTCCCTTTCATCATGTTTACAATGTGTCGAGTCTTCTCAGCAAACTTGGGGATGAACCTTCGTAAGAAATTCACCTTTCTAAAGAAAGAGTGAACAACATTTTTACTTGTAGGCAAGGTAAGCTCTTGGATAGACTTGACTCTGTCTGAGTCAATATTTATGCCTTCATTAGACACAATGTGTCTGAGAAGTTTCCCCTATGTTACTCCAAAAATAGACTTCTTGGGGTTCAAAGAAATGCCATTCTGGTGGCAGCGCTCTAGCACTTGTTGCAAGTGGTGTATATGATCAGAGTGATGTTTAGAAAAGATGGTCAAGTCATCAAGGTATACCACAATAAAATTACCAATCTCATCCTTGAAAGCAAGGTACATTACTTTTTGAAAGGTGGTGCCAGAATTTATCAAGCCAAAAGGCATCCTTCTATATGCAAACGTACCCCAAGGTGTGGTGAAGGCAGTCTTGTGTTGATCTCTTTCACCAACTTCAACCTAATTATATCTTGAGAAGCCATCTAGCATTAATAACATCTCCAAACTAGTCACTATCTAAAGCACTTGATCCATGTTTGGCAAAGAATAGTTATCCTTCAAATATGACTGATTTAAATTTCTAAAATCCACACAAAGGTGAATTTTGCCATTCTTCTTCCTTATAGGCACTATGTTTACAATCCATGTGGAATGATGGATTGAGAAAATGATTCTAGCATTTAACATTTTTTGTATCTCAGACAGAATAGTACTTGATATCTTTGGATTGAACTATCTAGATTTTTGCTTATAAGGCATCGAGTTAGCCTTGAGAGGAATGTCATGGCAGATTTCATCAATTTTTAGAGATTTCAAGTCATCATAAGAATATGCTAAGATGTCCATGTATTGGCTGAGCAAAGTGGTGAACTTGAACTTCTCTTCTTGAGTGTAGCACTTCCCAATGTTCACAATCTTGGGATTTTCTTCGATAGTCAGATTTATCTGATCAAATCCCTGAGAGGAGCTTGAATCTATTTGTTGCTGTTTAACGAACCTATCATGCTTGTCAAATAGTTTCTCAAGAGAAACCAGGCCTTTGGGAATTTTATTCCCTTTGAATTGTAAGAATTCTTCATTTGCATCTGAACTTGATTTAGGGGCTGGTTCACACATCTAAGGTTCACTGCCTTTAAAATGTAGTTGTTTAAAGCTATCTTTTTGTTCCAAGAAGGCAATGATTTGGTTATCATCATTGAATACTTGCCAATGATCAACATTGTTAGGCACACTTGGTTGAAAAACTAGTTTAATGGTGTACCTGTCTTCTTTGAAGTCTGAGTGAGGAACTAAGAGAGTTGTTGAAATAGAAAGTGCATCAGCTTGATCATTGACTTCCTTGGATATGGCAAAGATGTTGAAAGCATTAAAGCTTTCAATTTGATCCCAAACTAGATTTTGGTAGTGCCACAATCTTTTATTTTTGGTTTGATACAAGTTCCTTACTTGACAAACCACTAGTTCAGCATCCCCTTTGGTATGAAAGAGTTTGACGCCCCTATCTCAAGCTGCCTTCAATTTAAGCAATAGAGATTCATACCCCGCTGTGTTATTGGTGTTGTTAAACTATAACTTATATGAGTAGGAGAAAATATCTCCTTGAAGAGATATCAACACAATCTCGGCTCCTGAACCGATAGAGGAGCAACTGCCATCAAATTTTAGAGTCTATACCTCATCAGATACTAATTTTTCTTTAGATTTTCTTTCATTAGAGAGGGAAGATCCTTCTCCATCTGTATTGCAACCTACCAATTCTTCTGATGCATGATCTAAATTAAACTCTGGATCACATTTAGGAACTTCATCAAGCACCTCATGAACTTCTCCTATGGATAAAAAGTAATTACCCATGCCTGAAGACTCAAACAGAATTTGAGCTTCAGGTGCTGATATTTGAGTGACCATATATTTTGCTTCCTTTTTAGGGAGCAACCTCTACATGATGCCTTTGACAGGGATCCTCATTTCAGATAGGTCCATGCTTAATTTTACACCAACATCCTTGCAAAAATTTCACCCTAGAAGAATGCCGTATGAGGCTGGAACGTCGGCCACCAGGACAATCATCTTGATTTTCTTTTCTGAAAAGGCCACAAATGCAAATTGGGCATCTTTGATTTATCCCAGCAATGGCACTTGTTTGTTCTCCATGGAGAAGCATCTACCAAAGGTCTTAGTCAGCATGAGTCTAAGAGATTTTGCCACTTTGGTAGGCATGATGTTGTCAGACGCACTTGAGTCTATGATGCAATTGCTCAGTTTGTGACCATTTATCAATAGGGAAACATAGAAAGGTTCTATTTTCTCAAGGGTAGCTGGAGGAGTAATGACAAGATTATTTGGGATGGACATGTTCCTTTGGGTATCATGAGTTACTTTCTTAACATCTTGTCTTGCAGGGATGACCTTATTCTTCACACACTCAACTAATCTATCCATCTGCTCAGGATTGGATTGTAAATATTCAAACTCGGTCATTTGAATTTTGGTTTTCTTGACATGATCAATTATGTCAAATGACTGAATTAGACTAGGAATAGAGGAAGGTAATTCAACCTTCTGGTTTGTAGAGGGGAAGGACTGATCTGCAAATTTAAAGGTGAAGGTGAACTTGATGTACTTACCTTTTTGGTGATTACCGGGTCCTTTGGCTAGAAAGACAGGGTGGTTCCTCACTTAGCAATTAAAATTGCAGGTTGAGAACGCTCTTCTATTTTTCTCTTATCAGCTTGTTGAGCTGACTATTTCTGTGACCTAGTAAACACTGCATATGATCCATCAAATGCTTCTCCTTTACTTTTGGGTTCATCTTGGTAGTTTAGGAAACAATTGTTGGAGTCGCTATCTAATTCTTCTTGGCCTTCTGCAAGGAGATCAGCGTCATTTTATTGATTCAATTCATGCTAGAAAGAGAAATCTAATTTTGCTTCAAGATATCCTACTATTGAATTGGTTGGGGGTGCTTCAATGGCAAGTTTCCCTTATGGGGGAGGAAGATGATTTGGTTGCCCTTGACTTCTAGCAGCATTACCTTGATATAGTTGGTTCTAAAATGTTTTCCTTGGCATATCCCGATAAGGAAGAGCAGACATACCTTGGGCCATTTGTCTTTTCAAGGCTAGTAATTCATTTGCCAACTTTTGTACCATTGGATCAATGGTACCTATAGATGGATATTCAGAGGATGAAGAAGATTTACCTCTGTTAGGATCTCTCCTTATCTTTCCTACCAAGATAAGGTCATCTTCCACCTTAGTGGCCAAATCTTGAGCTGCAGTGAGGTCTATTTGGCTAGCACATCTAAGCAAAAAACTCACTTCAGGTAGCTAAGAATTAATAAAGAAACATTTGAGATTCTCAGTTATAGGTTGAGTAAATATAGGGATCATGTTCCTCAATTTGTCAAACTTGGCTATGAAGTCCTTCATTAGTTCATGAGGCTCCTTTTTCATCTGTGTGAGCTAAGCCAAAAGGGCATGTGCATCTTCTACATGTTTGAATCTGCCTTCAAACTTGGCTTTGAGGGTATTCTAGTCAATTACTGACTGAGCCTACAGATGGTAGAACCAATCTGCAATAGCATCTTGTAATGTCTCTATAAATAGCTTGACTACCATGTCCTCAAATTCCATGCCTATCACACCACAGGCTATGCTAAAGGCTACAATATGTTCATCAAGATGAACTTTTTCATCACCATAGAATTTAGATAAATTCTTTTTTGAGCTGTGTGGAAGTTCATGTGGGGGTGGAGTTAGATTAAGTGGACCAAAAGAATTACTCCAGGGGCCTTGAATTGCCATTGTATGACTATGGAAAAGTGAAATAACAAATCTCAAAGGTGTAATTATTGGAAAAGCTTTATTAATAGTAGAAATGGAGGCTTTGCTCGGTAATGGAGACTTGACTTTAGTAGGAGAAAAGCTCTTGGTTCATTGGAGGTGAGATGGTGAAGGAAATAGATCAAAATTATTTTGTTATACCAACTCGAATATAGGGTCAATAATATCTTTAGCCCTTTAGCTTTGCATATACCATGGATCTATCAGATTGTAAAACAAAAATGAAAAAGAACTGACCTGGCTTCAGCTTGAAGCTTGAGGCTTTAAACTACGCATTCTTTCCCAGTGGATCTAGTTTGTAGACCAGATTATATAACAAAAATGGATAAATATGGTAAGGCTATAATGATACTAGGTAAGAAGTGGAACAGAGTCACCAGAATCTATAATGGATAAGGGTATAAAGATAATGGGTAAGACACATGTGGTTTCAATCTAAAGCTTGAGGCTTCAAATTGCACAAAATTACTATGTTCCCCAGCGGAGTCGCTAAAAACTATTGGGTGAATATTTTGTCGATCAACTAACTGATGAACAAAATAGGTCTCTTCAACCATAGCATAGGGAAATTGATCAGCCAAATGTGCAGGTTTACTACATCAAAAGGGGATAAATCTCTCCTTTCATCAAGGGGAGGTTCCTTATAGATATGCAAGAGCTATATACTATATATATAAACAGAAAATAACACTCAAGGGTAGGATAAACCATCCATCTCTCTTTTTTTAGAGATGATGTTCACAAATCAAAGGAGGAATCTTGATGAAATGATAGAAGGCACTCCTCTTCTTTTAGAAGTGATGTTTGGCAGACAAAAGGAATCTTTTTGGTGGTGACAAATAATTGTAACAGGGTGCAGTAACACGGCAAGATGAAATGTAGCACAAAGTCTCCACCTCAACTGCTAAAAAGTGAAATACGAAGGATAATGAGGGCAAAAAGTCATCCCAAGATCCTTTACATAGAAATAGAAAATAAACACACACTGAAGACAATTGTGGTAGCACAAAGTCTCTCCACAACTGGCTTTAGGACACCTTCTTGATTACTTTCACTAATTCTGCTTATTTAATTAAGTGGATAGAAAACGTATTTAAAGAAATAGACATAAGAACAATTTCCCCAACAACCAAACTATTCCAACACAAAGTCTGAAAAGTCATTTGTTTTCTTATTCAAATAACAAAATATGATCAACAATCTGAGCTCAAAGTCTCAGTAATACATTTCAATTTAAGCAAAGTTTAATTTATGATAACCAAGAGATCTCCCTAAAACAATAAGAGAGAGTCCAATATATAGCCCTCTAAGAAAGACTTGGGAGTAGTAACACATAATGTTGCATTCAATGCCTTGAATACATTTTAAATTTTGTCAAGAAGATATGTTGGAATTGGGCATATTTTCCCATTTGCTTTTCTCAATGCAGAGAAACAGGTCACGCCATTGAATTTTTGTGTTCTCCAATGTCCACCTAGCGGTCTACTTCTAGAAACATATCTTATGCATGGATATTTTTGGTCTTTCTTCATCATTCCTCCTTTCTTGGTTGTTGAATCAGATCCTTGGTTCAATCAAATCCTTGGTTCAATCATTTCTCTACTCTTTGGTCATTTTCTGTTGAGCTTAACAATTTACACGTGGCACGTTCTGCTGTAAAATAGATCATGACACTTGGTAGCATCCACGAGACTCTGAGAGATGCTTATTGAAAGAAGCTTTAAAACTTGGAAGAAACTCAAGATGCAGATGCAGACACTTTTCATGCTCCATGGAGTTATAACAAGACACGTGGCATATTTTGGATGTCTTTTGAGAATCCTGTGGAGGATGACACGTGGTGTGTTTTGTTCAAGTTTTTTAGTGACACTATGGAAACATTTGGGACTCTTTTAGATTTACGTGGATGATGACATGTGGCATGTTTTATTCAAGTTTATCCAGTCACTTGGGACCCACCACAATCCTTAATAAAAGGAAGAAGCTATGGATGTTAACACGTGGTGACTTCCACTGAGTTTTGTAGATGACACGTGGCACATTTTGCTGCAACTTTATGAGGGACATGTGTCAACTTTTGGGCTTTTATTTCCTTGATAGGTTTTCTATTTCGGTGGACTTTTCTTTCAGATAAAAACTCTGAAGGAATTCTTTCGAATAATTTGTCCAAAGGAAATCTTCCTTTATTTTGCCTCTGCTTTCCATCGGGTTTTCTGTCAGGCTTTCTTCTAGGGTGAATTCCTTCGGACAAAAAGTCTGAAGGATTATTGCCTTAACCATTTTGCTGCATTCTTTTCCCAAAAGAGAACTATGCCCTCTGCAAGGACTTGTTCAAGCATGGAACTATCCTTCGAGTTTTTGCAACGGTCCATCTACCCCTTGCATGTCCTCTACAAGGGTTGTTTGTCCTTTGGCTTTGCCTTAGTTGATATTTAGCCGATCTTCAACATGTGACAGATGGCACGTTCCATTCCAAAATAGGCAAGGACACGTGGCAACATCCACTTAAATTATAGAGGCTTTGGATGCCTTTTAAGAGTCTCATGGAAGATGACACATGGTGGCTTCTGCTGAGCTTTAGAAACATTATAGATACACTTGGGACTCACTTGGATTCATGCAGATGTTGACACTTGGTGCACTCTGTTTATCTTACAAGGGACAGTGGCAACTTCCATAGCTCTTAGAAATAAAGTATAATGGGGCTTAGTAGACGACACTTGGCAGCATTTGTTGGGCTCTAATGAGCTTTCGCTTTGGGCTTTTCTTGCCTTAGTCACTTTTCCATGGGAATTCCAACTTTGCATGTTTTTGCTCACTACCCTTTGCAAGGGCACTTGTCTCTTTGGCTTTGGGGCACTCCTTTGAACCTGCCACTTGAACTGACCGATTGACCCAACTTTGGTTCAATGGTTTAATGGTTCATTCTTTCTTTTCTACTTATTCAATTGATTGCTTGAACCAAGCTCTTTGAACTAACTATGTTGAACCAACTACTTTAAACATTTGAACCTTTGCGCTTAACTCTTAAACCTTGCTGACGCCATTGAACCTTTGAACCCGTTGAACCTTTGAACCTTTTTAGAAGTGGGGTTTAATGGTTCAATGGTTCAATCCTTCTTTGAAGCTTGCCGATGAACATTTTTGGTTGAACCAAGGCGTTAAACTAGCCTCAAAAGCATCTAAGTGTTGAGGAACCTGCTCCTTTTCTAGAACTCACTTGTTGAAGCCATTGAACCTGTTGAACCTGTTAATATTTTAACTGAAAAATCTTGAATAATTCCCAATTTTGAAAGTTTAAAATAATTTTTTTGAAATGAGAAGAGATAATTTTGTCTTGCAGGACCAAATTAGCTCATATGTTGTCCCAAAAATGAGTGACATTTTTTGGGTACAACATCCAGCATCAGCAACATTGCATGTGACTGAAAGTCCTGATCTTCATTTGTTTTTCTACCATTATCATCAACCATTCCATTTCACAATCAAACCTACCATTCATTATTTTTCATTGTTTACCATCCATGGTTGCACTTTCTTTTGTAGAGGATATAAAGATAAATTTTCTTGATGTTTGAAGGAATCAAAATCAATGACCAACAAAGATCACAAAAGCATTCTTGACAACCAAATCTATAGGAAGTTCTTGATGGATCAACTATTTAGATAAGGTATGGGATAGCAATTAACATGATCAAGTATTCTATTTGTATCATTTGTTGATTAGGATGTGCATCTCCCCATCAATAGAAAAAAATCATATGTCATTTACCACATCCAAGCCAAAAACATGTACCATAGCATTTCACATTGCCATGATATCATCATTGTTACATATCCTTTTTCCATTATCACATATCCTTCCATTCACCCCATCACTTTGGGGAAAACCCTTTTACCATTTTTATGCATCCTATCATTCCATTCATATCTAGACCAAATCCTAGTTTTAGTCATCCTATCTAATTCTATTTTTATCTTGGTTACTTTGGTTCTTCCTGCTCCTTTTATGCAGAGATTCCAATCAAGTTTCATTAATCAATCAAGTTCATGTTTAAATGATAGTCTATGAAAGTAGTGTGACAGTTGATCTGGCAAGATATCTTTCATCCTATCAAGTTTATTTATGTGAGCATGATTATAACTGCCTATGGGCAAATCAATGTTTCACTAATCTTCCTACTAATTATAACCGCCTATGGAAAAATTAGAATCATTAACCTATGCCATTGTATCCTAGTTATAACTACCTCTAGGCAAACTAGGAGCAACATTTGTTTATCATTCATTACCGCATCACCTTACCATTACTATTTTCATTTGACTAGCCATTTGCCAGATTTGAGAACTTGTTGGGACCTAGTTGGTTTTTCCCTACCTTTTGTGTGGATGGAATTATTGTGTCTTGAGGTCATTTTAGGACTATGTGGGTCATGCTTAATTCATGTTGAGGTCACCTCAGTCCACCTTTCCATATGCTCTCACCATTTTATGAGTAACCTAAGCCAAACGCTCTTGCCATTTTGTGAGCAGGTATCTTGTCATTCTCTAACGGGTTAAGATAACTCAAAATTCCAAAAACATTCATAACATTTCAAAAATACCAAAAATATTTTTCCTATCTAAACCTAGTTATTTATCCTTGATCCACTTTACTGGGGCATGGTCATTATTAGGATGCTTTAATTTGCTTTTGTTTTCAAGCTTTCTGTTTGTTTGTTTGTTTATTTCAGGTTGTTTGTTTGTTTGTTTTTTTATTTATTCACTTGCCTATTTGTGTGCTTTCAGCACTATTGCCTCAACTCAGTCTATATGTGTTATTGGGTGATTCCTCAAGCACATTATTCTTGATCCCATCCATATTCATCAATTAACATTGTAATCATGGTTTTTATCATTGGTACATTATTTTCGAGTGTTTATTGGATTGAGAGTCAATCTTTACGCATATTTTGGCCAAGTCTTCATGATGTTCTATCATGAATCCTACCATCACATGCTACAGCAAAAATTAGCTTCAAAAAGGTGTACAATCAATGGAGTTGTAGAAGTTTCTCCTTGGCACCTTGGCAAATTCTCCCATTCAACCCTTGATCAAATCAACCCATTGGTCATTCTAGTTGTATCATTACTAATAAGGACGAGCATCTCCTCATTGGTAGGTACTACTAAATCATTTATAATGATCAATCTTATTCCTCTATCTATCTCTTTCATCACTTTGCACCTGCTTATATTTAATTTGTATTTTAGGTTATATCCTTGAGTTATGCTTGCTAATCATCCCTAACTAGGGCACCATGAGTTTTAGCCAATCTAGGTGTGCTTAATGATTATAACCACCTATGGAAAAATCATTATTTTGACTTTTATTCTTGATTATAATGGCCTTTGGAAAAATCAACATCATTTTTACATCAATGCATGCAAGCATTTTCTTATTTGGATTAATCTCAACCATGGATTAATTCCACCTTTCTTCTTGTTTCTTTTTGAAGGACCATCCATCAACAAATGTGACAACCACTCCCTCAAGGGGGAATCATCATAGGCTTCCCAAAATCATTTGGAGCTTTGTTCTTTAATCATCATCTTGTTGTTGGCTTACAGACCATCTCTCATTATTTGAGAAGACATTTCTTTGCCTATGATTTGCAACATCTTTCCAAATAGGGGCAAACTGTAGACACCTAAAATTGTCTACCGATAACCTCCAACCAAGATTTTGGCCAATTTTCACTTAAAATGCATAATTTGGCCTAAAAATACTAAAATGCATTAAATGAGTTGAAATTGACATATTCAAGTGCTAATTTTGGCTAGGGTATCACTAAATAGGGCAATGCAATTTATGGGCCAAATAACTTTGATCAGATCATTTCAAGTAAAAATGTCAATTTTGCACCTAGGTGCTCTGGATTGCTCTTTCCTATCAAATCTTATGCATAAGACACATGCCTTTGTTATTTCATTTTGGTAACATCCTAAATGAGATAGCAGATCCAACGTATTTGACATTACCTTCCAATTCCAATCGAGTCAAATTTTAGACCAATAACAAGGCATTCTGATCAATTTGAGTAATTTGTG
Source organism: Torreya grandis (assembly GCA_037957365.1). Taxonomy (NCBI): domain Eukaryota; kingdom Viridiplantae; phylum Streptophyta; class Pinopsida; order Cupressales; family Taxaceae; genus Torreya; species Torreya grandis. Next base: position 8,639,306 of record JARHVA010000055.1, read on the forward strand.
CACAAAGTGTTTAATCATGCTTAGAGATAATTAATCCAAGTTAGAGCCTAATTAATAATTTCATAGAAACTTGTTGAATAATTTATTTTGGAAATGAATATTGAATATCTACATCATCAGGTGACCTCATTTCTTGGGAAGACATCCCTAGGCCATAAATGCCACAAATATCAAGATTCATGCCTCCCATGCCTCATCAAAGCCCTCTGTGCCTCTTAATTGCTCCTCTATCCCAACTATTGATGAGCCTATTTATAACTTTTAATTACATAATTGGATTAATCCTTAGCCACACATCTCAATCTTGATATGGACGGTTCAGGTTGATTCTAGACATTTGCAAAAATTTATAAATAGGAGGCCTTACCACGGCATTTATAAGCTATTTTGGTGAAAAGTTATCATGGTCAAATATCTTCAAAGACATGATTATGCAAAGTTATAATTTAGAATTGATTACAAAGCTCTATGCAACTAGTGTTACCATGCCAAATTGATTCCAAGCCAAGCCAAGCCACAAGCCAAGGGTGCCAAGGAGAAGAGGAGATAGCCAAGCCTCCTTTGATGAAGACTTCATCAACACAAACAGAGAAAGCCTCTACAAAAATTATTTTGGAGAATCTAAGGAAGCTAAAAAAGGGTTTCTTTTGCATTTTAGTTGTGTGTTTTATTCACGTTTGTTAACTAAGCTCTCCCTAGTGTCTAGGCCTAGAGATGTTATGTTAGTTAGTGTGTTTCTTTCATTTTGTTTTCATTTTGAAACTAACACCATACTAACCATCCTCTCTTAAGTCAAATTCCTAACTCAAAAATAGGGTGGAAAAAATGTTTTATTAGATAACCAAGCCCATTTTGTTGGCTAAAAAATCTAATTTTATTCCAAAGTGATCACAACCACCCATGTGTATTATTCTTCTTATTGGGTACCTTCTAAGCAGTCTATCTGCAAGTTTCAAAATATTCTCCATGATTTTATTTGGACTATCCCCACCACTAGTAAAGGATTTCATCAAGTTGCTTGGGATTATTGTTTCCTCCCAAAAGAAGCATGTGGGATGGGCCTTATTGATGTCTCCCAATAAGGCTCAATGCTTTGTGTGAAATGGATTGTATGTGCCATTGAAGGCAACATAATCTATAACGTGCTCATTCATAATTATATTTCCCAAGGCTCTCCTTACAAGTGAGCGACTTGGAAAGTTTTGGGTTTTGCCAATCTCCTCACTCTTGCAACTCTAGTTAAAATTATGGGGTCTTTTATTATCAAGGGTATATGGAAAGCCTGGAAGAAAGTCAAACCTTGGCTATTAATAAATGGGTTTCATTTTTAAGATTGCCTCTTTATCAATCAACACTCTATATGGTGGTCCCCCATTGTCAATGTGCATGTGGTTCCCCTCGTTGAAGTTCCCTAGATACATGCTCTTAAATTATATCATAAGGGAATTCATAGTGTACATGATTTGATCTATAAAATCACTCATTTATAGCTCCCTTGGGATGAATTCAAAGTGAAATATAAACTTTTATCTACTAACAAATATTCTTTTGAGAAAATTTTGGTAATTGTTCTTATAACTCTCCTACACAAAATCACAGTTAATTCCTCTCATCCTTGGTGGAAAGACTAGAAATGGTATGTGGACACACCTTTATATAACTATATTTTTCAGAAAGGATATGAATGGTTGTCTCCCCATCTACCTATGGTGGACAAGATCAATGGTCATTAGAGCATACATTCATCCCTTATTACTTAGGGGAGACACTTCCAAATTATGTGGCCCGCTTGTGTGAAGCCAAAGCTAGCTCATTTAAATTGGTGTCTTCTCCACCAAGGGCTTCCTATAGGTAAATGAATTTTTCAACTATGGGTGGTGCAAAATATATTCCATTTTTTTGGGCATCTATAGATCATCATGCATCATTTCTATTATTACCCAAAGGCCTAGTGTGCCTAGACATAGTTACATGACTTCTTCCAACCACATCATTCATCCCCATTCATTTAGTCTCACACTCTAATGGTATACAACCCATAAATTCCACCATAATTAACCCATGATGTATAGTTACATGTAAAAATCCTCAAACATACTACTCCTAACTCTGATCTTGGCAATGTTCTCATTAATATGCTTTACTTGTTCTCAAGTTTCAATCTTCAATCTATGTCTTTCCACTTGTCACTAGGCTTTGTAACCTCCTTTGATATTTTCTTGTTTATCAAACACCACGGATTCATACCTCACTATAATTTTATCCCTCAATTATTATCTCACTCATTTCAACTCATTCTATTCATTCTTTCATTTGATTTTCACTTTCCTCACTCTCTAGTCTCACTAGGCAACCTTCTCTTGATTAGATACACCAAAACTTACATTAGGTCTCTTTAATAAAATATCTTATCATGGATGTCTTATCTTGGATACAACACATTTTTATCAACCCCATTTAACCTATCAATCACCTTTTGACACCCTCTTATAATCGTCAACCTCATAGTGACCTTACTTGGCTTGTAGCCTTTTTTCACATTTTCTCTATGTTTAAATTCTCTACACACTCCCATAAAGATATAAGACCATTTTATACCACCATATATATTATTACAACTCTCCCTTAAGTTTCATCACTGAAATCTCTCTATAGATATGCTTTCCTTCATAAGCACCTATCTAATTAAGCCTTTCTAGCCCTTTCATACACCCACAGTACTATTTATATACTGTACAGATGTGGTATCAACCAAAAAAATTAAAAAAACTTTAGAGGGAATTAAATAACATTATAATATAAATTTTAATGCAATTCCACCAAATAGAATAGAAGTTATGGGGTTTTTAGTTTGGAAACCCTAGTTTCATGACTATACAAGTAGAGAGGCTATAAAATTTATTATATTTTGTTTAAGGACATTTAACTAGAATCAAAGACTATCTCCATGTATTTTTTGACCTTATCCATCTATATAAATAGGTTAGGAACCTCCACCAATATTACTAGGGTTGATAATGACCAAAACATAGAATTATGTGTATTCTAAGAGGACTGTGTAACTAATGAGCAGTGTGTGTATGTTCAAATAAGTCTCCTATTAAAAAAGAGTTATGACCATACCTTGTTATCCTTCATTTCACATTAATACTCAACTAACTTCATGCTTATTTACTTCATCAATCACATCTATCTCTTTCTTAAGAGTTGATTGGAAAAATAGGGTATCTACTATGTTGAATAGAATATTGACTGAGCATTGAACATGTATCAATCAAACTTGTATTCAAAAAATTAATATACATTCATATCAATCATATACATGTCAATAACCTATCATATTAAACATTCCCATCTTATATACTTCAAGAAACATACTTGCCTCCATACCTTTAATTGTCATAAGTGTATACATGGTCTTAAGACAAAGTGGTCTTTTCCTGAGTTCTCTATTCCACATTAGTCTATTCCATAACCAAAGAGTAATTAACATCTTAAGTATCTATGGGATTAATATAATACAAAGTACCTTCCCTCACAATCCTCAACAACTTCATTGCCTTCTTTTCCTTTGACTTTAACTCTATCCTTCCTTGATTGTCACCTACAGTCAATCATCAACCCCTCACACAAAGATAAACATGATCATGGACTCAAGGGCCTTCAAGGACAATCTATAAACAAGAATAGTTCATATAATTATAAAAGGAGAGTAAAATACAATCAAATAAATTTTCTTTATTCATGTGAATCAACCATCATTACATGTATAGTCCATGAAAAGGACTTGATCACCTTCTTGAGAGGTATTTATCATCTTCTCTGCATTATTCCCTAACTCTCCTTCTCGGATCTCTCTCTCCTGTCTCTCTCACATTCTCTTTTATTCCTAACACAATAAAACTCACCCCAACTTCCTCTTTGTATCAAACTTCTATATTGGTTTTTGAGGTAGTTACAAAACATGACTATTTACAAGCTAACTCAATGCATGAGTGGTATTTGTATTAGTTAACTTCACTCTTGATTAAATAAATTAGACATATTATGTCTCCAAAAACTCTCTACATGACTCATTATACCATTAAACCAACTGTATATCACCTAAACACTCCTCACCATGATTTTGGTCCTCCTATGCTTAGTTCCATCATTTGAATTTTCAAATTTACAATTTTGGAGGGAAAACTCCCATCACCTATCAAACTCACTCTTTTTTGCCCACATTGACATAAAAGACACAAATGGACCTTATAAGGTCCCTAACTCACATTTGTGTCCCTAAATAGATCAACTAGGAATCCTATCTATCACATAACACTTCAACATCATAGAATGGTCGATGTAGAGGCATCAAGGAGAAGTCCTCTCTAGCATCATTATATGATTCTCTATCTAACTAATCACTTGCAATAGTTGGTTTGTTATTCACAATTCCATGTCTAGCTATAACTTTAAACTTTGTCCTTGATATGAGGTATATTTTTGTTATATTATTTGATTGGATTCTGCTCTTGAGGTATTTTATATGTTAATATATCCTTCCCTATACACTTCACATTTATTTTTACCTCATACTAGTCATCCATTTTACAAACTTGCCTTCTTGTTTCTACTAGTACTTTCTTGGCTCTTAAGGTCAATTATTCACCTGGTTTTCAAAGATTCAATCTCTCATAAAATATAGTCTTATATATTCTTGACATATCTAGTTCAAGCTCCCATAATCACTCAATCAATCTCAACTTGTCATTCATCTTCTTTTGGTACTTTGGTTCCATAAGGTTTGTATGGGCTAATAGCCTTGTTTTGGTTCTTTCTCTTTCTTTGACCAATCCAAGATTCCTCTTTAATGTCTTGTCACACTTTTAGGCCTAATTCAACCCCTTTAAGGTGCATATGAAGTTCCAAGACCTAATTCCTCCTCTGTCAATCACTCCCTTTGTTAAATAACCATCTTTTAAGCCTATTTAGGCCTATTGCACAACCACCCCTATGAAATCCATACAAGGATTTTCCATACCAATCTAATTTTATTGTATTCCTTTATTGGACCCTAAACCCATCATAAATCCAAAATTTCATCAAAATTTAACAAGTGGAAGTCATTTTATGGCCTAAACCCTAAATCTAGGGTTCCCAAACCCTGCACCCAGGCTGAGAGCTTGTTAATTCCATTTCTAGTATTTTCAAATAAATCATAGGGTCAAAATACCTTTAAAATTTATTTATTCATTCCTTTAACCTATCTATTTGGTTATAACATCTATTCTCTCCATTATAGTTCTCAAATCAACTAAAATACAGGGTTTTTGCTTGTTCTGTTGACTATGTAAGGTTTACAAGTACAAATTTCACCTTGATTTTGATTAAATACCATTCCATAAATTTAAAGACCTTCACAAGGTTTATCCACATTAAACATACCCCTCCAAATGGTTTAGTCACCTCCATTTTTCTTATTTGAGCCTACAATGTCTAATCTACAGTAATTTGTGTGTCTTTATATGACTGTATTGAGGTTTAGAAATTTGTTCACACTCACAAGGTTTTCAAGGACTCTATATGGTTAATGATAATTTTATTCCATCTCAAAACATAAACACTCCTTTTTCTAAGTCCATATTCATCTTGAAGACTCTTATGCTCATTCCAAATGTGAGTTCTATATCTCTATTTTAACACAATTTGTCATTATAAGGGAACTTGGTGTAGTTAAAGAGTCAATACTTGCCTGGGGTTTTATACTTGATTTAAGATTATTATGTCACTTAATCTCTTCCACATTTTCTTTCCTCCACCATAATGCTTTATGATGCATTCGAATAACCTCTAGCTAATTTTTTGAACAAATCATGTTAGCAAGGTATTCTTATAGTCTTTAGATTCAAAACCTGGGTCTGAGATACATACAGATATATAAATATCTTAATATTTCAAAAAATATGAACTCTTACCTAAATGATCCACCTTGACACATTCAATACCCCATGAAAAATTTAATTATCCCAATGCCTCTAGGGATTCTAAAGAATAAACACAAACTTACAAATAGGTTATCAACCTCTGTTCTTGATTCAACATAGACCTATTATCAAGGCCTGTAAGTTTTCACCACGCCATATTTCCTTTACAATGATCATTCATTTGTGTGTCTAGGAGATTATTCCTTTAACCAGGCTCATTCATACCTGTCACCTGTGCACATTGGATAAACCTACAACCATGCATTAAGAGGATTGTCTACTAACTCAAAGTTTCAATATTGTATTCTATCATGCAAAACATTAATGTACTAATCCAAAGAGACTGAAAATACTACAAACACATACACTTATTTATTTGAAACAAACAACTTTTCCTTGCAAACCAAAATTGAATTCCTTATCCTTATTGAGGAGTTTTGCATATGTTCATTTATAGATTCTCCTCCTTTCTTTGAGATATCTCCCTCTCTCCCATGTTCTCTCCTTCCTTACATCTCTCTTTTTTCCATTCCACCTACAATATTCCTTTTTCACCAACCTCTATGTTAGTCCTTGAGTTAGTTACATCTAACTTCCCTCCATAACTACTTCTACATATAACAATGCTTCTATCCTTATGCATATGACTTGATTTTGAGCCCTATATATGAAATACATAAAAATTATTTCCTAGTGATTGGAATGACCCCTAAAAACCAACTTTACACATCTAAACATTATAATACATGTATTCTAGCCTCTTAGGCTCACTTTCAATATTTGAATTTTCAAATGCCTAATTTTAAAGGGAAAACTTCTTGAGGCCCTATAACACATCCTAATAGACCTAAAATGATTAGAAGATGACACATGTACCTAATAAGGCCCTTAAAACACCTTCACACCAAAATTTGACCATATATGACCCTCTATTAACCAAAACACAAAAATGTCAACTTTTGCTTGACGTTCCTGTATCAATGGTGTTTATATGCTTGATGCTCCTACATTATACTCCCCAAGAGGGAGAAAATTGAATGTTAATGTCTTCTTTCTTGCCTTCCAATTCAGTTTTTCAATATATTCCATGCTCATCTTATTGATTCTCCTCCTTTCTTGCTCCTTTATTCTCATGAGGCTCTTGTATTATTGCTTATTTATCTTGTCTAGTATCCTTGTCAACTCTTCCTCTACCTCTATGAGGTGTACTAGATGTTACATCTTATTATTTATCACATGTTATATCTTATACAACTCAATTTGTCCTTCCTCATTCCTTGTTTCTAACCAATGGTTCTCATTATTCTTGCTCACTCTTATTCTATGGTTGCCTTCTTCATGGATCTCACTTGGTGCTTGCTTCTTTATTGGTTTTTTCTCCTTGACCATGCTAGTTCCCTCTTCTTTATGATCTAATGGTCTCATATACATCTCAAACTTTCTCACTTGTTTATAAAAATTACCTTTGATGCTTCTTCATTACACTCCTTCACCTCTTGATGTGTCTCCACATGACTTTGTTCATCTTACAAGAACATTCTCTCAACCAAGTCATCTTCAGCATGGTACAATATTTTTTGACATCTTATTGACTTGCCATCTCTATGAATATCAACTATCAACTCAATTGTAACTTGAGAAATTGAATAATTTACCTTGTTGACTTTCTCTTACTCCTTTTGCTTGCTTGCTAGTGTGTTTGCTTGCACAACTCCTTGTGTTTCTCTATGTTGCTACATACCTATTTCTTCTATGAGCTCATCCATGATCTTTTCTTGTTGTACTTCACCTACTTGCATCCCATTTAATGGAATAAAAATCTCCTCGAGCATCTCCATTTCCTTCTTCAACATGTGACCATTCACCTCTTCACATCATCAAAATTTGGAGCATATTTTCCTTCATATTCTTGGGCATCTTGAATTTTGACTTATCTTTGGACTCCCTCATTTAATATATTCAAACCAATCTCATTCTATTGTATACCATGTTTTTTAAGCAATCTTCAAGGTGTTTTATCTTCTCTTTGCCTTTCTACAAGCTCATCCAATAATGTTATTTTTTCTATATATAAATTATATTCATCACTTAAATTAACTTCATATGAATCATCATAAATAACATTAGCAATCAAACCTAGGGTCCACTTATCTTATTTACACCTATCATCTTGCTTACACAATTGCACCTTCATCTCTTTGGCTTTGATTATATATACCCTGTCTTCTATTTGCTTCTTGATTTAGTCATTTTCCTTTTTATATTTGCCTTCTTGAAATTTACTTTCTATACTACCTCTTTGCACCCATTTCATATTCTTCTCAACCCATTTTTTTCCTTGTACATGCTTGAATTGATATTTTCTTCTCATTTCATCTCCTTCATGCTTCTTGCCTGTTGACCAAATTTGAACTTTGGTCAAATTTGAGCCAACTCCTATATTTTTTAAAATTTATATAATTTTTTTCATGTCCTATAGGGGTGTCTTTTTGATCTAGATGTTCACTTATCCATAGCCTACCTTTGGTCCAAAGTCTATCCCTTTGTACTAGTCAAGTCAATGAAAGTCAACCCTAGTCAAATAGGGTCAAACTTGGTCAAAGGAATAAAATATTTTAATCTATTCCTAATATGGTTTTTAATTTGATTTAGGATATTTCTAAGTCATCTAATTGTATTTACCATATTCAATATGTAAAAAATGCCTTGTGGGCCCACTTTTGAGCTAAGAAAGAGGACTTGTACGGATTGATAAAGTGATAAAATTGTCACCAAGCTATGGTTAACATGGGAGAGGTCAGATAATATCAGATTAAAATGTGTGATAGTCCAAGATTCAGTTATAGTCAGTCAAAAAATAGGATTTCTCCATGTTTCTAGGCCTTTTTGGGCACTTGTACGGTCCCCATGATCTGATCTTCAGCTAAAAACATGGGTGGGGTGTCTCTTCACCTACCCACACCAATTTTCATGTTTTAAGTTTATGAATAATATAAAAATATGCATCTACAACTCATTTTTCTTCCATTTTCTCTTGGCATGCAAAGGAAGGTCAACTTCAAGCACTTGGTACAGATGGTACAGGTGGAGTTGGGAGGAGTGCTTCTACAAGTGGATTTTAATCTGAGTTTAATTAATTTTAATAATATTAACTTATGTTTTGTTGCCTCCTCCTTTATGAACAATGGTTAAGAATCCAAGTAGCATTTTATAGAATTACATTCAAGAGGGGTATACTCATGCATCTATTTTTGGTTTTCAGAGATCCATGGAGTTGTGTGATCTTGATGGGGTGTTTATAATCAAGCTCTATCCATGATATTCCCAACATCTAACACTTCACTTCTCATTGTCTTAGAAAGATATTTCAAATAGTGCTTCTTTCTTGGAGTTACAAAGATGGGTGCAGGACCTATATTTATCAACATATAGGGAGCTTCATGGTGGTGATAATATGCTTGAATTGCATGTTTGAAAATCTCTTTCATGTAATCACCTTGTGATAAGTCCAATTATTATTATTTTAAGGCCAAATTACTCATCTTTCTCTTGTTTGTTGCCTTGTCACCTTCAGTCAGTTTGTGCTAGGTTCAAGAGGTTGTACAAAGGTGAGATATCTTGGAGTACATGGTGGAATCCATTTTGGTCCTTAACATTCCCCAAGAGCCATGATTTTCATGCCATGAAGACCTAGGATGATATATAAGCAAGTTTTCACTTCAAGAAAGGTCATCTCCATTTTGGGCTCTCAGTCCCCAAATGTGGAAAATAAAGGTTCTAGAGTTTTTATGGATTAATATTTTCCATGGTATAAGAATTTTTCATCACTTTTGTTATTTGGGCCTTGTATCCCTATTCACCTAGAGCAACTATGCCAATTTTGGGAGCCAAAGGGTAGGTGGAAGATGGACTTTCAACTCCTCCAAGTTGTCAAGAAACTTGCTGAAAGTTAACAGTGATGTCTATAGGATTTGGAAGGAGGCTACCACCTACACTATGCATGAAGGAATCTAGATCTACTCTTACAAGGGGAAACAATTCCAAACAAATCAAGAATGAGTCTTAAGCACTTAGGTCATGAATAATAATTATATTGCATGAAATGACCTATTAATCCTGCCCCATGTTCGTACATAGGGTAGAGTATGCAGTGAAGGCAATGTTTCAATGATGGCACAAAGAGATGGTGTTGAGGAGTCCCAAGAAGAACTAGGGTCCTATTATGAGTACTATTGAGCTAAATACAACCTTAACAAGCCCTATAATTCACTACCATGATCCAAATGATCATAAATACAACCTACAGGCTTGAGAAAATACACTTACAGTCAAAGGTATTGAGAGTGTGAACTCAGTCAAGAGTGAAAGGGGTTTTTAAACTCAAATAGTGCATGCAAGTGAGTGAAATTAATATTATATGATTTAAGTAGGACAACCAAAAGGCCTTATACATTCTTTAAAGACATATTCTCACATGAAAGCCTACATGCAAGGCAAAAGATGTCTTAGACCTGTCAGTTAGCTTGAAACATAGTCCATGTTCAAAGGGTGTGTAAAAGGTATGGGAATTTGGGATATTAAAGCTTCTTAGCTCCACCATCATGATCTAAACCTTCTTACCTTCACTAGCATGATCCAACTGACCCTTGACAACCTACAGGTGGACTAGGACTATGCACACATAGGCATAAACAAGGTCTCAACCTAGTCAAGGTAGGGGTATCCTCTTTAAATACCAAAACATGGGATTGATGCATTATTTTAAGGTATCTAGGTAAAGGAAGGCATGAAGATGTTTTATAGCCTAAAAAACATGGAGAGAAGGCCCAAAAAATCATTAAACAAAGCTTTAACTCAGACCTACAACTAGTGACAAGAGTGAAAGGTGAAGGATTGAAATGCTAAGTATGGAGCAAGGAAGGAAGATAAGGTTAAAACTATGAAAGATGTTTCATTAGCATCAAATGAAGGTTGTCTCATGCTTAAAACACTCACCACATGCCCAAAGACCTTTTCACCTATACAAGGCATGTCTCAGTCCTAAAGGTAGGTTAGGAGACCCTTGGCTCAAAGGGGAAACAAGTGGTTTCACTAACAAAAGGGGTCTAAGATAGTTCCCAAAGCTCCATGAGCTTGAAATGAGAATTAAAACCATGTTTGAGCAACCTATGAGCATGAAATTTGTGTGGAGGTAGTAGTTAAAGGGATATTTGAGCAAAAACAAGCAAAAAATAGGGTTTTTGACCCCTTTTTGAGGAAATGGAGATGGTTAGACCCCCTAAACATGAAATTTTTCAAAACACCTTGGTATAGTTGGTCATTAGGACCTTGTGGAGATCACAAAATATTCACTTTCCTCATAAAAATAGGGCAATATGCCTCTATTTTGTCTTAGAGGTAGGTTAATTCCTTCATGCACAAGAATAGTATTTTTTGGGAAAAGTGTTAGATAGTGAACACATGGGAGAGCATAATAAACTATCCTAGAGGATTGGAATGCCAATGAGATGGTTTGAACAAGAAGGTTTATAAGTAGACCTAGTAGGAAAGCATGCAAACCCAACCCCAAATGAGATGTCATTCCAAGTTTTAACCTATTCTAAGCACTCTAGTGTTTTGTATGATGCCTATGGGGGTAGATATGATGTGTTCATGTTGTAGGAATTCATTGAAAGTGTAAATTATCATCTTTTGGTTCAAAAAGTGTATATAGGCTTGTTGGAAAGGCATAGGTCTTATCCTAAAATAGGGGTCATCTCCATCTTGGGCTCTTGGTGAGCTATCCCAAGGATTGGAACATGTTTCTAGGTCAGATACAGAGGTGAGTAAGCTTTTGGTTGGCAAGGAAACTCCACAAGAATCCATCTCTAGCCCTAGAAATAATGAAACCCTCACAAGAAACATGAAATCAATTTGAAGGTCAACTTCCATCACTCATATCTTTCATGAATGTTTGAATGGGACCCTGAGACATTTGGATAATTTAGATAAGGTCCTTGAAGAGCCCTCAGTGGAATTTAGGGGGAATTTCAATGTCAGACCTTTATGAATAAAGGTTAAGAGTTTAAACCACTTAAAACCCTTGCAAAACCTCTATAGTGACCCGATTGAGGAGATGAAGAATTTTGAGCATCCAAATGCAAGGGAATTGCCATGAAACCAACTAGATGATGTAGAGGACTCTCTGGATATTCTACACATGTGATTCATTTGTACGGAGGTGTATAAAATAGGCCAAAATAGGGATTATTTTGACCATTTTGTTGGTGTGTAGGCTACAGGAGGAGTTAGAAGATGAAAAAAAGTTTGGATTGAATATTTACACTCTAACTAACTCCCAAAATTCATTTCATCTCATTAATCAGCCCCAAGTTCCCCAACCAAGCTCTCACTTTTAGCCAGTCCAGTGAACCAACTAGCAAACACCTAGGGAAAGTGGTGAAAAGCAACTAGGGAAGCCTTTTAACGGTTTTTTCTTGAAACTAATTATAGGAGCACCTTTGACAAGTGTCATTCCCTCTTATGTATGGATCAGTTTGGAAAATAGGGAGTTTTTAAATGCCAAGTGTAGAAGGTTTATGGAAAGGAGCCATTTTGAGACTGCCAAGGATGATTTTATGTGTCCAATAGAATAGGGATGGTCAGGGATCAATCCAATGCATGTGGGGACTTGTTTGTAACCCCTCTTGCTTAGACTAACCATCAAACCTAACCATATGTATGGATAAGGTAGCTTTGGAAGGTAAATCATGAAGGAAGTTTCTTATGCCAGAATTACAAGTTTTGTGCCACTTTTTAACATTCTTATGACTTGTTTTGGACAAGTTGACCTCTATGACATGGCATATCATGTCCCACCTCTCTTCCATATGTAATTGTAACTAATTTTCTCAAGGTGAAACATGTCCAAGTGACCCTTGGACTTCCTTTTCTTGCTCTTCCTCTCAAAAGCTATAAATATACATTCTCTTAGCTCTTTTGAGCAGCCTCCATTGGTTGATGTGGAAACTCTAGCCAAATTTGTACTTGAAATAATCTTGAAGAAATATAAAAGTTTTATTGCCACTCACATGTTGTACTATTGAGTAATGACTTGAATATTATTGGTCTAATTTAGTAAAAGATTGTCTTTTCTAGCTTGTACTCTTGATGGTCTACCGATTTACAAAAAGGAGATTGTTGTAGGTCTTTGCTAGTATTCTTTTCTAAGTGTAGAGGTATCCTAAAAGTGTTTCATGACTATATCCCTCTTTGGAATCATTCATTTCCCTCCTAAGAATCACATATCTTCTTAAATCTAACATATGAAATATTGATGTAGCAATGAATCCTTGGTTGTGAGTTTTGTGTGATAGATGCTTTGTTGTCTTTAAGTAGTAGTTTTCAGTCAAGTGAGAAGAAATTATACATTGGTGCATCACCCTTTTATTTTCTTAGTTGTTTTTCTTCATCCCTTTCCATCTCCAAGTTACTAAGTGAGAGAGATTTAAATGTGCATCAAGGGGAGCTAGCCCCTCATCTAGAGATTCATTTCTCAATATTGTCACCCATAGCAAGAGAAATGTCTCCATGGTGCCACTTGGATGAGGAGAATTAGGCATCTCCTCAAGGGTGCTAATCCAAGTGTCAACATTTCCTTGGTAGCCTATCATGCAAACTTGATGTATTCTACCCTTTGTTCTTTGCCTCCATGTTTTCTCTTATCTTTCACTTATTTTCTTGGGTTGCATGACCTCTTTATTGAGGTTTACCTTTCCTTCTCACTGATTTTTTGCTTGAGCCATTTAAGCATCACATACCCATTCCCTTGTCTCACTTTTGAGGGTTGTGCCTTACTCTTTACGTATCCAATCTACATACTAGCTTCTTTCATTTCACATGTACAATCAAAATCAACACTTAGGCATTCATTTACCTTTATATATGAATGTTGTAAGGTCATTTCTTCCCTCCAATATTCATGGTTTTCCTTCATGTCTTCTTCGTTAGCTATCTCTCTTGTTTTAGTTGTAGTAATTTTCATAGCATCATATAACTCCTATTTTATTTGATCTTCAACATGTTGAATGCCCTCAATCTCTATCATTTTGTCTTCTACAATGGTTTCTCTTTATTTATCTTCTTCTTTCTTCTTGATGGGTGATGTATTAGGCCCATCCTTCACTAGCTTTAAGGCCTTATGCTTGACCTTCACCAATCTTGTTTTCATATCTGCATACACAAACTCAAATGTAAAGTTAGCATATAAAATAAGAGACCACATAGTCTCCTTGAATGCCTCTTGCATAGACATTATTCTCTTCTTCATCTTGTCTCCTCTCTCAAGTGATCCTCTTAGCAGTTCACTCTCCTTGTTATCCTCAATTAGAAATTTATTCTCACTTTTTTATCTTGTTTATCTCTTGAAAACTCCTCAACCCTTATGCTTCTATGGGTTGCACTCTTTCTTTTATTTTCTCTCCTCAAGACACTCATCTTGTGCCTTTTATCTCTTAAGTAGCTCTAGTGGCCACTTCACCCTCTTTATCACACTAAATCCAAGCCATTGGATTCCTTGACTCTCCATGAGATTCACCATTATCTCTATCTTGTCTAAACTCTACCCCAACTCTCTCCTCATATCTTTCACATCTTCTTCTACATCCATCTTCTCACTTCATCTTCACTTTCTAGACCTTGTCTACACCTATCACTATAAATATTACCAATATTACCTCATAGACCTCTTTTGGATCTTATTTCTCTATCTATATCCCTTTATCTAGGAATTCTCATATCCTTCTTGACTCTCTCTTTGAGTCTTTCTTGTTCTCTTTCACTCTTGAGCTTCAATTCTCTCTCTTCACCTTCTCTAGTTCTCTTAACTATTTCAAGTCCTTCTCATTGGACTTTGGGTATTTTATTCATCTCCTCTCAATTCTGAAATTTGTCTATACTAAACTTAATAGGCCATACATGCAACATACTCTTCTCCCACAATACCCTGCAATGTCACTTCATACATTCCTCATAACAATCTTTGTCTATCTCAAATCAACAGGCTTTAAAGGATTCAAAACAAAATTGAACCAAGATCTTAACTTGATATGATACCAAATGATGCAGAGGAATTGGGAAAATCCTCAAACATACTACTCCTAGCTCTGATCTTGGCAATGATCTCTTTAATATGCTTTGTTTATTCTCAAGTTTCAGTCTTCAATCTATGTATTTCTAGTTATCACTAGGCTTTGTAAACTCTTTTGCTATTTTAATATTTATCAAACACCATAAATTCATACTTCACTATCATTGTATCCCTCAATTATTATCTCACTTGTTTCAACTCATTCTATTCATTCTTTCATTTAGTTTTTACTTTCTTCACTCTCTAGTCTCACTAGGCAACCTTCTCTTGACTAGATACACCAAAACTTACATTATGTCTCTTTAAGACAATATCTTATCATGGATGCCTTATCTTGGATACAACACATTTTTATCAACCCCATTTAACCTATCAATCACCTTATAACACACTCTTATATACCTCAACCTCATAGTGACCTTACTTGGCTTGTATCCTTTTTTCACATTTTCTCTTTGTTTAAATTCTTTGCACACTCCCTTGAATATATAAGACCATTTTAGACCACCCTATATATTTATACAACTATCCATAAATTTTAATCACTCAACTCTCTCTGTAGATACCCTTTCCTTCATAAACACCTATCCAATTAGGCCTTTATAGCCCTTCCATACACCCATAGTACTAAGTTTTTACTGTATGGACATGGTATCAACCTAAAACATTAAAAATATTGTAGAGGGGATTAAATAACATCATAATATGAAGTTTCATGCAATTCCATTGGTTAGAATAGAATTTATGGGGTTTTTAGTTTGGAAACCCAAGTTTCATAATTGTGCAAGCTAAGAGGCTATAAAATTCATTTTATTTTGTTTGAGGACGTTTTAAGAGAATCAAAGACCATATCCAGGTCTATTTTGACCTTATCCATCTATCTAAATATGTTAGGAACCTACACCAATCTTACTAGGGTTGATAATGACCAAAACATAGAATTATATGTATTATAAGAGGATTATGTAACTAATGAGCAATCTATGTATGTTCAAAGAAGTATCCTAATTCAAAAGAGTTATGACCATACCTTGTTATCCTTCCTTTAAAATTAATACTAAACTAAATTCATTCCTATTCCCTTCATCAATCACATCTACCTCTTTCTTGAGAGTTGATTGGCAAAATAGGGTATCTACTATGTTGAACAAAATATTGATTAAGCATTCAACAAGTATCAATCAAAATTTTATTCAAACAACTAATATACATTCCTATCAAGCATATACTTATAAATAAACTATCATCTCAAACATCCCCATCTTTATACTTCAAGAAACATTAAACTTACCTCCATACCTTTAATTGTCATAAATTTGTACAGGGTCTTAAGACAAAGTGGTATTTTCCTAAGTTTCCCCACTCCACATCAGTCTATTCCATAACGAAAGATTATGTAAGATATTAAGTATCTCTATGATTAATATACTACAGAGGATCTTCCTTGATAATCCTCAACAACTTCATTACTTTATTCTTTTCCTTTGACTGTAACTTTGTCCTTTCTTGATTGTCACCTACAACTAATCATCTACTTGCAACCTCACACAAGGTTTAACATGATCATGGTCTCAAGGTCCTTCAAGGACAATATATAAACAATAATAGTTCATATGTTTATCAAAGGAGAGTAATATATAATCAAAACACTTTTCTTTATTCATGTGAATAAACCATCATTACATGTACAGTCCATGAAAAGGACTTGGTCATCTTCTTGAGAGGTTTTTATCATCTTCTTTGCATTGCTCCCTAACTCTCCTTCCTAGATATCTCTCTCATGTCTCTCTAAAATTATCCTTTATTACTAAAATGCTACAGTCTCCTGCCTAGTTTGTTTGTTGGTTTTTCTTGCTTGTTACCTTGTCTCTCCTAGACATGGCTTAGTGTGGCATTGTGGTGTGTCCTCCTCTACCACCTTTTTTTTTTTAAATAGTATTGTATGTTGATATATTTATATTAATAATAAGCTCTATTTCATCCAAAAAAATGTCATATTTACGATTGGTATAGTTTGCTAGAATTTCTTTTGAAAGATTTTTATATAATTCATAAATATATAATTATTGAATTTTTTAAAGACATTTTATTAGACTACTTTTATTTATTTAAAAAAATAAATTTTATTTTTGTAACTAAAAATATAATTAAAAAATAATTACGTATCTTATCCAATCACTTTTTTTAATCTTTATATTAAACTTTTACATATAACAATTATTAAAAAATAAAAGTTGTAATAAAATTTTAAGTGCATGGTTATTAGTCCTAGAGGGAAGGACTATAGGATCCATTTTTTCTAACTTGGAATTATTCCTAGATCCATTGGCCAATTAGATTTCATTGATTATTGTGCAATGTAAATATTAAGGGCTTTACAAAGTGAAATAACAAGTTTTTTAATGGGGTGGATAAAATAATAATATTTGACATAAGTTAATTGGATAATTTTTTTATATTATGGACCACTTCACTTGGATCAAGGCTAGGAATGAACCACGTGGCAAACAAAGGACAGGTTTGTACAAAGGTCTATTTATTCATGCATTCTTTTGAGCGATGTCGGATACGTGGATAATATATTTTGCATTGAATGTAGGGTTGGTTCATTAAGGAACATGAAACAAGGTCATCACGATCTAGATGTATATGGAAGCTTATTATCATTTGTTTTATTTGGCAAAGGGATAAGGCTTGGTGTTTCTTGCTACGAAGGCATTGTCAAGGGTAGGCTTTTTATTTTGTGTACCATCTAATTTGTGCTTTGTTTGCTATATGGAAAAAGTATCATTCTGAGATTCTTTTTTTTTGTGGTTTGGATGCTTACAAAAGAAAGGAGACTGCATAGGAGGGCTTGACAAGGCAAGAAGGGTTAGACAGAAGCTTTTCATTTTACTTTTTGGGCTTTTGTCTATAAGTAGTTTTATGATTTTTTTCCCTGAAGCAACATTTTTTTGGTGATTTTGGCATGTTATTGGGGTTTATAGGTGTATTCTATGTGTATGTCATGGGTTTCAATATGGGTGTTGTTTTTTGTGATTGTAGTTTGTTGTTAGGGTTTATGGGTATATTTTCTCTTATATACTAGAGGTTTCTTGTTACTTGTAGTGATCTAATAGGGTTTCCAGGAAAGTATAACATTAAGGTTTTAAACTATGGGGACTTCATTCATATCTAATTTTTTCATCATTTTATTGGGTCTATGTTTGTATTGTGTTTTCTAAGATTTTGAGCATAACTATATTAGGGTTTCTATAAATCCTGTAAAAATATTTTAAGGTGATTTTATTTTGATATAGGTTTGTAGGTATGTAGGATCTTGTAATGCTTGGGATCTCTAAATTGTAGATGCTTTATGGTGATCTAAATTATTTTGAAGCTCTTACTATAGGGTTAGAACTAAAGATTTTTTATAATTATTATGCATATTTGTTAACAATTTCTATCAAGAAAACATTTATCTATATTGTACTTGGTAGCAAGTTTTGACATGTTATTGATCGGTCTAACAATGAAAACTACCAATAGATAAAGTTAAATAAAATATTTCACTTGTCTCATCTTCTAGTTGTATCCACTTTCTTCTTTATAAGTGTGGCAATATCAGTGAGCTTTGACTTCAGTCCACTCATAACCTTCTCTTAGTGTAAAAAGGCTCAATGGGCATGTAGTCAAGTGTTCCACACTTTATCTTCTATATCATATTTTCTCGATCATTTGACACCGGAGCACAAAGCCTATAACCAAAGATCTTTAGATTATTATCTTCATCAAATAATAGATTGTTACACTTGAGATCTATGTGAACAATTTGAATTTCATGACATTATTTTATAGCATTATAAAATAAAACTTGCCTCTATTTTCCAAAAGTCCAATACTTGCAATAAACTTTGACATAGACTCTCTTTTTACATATTCTATGACCAATTTATTTTTTTGAAAATGCATCGTATAACTATTAAAATATATTCTTTAATAGTAACATAAATAGTTTTAAAACATAAATTTTTAAAACAAATTAAAAAAATGATTCACAAAACAAAATACTAAAAATATTTACATTCTATATTAAAAAAAGATAAATATAAGTATGCATATATTTTAGAATGTTTAGAACATTATAAATTAAAAAAATAATGATTGACATAATAAAATACTAAAAATATTTACATTTTATATTGAAATATTAAGACATTATAATTTGAAGGAGTCTTGTTTTTTGGTTTTTTTTTTTTTTTTTTTTAATATAATTTTTTGAATTTTAATTATTTTCAACAATCAATTCAAATTTGGGGATTTTATATTTTAATTTTAAAAAAATGAATTTTGGTAATTTTCTATAGTTTTATTATTTTTTCTCACAAAAATTAGTGAATTTATCCTTAATTTTTTCAAAAGTTTTAACTTTTCCCTAAAATCTTGCAATTTTTCATAATAACGGAAGTTTGGGATTTTTTTTCTTTTTTTTTGAATTTCTGCTAATATTGTTAAGTTTTCCATCAATTAGCTGAATTTACAGTAAATGTTTTTAATTTTGTTTAAATTTATTTAATTTGACCTATTTTTTTTATTTCTTCTATTTGTTAAAGTTTTTTCCATTTTTAAAAAATCACTGTAGTCTTTGGTAACTGATTATAACTGTTTGTATTTTCTATTCATTTAAAGCTTCTATACGAAGATTGAAAAGATGTTATAAATGTTGCCTTTAGTTGATTAGATTAATTGTTTTTCCTTTTTTAATGTGGTTTTTAGGTTATCGGGTAACTCTTTGTATCTATTTTTTTTGTTATTGTGATTTTTAAGCTACACAAGATTTTACTATTGGATGACTCTTCATGTATGTGCTATGATTATTAAAAAAAGTTGACTTGCTTCTGTTAGAGTGAAATTATTATGGCTTCCTAAGCAGGTTGTACTTTGATGCTAAACTTTATTAAATATTGTTCTACAAAACATATAGAGTTTGGCATCAAAATGAAAGTTGTATTATAATTGTAATGATTTTGTTATAATAAAACTAATGTGAAAGCGTTATCGAGGGTAAGGATTTTTTTGGTATATTGTGTGACTTGTGCTTTATTTATTGTATCATGAAAGTACTATTCTCAAATTTTTTTTGTGTATGGTTTGGATGCTTGTGAAAGAAGGAAGACTACTTAGGAGGGCTTGGTAAGGTGAGAAGGGTATTAAGTGTATTAAGAATACACTTATAAACATCCTAATAAAGCATGTTATTGGGGTTTATAAGTGTATTCTTTATTTATGTCAAGGATTTCAATAGTGGTGTTATTTTTTATGATTGCATTATGTTGTTAGGGTTTATGGGTATATTTGCTCTTATATGTTGGAAGTTTGTTGTGACTTGCAGCAATCTAATAGGGTTATAGCATCAAGGTTTTGAATTATGGATTTGTAGAAAACCTAACATAATTATGCTCAAAATATTGCACATCTAATAAGTATAGCATAAAGGCTTTAAATGTGAATGAGATGTGTTTCATGTGCTCCAACTAAATTATAGATACACCAATGTAATTTTGGGCTTATATATTTTTATATTCAATCAAATAATATATCTTATAAATATGATAACACATTAATTTGAAGCTTATATCTTTCTTTTTTTCAAATCTTGCTTGGATTTGTTAGTGGAACTTAAGTTTTGCAAAAATTCACAAGTGATGGAATCACCTTGGGAAGATGACGAATAACCAAAGATATTTTGAGCATTATCCTTTATTTAAGATGGTAGTGTCTGTGTTGAAAGTCCCTTGGCCAATACCACCAAGGTTACAATAGAGGAATTTGGATGGATTGTGGATGCACATGTGGGCAAGTTTTCAGAATATTTAGAGAAGGTGATTTTAAATCCTAAAAAGGAGGATCTTGATAAGATTTGGAGATTTATAAATGGAACAAAAATGATAATTTCCTTAAACATGTGTAAATATTGTTGTCTGTTATTGGGAGTTTGCATAAGGGAGCCAATACTGATCAAAAGGGACTTGATTCTGATTCTAGTTGCCCCACCTATGTGAACATTGAGGATGGTAATTTTGAATAGTTTGATGGCCTTTTGGATGTTATGTTCATTATGTTTCTATATTGTCTTTTATTTTTTGATATCACTATGGTGTGTATTTTTTACATTGTAATTACATTTCTTGTACCTGGTCTAGATACTGGTTTTTTATATGTGGCCTTTGGAACCTATTACTCATGTGTTTTGATATTCGGATGCTTAGCCTTGTTAAATGTACTTACAATATATATGAAAAAAAACCCATAAGCAATACACATTAATGAGAACCTCTTTTTTTTTAGTTATATAGTATACAAACACAATACATAATATAAATTAGATTTACAGTCAAATACTATTTTGTGTAGAAGTAAGTAGGCTTCACATAGCTAACAGGGTTTGCAATGCAATGGCATTAAACCAGTCAACATTTCAAACTCCATTGATTCAAATCAAATTTTAGATCTTTTTTTGATTAATGTGTGTGTGTATGTGTGTGTGTGCGCGCGCGCACACACACACACACACACACACACACACACACACACACACATAAATGCACACATACATATATACACAGATGTATAGATATATATGTGTGTATGCATGTGTACATATATACATATGTGTATGTGTGTGTGTGTGTGTGTGTGTGTGTGTGTGTGTGTGTGTGTGTGTGTGTGTGTGTGTGTGTGTGTGTGACTTCTCCATATGCCAATAACATTGGAAGCAATAGGAATTAGTTACGTATAGGTTGTGAATAGGTATATGGAAGTTATGTAATGTGTCATAGACTTGTTGATATGGTGACAATGTTGCATAGATGTTTTTATGTCTCATAACAATAGTAATACTAGGTGTGTTCTTGTGAAAATAAAAAATCTGTAGACATAAGCATAAAGCATTCCATGCAAATATGCCAATAGTTGTAGTGCTATGAAGGTGATAGTTCTAAAGATATGAAAATAAATAAAAGAATATTGATACATTGCATGGTACTTTCCCGTTAGCAAGAAAATGCCTTAAAAAAAAATAGAAAAAAATATTATAATGATAATAATAATTTATATATGTTTTATAGTTTCATTTTATGGCTTGAATTTATTTATAAGCAAAAAATAATGAAACATGTTTCAAAGTGTTACATGTATTGTTTTGACAAAAAAATTGGGGATTATTGAAGCAGCAATGACTTTTTTTCCTAGTACTAGTTTCTAATCCATAAGTAAAAAAAAAACATTGATTCTTAAAATTGAATCATTCTTAGCATCTGAATTTGTGTATTGGTAAATTAATCTGCACCACACATAACATCATATGGATATGTTTTACATCATATAACAGATTCAACATTGGCATTATGCCTTCTAATCTTTGTGATGTCAATATTGTTTTGGATAATAATACTTATGTCAAAACCAATAAAGTTTCTTTTTGAACAAATTGTTAAAAATGTAAGCTATTTATCAATTTGTAAATCTTGACTTTTAGCAATTCTAAGATTACATAATTTATAAATTATACATGTATCTTTATATATATCATATGTTGCTTGAAAATTGTCATCTTTGAAAGTTGTATAATTTGATTTTCAATTTCTATTGAATTTTTTCAGTCAAATGCCATGATGCTTGATATTGTATGAAGATAATGTCTATAGCCTTATATCATTTTTTGCTAATTATTTAGATTAATATACAATTAATACACAATTTATTTTTGATCAAATAACATAATAGCGAGTATTATATCTATAATAATGATAATATAGACAATATTTACAAATAATAATTTTGATACTTAGCTCAAAAGCTCATGCATTGGGTAATGCACTACATAGTTTCAGAATCAACACACACAGTGAAATTGTTTTGAACAAGATATGTGTTTGAAGTTGCCTTGAAGGCAATGGATAAGGCAATTAGTAAGGCAGTCATAATTGCAAAGACCACAAAGGTACATAAATGCATTATGTAAATTTTTATGATAAACAATATTGGAGATTAGTTTAATTTGTACAAATGATTATGATGTTAATGATACTTATGACATCAAGATCATTCTTTGTCTCATCCTATATGCATAGAATAATCTTCATTAAATTGGCATTTGGAATTTTTAGTTTACTATAGAATGACCATTTTCAAATCTAATCTCTCTTTTGATCAACCATGTACAATAAAAAAATGTTTCTTGGCCAATTTCTCGATCCCGGTAACAGATAAATTATGTGATGATTGCTTATGTTTTTCGTTGTATGATTTTTTTGGTACTGATATATTCTATTTTTTACCATGTTTTTTTCCTATAGAAAAATTGACCTTTTTTATGTCACAATTATTCAAAATAATTATCATTATGCTTACTTGCTTAGCATACTTAATACATCTCATCGATTTTTTGTTAACTACTCCTTTTTACTTTAGAATCCTTTTGTCTTCCCTACATCAATAACAATTCAAAACGAAGAACTGAATTACTGGTTGAACCTATCTGAATAAAGATCTTTTTTATTTTTTTTAAATGCTTAGAAATTCATGAACTTCCACGACCAATGTTTTACCATAAACAGCTTGACTTGATTTTGTTTTTAATGACTTATGCTATTGTTGCAGAGACTTAAGAATGTGAATGTGGAGAAGAGACGATAGAGCAGAATAACACGTCTACCATTCATATTATGAATCAAAAAATACCTTTGGAAACAAATGTTTTTTTCTATACAAAATATTTCCATACTATTATTTTTCAGTTGTTTGTGAGTAGAAAATGAACATGTGAACTGAAATGCTAATTGTGTCCTTCCATGGTTACAATGATTTCCATTGTTATAAGGCTACTCACTAATTTTATGAAGCTGGTTGAAAGTGGAAAATAGACAAAAAGTGTTTACTATGTACATTGGCCGATGGAGTTTTTGCATTTCTTGCTTATTGCCATGAAACGGAGAACTATCCAAATCTCTATTATGTTATTTAAATTGGTATGTTTATTATTTATATGAACATTTGTTTGAGGCACACAAGCCATTATTTTACTCATTACTTTAAATTGCTTATTTTGTTTCTGATATTGTTCTTTGTTTCAAGTATTCTTTCAATGTTTATATTATTTAATGTCATAATTTGTTGAAAATAGAAATGCTTAGTTGATAGACTTAATTTTGTTTAAGATTATTTGTTATTAGATTTTTTAAGTTAACATATATAAACACACTTTAATATAACATTGAAATTACATAAACCCTTAAATTTTAGCAATACAATTTTGCCTTCAATAACAAACACACATTTTCCAAATTACTAAGACAAAATCTTGCTAATAGATTTTGATTTTTTTTACTTTATAACTTATACAAGTTAATCAAATCGCAGAAGACATTATCAATATAGAAGTCCAAATCTAAACTATTACAAGTCATAAACAAAGTTTTTAATGGATAGTGTAAGAAAGAATGTTCTTAAACAATGAATAATAGTTTCTTCTTTAGCACAAGATATATTATCTAAATATACTTTTTGCTTCTAGCTGTTGTGAAAATTTAAATATCTAGGAATTCTAGGGAAAGAACTATAATTATAGTTGTTGTAATTTCATTATATTTTTTGTTGTCTCATTGTTAATCATATTGGTGCAGCTATGCATTATTTGTTATGTTCATTTAGACCTTACACATCAAGCATTATCGATAATGTGATTTTTTGGGCATTCTTGATGTAAGTTTGCACAAACTAAGAGTAGATTCCAATAAGCTTCATAATGTTTTGCAAGTCTAAGATTACTTCTATTTCCATGAATAGGTTATTTCTTTATCCTCAGCTAAGAACTCATAATTCAGATTTATAGATGAATTCATATATTTTGAATTATAGTCTAGAATATAGTTTTTATTATGAGCATGTGAGTGTAAGCATAAAATGCTTTGTTCACTATTGCATGTCTGATATGTATGTGAATTTTCTATGTATAATGCATTCAATATCCATGCAGGGAGGCCCCTCTTGAAGTTGTTGAACCATAACTATTGTTGTTGTCAACAAGCACCAATTCCTTCAAAAGTAAATGATATCTTCTTATCCCAAAAGATTGTTTTATTATATTTTAAGTTAATCAGATATAGTCATATTATTCAAAAATAAAGATTTGTCAAAGAAACTGACTTATCTTGTGTTAGTGTTTATGATTTATAGTATTTGTTAGTAAAGTCACAACTTTCAAATTCTTTTATGAACCATAATATTGTAGATTGTTTAGAACATATGTTTGATAACTAGTTTGGATTGTGTAAACAGCATCAAAGCTTCAAAGATTCGATATAAATTTATTGTCATATGGCTTTCACATTCCAAAGTGTCATTTTAATTTATAATTTGATATTTTGGAAAAGGAGTGAGGGAACTTGTCAGTAGAAATTTATTGATGTTCCTTATTATTTTTCACCTAGTCAATCTCTTATTTCGGATCATACATCAAATTTACATGCACTCATTTCTTTTGTCCTCATCAAATTAGGTCAAAGACCAGATATGTTCAAAAGTTTTAATAAATGGATGCTAATTGTCTATGGAGAAGACTCTCCTCCATCCTTTATTTGATCTTTTATTTATTATTGTAAGTTTTCTTATGCAATATTTCATGTCAAATTCTTATGAGTTTGTTTTATATCTACGAACACTCATTATTGAAATTTTGAAATGAGGCTCCTTGTGAAAGTATAGTGTGCCCTTTGTTTCTTATTATAAAACATTTATTTTGATTTTATATCTATTGTTCACTCTAGACTCCTCCATTCATGAAATGTCCATGATGTTAGATATTCCCTAAAATGGAAGGTGGGGATAACTATAGACTTTCATCCTCAATTTTAGGACTAATCTAGGACTAGCCCAAGGCACAACTGTAGATATTTGACTTTACAAATAGAGTCTACCTAAATAGTGTCCAAGAGATGCACCATCACCACCGAAAGTTCAATTTAAAGTTCATACACATAGGTCAAAGATTATTATGAGAATTTGAGGATCATGTTTTCTATTTCTAAACATAATGGGAAAGGGTAATTCAATTTTAAAGAACATACACAAAAGAGAGGGAAGGGTAAGGCAAAAAAGGGAGCCTCTAGATCTAGAATGAACTCAATGCATTGATCATTGAACCAAGTGACTATGCCATAGTTATACCACTATAGACTAAGTTTCACTAAATTTATACCCCCAAGAACATACAATAGGAAGATTCTGATGGAACTGGGAGTATGCCTTCAATATGAGCTCTCACTAAAGATGAGTACTAGGATTTTATAGTAAAGTACACATAAACACCATATGTTAATTGTTAGATTTACACACAAATTAATAGTACTATAAAAAGGAAACAAGAGAACTCACATAGTGATTATAATAGCTAAACACATCATAATCATAACAAACATAAAGCAACAAATTATTAATCTAATTAACCTAGCATTGATGATTATTCAAGAAATAGAGATGAAAGATATTTGACAGACAACACAAACCCTCTATATAAAATAGAAATTGTATTCATTAAAAGAAGTAAGTGTTAATATAATAATCAATTAGGGCTAATGTTACAGTTTAGAGAGATGAAGGAAAAAATAGGTCAAATCTTGGCTATAATTTAACAACACTTTCAATCTATTTTAGTCAACCCCTAAACTTTAATATAGTTTTTCATTATATAGATAAGGATGGGATCACCTCCAAATAGAATGAGGATTCCATCCTAGGCCATGATGGACACTCATTATAGTTATAACCACAATTCAAAATCTAAAACAAATAAATCCCCAAAAACCCACAAAAGATCTACAAGGACTACCTAGTTGATGTGTGGAGGAAGCTGAGAAGCTTTGGCTCCCAATGGATTTGATCTAATGTCCCTAGCCTCTAACATAGCTACCACAAGATCAAACTCCTTGTCCAACTTATCAAGGTTCATTGGGGCCTCCTTGAAGATACCTTAGCTTGAGTCATTAGTTTTTGGTAGACTTGGAAGGGTGCTTCTATTGACACTTGGTCTCCTGATACCTAGTTGATGCTCGTTATAAACTGTGTTGATAGATCTAGCACTGCCCAAGCCCCTTCTTGGTTTACCCTAGTGACCTCCTTTATGACCTAGTCAAATTAACCCTGGTGGACTCTGAATTCCCCTTGGTTGATCAGGGTGCCATCCAAGTGAAATAGCATAGATATATTCACCTCTTTGAACTAGGTCAATATCTTTTTCTTGCCCTCTTTCAAGGGTCAAGTTTCAGTGTGAGCCACAACCATCCATTCCTCCATATAATCCCTCATATTATAGGCATATGTCTAATACAACCCTAGTTCTAAGGTCATAATTAGTTTTAGCTCTAGGAGCTTTCCTTTCTTAATCACGACTTATAGCTTCCTACACTTTTATCAATCTCTGCAATCCTCTCCATGTGGGCCTAGGTCCAATGGATAATTACATTAGTCACAACTAGAGTCTCCATTACTTTCTTAAGGACTAAAAATAGTAGTAATAGGGAATCCTTGACCTGCCCAATCAACCCAATGAGAAAAGTGCTCCTCACTTTAGCTTCTAAGGTTTGAACTTGGCTCTACATGTCCTTGAATATATTTTTAGAAATATCATGAGTTTCCTAAAGAATAGAGAGTGAGTATTTGGCCATCCTTTATTCTCTAATGGAAATCCTCACCTTGGTGAGGGGGAACATATCTTGATAGATATACTAAACCACTAGGTTCCCCTCCTGGATAAACCTTTATGTGAGCATCATATTCATGCTTTTAAAGGCTTGATCGAAGCTCCACTACATGTCTAGGTCACCTTGGGCAGTCATCTCTAGTTCCTATGACTTTGGGACCATCCCATGGGTTGTGGGAGGTATAGGACAGGTGGCTAAAATGGTAGTGAAGGGATAAGGATGAGGTGGAAGAGAGATGTAATAAGTGGATGTAATGATAAAGGCATACCTAAAGAAGGGACCAGGGGGACTCCAAGTTATGAAATGGATAGAGTGGAGGGGAACGAAGAGGTAATGACACTCAGGAGGATCGAGGCCAAAGGTAATTGGGAAAATAACTGGGAATATAACTAGTGGATAGAAAATGATGAAATCAAAGGCCTTATAGACATGGTGTCTAATTGTTAATAGAATCCATAGGCATGCCTTCAACT
The DNA here is from genome assembly GCA_037957365.1 of Torreya grandis. Classification (NCBI taxonomy): domain Eukaryota; kingdom Viridiplantae; phylum Streptophyta; class Pinopsida; order Cupressales; family Taxaceae; genus Torreya; species Torreya grandis. The sequence continues at coordinate 8,667,609 of JARHVA010000055.1, forward strand.
GACATAGACCAGGAGGACTCCAAGTTATGAAATGGATAGAGTGGAGGGGAACGAAGAGGCAAGGACACTCAAGAGGACCGAGGCCAAAGGTTCTTGGGAAAATAATTGGGAGTAGAACTAGTTGATGGAAAATGATGAATTCAAAGGCCTTATAGACATGGTGTATGATTATTAATAGAAGTCATAGGCATGCCTTCTACTGGCACTATATACAGAAACCTAAGATGGCCTCCACTAGCTGATAGGCAATCTCCTACTCTGCTAGATGGTTTGAAATGAAATATAGCAGGTAAAGGGGGTCCTTGATGAAACCCACAATCTAGATTATTATGTCCTCTCTGTAAATCTAATAATACCTTATGGCAGTAATGGAATCTTGTATTGCTTGTGATATATAGGGTGTGAGGGCCTCATTAATTGCTTGATAGACTACTTAGGTAGAAATATTCACATATGTCCCATATGTGGTTCTATAACTAGTATAAATATAGATTTTACAAGACCACATAGACTGATGAGCCCCTAGGAAACCATGCAACAAAATTTGAAGGCATGAAAGAGAGTGTCTTGTAGATTGCATCCACCAAGTAGCTCATCATGTAAAAATTGCTCCCAAATTGGACATCTATGATGGCATTGACCAACTTGAAGTTGATCAATCCTCCCATATTTAGGACTTCTAAGAGTGTGAGGATCACATGCAAAATATACATCCATATCTCATTAATGTGCAAGTAGTCATGGGCCCTGAATAATCAGGTCAGTAGGAGCATGCCTACCCAAAATTCCTCCCAAAATATGTGGACTATGTACACATTAATATCCTCCTTATTAATCCACTTAGCATTTAGGTTCTTATCCTAGTCATGGAGGATGTCATATATTTGATAGGTCCCCATCTAGGTTGTCCCTATTACTACATTATAAGAGAAGGTGTAGCTTGGGAGGTAGCAGTACACTTTATAGGCATTCCCATAGATGTCAATAAACTAGTACTGAGACTTAGGTGAACACACCCTCTCATAGACCTTATCATGCACATGGATGGAATTGGTAAGGAGGTTGTCAAAAAATATGGTGTAGGGAAATTCCTCTAGCTTGGAAATGGTTTTGTGAAAGTTGCACTTCTTACAAGGCTAAAAGGCATCCTCAAACTCTACTGATTGGTCATTGTCAAAGCCGAAATCCTTGGGGATTTGTTCGACCACTTTGAATAAATCATTGTAGTGCTTGAATTTGGTCAAACCAACTGGGAATGTAGTATCTTGGTACTCAAGTTTAGCCTTTGGGTTTGAATAGGATATAGCCATTGTAGTAGGATAGAAGGGAAATAGGGAAGCTTTAAGTGTAGAAAGCATGAAATATAGGGGTACTCTATGAGAACTAGAGAACCAGAAGTTAGAGTGTTCCCTAAGGTAATAGTGGTAACTATTAGTGATTTTCCCTTAGGATTTTATAAATACATGCATACATCCCCCTGCATTAATGGTGTTTCGAGGCTCACTTGATGTGAATTTAGATTTGACTATGCGGTTGGATTTTATCTATTTACTTCTAAATCTAGAGGTGAATTCAAAGCCCATGATCTTCCACCACCATCTAGATATAGCAATGGTGATTGGATGTTTTAAAATTGTCTAATTTGACCCAACTTTCTATTTTGTTGATGCCTAGCACATGGTAAACATGTGGTCACATCTCTTAGAGTATTATTAGTTAACTCCTACTTTCTGACACATGTCATTTTCTCATTGATCCTCTTACTAATAGTTGACACCTAGGCATGGCTTTATACTCCATGACATTCCCTTAATAATGGTGATGTGTCACTTAGGGACATGTGACACATCTTGATTGGTTTTCTAGCCTCATCTATACCTTATTTGGACCCTATTAGGACCTTAGGTGGCCACCAATTCATCTACTTATTAGGTGATATGGTGCCTTTTCATTTGACTAGGCTCTCTCAAACTTTAAGATCTATGACAAGTTTTGGGATTAGTCACTCTGATACTTGGAAATGTGGTTCCCTCTCATTCAACCAGGCTCTCTTAGGATCTAAAACCTTTGATAGGTCTAGGGACTAGATACTCTAACACTTGGAAATATGATGCCTTATCATTCATTTGAGCTCTCCTAGGCTCTGACATCTCTGATAGGTCTAGGGACTAGCCACTCTGACACTTGATATGGAACCTTCTCATTAATTCAAGATCTCTTAGGATCTGACATCTTTGATAGGTCTAGGGACTGGCCATTATAACACTTGGGGATATGTTACCCTCTTATTTAGTTAGGCTTTCTTGGGATCTAACATATTTGATAGGTATGGGGAATGGCCACTCTAAAACTTGGTGATGTGGAACCTTCTCTTTTATCAGGCTCTCCCAAGATCTAACATCTCTGATATGTCTAGAGATTGGCCATTACAACTCTTGAAGATGTGGTGCCCTCTCATTGGGTTAGGCTCTCCTAAGATTTGAAATCTTTAACAAGTGCAGGGACTAGCCATTCTGACACTTGATGATGTGGCATCTCCTCATTCAATTAAGATCTCCTAGGATTTAACATATCTGATAGGTCTAAATATTGGCCACTCTAACACTTAGCAATGTGGTGCCTTTTTATTCAATTAGGCTCTCCCAGTCTCTGGCATATTTGACAAGTTCAAGGACTAGCCACTTTGATACTTGGTGATGTGTTACTCTATCATTTGGTTAGGCTCTCTTAGGCTCTAACATCTCTGATAAGTCTGGGGACTTTCCATTTTAACACTTGGCAATGTGGTGCCATCTCATTCAACTAAGCTCTCTCAAGATCTGATATCCCTGACAGGTCTAAGGATTGGTCTCCCTAACACTTGGCAATGTGGTGCCTTCTCATTTGGTCAAGCTCTTTCCTCTATAAAATCCACAAAAAATACTAAGAAGTGACAAGATATGCAATTCATTTAATACTTACTCATCTCTTATTAGGATTTGATTTGCTAGGAAAGGTGATGGGTTTATTTCTCTAGGAAATGAATGAAACTCTAAGAATTTTAATCGAAAGCAGACCTATAATGTTAGCATCTTAATTCTTGAAAGAACTAGTCTACGTTAGTTATAAAAAATAGATGAGGGTTATTTTTGCTTGAGGAAATCAAGGCAATGTATATTCCAAGGATTTAAGCAGGTGTTACTGACAAGAACAAAAGAAAGGATCCTAAAGTTTTGGTTTATGATATTTTTATAGGGGTCCCCCATTTCAAATAAAAGGGGTCATGTTGGACACAACAAATGGTGACTTCCATAGGGAAAGTGATGACAAACACTTATCACCTAACCAGTTTACTCTCTTTTCCTTGCTCAACACAAAGATTGTAAAAGGGATATTTATTCACAAAAGAAAAGATGAGGCACTAAAGTCTTAAAATAGCAAGTGGCATACTGATCTTTACCTTATAAATAGCTCCCAGTGTGTATAAGAAGTGACTTTCCTTTTCGATTTAAACCCAAAATTTATTTGAGTAATTTGTTAGGATAAAATGAATGTGGTATTATCCTCTATTAAGTTGCAAGTAAATGTGGAGACTATGGAGATAGAAATTAATACTTGTAAATGAAAATCTTAAAACAAAAATAAAAACCATAAGAGGATGACACCAATATTACATGGTCCACCCAACTTGGGCTACATCCATGAAGAAGTTTGCAGTTCTCTCTATTGTAGTATAATCCTAGAGAATTAAAACCTAATGATAATAAACCTATCACTCACACTATCCTCACTCTCTTACACCTCTTTTTTCTTCCTTAAATACACCAGGCTTAAATCCAAGCTTACAATACAAATACATGCATAAAAATGAACCTTCCAAAATGGTTAAGTAAAATCCCATACTTAAATCCAAATACTAATGAGAAGAAATGGAAAACTAAGGAGAAAACACATGTGAGAGGGAAAATTTTGTCCCACTCCTCATGGCACCACTATTGAGAAATAGTGTAAAGGTTGGATCATCATTCAAGTCCTTCCTTCAAAGAGGATCTCATGATTCTTTGTTGACTTCTTCCCATGTGCTCATAAATGGCACATCCCACTCTCCATGTTCAAATAAAGGGGTCAAAAGATACCCAATTAGGAATAGTGCTTGTCCCCACTACCCCACATGTATCCAATCAACTTTTGAAGATTCCAAACAACTTTTGACTTTCTCCCTTTGAACATAATCATGGCTCCACCAAATACACATCCCACATGAAAATAAAATGAAATTTTAATTCAAAAAATTCCTCATAGTTGAGAAAAACATCCCACTCCACCTCATGCCTTTGTGGGTTATGCCACATCACCTTTGGAGCCACCTCACTACCCAATCACACATCCACATCACTAGTGAATGGTAAAAGTGAATAGTTCCAAAGGAATAGTGTTTTTGTGATTAGTAACTTCACACCTAAAAATTCTCCCACTTGAATGTAGTATTCACAAATTCCCACTATTTCACCTAGTACACAAACTTCTCGTCTCAATCTTCCTCATCCATGAAGACTAATTGAAATTGAATAAAATTTCAACTTCACTTTTGTGATCATCTTGGTCAACATATCTATAGGGTTTTCATCTATATGTATCTTCTCTAGCTTTAGTTGTTCCTCCTCCAAATCTAATTGAATGAAGTGATACCTCAACTGAATGTGCTTCGTCCTAGAGTGAAATGCAGAGTTCTTTTCTAAGAGAATGGCACTCTGATTATCATTAAAAAGTACCCATTTTCCTTGTTCATGTCCTAAATCCTCTCTCTCTCTCTCTCTCTCTCTCTCTCTCTCTCTCTCTCTCTCTCTCTCTCTCTCTATATATATATATATATATATATATATATATATATCATCTCCTTGCTCACCTCTATATTCGTAACATACTCAACCTCTATGGTAGAAAGTGCCACCACTTTCTGTAGACATGAAATCTAACTAACTATTGTTCCACCCTTAGTAAATACATACTCAGTAGTGCTCCTCCTACCATCCAAATCTCCTTCCATATCTGAATCAACATATCCCCATAGAATAACATCTGATCTACCATAAAATAACATTGAATCCATGGTCCCTTTCAAATACAAAAGAATCCACTTAACTACTTGTCAGTGCTCCTTACCTAGATCTCTCATGAATCTACTCACCAATCCCACTACATGTGCAATTTCAGGCCTCGTACACACCATGACATACATCAAACTACCCACCACTGATGAATAAGGGATCTTTTGCATGTGATTCCTCTCTTCTTTTATCTTGGGACTCTACTCCTTTATCAACTTGAAGTGGCCCACCAAAGGAGTCCCAATAGGTTTTACATTCTACATGCTAAACCTCTACAACACTTTCTTGATGTCCTCTACATGTGACAGTGTCAAACACCAATTCTTTCTATTTATATATATCTGCATCCCAAGGATTTATTTTGCAGCACATAAATCCTTCATAGCAAAAGAATATCCCAACTATCTCTTGAGTACATTAATATCCTGCATGTTAGACCCTACCACCAACATGTCATCTATATACAAAAGCAAGATAATATAGCTTCTATTATCAAATATCTTGAAGTACACATAATGGTCAGAATGACATCTAGAAAAACCTTGTTCTAGCATAAAACTATCAAACTTAAGATACCATTGCCTTGGAGCTTGTTTAAAACCATACAAGCTCTTCATCAATTTACATATTAACTCCTCCTTACCACTGACTTCATAACCTTGTGGTTGCACCATGTATATCTCCTCCTCCAAGTCCCTATGAAGGAATGCAATCTTCACATCCAACTATTTTAGATGCAAATATTTCACTACAACTATACTCAAAATAGTTCTAATAGAAGTCATTTTAATAACGGGAGAAATTTTTTCATCAAAGTCTATACCTTTCTTCTATGTAAACCTTTTTACCACCAATATGGCCTTGCACTTCTTCTTGTCACCATCCTCCTTCAAATTATAAACCCATTTGCTTTGTAATGTCCTCTTTCCCTTTGGAAGCTCAACCAAATCCCATGTTTGGTTTTTCATGAGAGAGTCATACTCCTCATCCATAGCCTACTCCCACTTCTCCTTGGCATCAACCTACACTGCTTCTTAAAATCTCTCTGGATCAAAACCATGAGTAAGTAACAAATAATTAAATTAAGGAGAAAATTGTTCAGGTGGCCTACTTACTCTTGTAGATCTTCTTACAGCAGGAGTTTAAGATTCTTGTTGTTGCTACATAGTTTGCATTGGTGCCTTTGGGACATTTTCATTCTTGATGTCCTCCAACACTATGTATTATTTATTGGCTTCCTCTTGCTTTTTATCTTGCAACTGATCTTTTTACATGACTTTCTCATTGAATATCACATATCTAATCTAAATAAATTTTCTATCTTCCTCATTTCATAATCAAAATCCAAAGTCATCAGTATCATAGCCAGTGAAAGTACATTTCTAATATTTAGCCTCTAACTTGGACCTATTACTTTTATCAATAAGTACAAAAGCATCACAACTAAAAACTTTTAGAAAAGAATAGTCAAACTTCTTACCAATCCATGACTCCTTTAGTATGCCACCATCTAAGGCTATTAAATGTCCTCTATTTATCAAGTAGATGGATGTATCAACTGCATCTACCCAAAATTGTAATGGTAGTTTAGCATGCAACCTCATGCTCCTAACATGCTCCCATGATGTTTTTATTCATCTTCTCTGACACACCATTCTACTATGGTGTTCCCAAAAACATTCTCTAGCTTCAGATTCCATTCTGTGAATGGTAGTCATTAAACACCTTGTTGCAATACTCCTCACCATTATTCGACCTGAGACACTTAAGTTTTAAACCTATCTCATTTTCAACTAAATCTCTCCATCTCTTGAATGTGTCAAATACATCAAATTTATTTTTAATGAAATAAACCTAAACTTTTCTAGTAGCATCATCAATGAATTATACATAATACCTTCAACCACCAAGTGAAGATACCTAAGTGGGTCCCCATACATCTGTATGCACAAGCTCTAGCTTCTTTATCTTCTTGGCTGGTCCAACCTTTAAAAAATGCACACATTTCTATTTTTCATAAATACAGTGCTCACATAAGTCCAAATCTATGTCTTTGAGACCTGGTAAACTCTACTTTGAGTGAAGTATTTTCAGTCCCTTTTCACTCATGTGGTAGAGTCTATAATGCCATATAGTTGTATCCACACCTAAAGCAACTAGATCACAAGATGAGTTAGAACAAATAGTGGATAAATACAAAGTACCTACTTTCTCACTTTTGGCCACCACTAGAAAACCCTTGGTAACTTTCCATGAGTCACTAGTAAATCTGACCACATGATCATCAATTCCTAACTCTCTTACATAAATTAGGTTCCTTTTCAACTTTAGAACGTGCCTAACATCCTTAAGCACCCACATGTTCCCATTATACAATTTCACACTTACGCTACCCTTTCCAATAATACTACAAGGCTCATCATCACCAAGATATACATGTCCAAAATCACCTTGAACATAATCTCTAAAATAGTGTTTATTAGTAGTAGCATGAAATGAAGCCCCTGAATCTAAAACCCAAGATTCATTATTATTATCCAAAGAAAGTATAAGATCATCTTGTAGTGTCTCAGCTACTACATTTTCCTCTTTGTTACCTTTATATTGGTCCTTGCCAGATTTTTTGTGAAGATCCCAACATTCTTTCTTTTTGTGACCCAGCTTCCCAAAATGTCAGCAATCCAGCTTTCCTCTTGATTTTGATCTTGAACTTTTCTATGATTTCTCATGGTTTCCTCTTCCTCTAGTCTTTGATCTCCCTCTAGTCTCTATGGATAATTTATTTCCTAATGTGAAAGTTTTGCTAGTGCTTTTCCTTCACATTTCTTCGCTAAGGATCACACCCACCACATCCTCAAACTTGAGTTTGGCATTGTTAGAGACAAAGTTGCTCATCACCATGACGAAGCTATTACAACTCTCAAGAAAGGAACACAAAATGAGGAGAGCCCTGACTTTATCCTAAAGTTTAAAACTAACATAATCTAATTTAATAGCAAATGTATTGAAATCATTTAAAGGGTTAGCAACAAAACCATTTTCATCCATTTTCATGTTAATTAATTTTTTCATTAGAAAAATCTTGTTGGAGACAGAAGTTTTTTCATATAACTTTCCCAAGGCTTTCATAAGACTCTTTGTAGTTTATTCCTAGGATATGTTGAACGCCACCATTAAAGCAAGACATAATCGGATGGTCCCGGTACTTTTTTGTTCAGTAACTCCCATTGCTCATCTATCATAGTTATAGGTTGTCTTGATTTTCCTCCCAATGATAAAAAGAGGTCCTTTTGGTATAGGTAATCTTCCATCTACATTTTTTATAACCCAAAATTATAGCCATTGAATTTATCCACCTTTGACTTACCATCTTTTACCATATCTCCCACTTAAGCTAAAAATCCCTTTATCTTCCTGCAAGTTAAATCCAACAGCAATAACCTTGCTCGGATACCACTTGTTAGGATAAAATAAATGCAAAATTATCCTCTATTAAGTTGTAATTAAATATGGAGACTATGGAAATAGAAATTAATACTTGAAAATCAATAACTTAAAACAAAAATGCAAACCATAAGAGGATGACACCAATATTATGTGGTTCAACCAACTTGGGCTACATCCACAGAGAAGTTTGCATCTCTCTCTATTACAACAAAATCCTAGAGAATTATAACTTGTGACAATAAACCTATCACTCACACTATCCTCACTCTCTTACACCTCTTTCTTCTTCCTTCAATACGCCAAGCTTACAATGAAAATACATGCATAAAAATGAACCTTATAAAATGGGTAAGTAAAATTCCATACTTAAAGCCAAATACGAATGAGAAGAAAGGAAAAACTAAGGAGAAAACACATGTGAGAGGGAAAATTTCATCCCACTCTACATGGGATCATCATTCAAGTCCTTCCTCCAAAGAGCATCTCATGATGCTTTGTTGACTTCTTCCCATGTGCTTATATGTGGCACATCCCACTCTCCATGTGCAAATAAAGGGGTAAAAAGATACCTAGTTAGGAATAGTGCTTGTCCCCACTACCCCATATGTCTCCAATCAACTTTTGAAGATTCCAAATGACTTTTGACTTTATCCCTTTGGACATAATCATGGATCCACCAAATGTAATTTCCCATATATCACTTTTGACTTTCTCCTTTGGACATAATCATGGCTCCACCAAATGCACATCCCACATGAAAAGAAAATGAATTTTTAATTCAAAAAATTCCTCATAGTGGAGAAAAACATCCCACTCCACCTCATGCCTTTGTGGGTCATGCCACATCACCTTTAGATCCACCTCACTGCCCAGTCACACATCCACATCACCCATGAATATTAAAATTAAATAGTGCCAAATTAATAGTATTTGTGTGAATAGTAACTTCACACCTAACATAATCAAGGTTGGACTAGTTATCAAGCTTCATCTGAGGTGTTGATATCTTGATGGCTTAGAAGGGAGATGCGGGGAATTTCTCTAACACCAGATGAGCATCCATATCCCTAATAAATATACCTTTAGTCCCATTCATGGCCTTGTTCCACTACCAACTAGGTTGGAAAGCCTGTGGTGGAGATTACATGTATAGCCCTTTCAAGGTAGACTCAAAGTTTAGATTATGCATGCTTTAATTATTCTTTTACAAGCTTCCCCATGAAAATATTACCATTTATTATTCTTTTCCATTAATTATTTGGGACCAATACAAGGTTGAATGGATGATGAGGAAGTTATGAATACCCATCTGGTCTTTGATTAGCTCAAATAATCTAGTATTCTCTTAAGACATTTATCTTAAGTGTATTTTGGTGGCTCTATTAAGGTGTGGGTTGTTCTAAAATCCACATGTTTATTTTAGAAGCACTTGCCTTTTAGATATGGAATGTCAAAATTTTCAATTACCATCCTAGAATTGCTTAGATTAAAGGTTTCAACATGGGTCTTCCTACTTCTGAAAAATCTTTCCAGGCTTTGGCCTTCACCTAGGGTAGTTACTAACAATGGTTGGGCATCATAGGAACATCAAAAAACAAAGAAGGATCTAGAGGATAAATAACATAAAACAAAATAAAAGCACATAGTGAAAGTAAACACACAATAAAAAACAAACCTATCTAATATATACATTACCACTTTTGCTTAGATTACTCAGAAACTACACTAGAAGGGACAGTCAATAAATAGTGCTTCAAGAACTGCCCATTTACTAGAAGTGGTAGCTCATTTCCCTAGAGATATTTTATATAGAAGGCATTTTGGCCTATGATTTCAGCTATTTGGTATGGGCCAATCTAAAGGGGATCAAATTTTGAATGTTAGTCTTTCTTATGAGCCCTGTCCCATATTAGTACCAAGTCAAATAATTTGAAGGTCTTGATCCTTGCCCTCTTATCAAACCATTATTTAACTATATCTTGGTGTTTTTTAAAGCTTAATAGAGCATCATCTCAGGATTCCTCTAACTAAATTAGATCGAGGAGTCTAAAATTCACCTTATCATCGAGTTCTATGAATTATTGTATGAACTTATAAGTTGGCAACCTGAGCATAATCGACATGATTGGCTCCAATACATAAACTAGAAGGAAAAGAGAGCTTTTGAGGGCTTGTTTATACCTAGGATAATTTTCCCATAGGGATAACTTTAGTAATGAGTGCCATTCCTAGGGATTTTCTCTAGCTAATTTATTAATAGCGTCAATCAAATTTTTATTAGTGGACTTCCCCAATCTATTCCCTTACAGGTATTGATTTGATGAGAACTATAACATGATCCCATTATCCTAGGCCACTTTGTGAATTATATGGATTGAAAAGCAAGACCATTATCACATACTGAAAAAACAAGAACTCTAAAATGGATGGTTATGGTGTTCTTAGGGAACTTGATTACTTACACAATGGTGTTTCTTTTGGTTACAACTACCTCAGACCACCTAGTGCAATAATATGTCCCTATAAGAATGAAATTATGATCAGATGATGAATTAGGGTTGATGACCCCCACAAATATAGTCTCCATTATGTTAATGGTGTAGACTCCATAATAAGATGTAGTGGCATTGTTGCATGTGTTTCTCTCTTAGCAAAGGTTTGATATTAATGGTAAAAGTGGACATAGGTATAAACATCTTTAAACAATGTGGGCCAGTAATAGCTTGATCAAAGAATATTGTGGATCATGGTGTTTTTTGCAGGGTGGCTAGCTCCCAATATTTCATGGAAACTTGATATTATCTCTTTAGCCTCTTCTTGTGATATACACTGGAGGTAGATTCCTTCATGGTTTATTCTAAAGAGAACTCCTTTCTTTAGCATATATTATGCAACCTTGAACTGGAGGGCCCTCCTCTATGTGTGGTTGAGTCTTAGAGGTACACTTTCATAGAGTAGAAAATTCTTGACCTGGGCATACTAGTATGATTGTAATACCCTTTTTGGTCTACTTGGTATATTGTAATCCTCGGGTCTATCTCTATTAATAGATGAATAAGGCTTTGTCATCTAACTAGTTTGACTAGCTTGATTTCCAAGTCATGCTCTTGTAATTTTATATCCATCAACCTCTTCTTTTGCCCAAATAATTATATCCCAACATCTATTTTATAGCCAGGTCTGGGATAATAGCATGTACTTTATTTTGAAGGATGTAATGTTTGAATTTATTCACTACCTTGACCAGGGCATAGGCATGCTTGTCTAGGGTAGAATATCTAAGTTTGGTATCTTTAATATTAGTGTTCATAAAATCCATGGGGTTTTATTCTCCTTATAACCTTTGGGTATGGGAATCAGCAATGGTGTGCTTTGAAGCAAAGGGATAGATATAGATATGTTATATATAGTCAAGGCTTATGAGGATCGAGTCTTGCATAATAGTGTCTTTGATATCCTAAAAATACTTATTCAATTGTGCATGTCATTCCACTTTAGAATCCTATTTCAACATTGAATTCAAGGGTTTTACTATTTTGATAAATTAACATATAAATTTATGCATAAAGTAGATTTTCCCATAGAGAAATTTTAGTTCCTTCTTTTTATTAGGTAAAGGTAGCTTACAAATTATATCTTCCCTTTCAAGATCGATAGCAATACCTTATTTGGTGACAACGTGATCGAGAAGCTTACCTTTAGTGACATCGAACACACTCTTCTTTGGGTTTAAGGAAATGCCATACCTTATACATATCTCAAATACTCTCTCCAAGTGGCATAGATGATCTAACATGTATTTTAAAAACATAATTAGGTCATCCATATAAATTATTATACATTTATCTATCAGTCCTTCAAAAGTGAATTATATTACCCTTTTGAAAGTTGCACCAACGTTGATCAACCTAAAGGGCATTCATTTATAAGAAAATGTTCCCCACTTGGTGGTGAAAGCAGGCTTGTTCTATCTCTAGGGTTGACTAAGACAAGGTTGTATCCTAATAATCCATCTAAAAAATACATCATTTGAGACCCACTCACCATTTGGATCACCTCATCTAGGGAGGGCAATGGGTAATTATCTTTATTCGAGGCTCAGTTCAAGTTATGTAAGTCTACACATAGGTAGATTTCTCCATTCTTATTTTGCACTAAGACAAGGTTGGCCACCTAGGTGGAGTGTTAGATCAATAAAATTATCCCTGTAGAGAGTGACTTATGAACTTCTGTGTATCAAGGGCTCTAAGATCGGGTTTACAAGCATCTATCTTTACCTAAAGGGTTTTTAGTTGGGTTTTAGGGAAATAGTGTGAGTGATTACTCTTGGTTCAAATACCTTGAGGTCCCCATACGATCAGGTAATCACATCCTTGTATCTCAGTAGTAACCTTCAATATTGCTTTAATTTTTGGTTCATCCAATCAAGACCCACATTAATCATCTAGGGATTTTATGCAAGACCTAGGTTCATGAGTCAACACTTTTGGTCCTTGAACTTGGGACTTTTAGCTTAAAAATTTGGGTATAATGCATTAAATGCTCTTTCTAATGAGATCATCCCCTTCAAGATCTAGTACCTATGAATATTCAAGATCCCATTCTTATATAACTCATTCCTAGGTTTATTTCTATCTCAAACATTCCCTCATTGTTGAGGAACTAATTGATCTGTTGATCATCCTCAAAGACTAAAATTTTGTCATATTGTCTAGGATAGAGGGACATGGGACAAGTTCCATAGAGAACTCATGTAGCTCAATATCATCCAATGGGGTTAGGTTTGTTGTCATAGATGCTATTGAGGTTGCTATTTAGTTTTCTTCTTGGGGAATAGGGATGATATTAAATGTGTTAAATATTTTGATTAGGTCCCAAACCCTATGTTTATACCTTCTAAGATATGATAGCTTGTATTAAAATTTAGTCTTGATTTAATTGACAACTAGCTCAAAATCCCTAAATACTCGTAGTTTGTTTGCCTTGTGTTTTAATGCAAATTATAATCCTAGGATTAGAGCTTCATACTCTATTAGGCTATTTATGTAGGGAAACTATAACCTATATGATGTTAGATGTTTTTTCCCCAAGGGATATATAATTAGAACACTAGCCCCACTACCTTGTTTGGAGTGAGCCCCATCTATATAAAGAGACCATAGGCCAAACAAACCTAGAATGTGACTATTATGATCCTTGGGTGGCTTTATGCTCAGCTTGTAGATTCTAAAGTCTGAGGAAACTAGGTTTACCTTATCATTAATGGCATTGTATTCAGTTATCATATGTTTCATGCATGGTTATTTGTTTACCCTTATTTGGTTGGATACTCCTATCCATAACAACTACATATGGGATAAATTTGTGGCCATATATCCATTTAGGGATTTATACCAATCTCTAGTAAGGAGCATGTCATCGGCTTTAGGGATCTAAACCACTTGAATGTCTATGAAGTGTTAAATCCTAGGCTCAAACTCTAACTGGATGTGGGCATTCATTAATTCACCTATCATTTTCACTTTTGGCTTGTCTAGATGGACCACTACCTTGTCTAACTTTATAGAGGATAACTTGAGTATCTCACATATGCTTGTTGACATTACATTGGCTAAGGATCCTAAATATACTAAGTAGTTATAAAAATTATTTCCAAATAATTGAATGGTTAAAAGGAAAGGGGGCACCTCGATATTATTTTTGTGAATGATCATATTGGTGTGTGTTGCTCTCAGTTTTGGCTGAGCCTATGGGGTCAAATTTTGAGTCAAAGACTTCAGTAAGAGATCATGTTGCTCTATGATTTGGGCAAGGTCATGAAGGGTGATGTTTGCCTTGATATTTTTTATATCTTACAATATGTTGTAACCTCCTTTACTTCGGTTTGGTGGGGTTTTTATAGGTTCCTTGCATTCTTGAGGTCTTGGAGGTGGGGAATCATTCATAGTGATTTGGTTTAGTGGGCTTGCACCATTATTAGTGGGTGTTGAGGTAATAAGGGGATGTTGTTGTTGCCTATTCCTGAGGATGTAATTGTTCCTTTAGAATTTATAAAACACTTGCAACTCACTTATACCTTCTTTGGCTATTTTCTTTCTGGCTAGTGAAATCCATGGTCTCTAACACCATAGCAATTCTAGGGACTTTACCCAAGTTAGAGGATTCAGAATGATTACGGACCTCTTCATATTCTTCCATTTCCTTTTGAAATATTTCAAACTCAGAACCAAACTCCATGTAGTCCAATTCCCCATGTGATGTCATGTTATGTACTCGATACTAATTTGGTAAGGCTATCTTCAAGATATTAGTTTTGGGAAGCCTATTGGGTGAAGTTTAAGGGGGGTTCTAAGGATGGTTATAGTTCCTACTTGGTCTTTGATACGTGAAAATGTTTTTGTAACTTTTTGCATTATAGTTACTCACCTAACAATGTATCCCTAGGAAGTCATTGCTAAGTTTTTGTACCATCTCTTAAATGGCATCTAACTCAGTCCTAGTGAAATCTTGAGGCATGGTTTGGGTATTATTAGCCATGGCCAACGTTATTTGGTGTTAAGTCTGGGGAATCAGTTCATAGCTCCTTGGGTTTAGGAAACCAAGTTTTTGGTTTGAAATGGGATGACCCAACAAGATTTGGTGCATCACAAGGAATGGCAGAAGCATTGGGGAATTCTGATTAATATTGGGCAAGAAGCTCAATGCATGTATCTGTGGTAGCACACCAAGAGTGGGGTTCATTATGTGACCTTGGGGGTTCAGTTGTATATCAGCTTTGATGGCCCCTACATAAGCTGAGGATAGGTTTGATATGGGTGCATCCCTATGTAAGAACATGGTTATCCAAGGGTCTAGCACATTCTTATACATTTCAAGTGATAACTTAGGGTTAGGTTGATAAATCATGGTTACCCAACTATACATATTCTAAAACCTAGCATTGAAGTTACTAATGGGTTCACTGGGATCCCTTTTGATACAAGAAAACTACTAATATAGGTCACTAGGTTCTATCACTTACCCAAATTGGGTGAGGAAAGTAGTGTTTAAATGGTCCCAACTCAGGATACAGTCTTCAGGAAGGTTGAGGAACCAATCATATGTTGATTCCATTAGGGTATACAAATCTTGCATGTCACATCCTCATGTTCTAAATTTAGAAGCCTCAGGGTAGTTTTGTAGGATGTCATGTGTTCTTCCATGGTTCATCCCATGCTAGGGGTGAAATAAGGAAGATACCTCTCAAGGTTCCTAGTTAAATCATGGATGACTCCTAGGATACTAATGGCAGATCTAACTAACCAAACCATCTTCGGCTAAAAATTTTTGATAGGTTACAAGGATGAACTGATGGGAATTGTGGTAGGTCTAGGTTGGTTGAGCCTAGGTTTTCTATGGAAAATCAAGGGGAAATTATCAATCAAAATTGATATGACCTAACCGTAGTAATAAGTTAACTAGTCTCTAAGATGCTTCATAATCGAACAGTAGTTAGCATGTTATTACCAATAATCCAATATCAACATACTCATAAAACTAAATCAATGACAATCATGAATTATTCCAATAAGAGGCCCTCCTTCTAGTGCTAGTTGTTGTTCACTCCAGACTCCTCCATTCATGAAATGTACATGAGGTTGGGCACTCCCTAAAAGGGAAGGTGAGGATAATTATGGACTTTCATCCTCCATTTTAGGACTAATCTAGGACTAGCCTAGGGCATGGCTACAGGTATTTGACTTCACAAATGGAGTCTACGTGAATAATCTCCAAGAGATGCACTATCACCACTAAAAGTTCAATCTAAATTTTATACACATAAGTCAAAGATTATTATGAGAATTTGAGTATCACGATTTATATTTCTAAAAACAAGGGGAAAGGGTAGTTCAATTTTTTAAAACACACAAAAGAGAAGGAAGGGTAAGGCAAAAAAGGGAGCCTCCATATCTATAATGAACTCATTGCATTGATCATTGAACCAAGTGACTCTGCCATAGTTATACCATTAGAGACTGAGTTTCACTAAATTTATACCTCCAAGAACATATAATATGAGGAGTTTGAGGGAACCAATAGTATGCCTTCAATATGATCTCTCACTAAAAATGAGTACTAAGAGTTTATAGTAAAGTACACATAAACACCATATGGTAATCTATAGATTAACACACAAATTAACAATACTACAAAAGGTAAATGAGAGAACTCACATAATGACTATAATAGCTAATCACATCATAACCATAGCACATATAAAGCAACAAAGTATTAATCCAATTAACCTAGAATTGATGATCGTTCAAGAAATGGAGATGAAAGAGAATTGAGAGACAACATAAACCCTCTATAAAAAATATGAATTATATTCATTAAAAGAAGTAAGTGTTGTTACAATAATCTATCTAGGCCAACTTTATAGTCTAGTGAGATGAAGGAAAAAATAGGTGAAATCTTGGGTATAATTTGACAACACTTTCGAGCAATTTTAATCGACCCCTAAATTACATTATGGTTTTTCATTATATAGATAAAGGTGGGGCTCACCTCCAAATAGAAAGAGGATATCATCCTGGTCCATGATGGCCACTCATTATAGTTACAATTGTAATGCAAATTCAAAACAAATAAATCCCTAAACCCATGAAATATCTATGGGGACCACTTAATTGATGTGCAGAGGTGGTTGAGAAGATTTGGCTCCAAATTTATTTGATTTAGCATCCCTAACCTCCAATTCAATTGTCATGAGGTTAAAATCCTTATCCATATTGTCAAGGTTCATTTGGGGCTCCCTGAAGATTACCTTAGCTTAAGTCACCAGTCTCTGATAGACTTGGAAGGGTGTTTCCATTGACGCCTAGACTTTGGAGACCTGGTTAATGCTTGTTGTGGACTATGTTGATATATCTAGTACTTATCAAGCCCCTCATTAGTTTTATTTGGTGACCTTATCCCTAATGACCTAGTCTAATTAACCCAGGTGGACTCTAAATTCCACTTGGTTGAGCAGGGTGCCATCTGGGTGGAATAGCACAAAGATATTGACCTATTTTAAGTAAGTCAATATCTTCTTTTTGACCTTTTTCATGGGCCTAGTTACAATACAATCCATGGCCATCCATTCCTCCATAGTATCCCCCATGTTCCTAACATACATTTTATACAACCCCAAGTCTGAGGTCAATATTAGTTTTAGCTTTGGGAATATCCCTTTGTTGATCACCACTTATAGCTTCCTACACTTTCTACAAATCTCCATAATCCTCTCCATATAGGCATGGGTCCACTAGATAAGTACATTTGTCTCATCCAAAGTCTCCGCTACTTTCCTAATGACTAAAAATAGTAGTAAGAGGGTGTCCTTGACCTTCCCAATCAACCTGATAGGAAAAGTGCTCCTCATTTAGGATTCTAAGGTTTGAACCTAGATTGCATGTCCTTGAGGAGCTTTTCAGATATGTCATGAGTTTCTTAGAGAATGAAGAGTGGGTCCTCAACCATCATTTCTTCCCCAATGGAAGTCTTCACCTTGGTCTCACCTTTTTGAGGCTTGGTCTAAGCTCCACTTCATGTTCAAGTTACCATGGTCACTTATTTTTATAACCTATAACCTTAGGACCATCCCCTGGGTTATGGGAGTTGTAGGAAGGGTGGCTAAAATGGTGGTGAAGGGTAGAGGATGATATGGAGGGGAGATGGAGGAAATGGATGGGATGAATGAGGAAATCATTGGAGGTAAAGGGGGCATGGGAGTGAAAAGAGGAAGAATGAAATGGGATGCCTAAGGGAACATCTGCACTCACCACTATTCCTGAGTCAAATTCACATGAGGGGGAATTACCCCCAAGAAAGGGTCATTGAATAGAAGGGAACATATGGGTTGGTCAAAGGTTAATCCCATGGAGCTATGGGTAATGGAAAGAAAGGGTTGGGGAGCAAGGAATCGAGGTGATACAATGGGGGCCAAAATAACTTTGAGGCCTATAAAGAAGGTTGGATTGGGGTAGAAGGCCATCAAGCTTGAGTTTAAGTGTGAGTTTCATTTTACTTCTTCTTTGACCTCTTACATACATCAGCTCTGGATGTTGTAGTAGATGGATCGATTGGGATAATGTGAGCTATGAAGACAGATGGTGGAGGACTCAGAGTTGATGAGGGAAGCATTAGGCTGACTGAAGTGGATACTAGGAGGATTCTTGTTGTTATTGGTATGCTCTTTATAGTCTTAACCATGCTCAATGATAAAGGCACACCCAAGGAAGGCACTAAGAGGACTCTAGGATGTGAAATGGATAGAGTGGATGGGAATGAAGGGGCAATGATGCTTAGGAATACAAAGGCTAAAATTAATTAGGAAAATGATGGAGAGGGTGCAATAGGAAAAAAAAGAGGCACCACTTGGGGGGTTTATGGGAGTGGAGCAGAACTGGTGGGTGCCAAGATTGATAATTGAAAATCAATGGGAGTGAGGGGTGAAAGGGAAATGGGACAAACCAAAGGTGTGATATAGGTAACATGAATGGGTACCTATTATTATTCTCACTTTGGGCTCACCCTTAGACTACTGACCACATCAAACCTTAGGGTTTTTGTAGCTTGGGGTTGAGGTGATGGTGGTTGAGATGGTTGTGCTTGAGTTACCTATCATTGAGTATCTCAGGTCTAGATCAATCACTTCCAAATCAATAGAGAGGAGCCAGAGGTAGAGGAAATATGTAAGGAGAGACTAGAGGAGGTAGAGGTAGAGTTTGGGCACAAGGAGTAGGAGTTATTGGAGGAGGTAGAGTTAAACTTAGAGCATGAGGAGGAGAAGTGATGAGATGCCCTACAAGATCCTCCAAAGATATCAGGAGTTAGAGTTGGATCCTCTTAAGGAAGAGCAAGAGTTAGAGGGGTTGCATAAGGGCCTACCTCAACCTTATTCCATTTTTTCTTCTTTTTTGTCATGATCCAGGACATCTCTTGGTTGTTGGTGGAATCTAGATAGAGTTCATCATTATCCTCTACCTAATAATCATAGTTGACATTGAGGTAGGTTGAATACCATGTCAAGTGAGCTCAAATTATCCCCTTGGGGTCCTAGTGTCATAAATACATCATAATAGGGTGAAGGAATCCCACCTAGCTACCATCTTCAAGATTCAAGGGAAGGCCTTATAGACATGATGACTAAATGTAATCGAAGGTGGTGGACATGGCTTCTACTAACATTTTATACAAAACCCAAAGATGCCCTCCACCAAATGATAAGAAATATCCTACTCTATTAGATAATTTGGAATAAAATATAGCAGGTGGAGGAGATCCTTGAGGAAACCTATAATTTGGATCATGATGTCCTCTCTATAAATCCAATAATCCCCAATGGTGGTGATGGAATCATATATTTCTTATGATAGCCAAGGTATTAGGGCCTCATTGATTGCCTAATAGACCACCAGGTAAAAATACTTACATATGTCCTAGATGTGGTTTTATAACTGGTGGCCATATAGCTTGTGTAAGAATACATGGACTGTTGATCCCCCTGATAACCCATGCAAGAAAATTTGAAGGATTGAAAGAGAATGTCTCATAGATTATGTCCACCAGGTAACTCATCATGTAGAAATTATTCCTAGATCAATCATATATGATGGCATTGACCATCTTGAAGTTGATTAATCTTTCCATGCTTCAGACTTATGAGCATGTGAGGATCATATACAATAAAGGCACCCATAGCTCATTAACTTGTAAGAAGTCATGGGCCCCAAACAATTGATTAAGGAAGATCATGCCTACCCAGACTTCCTCCCAGAATATGCAAATTGTGTATGCATTAATATCCTCCTTGTTAACCCACTTATCATCTAGGTTCTAAATCCAGTCATGGAGGACATCATATATTTGGTAGGTCCCCATCCTAGCCATCATTCTACCACATCATAAGAGAAGGTGTAGTTTGTGAGGGAATAGTATGCCTTGTAGGCATTCTCAGAGATATCAATAATCTGGTGCTAAGAGTTAGGCATGCACACCCAATTTTAGACCCCATCCTACACATGGATGGCATTGAGAAGGATGTTATCAAATAATTAACACAGGGGAATGTCTCTAGCTTAGCAGTAGCTCTATGAAGTCCACACTTCTTGTAGGACTGAAGGACATCCTCAAACTTGGCTTGCTCATCATCATTGAATTCATAATCCCTGGGTACTTACACGACCACTTTGAATAAGTCATTTTAGTGCTTGAATTTGGTTAATCCAACCAGGAATGTGGTATCCTGATACTTAGGTTTGACCTTTGGGTTTGAAAAGGATGCGGCCACTGTAGTAGGACGGAGGGGAATAGGGAGGCTTTGAGAATAAAAAGCACAAAATACAAGGGTACTCTATGAGAATTAGAAACCCAAGAGTCAAATTATTTTTGAAGGTATTAGTGATAACCATTAGTGAGCTTACCTTAGTATTTCGTAAATGCATGCATACATCCCCCTACATTAATGCCATTTGGTGGCTCATTTGTTACGAATTCAAATTTGATTTGGTGGATGGATTTTCTCTCTTTACTTCTAAATCTAGAGTTGAATTTAGAGCCCATGATCCTCTATTACTAATTGAATATATTAATGACATGAAGTATGAAGCCATGCCTAAGTGCCGACTATTAGTAGAAGGACTAATGAGCAAATGACACATGTTGAAAAGTGGGAGTTAACTGAAAAGCCTCTAAGAGATGTGACTGCATGACTACCATGCACTAAGCATTAATAAAACAAGAAGCTGGGCCTAATTAGATAGTTTTAAAACATCCCATTACCATTAATATATTCAATTAGTAATAGAGGATCATGGGCTCTAAATTCAACTCTAGATTTAGAGCCCATGATCCTCTATTACTAATTGAATATATTAATGGTAATGGGATGTCTTAGTAACTGAAAAGCCTCTAAGAGATGTGACTGCATGACTACCATGCACTAAGCATTAATAAAACAAGAAGCTGGGCCTAATTAGATAGTTTTAAAACATCCCATTACCATTAATATATTCAATTAGTAATAGAGGATCATGGGCTCTAAATCTAGAGTTGAATTTAGAGCCCATGATCCTCTATTACTAATTGAATATATTAATGGTAATGGGATGTTTTAAAACTATCTAATTAGGCCCAGCTTCTTGTTTTATTAATGCTTAGTGCATGGTAGTCATGCAGTCACATCTCTTAGAGGCTTTTCAGTTAACTCCCACTTTTCAACATGTGTCATTTGCTCATTAGTCCTTCTACTAATAGTCGGCACTTAGGCATGGCTTCATACTTCATGTCATTACCTTAGGAAGGGTGATGTGTCACCTAGGGACACATGGCACATCTTAATTAGTTCTTTGGTCTCATCCATACCTTATTTTGACATTCTTTGGGGCCTTAAGTGGCCACTAGTTAATTCACTTATTGCACAATGTGGTGAATTTTCATTCAGTCAGGATCTTTTGGGCTCTAAAATCTTTGTCAGGTTCAAGGACTGGCCAATCTAACACTTGGTGATGTGGCACCCTCTTATTCAACTAGGCTCTCCTAGGCTTTGACATCTCTAAGAGGTTTGGGGACTGACCACTAGAGCACTTGGCAACATCGCACCTAAGATTGGCCACTCTAAAACTTAGCAAAATGGTCCCTTCTCATTCAATCAAGGTTTCTTAGGCTTTGATATTTATGATAGGTCTAGGTAAAAGTCATTTTGACACTTGGTGTTGTGGTAGCCTCTCATTCGGTTGGGCTCTCTCGAGCTCTGACATCTCTTACAGGTCTAGGAAATGGTCACTCTGACATTTGGAGATGTGGTTCCTTTTAATTCAGTCAGGGTCTTCTGAGCTCTGACATCTTTGATAGGTTTAAATACTGGCCCTTCTGACACTTGGTAATGTGGTGCTCTCTCATTCGATCAGGCTCTCCTAAGATCTAACAAGTTTGAGGCCTAACCATTATAACACTTAGTGATATGGCTCCCTCTCATTTATTTGAGCTCTCTTAGGCTCTAGAATCTCTAATAGGTTTGGGGATTGGCTGCTCTAATGTTTGTCAATGTGGCATCTTCTCATTCAGTTAGGTTCTCCTTAGATTTAACATCTTTGATAGGTTCAGGGACTAGCCACTCTCATACTTGGTGATGTGGATCCCTCTCATTTAGATGGGCACTCCTAGACTTTGATAGCTCTGACAGGTCCAGGGACTAGCCATTCTAACACTTGGAAATGTGACACCTTCTCATTTAGTCAGGGTCTACTAGGCTCTAACATCTCTTACAAGTCTGGAGATTGGCTACTCTAACACTTGGTGACATGGCACCTTCTCATTTAGCTGAGCTCTCTCCTCTATAAAATCCACAAAAAAGACTAATTAAAAAGGGAAAAGATACATAATTCATATAATGCTTACTCATCCCTTATTAAGATTTTGATTTACTGTGAAAAGTGATGGGTTTGTTACTTTGGGAAAGGAATGAGACTCCAAGAACTTCCATCAAAAGCAAACATGCAATGTTAGCATCTTAATTCTTGAAAGAACCAATCTACCTTATTTGTAAAAAATAAATGAGGCATGTTTCTGATCATGGAAATTAGGGCAACATATATTCCAAGGATTTAAGCAGGCACTATCGATAAGAACTAAAAAAAAGATCTTGAAGTTCTGGTTTATGAGATTTTTAGAGGGGTCCCCCATTTCAAAGAAAATGGGGTGTGTTGGCCACAACAATAGACTTTAAATATTAGGGGTATGTTTTTTTTTAAAAAATCTATAACAAGGTTATGGTCTGCCTTTAACACAGTGTGGAGTAAATTGGGACCGACATTCTTATCAAATGTAAAAATGAGTTTGACTTGAATGTATGCTAGAGATATAATTGTTATACTAAAACCTCACCTTTTCATTATTGGCCGCCATTTTATGGTCAAGGGATTAAAACTTGGGTTTTAATCTTACAAATGTCCCCCATTATCATTTTATGTATCCCCTTAGATGAAGTTTAGGGCTATGATATTTATAAACCTAACTTTTTTTCTGCTAAAGTAATAGTTTAATGCTCCAAGCTTGATAGGCTTACATGTTTTCCAGACTTTTATGTGAGCTCTTAATAACATTTATTCTTTTAACTTTGGTTTTACCTATAATGTCAATCTACTTATTTGTGTTTGAAAGGTTTGCATGTTTCCTAGGCTGTTCATGTCAAACATTAAGAATAATTACTAGCTTAACTTGAATTTTACCTAAAATAATAGTTTCATTCTCTAAGATTAAAAGAAAAAGAAAACTATTTGCATGTTTTCTATGTTGTATTTCTGAATTCATAAGAAAATTTATCTTTTGTGATCTAATTTTAATATATTTACATATTTCTAAAGTTGTATGCATCAAATTTTAAGCACATTTATCGATTCTATGAATTAGTTATAAATAATCTTATATATTGAAGCTATTGAGTATCAAAATATGTATAATTATATTTATAATTAGCTCCATTTCATTACATTCACATTCAGGGTCAAGTAAGGTTGGTTTAAGCACCCATAACCATTATCTATAGGCTTTACACTAATTTTACGAAAAATAGGAGCTCAATGCTCTGAGTTCATAAGCTTTTATAAGATTTTAAAGCCATATATATAAACTTAAGAATTTGTATTGTTTCTATAAAACAACAATGAATAATTTATTTCATATAAGGTATTGAGTAGCACAATATATGTAACTTGATTTTTAGAAACCTCAATACTTTGCATCAAATGTTAATTTTTATTGAAATTGTAAAAGAAAACTTGGTTAAGCATGTGTTGTGTGTGGCTTCTATTTTCAATTTGTTTATCTTTTAAAACCTGTACTTTATTTTGTTTATTTGGAGAGTATCATTTTTCTTGCTTTTGAAAATTATGTTAACCATAAATTTATTGATTGTTAAATAGAACTAAATCGGAATAATATGAAGGGAATTGAATTCACAACATAAAACTTGAAAACAAATAATATTTTCCCTTTTTCTTCTTTATGCTTAATGAACAACGTAATAAATTATGTTTTATTAACAATGCAAATCATTTTCTTTTCCAGTACAATAATTATTTTCTAAATGCATTTTTTTTTACTTCTATCTCTTATCAAAACTTTTGTTGCAATTTATCAAAATTTAGTATATATACTTATACTTTTAGTAGTCAACTACCACAATTAGTTGATCAACTTATGCCTCTGCCTTAATATGAATATAAGGATAGTTAGGTTTCCTTTTTTTCTTATTTCCCTTTTGTAAAATACTTGACTTGCAAATAGTGTTAACATTATAAAATGCTAGCCTTGATTTCTATTACTTTCGTAAAGCTGGTGTAAACAACTTTACTACATGAAATATTGCTTTTGAAAAGCTACCAAAATGATGATGCAACAAGCCATTTTGGTGCTTAGGATAATGGGTGCAATCAAACCCATGCACATTTTTGTCACCGTCTTTCAAGTTAAGGCATTCATGAACTTTTTGTCTCCGTCTTGATTCATACTTTGAGGGGGGGGAAGGGAAAAAAAAAGGGGGTTAGCTATGGGAAAATATGATTACAAATGATTGAGAGTGGAACTGATTCATATTATTTACTAAGATTTAAAACTTGATAGATTTAATTTCTTGCTCAAATCATGGATATTTAACAATACCTGGATGTTAGATTATATGTGCATGCAATTGTTACAATAAATGGATGAATGTAGAGTATGAAAATTGAATTTACATAATTATCCTCTATAAAGTCATTGCAAGATCAAATAGTTGTCATAATTGTTAGATTGTGAATATTTTAGAATGCAAGCCTCTAGCAATGAAAAGTCATTTAACTTTTCTATTTTTTGTTTTAGTCTTTGCCTTGATTCTATCTCTATATATATTATTATTCATTCACAACCTTCTAAACCAAAAAAAAAAAGCGTTGTGCAATCTTAACTAAGGCAACATAAATCCCTGAATTTGTCCAATCCTAACTAAAGTGATGTACCATCCAACGTTAGGATTGATATAAATATTTTACCGTCATCTATAGTGTCAATCCTATCTCTTCAGAAATCTTTCTTCTGATTTTCTTACTGGATTGCATCATCATTTGCTTGATTTGAGACTTAAGATTTCAAATATAGGACTTTGTATTGTTTTAGTTATAGTTGTACAACTCTCTTTTTTTTGTGTTATGTTTAAGCCAATGATTTCATTATGTATGAATTTGATAAAGTAATAGTATGTGGCTTTTGACGATGTATTTGACATGTTTAGTAATTAATATCAAGAAACAAGATTGCTATCAATGGCTTTACTTAGCGCTTTATGATCCCCACAAACCTTGGCTGACGTTTTTTGATCTATGAACTTTATGTTCAATGTCCTAGTGCATAGCCTAGCACAGAAGCAAAATAGTTACTAAAACTAGATCATAGGCTTGAATTGCATGGTTAACCCCTAACATACCCATGATTTTTTATTCAAAAAAATATCTAGGGCTTTGTATCATTTATTTTTTATTCAAAAAAATAACTTTAGGGTTTTGAAAGTGTAGTATCAATTTTATAGGATCAAAGTATTGTCCTTGTTCAAATTACCATTTGTGTTTTTGTTGTAGATGACAATGTAAATAGGGCTACAAGAATTGTTTTGAAAAATTAAGCAATTATTTGAATACCATTCTCCAAGATTTGTTTGGTGGGTTTGAATGCTTGTTAAATAATAAAGATTGGATAGGAGGTTTGATTGTAGTTTATGCCAAAATTAGAACAAATGTAAATATAGTTTATAGAGATTAGGGTTTGATATTATATGGTACTTTGTGTTTGAATGAGCTATAAATGAGAATAGGGTTTACAAAAGCTAGAGTTTGATATAGGAAGATATGAAAAAAAAAAATGCCACACCTTGAAAACCCTAATATTAAAAGTCCCCATAATTAAAAGCTTGATGTTATACTTTCCTGGACACCCTATCAGATTGTTGTAAGGAACAATAATCCTCTAGTATAGAGGAGTAAATATACCCATAAACCCTAACAACATACTGAGATCATAAAAAATAGCGCTACTACTGAAACCCATAACATACATAGAGAATACACATATAAACCCTAATAACATGCTGAAATCATCTAAAAATGTTGGCTTATTAAAAAAATTAGAAAAACACTTACAAGTAGAAGCCCAAAAAGGAAAACAAAAATCTTCTCTCCAACCCTTCTTGCCTTGCCAATCCCTCCTATGCAATCTCCCTTCTTTTATAAGCATCCAAACGACACACAAAAAAAAAAACTCTGACAATAGTACTTTTATGATACATCAAACAAAGCACAAATCACATGGTATACAAAACAAAAAGCCTTACCTTCAATAGCGCTTTCGCATCAAGAAACACCAAGCCTTCTCCCTTCTCCAAATGCAGTAAACAATAACAAGTTTCCACAAGCATCTAGATATTTATAATCACATGCCATATCTTTAATGAACCAACTCGACATTCAATGCAAAATCTACAATCCGTATAGCTTGCATCATCTGACCAAATGCAAGAATAAATGGACCCTTGTACAAAAGCAACCTCTATTTGTCACACAATTAATGCACAACCTTGATCCAAGTGAAGCAGCCCATAATATTTTAAAAAAATGTGAAAAAACAAAAAATAGGAACTAAAAAAATTGCCATTTATACATTTGTAGATTTCTAAACTTGTTGAGATTGATAGAAGGTTAAAAATGTTGCCCTTAGTTGATTAGATCAATTATTTTTCCTCTATTTTTTGCAGCAATTAAAATTATTTACATTCTATAAAAAAAAGTATAACTATAAAAAATACATTAAGTTAAAAACATTTAGAAGATTAAAACTTGTAAAAATTTTGCTTTTTGGTTTTAATATTTCGATCTTTCCTAATATTTTTTATTTAGCATAATGACAAAATTCTATTATTTGTCAAGTTTCTCCTAATTGTTTTTTTAAATATTAATTTTCTAATTGTTTACTATATTTTTAATTGCTCCTCGAAACAAATGATATCAATTTTTCTATAAATTTTCTTAATTCTCTCTGTATTTTTTATAGTTTTCATATTGCCTTTGAATTTTCTATATTTTCTCATTTTTTGTTAATGAGTTGAATTTTTGGGTATGATGTATGTTTGTTGAGATATATTGCATATTTTAAATTTATGTATTCTAACAAGTATAGAGTGGATTAGAATATTTTTGCATAATAATATAATATTGTTCAAAGATTTTGAAACAAATCAAAATGTAATTTTCATTTAAAAATGAAATATTGCATATAAAAGAAACAAATTTGGCGATTAGTATTATTGATCAAGTTATGATTGCGACTGCAAATGATATAGTTTCTATAACTAATGTGTAAATAATTATAGTCTTTGGTGGTTGGCCATTACTATTTTTGTTTTTTTGCTCATTCAATATTGCCATACAAAGACTGCTAACAAGGTATAAATGTTTAGCAGGCCAAATGGACCCATGATTTATGTTGTGTTTACTTGATCGGGGCCTTAAGAATTATTGATCATGTATTTGACTTGTTTTTTGCTTTAAAAAAAAGGGTAGAGCTTTGATAAATTACATTTTTCCAAAATTCTTGCTAGAAAAGATGCAGAGGACTATATTTAAGCTTTCTCTTACACTAAATGGGCTTTAAAACCAAATGTGTTAATGCCATTTGAACTTCCATTAAGAATTGAAAAGTAACCTAACAAACCGTAGCAAGCTTCTACAGACATCTAAATCTTTTTAACCCTATTCCCTATTCTCTGATGAATTAATTTGGCATTCAATGCACAAACATCAAACCAACCAACCCAAGTCATGCAAATAAATGTAGCATTCAATGGCACATCATACGCACTTTCTACAGATCCACCCTTTGACTACTATTTATTATAGGAAGTAGACTTTTGGAAAATGGGGACAAGTTTTATTTTATAACGTTATAAAATAATGTCATGAATTTTGAATTGTTCACAGAGATCTCAAGTGTAACGTGTTACTTGATAAAGATAATAATCTAAAGATCTTTGGTTTTGGACTTTGTGCTATGGCATCAAATGATCAAAAAAAAATCATGTAGAAGATAAAGTGTGCAACACTTGACTACATACCACTTGAGCCTTTTTATGCTAAGAGAAGGCAATGAGTGAGTTGAAGTCAAAAGAATGTTGCTTTGCATAGCTCATTGAGATTGCCACACTTAAAAAGAAGAAAATGGATGCAATTAGAAGATGAGACAAATGTAATGTTTTATTTAATTTTTTTATCTGTTGGCAGTTTACATTGTTAGACCTAACAATAATATGTCGAAACTTGCTACCAAATGTTTTCTTAATAAAAAAATGTTAACAAATATGTTAATTAATTATTGAAAAGGTTTACTTCAGACCTTATAACAACTTCAAAATAATTTAGATCGCCACAAAGCATCTACGATATAGAGACCCCATGCATACAAGAACTCGCATACCCATAAACCCTATATCCAAATGAAATCACCTTAAAATATTATTGCAGGATTTCCAAAAACCCTAACACAGTTATGCTCAAAATCTTAGAAAACATAATAAAAACATAGGCCCAATAAAATGATAAAAAAAAAAATCAGATTTGAACGAGTAAATAGATCTATGAAATGTTGATCTTAAGTGGTGTCACACTCAATTTTAAAAACCTAACATATCACTACAAAGCATTTACAATAAAAAATCATTCATTTACAATACAAAATCATTCAACATATAAGAGCACAAACACCCACAAACCTTAACCTCACCCCAAAATCACCTAAAACCTCTACTTTAGGGATTGTAAAAACCCTAAAAATGGTAAGCAAATCAACATAGTATGCATAAAATCTTCAAAATAGGAGGATATCAAAAAAAGTGTCATGTGAAAATGAGTAATAGGTTTTTGTAATGATCAACCTTGAAAACCCTAATAGTACAAGTCCCCATAGTTCAAAACTTTGATGTTATACTTTCTTGGAAACCCTATTAGATGCATTGATTCATCAGAAAACATGGTAATAGCTGATAGGGAACTAGATGTCTATAAGAACTTGGCATGTTTTGTTGTGTTTTGCAGAGTGATAAGGGTTGGATAGAAACAAAGCAACAATTATGCTACTTCTCGCCATGTCATTCAGATTGTAGATCTATAATTATGAATCCTGACGAAAGAATATAAAAAATTATTACTTTTAAATCTTTGTATGTTCAGCTTGGATATTTCCTCATTAATGTACAAGCAAAAAAAATGGCAAATGATTTTGCATATAAATCCTATTTTTTTCCTTCTTCTTTCAAGTCATTTGTCATTACATTTGCCCATAGCTGACTGCATTTTTCACTATTGTATAGCATACATCTGGGCCAATGCAAAATTCATAAGTACAATCAAAATACATGTTCTCAGCAATGACATACTAAAAAATGTGTCACATGAACAATTCACAAAAAATAATTTAAGCCCACCTACTTTGCCATCGACAATCACGCTAAAAAAAATCACTCATTAAATCATCATATGATCCATTAAGGCAATTTCGACCTAAAGACTTATGTTCATCATAGTCTTTGTGCATCATTCAAGTAGTTTCCATAAGTATGTCAAATCACAAATTGATTTAACATATCTAAACTATTTGTGATAAAATATTGTATTATATACTCAGATCTAGGCATCTAGAAATAGGGCTAAAATTAAATTTGTTGAAAGTTTCAAAATTTGTACAAGGAATTAGTAGGTTCCCATGAGCTTCATAAAGTTTCTCATCCCTAAGATTACTTCTATTCCCATGAATACTGCTTTATCTAGAGTTAAAAACTGTAAATTTAGATTTGTAAACAGATCCACTTGTTTCAGATTTTAGTCTAAAATATTTGTAATCTAATTTTTTGAAAAAGGAACCAAGAATCTTGGGACTGGAAATTTATTAATGTTCCTCCCTTATTTTCCTTTTCCTAGTCAATCTCTTATTTCACATCATACATCAAATTTACATGCACTCATTTTTTTGTGTTCAGCAAGTGAGGTAGAAGACTAAGAGTGCCCCAAGTTTTAATAGATCTCATGCATTGCATTTATTATCGCTATAAAACTTCATAAGAACTTTGATGGATGCTAATTGTCTATGGAGAGGAATGAATCAAGTAAAAAATCATAATTATATGTTCAGTGTTCACTTTCCCTGATACAACCAAATGTATATGTTCTAAATTCCAGCATGTAATCCAAACAGGCAAGCATATCTTAACATGGCTTGCAAACAAATCCAGATGACTAACACAGACTTACATGTCTCAATTGTTTTTTTGTTAATACTCATGTTTATTGCTACTATTTTCTTAACTTGTTGCATGCAAATACTTAAACTATTGGTTTGGCCAAGAAAAATATTTAGTTGGTATGTGGATGAAAATAAAAGCAATAAAATTTTTCATTTTTTCCTTCTTATTTCATTGGATATCTAGTTAAACTCTACAAGCCTTTTGAAAATTTACAATAAAGCTCTATGGAACTTTTAATTTCACAACACACATTTGTCTTTACATTTTATATGATATTTGTTTTTATCATTTATAAAACCTTTAATGATACTCCCTTTCTAATTCATGACTTTGCATTTATCAAATAATTGAAATTTTAAGGCCTCTAATATTAAGAGGTATAATGCAAGCAAACTAACGGTTTTGATGTTTTATTTACGTACAATTCTTGGGAAATGTCTCCTTACATACCATTCAAGGCCATAGCAAGCTAAGACAAATTAGACATTTTATACTCTTCTATTTCTCTCTATTCTCTCTACCTACCAAACTTCTTTTTGTTCCTGGTGTTGATTGAAAGGGCTTCCTCAACAAGATTTTCCTATTGTATAAACTTAACTAGCTACTGATTAATAAAGTGTTGAATATATTATTCCGAGAATTGTAAGGTAATGTAGAATGCTTCTTAAAAGAAAAATTGATTTACAATGAGACCATTGGCCCTTTTTATGCTATAACTTGTAAGTATAGAATTTAAACCACAAACTTATCTGAATTCAACAATATTTTATTATCTATAAATCATGGCGTAATGAAATCTGAGTTTTCTTCTTTTAGTTTCAAGAACAGTAATATATTTACTCTTCTTTCATACATAGATAGATTGTGAATGATATATGTTTTGTTTATCTTTTGGATTATGTAAATAATTAATGAAAGATGTTGTACTCACCAACAATGTTGTTTTAAGAACTTTTATTGCAAATGTATGACAATTTCAAGAAAAAATTGCAAATACTTTAGTCTTATGTATTATTGCTCATTTTGATCAAGTATTAGGGACGATATTTTATCAAAATTAGATTCCCAAGTCATTTTTGAAGTTGAACTGGCCGAAATAATCAAATCGGGCTTTGCCAAAGGGGTAGATAAAAAGTAAAAGGGTTGTGTGTTGTGAATAGCATATCTTAAAGTAAAGCAACAAGGCACATTCATTACTCAAGGTTAATGGGTTGTGAATATCACATCTTAAAGTAAAATTTCTGGATATCTTCAAACTACATATATGAACATTCGGAATGTTGAGATCAAGATTTCATTCTTTACTTTGTGCCTAAAGGTTGCACAGAGTAATTGTAAATGATAGCACATTAGTGAAGTTGCATTAAATAGTTGTAAGTTTTTTGTCATTTATCTTCCAAATTGCTTCATGATTCATAGCCAAGCTTGTCAAGGTTGTTCATGGCACACATCATCTTATTACTACTAAAAAAAGAAAAGAGAATGCCACCGTATTAACTGCTTCCCATGAGTTCCCAAAATTCGCAGGGTATCCCCTGGCAACAAGTCATAATGCCTTGGAATTCATCAAGCATGTTTGTACTGTTCTTGCTCTAGAGGAATATATTTAACATTGTGTTTTGGTCTAACACCAATTAAGCTATGGTTTGTACAAATGCTTGTAACATGGTTAAATTCAAAAAAATAGAACATTTTACTTTTTATATAAAAAAATCGCATTTCGATCTTTTTATCTACTGAGTTTGACTAATGTCATATGCAAAGTATGAAACACAACTATATGAGTTACGAGGTTATGTGTGCAAAGCAAGCACTTAAAAGACTTCTGAAACAAGTGTGTAAAATATGTACAATATAATATATTGAACATAGACGATTTGTGACAAAGCATGTCTTCTACTATTTGTGACAAAGCATAGACGATTTGTGACAAAGCATGTCTTCTAATAGAGACAATTTAAAAAAACATAAAAATCACATCTACAATTTGTATAAGAAAGAATATTGGTTTGACATAGAGTAGGCTACATCAATCAATAGTTTATTAAAAATAAAATATATAATTACGTGGATACGCCATACTCGAGAGCGAAGCACAAAGGGATATCCGCTAGAGTGCGATGCATGGCCGGCGGGCGTATGACAATCTATAGGTCACATGGGGAGCGAGGGGGCTTATGTAACCTGCTAGCGGATAGTTTGGCAGGTGCGGAAAGGTCCTTTTCAAGCTTGGAAAGCGGGAGCAAGTTGTCTTTGGTGGCTGACGTGGCAAGATATATTTGTTTTGATTTATTTAAATATATTGTATATAAATACATATAGTGTGTTTTAATTATAATATATATATATTTTTTAATAGATAATTATAATAAATAATTTATAATATTATCATATTATTAATATTATAAAAATATAATATAATATTTTTAAATATATTTAATATATTAATTATTATTATTATAATTATATATAATATATTATAATTAATGAGATGGGGTAAGTTGGTTAGGTCTTTTGGATGTATTCAAGTCTACCAAGTGTATTTAGTAATTTGGTGTTGTTGGATGGTTTGAGCGGCTTAAGATTGGTGGGCTATAGTGTCCCATTTTATGGTAGATCTTGGTGATATCAAGAAATTGGTATGATTCAATGGTTGAAGCAACTTGAGTTTTGTGGGCTATAACAACCTGTCAAAATGATATTGTTAAAAAAATTATTTATTAGGATATGGACAGTTTGTATATATATAATCAAACATATTTAATATATTAATTATTATTATAATATACTATAATAATTTATTATAATATTATGATTATATATATATGATAAACAATATATTA
This sequence comes from Torreya grandis, assembly GCA_037957365.1. NCBI lineage: Eukaryota > Viridiplantae > Streptophyta > Pinopsida > Cupressales > Taxaceae > Torreya > Torreya grandis. The sequence goes on from JARHVA010000055.1 coordinate 8,701,328, forward strand.
TATAATAATTTATAATATTGTTATATTATGAATATTATAATATAATATATTATTAAACACATTTAACATATTGATTATTATTATAATAACATATAATATATTATTATTTAATTATGATATTATATCATATTATGGTTATATATATTATATATATAATAAATAATATATTATTTAATAATTTATAATATTTTTATGTTATAAATATTATAATATAATATATTATTAAACATATTTAATATATTAATTATTATTATAATATATTATTATAGTAATATGTAATATATTATTATTTTGTTATAATATTATATTGTATTATGATTATTATATATATGAGTCGTATATTGGGCATGGAGTCATGTTGCAATCAAATCATTTTTCATGTCATTTTCATCCACCATTGACAATAGAAAACGACCAATTAAAGATGGCAACTCCTTATAAGTTGTGAACCCTTTTGCAATAGGTGTAGAGCATGTAAATCTACTCATTGCCTTGAATCTGGGTTTGGGGTACAAAATGGGCCCTCTAGTGTAAGATACCTCCTAAAATACCTATCATTTCCTCTCACCATCACCGTTCAATGCACCTTAAATTCTTTCACTAGTTATGCATTTTGTATGGTTGTGCCCTTTCCCACTACTTTAACATTACTTAAATTCACTATGAAAAGAAATGTCTCATCCCCGCACAACACATTGCCATGCTGTATGAATAAACACACTTCTTCATTTTTCACTGTCACACTCACCAAAATATAGAAGTTTTGTTGCTTAACCTTTCAATTTCAAAAATTAAGATAAGATTAATGGTTATGTCGATTTACACTCCTTCACTTTAAAAAACCTACTTTACGATAATCAAATATTACATCCTTTCCAACATAAATATTTTCACATCAATTAAACCAACAAACTTTGAAATATAAATTTAAACAATTTTTTAGTTATTAAATTTAGTAAAGATCTTGCAAGACCTACTAGATTGGAACAACATTCTTGCATATTGCTAAACCCTTGGTGTAGTTGTCCTCCCATGAAGTGGTCATGTGAACAACACTGAAACATAAACAAGATCACTAACTCTGTATTGAGATGCACAATCTCTTTTACATCCTCCAAATTCTAAGGTCACAAAAAATTGTCAAATGGCCCTTTTGAGTAAGGCTAACCAAGACCACTTAAACGGTGTGACGTGAGAGCTTACACAGAGTTGAGATATTTGAAATACAGTAAAAAAAATTTGAAAGAATAAATTTTTAAAGTTTTATGCTTAACTTTTAAATTTCTAACCTTGTTTTTATTTTTTTATATCGTGTTAGACACAAAAGTTGGAATGAGACTTATATAAAGAAAAAAATTATATTATTTTAAGCTATTTTTTTATCACCACGATCACTTAAACGATGAAAGGTTAGACGCGCAAAAGAAACCATACAAAAAAATTAAATTTAGAATGAAACTTACATAAACTTTACAAAAAACTAAACCCTAAGATGTTTTTAAAATATTATTATATTAATTATTTAATAAAAAATAAAACATTTAAAAAATAACAAAAACAAAATGAAATAATATTTTTTTAGAATATTAATCTGGGGATAATACTTTGACGATGAGTGAGTTGAGTGTTAGAAGTGAGAGGTTTAAGGGTCCATTCCCTGAAATGACCACTCTCTAGCGTCGTTCTCACATTAAGTTACGGCGGGTCATTCGTGAAAAGAATCGACAATGTAATAGGCTATTGAATCAGTGTTCAATACAACGAGGGTTGACATGTGACTTAAACCCTGTATTCAATGCGACGAGACAAGTCCATAGTTTATGACTAGAGATACTATTCCCCGTTGGTTTATGCATTCCGGTTACAAAAATGTCATTACCCAACATTTTTTATTTTTTTTTAAACTTGACAATGATAGTCTAGCAATGAGTGAGTTGAATGTTAGAAATAAGAGGTCTTAAAGGCCATTCCATGGGATGACCACTCTTTAGCATCATTCCCACACTAAGCTATGACAGGTTATTTGTGAAAAGTATCCACAATACAATGCGCTATCGTCTCAGTGTTCAATGCGATAAAGGTCAACATGTGACTTGAAACATGTGTTCAATGAGATGAGAGTCAACATGTGACTTGAAACATGTGTTCAATGCGACAAGGCAAGTCCACAGTCCATGGCAAGGGATACTATTCACTGTTAGTTTAGGCATTTTGGTTACAAAAATGTCAATACCTAACATTTTTTTTACAGATGAGATGTGAATAAGTTGGTAAAATGATTTGGTTGTTTCAAGCACCACCCAAGTTCAAATCTCAATATAGTATCGGACGTTGGTTGTCGCTAAGTGTTGATATTCTTGGGCCAGTTGTAATCAATTGTTAGTATTCTTGGGCCGATTGTGACCGCCATTATTGGTATTCTCAAACCAATTGTGATCATTTGTTGGTATTCTCTAACTAATTGTGATCATTGTTGATAAATTTGATACTTATAATAGATGATCACTTGAGGATTTGAAATCCTGATTGTATCCCAGACCGATTGAAACTCTAATCAAAAGCAAAGTACCTATCTAAAAAAATAATTTATTAGAACATTTAAATGTTTTTTAAATTTATATATAAAGAAATGTAAAAAAAATACGTAAAAATTAAAAATGGAATAAAACACAATGTGAAAAGAGAAAATCTTGTTAAAAACAAGAATCGCTACCTCCAATCCAAAGTTTTCTTTGTTAGAATCGAATCGCTACCTCTAATCCAAACTTTTCTTTGTTAGAATCGAATCGCTACCTCCAATCCAAACTTTTCTTTGTTGCTATCATTGCCTCCAAACTCCTCCTTACAACTGTATAGTTCCAAACTCTTCCATGCAATCGTTGCTTCCAAACTCCTTGCCTAAATTTCTCTTTACTCTTGTATAAGAAAACAAAAGATGTGTGTGCATGTTTCGCCTTTGTCATGGTTGTCTTTATATAAGTTTTAAAGTGAAGATTAAGTTTTATTTTCTATGTGTAAGCCAAAAAAAAAAAAAATAATTTGGGTTTTTATTGTATCGACAGAAATGTTCAGGTACGTGATGGAAACGTCTAGGACATATTTCCATCCCATGTCACAGCATATCCAGTACGCTTCAGAATATTTCCATACTAAAAACGTCTCCAAGCAGAGGTAGGGAGGAGACGTTTCTATTCAACGTAGAAGAATTCTTTATAAAGTTGAGATCTAAAGGCAAGATGTGTACTTGCTCACTAGATGTTTGTAGAATGAATAGATACTTATTTTTAATTGTGACTATGCTTTTCATGGAGGTTAGGTTTGAACAATTGCATTGGCATGAAAAAATAAATGAAAAGCGAAATAATATTGTCTATATTTTTTATTTTTTTTTGAAAACTTGTTTTTTACACGGATTAGGTGTACAGAATGTTTCTTCAGCGTAGCATTAAGGACCGAGGGATATCCATTCCACCAAATTTATATGGGGCACGATCTTGACCACATCCCTTTTTGTTATCCCCTGAAATTTGTACCTTGGTGGATGGTTAGACAGCACCTTTTACACCATCATCCTTACTGTTGGACTACAACCCACTTGATACGCTGTCTGTATTTGAATTTATAGAAATGAAAATTAGATAAGTGTTGGTACAGATTAAGATATAATTTTTAAAAATAAAGTACAAGAATGTATCATGTTTTTCTGTTAAAGTGCATATAGTTTGGACACTGCTCAGGGAAATATGGAACAATAGTACAAATTAGTACAAATTTTCCAATCATACCAATGCACAAACTGTTGGATAACAAAAAAAAAATTATTGATCCTTGAGGTTATCCTTTCATTGGTACTCTAAGTTGTTGTGTGTGGATATGTTTGTATTGGAACAATTCAAATTCAAATCCTACCACCGGTCAGGCAACCTACAGCAAGGGACACCTAAAAACCTGCTCGATGATATGATCCAGTAGCATAATAGCTAAACCATGAATGTGTGAGAAAGATAGAATCCTAATTATCCCATCAAACATATTATTTTTGTCTTGAAAGTTGCAATTATATTATTTTTGGACAAGGCCTGAGAAATAGCACAAAGGGCGAAGGCCACGAAATGCACCAACCAAAAAACAAGTGTTCACTAACAACGTGCCAACAAATACAAATTAACCAAGCATGATATGCTATAGGCACAACCAAAAGCGCCGATGGAAGAGGATTGTTGGGCTTATCACCCCACCCACCACCGCTAGAGGGATCTAAAGTTTCAAGTATCTACTCCCCACCATCAAACATACTCATATTCAAGCACATGAACAAAAAAATTTGCCAACTAATAGGTTCACACATGAATGATCTGAAATTAAAAAACCCATAGTCCTTCAGAAGGAAAGAGCTTCCAGCCCACAATTTTCTTTCAAGCTTTAACCCTTCATTGGGAACTGAACCTGTGAATAGTCTCTTGTTAAGGTTAAACATGAATGGAGAGCAGCAAGCTTAACATCCTAAAATATGTTATTTAAGTCTCAGTCCTGAGGATATATGGATACTTACGGAGAATCTACAATGGGAGCTTTCATTATAATGAATGAAATGCGCAGAGCTCACCAGCATTCTTGCTCTAAACAGTGTGTTCTGCTGATCATCTTCATGCTGAAAACTCACCTCCATGCCTCATCATAGAGGATATAACCCATAAATTCCCTTGAACTTACCAAGACCACTGTAACAACATGAAGCAGGAGATGTAGCAAATGAAATTACAAATGGAGAAGAATATACAACGCCAAATTTACAGACTAAACCCACCACCATATAATTTGTGCTGGACTGCTTTGTTTATGGCCTTTTCTGTCTATAATCAATATTGTAAAGTGTTTATCTTCTAGGCTTTTTATAACCTTAGTGTGCCTCGTAATGAAGGCATGTGTCTTTCTGGCCTCCATAAAGGAGGTCACGTGTTCAAATCCATAAGGAGTAGGGTTGTACATATTACGAAACGAAATATAAGGGTGATGAGTTAAACAATGTTTCAATGCCCTTGTGGGCTTCCATGAGGGGTGTCTTATACACCAATTTGGTGTCTCCGGTGGGTTCTTTGGGGATATCCAATTACTCAGATGAGTTCTTTGGGACTTATTGAATAGTTCGTAGTTATTTGAACTTGTTGATCAGCTTGTAGTTATTTGAATTTGTTAATCAGCATTACTGCCAGATATCGGCAACCATGATTCTTCTTTTTTTTTAATTAAGTATATATTTAAATGAAAAGAAATTTTTACATCGCACAATCACACCCTAGAACGTGTTATATTGAAATGGAGGACAAAGCTTTTTATTTGAAATGATTTGTCAACTTGAACATCACACAATACTCCAAATGCATCTCAGATTTCATAATACAAAAACAAATGTCTCACAAATAAAACTGTGACATTTGTGCATATATTTTATATTTATAACTAATTCAATAAGATGATTACTGATATTCTCTTCTTTACTAAGAATCTGGGATTTCTATTTTGGCCTCTACAATTTCCATTGTTTGAGCATTTTGAACCGTTCCAGATTGCATTTGAGAAGAACCATTTCCATTGATCTTGAGCAATTGTATGTTCCCTCTGTCAGAATCGTTATCAGATTTGTTAGTGTTTTTTTCCTTGACCTTCAATTTGACTTTCCGTTGCCATGCCGAGATTCCCTCATGAATATGCTCCTCGAAAATTGCCTTTTTGTATGCGGTGCCCATCTGAGTAGAGAAAAAACCCAAATGCATGATATGTCCAAGAGTCAGCACTGTTGTTAGGGATGTATAGTTATTTAAGAACCCAAAAAGTGCAAATCTGAGTCGTGTGGAAAAAAAAAGGAGAAATGCGTAAATATTTCCATCTCCAAAATGTAGAAGTGACTTAAAAATATATTTTAATTTATGGGTCAATTTGTCTAACGCAAGAAGACTGTAAATGACCTGTGTAACAAGGGCATAGAGCGGTAAGGTACTGTAGCTGCAAAGAACTTGAATAATAACCCTGCACAGCACCAGGTAGAAACGCTTAAAACTTTCATGATTTTCATATACATGCCCAAGTCAAAATTTCAAGTGATATTTAATACCAATAAATCAACCAAAACAAGAAATATGTTAGTCTGTTCCAAACTTGTTGTCCATTAAATGATTGCATCACTCTAGAGCACAAACAAAACAACACTTCGCAGTTCTCATATAATTTCAACAGTGAAACATATATTCTAGAAAGAAGTTGTTAATGGTCCATTGTGTTTAATTAGTTGTACTCGCACAATAGTCACAACAAGAGAAATCTTGCCAATGTGGGACTGATCTTGCAAGAGAGCCTCCAAAACCAGTTGGTTCTGTTTCCTACCCTAATGCTAATGTAAACTAACAATAAAACTTGTTGGGAAAAAGGGAAGAAAGAAATATGAAATAAAATGGTGATGCACTGGAAAGGAAATAGATTGGCTGCCTATCTGAACCAACATGGAGCTGCTTATATATGTTAAAAAGAAAGCGAGCACAAAGTAAAGCAACAAAACCAAAGGGGTGAGATCTAATCTGAATATAGAAATGAGATTAGAGAAGCAAGAAGAAAACAGAGAGATGAACACTTACAATCTCAACTACTTTTATCAATTACAAGAATAGACAAAATGTGCATTTTGTCACAATAAGAGACTTAAAACAAATCTTACATAAAATGAACAGCAAAGGCTTTAGATCTGAATTATGAGAATATAGGGACTTAGTAAGTCTAGGAAATCAACCCTTTGCATATATAGAAGAGAAGGGAGAGAAAACAGAGGAAAGAGCATTCAATATACAACTACCCATTGGCAAAGAAAAGAACAGCCAAAAGAAAAGTCTACAGTTTGTCCCCTGATGTCCAACTCTACAAATTTGGTAGCTCAAGAAATCATTTTAAACACTCGTGCCCATGTATCCTTTACTTGCAATAAAAGCTTAGCATTAACTTTAGCTACTATATTATTAAAAAAAGATGAAGCTAATGGTGGGCTCCATAGCTGCTTCTTTTCTTTTACAAAAGCTTTATTGGAGTATGGGCTAACTTAATTACTAAAAAGAAGCTTTTAAATCAATTCCAAGCTACTCATAACATCCCCCTTTGAGCTAGCTTTTAATACATAAGCTTTATTTAAATTAGTTGGGGGAGCCCATTAATAAATTAAAAACTTTTAGCTCTAAATATTTAAATTAAGCTTGGCATCCTTAAGAGCATTTTAACGCTGAGAACTAAATTGAGCTGGGTGCAAAAATTTATTAGCCGAAGCCTTTCCTGTTTTCAAGTGTGGGCTTTGCAGGCATGGTCACGAGCTTTCTTAGAATTTTTAATTCCTACTGTTGTTCAAGATGGACTCAAAACAGTAGTTGTTTTGTCCCTCTAAGCCACTACAGAATTGGTATATTGAGTTGAATTTCTTCTTTTAATTTTGCTTTCATCTCTGAATTCAGAAAAGAGAAATAGAAATTAAAGTTTCCTATAGCAAAATCAGGAGGTCTTACAAATCCAATGTGTAACAGGACTGATGTACTTTTTCTTATGTTAGTGACTGTGTTCCTATCACCAGTTCCATAAAGATTCAATTTACTTCAAGATAACAATAATTCACTTCAAGATGAGGAAATTTGTTGAGGCATACCCGATTACAAGCCTTGGAACGATATACACAACTTTCCCCATAATGCAGGAGTCAAAACTGTAAGTTGTCTGTACATTCCATCAAAAACAAGTATTACATCTCCAACATTACATCACCGACATGGAGCAAAAAAATGTGTGCAGTTTATATGCTTACCCATATCCAGAAGAAAAACGCTATTTCAAAAGCGTTCTGCAAACAACAATTAATACAAAGGTTAGCAACTTATATATATATATATATACAAATCTAAATCATCTTCAGCATGACCCAGTATCTCTCGTCTCAATGTATCCCTATATTCGTGGATACCAAACTTTCAAAACCAGATAGGCTCTCAGCAATCCTCAGAAACAGGCTGTTAGTAATTACCTGAAAAAGAATAAAGTGAATTAGATTAAGGACTAGCTTAGGCCTGTGAAACCAGAAGTGATCATCTGAAGGCCGGACAAGGATTGCTCCTTCAACAGCAGTGTGTTTCTTAGCGACTTCTTGAGCTAGCTGAGCAATGACATGCTCCAGTTTTGCACCCACAGCAAGTAAAAGCTGCCAAAAGTCCATATAATCAAGTGTCTAAAAACAAATCACCTAACAGACACACTGTTTCAAAATATAAGGTGAACAGGATGCACAGAAAGTGACATAGCTACGTACTTTAAAAATAAAAATACATAATACATTCATAAATTACAGAATCACAAATTTTGTCATACTGGAGAGCAATTATTCAATGTTTTGACTGAATAGCATGAATATCTCAAGTACTTAATATCAAAACGCATGAAAAGTGTGCTGTTAATAAGCATTGAATAGATACTCGAAAATCCAGTATACATAAGATATGCATAAAATATTCACAAAACTCATCTCAATTAATTTTTGCTCATTCAAAAGAAGCATCAATGGATCTTTCTCAGTTTTTAAGGACTACCTTTTCCTCCAATAATAGGAAGTGCCAACAAAATAAGCTCGGATATATAAAGGCACTCTTTGGTCTTAGTGAAAGGCACTTTTCAGAATGAGAAGTGCATCATTATATTATTTCAGGGAACAAAGAGTTGGATCAATCTAACAACAGGGTGACAAGGAATGTCTCTTTCCAAAACAGCCAGAAAAATTAACATTATTCATGAAAACAAAAGCTAGCTCGTCATATTCCAATGATGCTTTGAAAGCAGACTCAAGATATTTAAATGGTAATCATCAATTTAGAAGAAAAATTGTACTGTTCAATCTAACCCTAAAACCTGTTATTTATTAATCATTTTCCAGCTTAAGTGATGTATGCATTAACTTATTATGTCTTCAAAAATGTAATCTATATACGAGTTTGCTTTTGATTTCATTCATAACTATAGTTGAAAGTATTGCATTATACTAGGTCTTGTAAGGGTGTTTCTAAACACATCAATTGCATTTCACATTTTATTCCAAGGACTAGTACTTTAAGCCGGAACGTATAAATTCCATGAGTTTGATTTTGGTTTTTGTAAAATGAATGGCGCACCCAAGCATGTTTCTAAATAGCATTTTCCTCTTTTATATAACTGAATGCAGTTCAGAATGTAATAATGTAAATTTCAAATTGTCTTCTTGATATATCGCTTTAACAGTGTACAAAACTGCTGTGTTAAAAGGCCCTTACAAACAGATGTAATAGGACAAACTCACAGCTCTGTTCTCGGTGAATAATATGTCTAGTATGCTTTTTTATATTGATGACACCTCAAGTAAGATCTTGTTGATAAACGACAACTTGCTACCCTATAGCTGTTTATCAGGGACTAATACCCATGGTTTGACTGTGAGCATCACGTAAATATGAAATCCGACTGTACGCATCATGTAGATATGAGAGCTCAAACAAGAAACATAAACACATATATATGCAAAAGAAGAAAACACGTTATTACCTTAAGAGTTTTTTATACAAGATCATGTTGTAAATCTAGGATTTTTGGATTTAGTATTTACCCTTTTTCTATTTTAGCTGGAAAATTTTTTTCAAGGCATCCCGTTGTGGGTCATATCTGTCAGGTTGTACTTTGCATCCCATTGACTTACGTTGGTCATTAGTGGATAATAATTTAACTTCTCTCTTCCTTCTGTTTACCATTTGTGTACTCCATGTTTGTATAGGTCTTGGTAGATTTTGTGTGCACGTGCACATGCGCGTCCGCGTGTGTGTTAAAACTGTATTCTGTATCATCCCTATATCCGAAGATTTTATTTTCATCCTTGTTTCTTCCATTTCATAAATACATTAATGCTTATTTATCCATTTGGTGTTTCCATAGTGCATCATATGTAATATCATTTTCGGGGAATCAAAGATGTTATTTGAGTGAATCACAACCCGTATTTCATAAGCAGTTGTTCACAAGAACCCATCTCTCATGAGCATGAATAATCCACTTGGCACTCTTTCAATCTAGGTGACTCTCATAGGAGTGGAGCACAGAGACTTCCCGAAGGATCACTCATCTCAGTACTACTCCAGTCCAATCGCACTTAATCATGGAGTTTCCCCATTATTAGACCCGCTGAGTTTGCTGCCCATTAGTAAAACCTTTAGCAAGTGTTGTCACTTTTGAATCATTCATTGTGGAATTCCTAGCTCTTTAATTTTATCAATAATGGCCCAGCATACAAATGTAGGCAAGTTGACCTACAATCTCACCATCACAGTATGCATTTATTGTTTGTTTATTTTCCACCATGTGTTGAAATTAGGGAGGCAATTTGCAAAATTGTGCATAAATATCAACAGATAGTGTCTTTATAACGTGGCAAGACAAAAGTTCTTAAAATAAGATCTCCCACGGTGGTATCCATGGCCACTTCTATGTGAAGCATCTGCCTTTTCTAGTACATGAAGAATAGTGTTCTTTGAGAGACCATATGTTATGTACATAATTTAGCATGATTAGTTATCAAATTCGCTATGAAGAGTTCCAACTCATGACCTATTACCTTGTATGGACATGACTTATCCATGTGCCGTTTAACTCATATTTATAACTTATTAACTGTTCACCATATTCATATCTCATATAGTATATTTATATTTTATATTTTATATTCTATATTTGTGGATGTGTAATCTTTTACATATTCCTTTCATATACCAACCTTGTATGCTACAAGTATCAAAGCCTTTTAGTTTTCTCCAATGATGTGGTTATTGGATCAATCGCTGGCTTGTAGCTGTGATTTTTAACAAAAAATTATTTTGATGTTTCACCTATATGCTTGGCTTGTTGCTAGGAAAAAAAAAACTATTTATAAATTTTTTTAAAAAAACAAAGAATGAAATTTCAATAAACTTTTTAAAAGTTTATTGAAAATTAAGTTTTTCCATGAAAAGAAAGGATAGCTAAAAACCTCACATAAGTCCCTTGTATCGCTGCTCTTCCAAAGGAAAGTTAAAAATAAAAAAATCTAATCGATTCTTTAATAAAAAATATGGGCTGTTGTTCATGTTATTAGTCCATTCCCACTAAAGCTTCATATTACATAGAATAGACAACAAACATTTGTTGCTAAGCCAAGCGGACAGTTCTGTACCTATTGTTACATGTTTGAACGAGAGGAGTCATTCACCAAGTATTGTCATATGATATATCTACATAGTGACCATTCGATAAGGAACTCTATGTGAGGATTTGTCAACCATGTGGTCACACAAAATTGCCTAGAAGAATTTTTGAAATTCTCATGTATGCCCGGTGCTTGAGTAGGAATGCTTATACAATAATCCCATAAACATTCTTATTCTTTCTTATTATTACTATTACTATTAATATTATATGTAGATGAGTGTGGAAGAGTTGATCCATGGCAAGGGTATTAAGGAAAAAGTTTTCCTTTGCCCGGTGATGAAGCAAATAATGAGGATGAGGGAAGGACTTAGTGATGAGATGCATGGCAAGATAGGCTAGCAAAATCAATATCTCAGCCAAAGTTCAAAATCCTGCAAGAACAGATTTATCAGTATCACACATCATTTAAAGTTACAAACTTTTCATCTTTATGTCAGAACCCATGTATGCAACTCTTTCAAGTTCACAGCCAAGATCTGAACCAAGGATTTTTCACTCTTCTTTTGCTCAATAAGAGATGAGATTACACAATCTTTTCTTGCCATGCTTAGAATCAAAATAAAATATCCATTTATGTGTGAAAAATTATATATTTCTTTATGAAAAAAAACGTCAAAAGTCGTCCAAGGATTTAGTTGGGCTTACAATCAAAGGTATGAAAGCTATCCAAAAATATGAATGCCAACCTACAGTCAACAAGAAAAGTCTGTCAAATTCAAACTTGAAAGTTGAAATTTTTACATGACCATAGCAAACAATGTGCATTCTACCAAACTATTTTGTCAACAATTGATTTACATTCTTTACCAGAATTCATGTCAAAACACAATAAAGCATTTAAAATTATTGAATATTTTTACCATGCAAGAAGGATTCAATCAAAGCTGAGCTTCTCATCATTGCACATTAAAGAAATTTAGATGATGTCAGAAAAGATTAAAAGGTCATTTTAATCGCGCTGGCCACAATGCATTGATTTCATTGTTTAAGGCACATTAATAGAGTAAGGCCAGTTTTTTTAGAGCAATTATGACACATGTTTCAATTACCTTGATGTAAAATAATATTCTCAAATTGCAGGAAAAATAAGTCGTTATCCACTTTAGACAATGTTCCATTGATGCACGGAGCAATAGAAGTCTCAAAATGAGAGGCAGTGGGTTTAAATAGAGGAAGTTTCAAATCTAGCAGATTTTAGGGTTGTTTTTGGGTGTATGGATGAATTGAGAAGCTACCAGGATCCTTTTCAAATCCTATGTATCCCAATATTACAAGGAATTGAGCGTGCTTCTTAGGGTCCCTCCTGAAATATAATCTACAATAACATTGGTTATATTTTATAATCATTTAAAGAGGGATTATAGAGGAATTTGATTCAAAAAATTTATATCAAGCACCAACAACAGTGGCATTGATCAAAAGAGAAGGATGACTTAAATCAGGTCACATTGATATATAGGGGCAGATAAACAAGTGTCTTATTTCTTCCACCCTCCCAAAGATTTACCCCAATTTTTAAAGAAAACGTTAGCATGGGATCATAGCAAATCCAAAAATAACTGCGTTTAATTGGTAATCTGTAAAATTGATAGCCCACCATCAACATTGAGGAGCAGAAAGATCACCACGAAAAACCACAGGTACCAACTGCAGCCATTTGATGTCATTACAAAGTTAGAGGATGACAAAAAAATCTTGCCTACAAATCCTACCTAGTTCTGAATAAATAACACAGACAAATATCTTAGATCAAAGACTGCCGGGACTAGATCACACAACAAATACTACCATATCAATTAATATTTCATCGAATGGCTAATACAAACCTTATACCAACAACTTTCTTGAAGTCTGCTTCAAGTGTTCGCATCATGTACTTGTGAAAATCAAATCGTGGATTTGATTTGCAATGAGTCTACATAAAATGAAAAATCAAACTCATTATTGAAAACACCCATAGAAAGATTATAATGTTTGTTAGAACTCTTTTAAACTAGACTGCAGAACTGGTGGCATGGACAATACAAGAGAATAAATATATCAAAACAATTTACTCAAATTTCATATGCTACATAAAATTTATATGCACATGCCTAGGACTATAGGTCAGGTACAATGCCAAATGCAAACAAAATCAATTTCAACCCTCATTGAACTTTACCTCGATGAAGCTCAATCGTAGCGTGCTGTAATCTGACTTTGACACTGAGCCATAGAATTGCTTAAAAAAGGATGCCTGAGAAAAACAAAAATATTGTTGCTGCCAATTTAAGTCACATCAACTTAAGAACATGTATAAAAAATATATATGCATCCATTTCCTTAATTGTTACAACCAGCAGTTGCATACAGAATGAATAAGGATAACGACCACCTCTTTTGAAAATAGATTAAAAATAAAATCGAAGGAAATTATCCAAATATCTATTGCTCGGTTAATGCATTTATCTATGTATAATAACTAGAATTCACCTAAATTTTTTAAAATGGCGTATAATTGACACCTTATTTGGATGGTTAAGGATAGGATTGTTATTCAAACATATGGAATCGTTAAAAAACTGCTGAATGTCTGTGCACGAAAAATTAGTTCAATCAATAAAATATTATACATTTCTCCCTACATAGGCAAGGAAAGAAAGCATTATGTTCCGTTGCTGTAGTCTTTGCTTTTCTGTTCAGTGATGTAACCTTTTGTTCCCTGGAGTAATATATGATGCATTTTTCAAAAACTATATATATATAGTGTTTAACAAAGAAACATTTTGTGTCAACTGCATATATCATTCGATGAAATCACATTCAATAAAAAGAGTTTTATATTAGAAACTTGTATTCACATATTTAGATTAGAAAGTTTTAAATATTGTTTCTTATTCAGGTAGATAAAAATAGTCCTATGAGCTCTTAACAACTGGTTCTCTATACTCAAGTAGTTCATTATAATAGGAAGTGTATCTACAAAATAGCATAGGAAAAAGTAAAGGGAATACAATGTCCCTGCCTATATAGCAGTGACGAAAAGTCTATAGATTAAGCTAGAACATACATACCACCCAACTCAATATGGCAGATTTTCTCCATGTACCCATAGCGTGGGTCTTGACAAAATCATCTTGTGCTACATGGACAATTTTTTTCTTCAACGCTGCATTCACACAGAATGGTAATAAAATTCACTTTATCTGATCTTGACATAAGTCTCCCTTAATAGCATCCCTCTTTGAAACTTTTTCTATCCACCAGAAGCAAAGGCGATGCTTGATGCGAAAATTGACCAATAGTATAAACAAAGTTAACTCTTACTAAGTAAAAGTAGGCTAATATTATCTACCTCATATATGCATATATTGACTGATGTTAGGGCAATAGGAAGTTATTTTATTTTATTTGGCTTGAAAAATGAATTAATGAAGTTAAAGACAGCCCTTAAAGCTGACAGTTAAGTATATATGACAACATAAAGCCAACAAACTTTTGAATTACCATCTTTTGCATTGTATTTCTCTTCTCGAATGTCTATCTCCCAAGCCTTCCATGTACGTATCTAAAACATAAAGATATTTATGAAAATTCAATCAAGACAAACTGAAACAAATGCATAAAAAGATAACAAGATACTGACAGTGAACAATAGTTATTAGTAATTGTTTATGTCTATGATGGCTCCACCCAATGTCTTTCTTTAATTCACATTTTTTTATCTTACTTGCAAATTAACCAAAGTCAAGGCAACATTTCAACAACTAACCTTTGCACTTCCCAGTAGCATGGTCAAAACACAAAATACAACGTGGACAATAGCCAAGACAAATATGAAGATATGCAACTGATGCAGTCCCTCTGTAGACAGAAAAGGTTTCTTTCCCTGCCAACAAATTCCAAAAATTTTACACATATATTTAAAAACAAAAAGTATAGTAAAGTCCAAGTACTTAACTAATAATTCAGACTAATGCTCCTTTTAGTCGGGTCAATTTTTTTAAACAACTATTATGACCAGAAATTTTACCTCTCTATCGTGTTAGTTTTTTTAATACCTTGAGTAGTGTATGTATTAATGACCTGAACAGTTAGTATCTTCATGTTTCTTCCTATGATGGAACTTATTTTAAAATTCTAGGGCACAAATTTGTGCTAAACTTCAAACAACATTTTGATTTTAGAGACGAGACAAACATGACAAAGCATTTGTTTCTTGTTATTGAAAATTTAAATCAAACATTTTGAAACCCCGAGCTGCCTTGTAGTTGATCCACTTGTTAAGAAAATCCGAGTCAGTGATGTCAGGGAAAATTAATGGAAATATTTCAAACACAACCAGCGGTAAAGGGAAATCGTTGTGTCCTTAGGTTATGCTTGCAATCTTTTTCATCAGCAAATCCAATCACATCACTGCAGGGCCATTCAAGTGCATGGATCTCAATCCATGGTGCCTAGGCATAGCCCCATGTATAGAAAAGTGGCCATAAAAAGGTCCAGACACTTTTGCAAATGCAGATGCCTTTTTGAAGAAATAAAGCCTTTTACGGTTTGCAAAAGAAAGACAAAATCATTGAGTATGTTGCTGTATAACAATTCTCTCCTTCAGGCTGCCAGGATTGGTCAGATTGCAGGTCATAATCAGCATCCTATGGAGGATCGATGAGGAAGATAGTGAAAAAGACAACCCATTGGTGTCCCAGGGGAGCCCTATCAGATCAAGCTTCTGCTTTTTGCCACTAGTGGAGTACAAGTAAGGTTTCCCTTTCATCATTTGCAGGGTACAGGTAGTTCAAGTATTTCACATTACAAAACTATTTTTCCCCCTCTGTACCCTAAACAGCCCACTAAAGTCTATTCAGTGGCTGACTACAAATCCCCAATGCCTATATGCGCTAGAGCACTCCCCCTACTGTTAGGATTATTAATCTAATCCTAAGTATTTATTATTGGCCACCTATTTACTATTGGGTTCCACCTGTAGGAATCTACATCGAAGAGTGACAACCTCGCGAAGATAAAGAGCCAAGCACCACTAGTCTGTGTATCTGAAGAAAGTAGCTAGAGTGTTGTCTGAGTCTCTATAGAGGCAATGATATCTTTCCCCGGATCTCATAATAAATGGGGCATATAAAAATGAAGTCGTACTTGGTCTCCACCCCCTGGAGGGAGCAAAGATGACAAATCTAGTCCTGATGGAGAATGTGATGGTCTCTTTCAACCCGTAATTGGTGAGAACTGACACTCATCTGGCCAAGGGGAAACCTCAAGCCATGAGACCAATGGCACTGAAGATAGTGAGGGCGACAAATAATACCATCCACCACTTGTAAGAATGCTCGACATAGAAAGCACGCTTGGTGCTGAGTGGCTCACAGGGGGATCCAAGTAGTCTGGATATATTGCATGTAGATGTCCTCTTTGGCAGCCCTAGCAATGACATCCTTTGTGGGAAGGAGCCCAGGAGGAGCATCTAAGGAATACATGAAGGGGATAGCTTGTCAATAGAGATGCCAATATAAAGGAGGAGCAATGTAGTCTCAAAGTCCCAACAGTGTCAACGTCTAGGGGGACTAGTAAAGCAATCCTCTTTGACGAGCAAAGTGTTAAGTAGGGATACCTCTCACGACTAGAAGCTGAGTCCCCTAGGGATCTATGTCTGTGGATGTAGAAAGTAACACTGGATATAGTCTCAAGGCATAGCAAATGGGTTGCAAATTTAGATTGGATGATGCACTAAGGAACTGTCCGCTTGCAATGGATCTAGGTTAAAATCTTACAATGACATTTAATGTTCCTAGCTGTCTACCTTTTAATTTATTCACATCTTTCCAATTGTTCTAGTTCTTCACCTACTTTAAATTCATTCTTGTCTCCCCTTTCCAATTGTTCTAGCTATCCATCTACTTTTAATTTATTGCTACCTAACTTACAATTGCTCTAGTTGTCCTACATTTTGATTTATTTCTAAGTACCCACTTGCATATGGCTATGCTTTATAAATAACATTTAGTTAAATTACTAACTACATTAGATGTTGTAATGTTCTCAAATGGGACGATTTCACATTAAAGGGGTTTTCCTCAAAATCCACAAATTCTGAAATTCTGAAATTAAAAATCAGCAAACCCTAGCTGCTGCAATTGCACCTTCAAACTGAAAATTAACTCCAATTTCAATTTGAATTAATACCAAATAAATACCTTGTGAGTTCGGCCACGAATAGCTCTTGCCACAATGAAGAAATAGCCTAAAATAGATGTTTCAATCCTCCAAACCCTAGCACTACACTAGTTAAAATGAATTCCTTCTTTCCCACTCTAATGCCTGTTCAAGCTTAGTCTAAACCAATCGCCAAAACTCGAAAAATTACTACAATAATTAATTCAGAACGAAATTCTTGCAAATCTGCTCTCAACAAATATTATTTTCTACGAACAGCTGAAAACTTCAAAAATTCATAACTCCCTCAATATTTGGAATTATGATGCAAATAAGAGCTCAAACTGATCATAAAAATAAGGACTACCAAATAAAAATAATTTTCGAATTTTCCTTCCATTGAAAAGTTACCAAAAACTGCTCCGAAATTTTGAAAACCCTAGTTTCCTGTCAAAAATAATTAAATAATAATCTAAAAATTATTATTTAATTTTTTATCAATTTAGGGCTTCAAATCTTCCACAAATCTTCTCAAAAACACCATGCTAATGTGCAGAAAATCAATAATTAATTTCAGAATATTAAATTGCATAAATAGACTCTAAAGGAGTCACCAAACCCTCAATCAAATCTCCTAAAATAGTTCGCTCCACTTGCAAAAGTAGTGCAAATATTAATCAGAAATAATATTAACCAAATTCAACATATCCTCCATTGTAGCCTTCGTCATGTATTTATAACTTCCAAAAAGGGTGAACCACTTTGGGAAGATAAAACACCTTTCTGTTCCCTTGCTTTAGCTCCCATGCCGGCATCTCTTTTTTAAATAATATATTAATTAGTTGCCTTAATTTTAAAATAGTAATTAAAATTACTTTAAGGCAAATAAATTAATAATTAATTCATTTAAGCACTTTAATATTAAAAACCACTTTTTAAATATTATATTAATTAGATAATAATTGTCTTTTGATAAAAATCACTATTTCGACAATTAATAAATAACTAATAAAATATAATCCTCCAAAAAGACCCATTTAGTCTATGGAAAAATAAACTAAAGATCTTCAATACATGTTTAATCATGATGTAGAAATGCGAACATTACAGTCCTCTCCACCCAAAATTATTTGTCCTCAAGCAATTGCAAAATCCAAGTGGGTGTCCCAACACTCCTTATCAAACAATGTCCACATTTCCCTGTTTCCCAATGAAGAAAATCCTCACGTCTTCTTCATACTGTTGTTCCTGTACTTTGGGGGCTGCTCTCAAGTGCTAGATGTGTCATCATGGCCTTCCAAAGGCTCCACATGTTCCCAGCCAAACACCCCTTTCAATACCAAGTGGTGGATGATAAAACTCCTTTCCCTTATACCCTCCAAGGAAGTGATATGTGGCCAAAAGTTAGAATAAAAAACATAATAGAATTTGATTACCTTGCTACCCCAAGGGTAATGACTCCCCAAATGCCATGTTATAACTCTCCAGTCATGCAAAAAAAAATCAGTTATGTACCATCTAGTAAACTTACCATGATGTGAGGTCTCAAGGTAGTACAATTCAACATATATGGGCTTTCTTGTTCGCACCATGTGCCCTACCAAAGGCTGCCCCTTATCAACATTCTCATGTATGCATGTAACACTCCATAAGCTCATCAAAAGTCCCCAAATACTTATCAATGAGAGTTGTATCCTCTTCGTGCTTGTGCTACTTATATTACTTGCAAATGGAACCCAAACATGCATGTTTTCAAAACCTTGCAAAAGATGGAACGTAACCCAAAAATCAGTTTTTCCTCCATGATACTGTTGTAAGTACATGCCTAATTCTAATTTTTCATGATAACAAAATTCAGAATTAATACTTGTGCTTTCTCCTCTTCCCAAGATCTGTGGCATGCCATCGGAACTTCTTACCTTGCCATACCCGTACCTAGTATGCTGCTCAAGAGAGTTCAATGTGTTATGCAACTCAAAATAGTAGATATCATACCTCCTATCATGCTTCGAACTTATCCACAAGGTTCCCTCATGAGTTGAAACCTCTCCCCATAGATTGTATATGCAAATGTGTTGGTTGTCATAATAAAACACTGTCATGCCTCGACTCAAAAAATTTAATTTGCTCATTACCAAGCTAATCCTTAATTGTCTCTCTAACTCCATGCTTCCCCAATAAACTATCATGGACTTATGCCTTGTATGAAAAAGATTAGGACTGCAAAACTAAACCAAATTAATATGCTCAGCAAGGTTGCCCATAATTAAATTCATCTCATGGAAAAGCACTAAAGGATGTGTGATCCCATAGTGTGCATTCCACGGTGTGCTAGACCCTTCTTTATACCATATCAATCCTTCATTTTGAAAATATAGTCTTTCCATTTATAGAATGAAAACAAACTTAACCAAATTGGAGAACATACCTTGCAAGAGCATATCATAACCATCTAAACCCATTGGTAGGGAACCCCTTATGTAAGATGTATGTCCTTCTCTTGGTTGTCTTTTGTTAGCTTCCTCACACATGTATGCATCATCAAACAAACCCCACCAATACTGGATTTTATCCCTTTTTATACACTATTGTACCTGCCATGTTAATTTAGAATTTTGGAAGCAATTGATTTCAGATTTGGTCCATGCATGAACTCTCCCTCTTGTGAACCGAAATATATTCTGAGAGGGCAATATTATGCTTGTATGTAGGGGATGGAATTGACTACATGTCTCAGAATTTTCTGAGTCATAAAATTCAGACTTCAATCCAACATATGCATGATAAAAATCAAAACTAGATAAACTTGTCAATTGTGTTGTAGCATCCCCTTTTTTGCAAACGCATGACCACCCATGATGTCTCATAAAAGCCCTATCATTTTTCCTTTCATCCTCCCTCATACTCAAAAAATATCCTCCTTTCATGTTGATTGATGAAAAAAGAGCCTCTTGGTGCCAATAATTGTGAACTTGAATCAAGTAATCCTCATGCCTCAATTTGCAAAGCATATCCTTCATTTTATCACGTTTAGTGACTTCACTGTCATGTATACAATCATTGGAAGATAAATAGACACCTCTTATCAATAAAAGATCCTTATCTTGCACTTCTTTTATTTCATGCTCTTTGGTTTCTTCTCTTTTATCATCCACTTGCACCCTTATGGGCTACCCCAAAGTGTCATCTTTTTGTAGCTCACCTTCCTTCTTCAAATCAGATTTTTCTATTTCATTGACCTCTTCATGGAGGGTTGTCCTTTCATTCTTTTCCTCCAACTCTCCATGTAGTTCAATACTCTTTTCTTCTACGTGCTCCACTATCAAATAAGGCCTCAAGTTTTTCTTCACAAATATTTGAAACTTTTTCAAACAGCATTTGGGAAACTGAAAATTTATTCTTTTTTAACCTTAAACCTGTCAATAAGATAGACAACAATGGCTCATGAAGATCATCACTTTCATTGAGTGTTAAGATCATCACTTTTTGTATGGAAGTTATCATACCCTCTGTAGGATTTTTACTTGCAGCTGTAAGGAAATGTTGGAACATTTCAAGAATAAGTGTATCACACTCTAAATCCAACATTAGCACACAAGATTTGCCTTCGCTATATTTTTCAGAATAATGATCCTCTTAATAAAAGAACTTGTGATGTCACCAAGACCTTCAAAACTTTCCACCAACTGAAATATTTCCTTCATGATGTTGTCACTGTATGGTTGTTCCGAAGCTATTATCTTTGTAATTTCATTAATACAAGTGATAGCTACAAGTCTCACATCTGAATCTGAATGTCTCAAAATCTTGGGTCTAACCAAATAAACCACCAAAAAATTCATTGCCCAAAACATAAACTTAGAATCTGATTGTTCTATCATGGACAAACAATTTGTTGTTTCCTCAAAAATATTGAGCAAAACATTTTTTAAAGATGTGGATGCTCAACTTTTTTCTCAATCTATGAAGCTTTGTTCTTAGTTCATCTTCATTCATTAACTCCATGATTCTTAGACTATGTATTCAAATCTGCAAACACAAACCCTCACACGTTAAACAAGATCGACACTCTGATACCATTGTAATGTCTCCAAATGTGATGATTTCACATAAAAGAGGTTTTCCCCAAATCCACAAATTTTGAAATTCTGAAATTAAAAATCAGCAAACCCTAGTTGCTGCAATTGCACCTTCAAATTGAAAATTAACTCCAATTTCACCTTGGATTAAATACCAAATAAATACCTTGTGAATTCAGCGATGAATGGCTCTTGCCATAATGAAGAAAGACCCTGAAATTGATGTTTTAATCCTCCAAACCCTAACGCCACACTCGCTGAAATGAATTCCTTTTTTCCCATTCTAATCCCTGTTCAAGCTTAGTCCAAACCAATCCCCACAACTCAGAAAATCACTGCAATAATTAATTCAGAACGAAACCCTTGCAAATCTGCGCTCAACAAATATTATTTTCCTATGAACTGTTGAAAACTTCAAAAATTCATAACTCCCTCAATATTTAGAATTATGATGCAAACAGGAGCTCAAACTAATGATAAAAATAAAAAATATCAAATAAAAATAATTTCGAAATTTTCCTTCCACAAGGTCACCAAAAACTGCTCCAAAATTCTAAAAACCCTAGTTTCTTATCAAAAATAATCTGAAAATTATTATTTAATTTTCTATCAATTTAGGGCTTCAAATCTTCCACAAATCTTCTCAAAAACCCCACGTTAATGTGCAAAAAATTAGCAATTAATTTTAGAATATTAAATTGCATCTATAGACCCTAAAGGGGTCTTTAAACCCTCAATCAAGTCTCCCAAAATAGTTCGCTCCACTTGCAAAAATAGTGCAAATATTAATCAGAAATAATACGCAAGAAAAGAACCTCAAAAACCTCATAGAACCCTCACAATAGCTCCTCAATGCAAATTGCCTCACTCTAGGGCAAGTAACAAGATCTCCTTAGCAAAGGTGGCGTCAAAAGACACCTTTTGTAGATTGATCAACACCAAAACAACGACAAAAACCTATTGGGCATGCATCCCAATAGTTTCTTCAAACATGAAGAACAATTATCAAATTCAACATATCCTCCATTGTAGCCTTCGCCATGTATTTATAACTTCCAAAGAGGGTGAGCCACTTTGGGAAGATAAAACAACTTTTTATTCCCTTGCTTTAGCTCCCATGTCGATATCTCTTTTTTGAATAATATATTAATTATTTGCCTTAATTTTAAAATAGTAATTAAAATTACTTTAAAGCAAATAAATTAATAATTAATTCATTTAAGCACTTCAGTGGTAAGAACCAATTTTTAAATATTCTATTAATTAAATAATAATTGTCTTATGATAAAAATCATTATTTCGACAATTAATAAATAACTAATAAAATATAATCCCCAAAAGAGCTCCTTTAGTCTATGGAAAAATAGACTAAAGATCTTCAATACATGTTTAATCATGATATGGAAATGGGGACATTACAGATGTCATTATCATTTCCTCCCTGTTTAGAGGAAATTGTCCCCAATTTTGACTGATAAATCAAATCCACCTTCTAGCTGCCGAGATGAGCTAGAAGAAAATAGAATCTGACGAAGCATAGGGTGTATGTAGATCACAAACAATCAGGATAGAGTTCCCAAATTGATATAATTTATGTGTTGAATGAGAGGAGCTAGAACACCTTGGAATGAAATATCCTGGACACTGAAATGCTTTGTAAATGCCAAAAGAATCCTTGTATGGAGATCCAGTTACCAAAATTTGGCAATGTGCATAGTTTGTATCGAGGAGATGGTATTGTAATGGCGAGAGAATTGGATCTCGGACATACAACTCGATCATACGAGTTGTTGAAAGCAAAGGCATTGGGTGTCGTTTCCTCGTAATAATAGAACCTATGGGAGGCACTGAGGCAGAAGGAAAAGATGCCAACACTGAAGTTGTGATGAGTCCATGTTTGAGCTATGAGTAAGCTTGCTCAGGGTCAGGAGCCACTACCCATTAAGGAAGTGAGTGAGAAATATGTAGTTCATCATTGGTGTGTTGAATTTCATACTGGCCCAAGGAAGACGAATGGACTAAAGTTGGAGAAGTGGGAACAGGGTCGATGTGGTGTTGATGGCCCTATCCTATGGATGCAACCCCCTGGAGGTAAGATAAAATGGTGGTGAGGTGTTGGTCAAAAGACTTGCTCACAAGCAATACCGATTACAAAAGAGTTGTAGTCACCAAAAAAATATCTTCAATGTGGGTTATTGACTAACCATCTAGGGAGAGCATGATGCCTCATGGTTGGGATGCCAATTATCTTGTAGAGATGGTAGCAAAAGAGAATCATATATTTCCTTGATGGCTATAAGAATTGCAAATAACAAGCTTGGTTGTGAAGATGGTACCAAGTTGCTAGATGGAACTATTGTGGAGATGTCGTATAGTTGTGCCTTTTATTTAATGAATATGGTTGGAACATGCTCATCAACTGCTGCATAAGTTGGAGTTGAAATTTATTTTGCTGTTGTCATTGGTTGTGGAACTCTTGAGTAAGCAAACTAGACCAAGTGGGGGCGTTGGGCAAGCTTAGGGGACTTGTTGAACTATCAACCAAATAAAAACAAAAGGATACAAAACAATAAAATCTACCACTGTTATGGGCAACTGTCTATTCGCAGTAGCAAAATACCCACAAGGAAAAGTTTAAATCAGTTGCAGATTTTTTTAAGCAGCAATTTGGAAGTCCTCTTGGAAAGGCAAAAACATAAAATGAGCGATCAGATTTACAAGAAATGAAGCTCGACGCCAGGTACCTAGGAACTAACAGGCTGCTGTTGTTACAAGAACAAACCAACAAGCAGGAAATTAAGTTAGGAGGACCCCACGAAGACATGAGTAGCATAAAATTGACACCATAAATTGTCAATCAGAATTTTGACAATAACAAAACTGGGGTAAAAAATACACAATATGTATATTAAAAGTTGGAGGTCGGGGCGGATACCCAGAGTGAGGAAAGACAATCAAAACCCCAATGTGCAGCACATGAACGCTAAATTAGAAATCAGAAATTTGATGGCAAAAATCTAAAATCAGAGACATGAGCAGTAGAACATGGGTACCAAACACAAAATAAGGGTATTAAATGTTGGAGGGTGTAGCCGATACCCAGATTGAAATCAGTATGTGCAAATTTGAAATTTGAAAACAAATGGAAAGTTTCAGAAATGAGAGGGGCTTGATCATTAGTCTATGATACCAACTGATATGTCTCTATTTCTGCATTTCTATGATTCTGTTTCTGAGAGTCTATTGACATAAGAGAAGCCTATATATAGGCTAAAAATCTTACAATGACATTTAATGTACCTATCTGTCTGCCTACTTATAATTTATTTCTATGTTTCCAGTTGATCCAGCTGTCCACATACTTTTAATTCATTTATATCCCCGCCACATGCATATACATTGTAGATGTCCTCATCAGAAACCAAAGTCAGTAATAATGTCTTATGAAATTAAATTTGCATTGATTAATAAAGCAAACTTTGAAAGCTCTCTTGGATTTGTTATCAAATTAGGGAATTTTGTGTCTAATGGGATGAACTCGAGTGGTAAAACATTGGAGATTTCAAAGCAGAGCCCCAGGTTTACATCCCTTAAGGACATGATAAAGTGCCAAAATTTAGATAAAATACGGCATCCAGCTCATTGGTTGCAGCATAAGAGATACACCTTGCTGCAATCTATCGAACGATTAGAGGACTCTATTTGCAATAGCAGATGGAGTGAGAATGGCTTATGATGCTAGAAATATTACTGAATTGGTTGACTGCACTGGGATGGGAAAATCTACCAATTGTCATGCTACCTTAAACTTGTACTTATTTTACTAAAGTTTTAAAATCTATAGGGAATCCATGCCTTGCACGGCTCTCTAGAAGATCTGTCATACCTAGAAACTAGATTTACTTTGGTTTTAACATGGAGTTCTATGCGCACACACAAGACTCACAAGCAAAGCCACTCAAATTTGTTTATTTCCTCCCTGCATCACACAATTTCTTTTATCATCTGGAAACATATTTGTGCTCAAACTGACGAATATAAATAATAATATAGTAATAATTTACCTTCTTCTCACAGTAGCCAGATTCTCCTGTTGACAGCAGTCGTCGACTAGTGGATCCTATCAATGAAAATAATTTTCTAGAAGGGATTTCCACATGTGAAGAAGGTTCTTTATGAGGACTTTCCTTTTCCTCAGGCAATTTACATGGTAACATGTGTTTGGTATAGCTTTCTGGTATGCAAATGCGATTGATTGAACCTTGAAAGACAGTAAGCAACAGGGAAATAAATCCCAGAAGCATCAATTCTGCACACATTCAAAATGGTATCACTTACAGAGTTGAAATATAGAATATTTTGCTACCGCAGAAAGCATGCAGTTAGAATGGAACTACAGAACCACTTTGAATAGTAAGGATGAAGATGCTTTTAATAACAGAAGCAAGTTGGCTAATGAATCCAAGACTATGCTGAATAGAAACAATGCCAGAGCCAGATCAAAAAATCCCAAAAGCAATGAGCAACAGGGAAATAAATCCAAAAAATCCCAGATGAATTCAAGACTATGCTGAATAGAAACTATGCTGAACCTTGAAAGACAGTGAGCAACAGGGAAATAAATCCCAGAAGCATCAATTCTGCACACATTCAAAATCATATCTCTTACAGAATTGAAAAATAGAATATTGTGCTGCCGCAGAAAACATGTAGTTAGAATGGAACTACAGAACCACTTTGAATACTAAGGATGAAGATGCTTCTAATAACAGAAGCAAGTTGGCTAATGAATACAAGACCATGCTGGAGAGAAACAATGCCAAAGCCAGATCAAAAACAGCCATTAGAGCTAGTATCTATTTTTATAGACAAAAAATTTTCATGTCATAATTTGGGTAGTTGTCTAGTTAAATTAGATAAATCTTGCCTATGTGATATTTTATTTTTCCAATACTTAATACAGCAGAATTAATTGAAATGCCTATACCTTCCTGATGATTGACCGCTTGAGTGGTCAGAAACGTCCATTTTAAAAAACTCGACAGTGTTATTCCAAAAGCTATTTTTCTTACATTATGACTGTGGAAGCTTCATTTATTCAATGCATATACCTTCTTTTAGCTTCTCTAAGGCTTCATACAACGGTTTCTGATTCCTCTTCTTTAGTGTCTGCAACAAAAATCAATTACAATATAATCATTATTTTGTCCTATATGTGCAAAATTTTGCTTATTTAATTAAAAAATGCTTCAAAATATTGTTTTCCTCAAATGAAATTTATTTTTCTCCTCATAACACCAAACATCTAAAAAAACCTACTTTTTCTACTCGTTTGGTAGGAAGTGCACACAGGAAAAGGAGGTTCTCTCATCTCAAATATCCGTTTCAATTATTCAGTAATCTGCAAAGAGGGTTTTGTCCAGTGCAAAACAATACAACTCTGCTGCATGAGTCTGCATCCCCAAAGGTATTAGTTCAATTTCAAGAGAAGTTCAGATAGGAACTAAGTGTCCAAATGGCCATGGTGTAATGGCCAATGGGTAATCACATATAGGGGAGACCCAAGTTCAAATCCCCAAAATGCGTTAAGTTGGCGCATAGCCCGGAGCTACACTAAGCCAAAAAAAGATTGGACCTAAGCACTAACAGCTAAGACCATCCACAAAACCAGCATTTGCTTGGAAAATGGTGAAAAGCTCAAAGTTTCCTTTGCTTTGACAATCTATGTTGTCCAAAAAAGTGAAAGGCAGTTTCAGAGTCTCATTTTATTGGTCAAGAAAAATTGAATTCAAAACCTTGTTTTCCTAAGCCTTGACCTAAAATTCTAGAAGCATGGCATACCACATGATTTATTTTAGAAAACAAATAACATTAATAGTCATAAGCCCTGCAAAAAATTTAAATTCCTAAATAGCAATTGTGATCTAGGAATTTCACTCAAGAGAGGATGGTTAGTATCGTGTTAGTTCCAAAATGAAAACAAAATGAAAAAACACACTAACTAGCATAAAATCTCTAGGCCTAGACACTAGGGAGAGCTTAGTTAACAAACATGAATGAAACACAACTAAAATGTAAAAGAAACCTCTTTTACTTTCCTTGGATGCTCCAAAATGCTTGTTATAATGGCTTGCTCGGCTTGTGCTCATGAAGTCTTTAGCAATGGAAGCTTGACTACCTCCATCTCTCCTTGGCACCTTTGGCTTGTGGCTTGGCTTGCCTTAGAGTCAATTTGGCATGGTAACACTAATTGCAATGGCTTTTGAAGATATTTAAGCATAATAACTTTGCACTAAAATAGCATAGAAATGATGTTCATGGCCTCTCTATTTATAGATTTTTGAGAATGTCTAGAATCAACATGAACCGTCCATCCTAAGATTGAGATGTGTGGTTGAAGATTAATTCAATTTTTTGAATTAAATTTCTAATTATCCTCATCATGAAATTGGAAGAAGGGGCAATTAAAAGGCATGGAGGGTATCATGGAAAGCATTGATGAGGCATGAAGGGCCTCATGGAAGGCATATTTGTGGCATTTATGGCCTAGGGATGTCTTCCCAAGAAATGAGGTCACTTGATGATGCTGATATTCCATATTCATTTTTAAAAACAAGTATTCAACAAGTTTCCATGGAATTCTTGATTAGGCTCTAATTTGGTTTAATTAGCTATTAAACATGTTTAAGCACTTTGTGCACAAATTACTCAAATTGATCATAATGCCTTGTTATTGGTCCAAAATTTGACTGGATTGGAATTGCAAGTCCATGTCAGATGCATTGGAACCGGATTCCCATTTAAAATGTTACCAATAGCAAATAACAAAGGCACGTGTCTCATACAAGAGATTTGATAGGAAAGAGCAACCCAGAGCACCCAGATGCAAAATTGGCATTTTGACTTGAAATGATTTGATCAAAGTTAGTTGGCCCATAAATTACATTGCCCCATTTAGTGATACCCTATCCAAAATCGGCACTTGAATATGTTAGTTTCACATCAGTTAGCATGTTTTAGTGTTTTTAAGCCAATTGTGCATTTTGGGTGGAAATTGGCCAAAAACCTGATTGGAGGTTATCGGTGGCCAGATTTAGGTGTCTACAACAATCTAAACCTGCATGACTTACCAGGTACTACAAAGTTACAAACTACAACCTGCAATCTAAATTCCGCACTAATCATTACTCAATGCTTTTAAACTTTCAACTTTTGCTACAAGGAGCTTTCTTGAATGTCAGCGTTCATCATTATATTTTCTAATTTTGGCATATGAATAGTCACACAAATTATACAGATGTTAAATTCCCTGGCATTAAAACATGAATGTTCACGATAGATTAACTTAATAATTTACCATTCTTATAATTGTAGATTTAACTCGTTTCACCCAGTTTTATCTTCTTATTCAACATGGGCATATCCCATATAAAGTCCACTTTCATCAACTTCTATATTCTGACACAATTCTCCGACTTCACATGAAAGCTTATCTCTCCCATCCCCTCCTACCATCTAGAAAATAGTTAAACATATTATAGCTTCATTGTTCACAAATTATACTTTGTGGTAGAGAAGAAACTGTTCATCATGTTTATTGGAAATGCCCTTCTGCTAAAATGTTTTGGCCTTGGTTTCAAGCAGAGTTTCACTAGGGTCTCTCCTTGTTGACACTTGGATAATTAGGGAAATCTGCAAATTTTTACGGCACTTAGTTTGGCTGACAGCTATTGCATTCTTGTGGAAGTCAAGATGGAAGCCCATATTTGGTGAGGACTCCTCACCTCTCAGCATAAGGGTGCTGAGACTTTTAAACAGAAGCTGGCATTGCTTGTTAAATTTAAATTCAAATGTTTTTACAAAGACATCAGATGTTATCTTTTTTGGCTTACTTAGAAAGAGACTTTCCTTGCAACCCTGTTGTTAGATTGATGTGATTTTTCTGTTCGATGAAGTAATATAGGATGCATTTCTCCAAAAAGAACAATCTTCATAGCTTTATTCCTGATTTCTGTTGTATGAGAAAGTTTCATTTCATATACAAGCTAGTGGCAGAGTCCACTTCCGAGAAATCCAATTTCTTTCCTTTCTTTGGCCTGAACTGTTGAAAACTTGAAACACTCAACTTCAGGCCTGGTAGAATAAACAAAATTCAGAACAACAGATTGGAGCCAGACAAAGCATAGCAAAAATTTATGTAGATGATAGAAAATGAATTTCCGTGTTTGGTCTGCCTGAAATGGCATAACATGCCAGTTGCATGATCCTTCTATCCAGAAGAACACTTAAGATCAGATTATTTTCGTTCATGGCATTTCAAGATGGCTTAGCTGGAAAACAGCTACAGTGGCCACACCATCACATATGCCACATGCAACTACTGTCAAAGCCAGCAACAGTTCAAAGGCATAGTTTGATACTTGAAAGCAAAATAACAAATCTTGAGTAGAACTCACATGCCTTCCTAATATCCAAAGACTTGGCTACAGATTACAATCATTTCCATGCTGAGTGCCTCCCCTTTGAATTTTTAAAAAACTTTAAGTTTCTCGTTATTCCACCAGTCATACTCTGAAATTATCCAACTGTTAGTAGGCAGCAATTCCAGCACCATAGGTTATTCCCAGGGCTCAATCCCTATAAGAGTCATCTTACTTGCGCAACAAAACCATAGAGAGAGATATTATTAGTGCAGAACGGAATCCCAGCATATGGATATGTCACTGTAAAAATACCTTCTAAATGAATAGAAAGCACATAGATGACAACCACAAGCTAGAGAGGGCTCACAAGGCATGACAGCAAACTGCAGGAAATGTTAGTACAAGAGCGGGGCTGGAATCTAACACATCAACCGGGGGACTTGCACCCCAAAGCCTGCTTCCAGATTGGAAAAGATTTGAAAATGGAAGTATATCCAAAAGTGGATAATCTTTCGGCTGGATTCAATTCTTTAATTCCCAGGATTCATTATGCACCTTATGGGCTGGACTGCTGACATTGTCCCCACCCATGTCAATACAACAGGGCAATGTGTTCCTAGTAAACAATTATCTGCTAGTGTTCCCCAAGACACGTGCATGCATGGATTTAAAGTGTGAAAAAGTAAGCATCCCCTCTCCAATCATACATTCAAACTGTTAAATTGGCTAACATGAAACAATACGGAGGACCTTTAGCAGAGGCCATACATTTTATTAGCATCCAAAGACTAGTATACAACCACTAACATGCTGATTGCCTTAATTGTGACTTAAAACAAAATGAAGGTTTCCCATAATTCACCCAAGCCTACAAGGAATTCTCCAGTGGTTGGTAGGTCGTCAAATCCAGCACCATGCATCACTAATTCAAACTCAAGGAGATTCATTTAACTTATCTAGGCTCTACTCCAAACAAGCCATAAAACATAATGCCGGACATACCCGATAGTTTTCAGTTTCACTCTACCAGTTGGGTTAACTTGTTTAATCCCCAAAGGCGTTCCAATGTGATTCCTCATAGGCCAGTTCGTTTTCAAACCTTAAAACAAAACAGGGGGTATGTCCAGTAGTTGGTACTGTACCAGCTGGGTTAGTTATTTGATCCCCATAAATGCTTCAATATGATTTATCATGGACTGGATCATTGAAACTGTGCTCACCCATATCAATGCAACAGATTCTTGCGAAGGTTCATCTACTAACGCTCTATCACACATATAAGGCCCCTCCCTCGCATCTGTAATCACAGGACTCATCAAGTCTTTGAAAAACTTGTATGTCCAAATCCCGAGTGACCCCAAACAAGTCCAAACAGATGGACTTTCTGAGACTCAGCTAGACAATGCAAAAAACTCATCTACATCAACACATAAAAACAAAGCTTACAATTCAGTCAAAAAAAATCTATTTTTCTCATTTCACTCAAACAGGCTAACACACAAGCACTGCTGGTTTCAGGCAAACACATCAGATTTCATAGCAATATTTGACCAACTTTGAAGTTAAATTCTTGTGGAATGAAAAAAAACGTTTTCTAATGAAATTTTCTATATTTTACGACTTTTTAACTTGCTGAGTGATGGTGCTGAGTCTGAAAACCTAGTTTAAATCAATGCAACTTGTCTGTCTTGAGGAGTACGAGTCTAGATACCATGCTCTGAACCTTATGGACTGGATTCATGACATTACAGCCACCCAGATCAATACAAAGCAGCAATTTCAATAGAACGGGAAAAGGGCTCCTAGTGAAGGCTCATCTCCAAGTTTTCTATAGATACATACAAGGCCCCTTTCTCCAAACCTCATTGACCGTATTCTTGGCATTGTACCAACCCATACGAACACCAAATGATACCATGCTCCCAATCTCATGGACTGGATTCATGACATTGCAGCCACCCTTATCAATACAAAACGGCCATTTCAATACAACAAGGCAAAGGGCTTCTAGTAAAAGGTTATCACCTAGTTTTCTATAGATACATACAAGGCCCCTTTGTCCAAACCTCATAGACTTTATTCTTGACACTGTACCGACCCACACCAATACAACAGGGCAACGGGCTCATCTGCTTCTATCCCATACAAAGTCTCCATCCCTCCTCCCGCAGACACATGAATTTACAGCATCTATGGAGAAAATTTTAAAATTAGACATCCCCCCACCTCAAAATCTATCCAAATGATCAACGTAGTCCCCATGAAGCACTTTACCATGGCAATTATAAAACCATGGGTATGTAATATGTATATCTGTGCTCATCTACTTGTGTTGCAAGCATACAAACAAAATCACCCAAAGAAACAAATTTTCACCTCCACTACCGACACACATATACACATGTATTTATAAAGCCACCCATCCAATTCTTCAATTTACAGAGTATCTATAGAAAATTATAAAGCTACCCATCTGACCACCTATCCAGTTCATGAATTCGGTCACCATATCCTGACAACTATAAAACATGGATATGCACTCTATATCTATCTGTATGCCTAATGCTGATGATGACCTCATCTGCAACCAAAAGGGAAAAAAAAATCCACATACCTTTCCAAGCCTGTGAATTCCTCTCTCAAGCAACAAGGATATAACGACAAACACTGAGCAAACAACTGCAACATTCCATGTGGGTGTATACTCCAAAGTGGTCTCCTCCTCTGTAGAGGAACCCATTTCTCTCAATTTTCCCTAAGCACCCAACCCTTTCACAGCTCACAGAAATCAGCAGAGTCCACAGCTCTCAAAATCAGCAGAGAATTGCATATCCACTCTGCTGAGATTAACACAAAACTCAACATATACGCATCAATGGGGATATACATACAAATCAAAGGAATCCAACAAAATCCAAAACAAGTTCTCCTATACAGAAGTCACATACTTAATGTGTATATACCAAAAGTTCCCAGATTCGCAATTTTGTATAGTCTGCTGCAAATGCGCTTTACGGGCAAAATGGGTTTTGTTAGATTCTGGAATGAATTTAAAAGCATATGGTCGATCTTCTGTTGCGGGAAAAAAACCAAATGACTGCAATTTTTCTTCGATACAGAAAATGTTTTTCAGTATGAAATCTAACGGTGGACAATATCTCCAAAATACTGGGAGGCCCTTATATCCCGTTGGATGTAGCACGGCCCGCGTTTATTTCGAGGTATGGGGGGGGACCCCCCAATACACGGTGTGGTGTTATTCACTACGCTGTAAGGACGTGTGGATCCCTCACATTGTTATATGGCCTCAAATTTCCACATCTAGAATATGTCTTAAAAAGAGCCAAAAAAAAAAAAAAAAAGGTGTCTTTGGACTGTTTCTTTTCCCTTTTTTTCGCCTTTTCTCAAGGAGGACCATCAATTTAATTATATTCTATTTTTGATTGACTGAGGTTTTTTTTTTTTTTTTTTTGGGTTGGTTTAGGAATCAAAATGGTGGGGTCCAAACTCTCCATTTAAATTTGGTTTTCAAATCTGTCTCTATCTTTTTAACACATTTTTTTTTTTTTTTTTTTTGTGTTTTTCACACTGTGAAGTTATTAGTAATATGTTTGGAAGATTTATGGAGATGGATTTCGAACGGTCTTCATAAGTATTGTATATTTATGTTCATATTTGTGTTGAAATTGATTTTAGCAAAAGTTTCTCAGAGCAAATCCAACTAAAACATGATAATTCACATTGCTTTTAGATGTTGAATTATGAAAACACTACTTTTAGATGTCGGCTTTGCCATTACGTTGGGCATCTCCCAGGGGTTTGTCTACATGCAGGGAAATCAAAAAAGAAAAAGGACTAGCCTCATCCTGAAAGTTGGCAACCGTATGAGCACACTTCCAATCGAAGTCATAAAAGAATCTAAAGATGGTACAAGGAAGAAAGAAGGTTCGGAGTTTTCTTGTGAAACAACATTTGCAGTTAATGCTACAGGGGGCAGTGTCAAGAGATCACATGAATCTGAATCTTTAGAATCTGACAAAGATCAATCCCCGTTTGATTTTCAACATAATCACGAGTTTTCGATGGTTATTGCTAGTCCGATGAATCGTGGTTCTCCAAAATATTGGATTGAGGTTCAAAATAAAAAGGGCAAAAAAGGTCATATTGTGGATACAAGGTTTGGTCATTCTTGATTGTCTTTTGTTTTTTATTTTGCTATTCTTTTGGTATGTTTCGCTTGATGTGGCTTGTTTTTGAGGTGTGACTTTTCTACTCGTCTTTTTTATATGACTAACATTGTACCATAATTTTATTAAATCAATCAAGTACGTTTTTCAATCAAAAAAATTGACATCGTCATCAAAGGGATTGTAGTTCGATTAGAGAGGATGATGGTTGCTTATATCCATCCACCAGAATACAGAGTTCTCTAAGTACTCGACACGAAAAATCAAGCAATTAAAGCCACAATCATGCCCTGAATGATTTTGACGGCGTGGATACCTCCTACTCATAACTCTTTAATTAAAAAAGCTCATTGATTTAAATATATGCTTACTCATCATTATAATCTACTATATATTTATTTCCAAAATATAAGATGTTTTAATTGAAGATAAAAAACACAACAATCCCTCTAATATAAAACAACTGGTAACCAATTAAAATAAAATTTAGCTAAAAAAAATTTAGTAAACTAACATAAAAATCAAAAGTTAACATTCAAATCTAAGCGTATAAACAAATTATTTTATTTTAATTTGTTAAAAAAAAGTGTTGTATTGGTTGTCATGTGGGAGTTGTTTATTTAGTGGCGTTTGTTGAGATGTTACGTTGATTAGTTATGAGCCAAGGATAAATGATATGTACCTCCAAAGATTTGACTCTTTTTTATTTATTTTTATTTTTCCTAAATTTAAATATGATTATGCATTTTAAAGATTCGATGTTTTTATAATTTATATATTTATAGATAATTATTTTAGAAAATTTATATTATAAATTTTATGTTCAATGTTTCAGATTTTTTTTTATGATTTTTTATAAGAACTTTTTTCTGATGTTTAATATTTTGGATTTTCTTTTGTCATTTTTCATTAGGAAAAAATCATAATTTTTTTTAATGAAAAATCATAGA
Source organism: Torreya grandis (assembly GCA_037957365.1). Taxonomy (NCBI): domain Eukaryota; kingdom Viridiplantae; phylum Streptophyta; class Pinopsida; order Cupressales; family Taxaceae; genus Torreya; species Torreya grandis. The sequence goes on from JARHVA010000055.1 coordinate 8,736,388, forward strand.
AGAGGATTCGAAATATTGATTTTTTTCCTAGATGAAATATCACAAAAAAGATCCAAAACGTTGAACATCAGGTAATATATTTGATGAAAGATCATAGAAGAGGATTCGAAACGTTGAACATCAAAATTTCATAATTTTTTTCCTGATAAAAAGTCACAGAAGAAAATTCAAAACGTTGAGCATCAAAATTTATAACACAATTTTTCTAAAAAAAATATTTATGAATAATTATGCATTAATTAATTTGTTAAGTCTGAGATTTTTATATATGAAGAAAAAGATTTTAGAGTGGAAGAAATATGGGAATCAAGGGAATAAGGTATGTACTTACAAATATTTGAATGGGATTTTTTTTAATTATTATGAGCAGAGATAATTGAATTTTTATGTTATTTTGAAATAAATTTATTTGAATTAAAAATAAACATTGTGTGAAAGAGAATAGTTTTTTTTAATAGTTTTTATTATTGAGATGTATTATTATATTTATTGTCAATTAAATAATAATAATAAAGTGGTTACAACAATAAAGTTGTATGTTGGTATGTATGGTTCAAACAAATAAAAATCATTTTTTATAATGACTTTTTAATTTAAATGTTTATAATAAATTTGAACAATAATATTATATGTTTATAAAAAAATTAGATAACTTTGATTATTACAAGTTGTGAACCTTCTCTCTAGTTTATATGTATTATAGTTTTTTTTTTAGGCTTCACAGCGTCAAATCAATCTTAAAAAATCAAATATTTTATTCATGAACTTGACTCAAAATGTTCTTGGATTGATTGTGTGGTGGCTTTTTATGAACTATGCTCTTTCCAAGGCTTCTTTAGCTCAGTTTGGTTATTTTGGGGTGTGACTTTTCTACCTATATTTTTCATATAATTAGTGATGTATTATATTGTGTTATGTTAATGAAAGTGCATTTTCAATTTAAAAAAAAAGTTCTTAGATTCTCTTCAAATGTTTGAGAGCTTAAATTTTTCAACGGAAGCTTAAAATTGTTGTTTGGACAAATATTATTGAAAGATTTTATAAGCATTTGCAAAATTGAACCAATCGTTGGCTAAGGCAAGGGGTTAATATTATAAAATATTTAATTTTAAAAATTCTTAATTATCAATTTATGGTAGTTACCAACTCCTAAATGTATTCATAAAAATAAAGGTAATATTGAACACGAGTCGTGATGCAGCGTTAGTACATGCTTTTAAGAGAAATATTTAGAGAGAATAAGTTTTGACACTTGTTTAAAGGTGTATGAAAAAAGTATTTCTTGTTTTACAAATTGAATGAAACATACACCTCTGAAAAAAGTATTTAGAGAGAAATAGAAATCATACATCTCTTCTCAAAGATAGGCATATGTTTGGATCTGCAAATTTGATGAATAAAACATCTCTTCTCAGAGATAGCATTATTGTTATTATGTTTTTTCTTATTTCTTGAATTATCTTTCAACCAAAGCTTTTGAGTTTTGGATCATTCCCACTATCTGTCGAAGAAATTGACCAAATCCTTTTGTGGCTCTTTGATTTTGTTTGGTCTTGCTCACATTAAAAATGCAGTTTTATTTTGTTTATGGGCTCTGGTTTTGCAAGAGTAGGGTTCCTCGTTCCAACTTGTAAGAATCCTGTTTAAATCAAGCTTGTTTGGGTACCAAGTGGCATAGATGCTTGCCCAACTCTTATCTACATTTTCTTATCTTTAACTGTTAAGAAATAATCCTATATTTGTAGTCATTGTAGTCTTTGAAAATTTGTCACATTCCATTATGAGTTCAATTTTCCCAATTCCTCTTTTTGAAAAAGCACTTTAAACAACTTATTGTGCATTTGGTTTGGATTTTCAAGTGAGGATCACACATGATAAGTCATGGTTACCACCTATCCAAGTTGTGTTTTGATAGCTCCATCTTTAGTTAAGCCTTTGTCCAGTTTTGCAAAGAGCCTAAGAAACACATCCTACGTCAACTACAGTCAAACTGTCATTGTCATTATCAGTGCTTCATATTTTAAGACTATAGCTGATTTTTAATTCATTGCAGTCTTCAAATATTTGTCACATTCCATTATGAGTTCAATTTTCCCAATTCCTCTCTTTGGAGAAGTGCCTTAAACAACTTGTAGTGCATTTGGTTTGGATTTTCAAGTGAGGATCACACAAAATAAGTCATGGTTACCCGCTTATCCAAGTTGTGTTTTGATAGTTCCATCTTTAGTCAAGCCTTTGTCCAGTTTTGTAAAGAGCCTCAGAAACGCATCTTATGTCAACTACAGTCAAACTATCATTGTCATTGTCTTGTCATTGTCAGACCTTCATATTTCATGACTATAACTGATTTTTAATTCTTGCAACCGATTAAACAATGTAAGTTTTTATATATTTTTATTTATTGAAATTCCCCTATTTTCCCTAAAGAAAGAGTCGTATCATATCACAACAACGAATGAAAATATAGATAAATAATAATTTTAGAATTTTCTATTTTCAAAATTATTTTTTTCACCAAACACTTACTACATAGATACTATTAATATTAAATAAATATTGGAAGTCCATGTTTTTTTAAAGGTGGCTAGAGTAACATATTCTTATATTATACAAATCATGAATAAAAATGAGTGACAACCTTATAAAAAGGATTTATTTTTTTCAGTTGTATAGAGGTATTCGGCATATTCCTCGAGAATTTTGATAAAGAAAATTAATGTAGATATTTTGATTTGAGAATTTCCCCCGACATGGAATATGCTTTGTTAAGATATTTTTACATGTTTAGATGTGACATGCATAAAGAGCCCTTTACTTTTTCCCCCTTAAAGTCAATGCATTTCCATTGATATCTGGTACAAATTTCTTGCTTTTTTAAAGGTTAATGCATTGCATCTAATTCTAGATACAATCATTTTATTTTAAGCTTGATTTTCTTTTAATTGGACACCATAGTAACGATTTCCTTTTTTATTTGTTCATATTAATTAATTGTCACCTACATTAAAAGCAATGTATATTAAAGGTAAATTTATACCAATGAGGGAAGAATTTCAAAATTAAAAAATCGGTTCGTTTTTATTTTAACATAGACTTTTTGGTTTGAAAGTTTTTGGGTTTGTTTTCGAGTTTGAGGATGTCTTTGATGATATAGACGAAGAGGACACTCAATATTTAATATAGGTGGAGACAGAAGTTGGGAAGAAGCCTACTTCTTCTACTCACTATTGTAGCCTAGAACTTATGGCATCTAAATCTCTTCTTAGCTTTTGGATTCGGGTTGCAAAGAGGTTTCCTTAATCCTACCTCCTCCAAGGAGCTCTAATTCATCCTAGGTGCCACCATCGTGTCATCGACTAAGGGATTTTATACCATGCTTGCTATGTCTTCTCAGGATCCACCCCTTACTCTCCAAGGGTTGTTTCTATTGGTGTCTACACCAGGCTTCCCTAAGGTCTTTTTCGACTCTCCTAGTGGTAAGGGAGCGGTGCATAAGAAGTCTAAATCTTTCTTTGAGCCAGTTAGGCCTGCTTAGTCTACTATTATCAGTAAGATCAAATAAATAGACATGCTCACTAACAATTTGATCAACCCGCTCTCTCAATCCACTACCTACTACATCATATGCCACATTCCACGTCAATGTATGGATGACTGCATCTACCATAGCAAAACCAATAAGCATCCCCTGCAATATCACATTATGTGAATACGTTAGCAATAATTATAAAACAAATACAAATGGAAAGCCAATTTACATATACTCACACTCTAGTTGTTGCAACCTGAGCATCTCCACCAATAGTTTGTACTATAGGTTGTGGTGTAGGTGGTACATCTACTTCACCTACATCCCCTCCACCCTTTGTTTGGGGCACAACAACAAGATCATTTACCACGACAAGAAATGATACAACCCATAATGTATTATCCCACCACTGTGTATAGGCTACTATGCATCTTGCATCATTGCCATTGGCTAAAGGAACAATTAGTTCTCATTTGGTCATTGGACAAGGATCCAAATCTAAACCTATAGGCACTATCCTTGAACCAAATCTGATGGCCACTCTTAAAATCTATGCCCATGGATAAAGAGCTGGGGGACACATACTGAGTCAACCCAAATTGACGGGTAACTCACTTATATTGAAACTACTCATACAAATCTGTAAATTGATCTTTTTTCCACATGCTAACATGTCATGGCTCACTCCCGAGCATCCTCAGGGCATGATCCATATATAAAATAAGGTCTCCATCAAATCATAGTAGGTGTAAATATGTCGAATACAACTCTATACTCCATAGTGTTATTTGTTCCCTCCCCTTCATTCCAATTGTGGAGAGTTTTGAGTAAAGATGGGTTTTTACTGGATGTAAGAATGTTGGGAATCCCTTCCACGAATGTAGTGTTTTATGCGAATCCCAACTCTGTTCTAGGTCTAATAGGACAACGCCTTCCATGGTGTGTGTGGATGTTGGAGTTAGGGCTTCTCCCTCCCCTCTCATGTCCTCATCCCCTCCCTCCTTTATGTTGGGAGACATTCATGTTTCTTTCTCAGTTGAGATCTTGAAGTTGGTTTTTTTTAGATCAGGTTATTCATGATATGGATTCATAGATGGGTAAATGTTGCTTAGTTGGTAAGTGTGTTTGCTCTCCCCTCCCACTTTTGGATCTTGCCACTTGGGCCTCATCAGTGTGGAGTTCTTTGGTTATTGCTCCTTTTTATTTACTCAGCTTGGGTTTTTTCCAAGTTGTTTTGCAAAATGCCATTGATCAAGATTTTGTGAATATGAATATGTTAGTAATGATTGTAGAAAAATTATAAAACAAATATAAATGGCAAGCCCATTTACATATACTCACACTCTGCTATAGTTATTGTAACCTGAGCATCTCCACCCACAAGGTGTGCTATAGGCTGTGGCATAGGTGGCACATCTACTTCACCTATGTTCCCTCCACCCTTTGTTGGGGGCATAATAATGAGATCATTTACTATGATAATAAATGATATAACCCATCATGTATTAGCCCAATATTGTGTATAGGCTACTATGTATCCTACATCATCACCATCGGCTAAAGGAACAATCAATTTTCATTTGGTCATTGGACAAGGATCCAAATCTAAAACTATAGGCCCTGGCCTTGAACCAACTCTTATAGCCACTCGAACATTCTATGCACATGGATAAGGAGTTGGGGGCACATATCGAGTCAACCCAAACTAATGGGTAACTCACTCATTCTGAAACCATTCATACACATCTATAAATCGATCCTTTTTTCACATGCTAACATGTACATGGCCCAACAACTGAGCATCCTCGGTCCATGATCCATATCTAAAATAAGGTCTCCATCAAATCATAGTAGGTGTAAATATGTCCAATATAACTCAATACTCCATAGTACTACCTATTCCCTCCCCTTTATTCCATTGTGGAGAGTTCTACGCAGAAATGGGTTTTTACTAGATGTAAGAATGTTGGGAATCCTTTCCACGAATGTAGTGTTTTCTATGAGTCCCAAATCTATTATGGGTTTAATGAGACAACGGATTTCATGGTTTGTGTGGATGCTAGAGTTAGGGCTTATCCCTCCCTTATTATGTAATCTTCCCCTCCTTCCTTTTTGTTGGGAGACATTCATGTTTATTTTTTAGGTGAAATCTCAAAGTTGGTTTTCTCAGATCGGGTTATTCATGATATGGATTCATCAATTGGTAATTATTGTTAAGTTGGTAAGTGTGTGGGTTCTCCCCTCTCACTTTTTGATCTTTCCACTTGGGCCTCATTGGTGTGGAGTTCCTTAGTTTCTCCTCCTTTCTAGTTGCTCAGCTAGTGGTTTTTCCAAGTTGTTTTCCAAAATGCCATTGATCAAATTTTTTTTTGGACTTTGGGTTATTTTTTTTCCCCTACTCACCTTTCTTTGAATCAGCAAAAAATAGAGATTTCAGTGGCACCCATTTGGATCAAATTATATAATCTCCCTCCCATTCTAAGAAAAAATGAACACATTAAGCTGTTGATTAATCAAGTAGGCTCTTTTATGAAGCTAGATGTGAATTCTATTGGAAGCATATTTGGTAGAGTATGTGCTATCATTCATCTCTCCAAACCTCTTTATCATTCAGTCACTTTTAGCTCTTCTCATGGATTATGGACTTAGTATCTCGACTTCGAAGGACTTCCTTTCAGAAGTTTCTATTGTAATCTCATCAAGGATCGTGTTCAAGGTGTTCTTCCTTGGGTCCTCAGATCTTATCTTCTCATTATCAGCTTGTTTGGAGGAAGAAAGATAGGGCTTCTGATCAAGATTTCATTTAGTACAATAATGGCATTTTCTAACGCCTGTCTGGTTCTTCTCCACTTCTTTCTTTAAATTCCCCCTAAGAGGGAAGCCCAATCAATTCTGGGTCATGTTCTGATGGTGTCTAAGAGCTCCCCTCTTTTATTGGTTTTCATTACTTCCCATTCTCTCCCTCCGACAATGAGTTCTAAATACATTTGGGACTTATCGGTCCGGAAGAAAGGATGGAGAACTAAGGCTGAAAGGTTGAGGTCTGAAGCAGAGGGTCTAGTGAAGGATGGGTCTCAATGGATAATGGAAGACATCCTCCCCTTTACACTGGCCACTAATTAAATTGTTGATCCCCTTAATTTCTTTGTTGGGTAGCATATTATCTTTTTGAAAGATTAGAAATTCGTTGTCTCAATTATTGTATTTGGCTATGTGGACCGTTCTTCACCTTCCTAATGACTGGTGGCTTCTTTGCTAATTGTTGGCAAAATCTTGGCCGAAGGCCGTCTATTTTGTTGTCCGATTGCTTATTTTTCATTAATGGTTTGGAATTTGTATCCTTTTAGGGTTATGCCTTGGTTGGTCTTTTGGTTGTTATGGAGGTTGTATATCCTTTCAATCCCTCTTGGGGGATTATGTATCTTATTTGTATTGGGTTATGGGGTCCCATCAAAACCTCACCCTTACTCATATCTAGTAAAAAATGTTATTTTAAACTTTACAGCTTTAAGGCTTTTAGAGTGAAGTACAAGTTTTTAAAAATTTGTTACTTATATTTATATTTTAGAGTACTTCATAATTCATTATTAAGAAAATTAAATTATGATTTTTTTTAATGATGGATTAAAAGATGATCTAAAATGTGAATAAGAAAAGTTGTACATATTATTTTCAAAACTTGACACCTATTATTTTAGATTTATTCAATTCGTCAATTTTGTTAAAAAATTGTTCATTACATTACAATCAAGGAGACCAACTAGAGCACTTATGTAATCTTATGTGTATAAAACTCAATTGTATGTTATTTGTATACACCTTATAATGGTCCTTAAGCATTTAATAGTCATTAAATTGTATGATTTTAGAATGTTTGTATACTTGTTCATTATTGGTCTAAATTGGGCGTTACTGGTGTAATTATCAATTTTTTCCCATGTTTTTCTCCTCTCAACACCCTCCAACTATACCTTTCTCTTTCCTCCTCATCTCTCCATGCCTCAATCCCTATGTCTAGAGTATATCCCTGTGTCTAGAGTCTATTTTAGACTCCTAGGTGTCTCATGAGCATCAAACATGTTTTGGGTCCTTTTTGTGGTTCTTTCTGACTATTGTGCATACGTCCCTTTTACTATCATTTTTAATTTAATTGTTTGATGTTAGTTTGGGTTCCAATATGGTCTTAATTTGAGTTCAATTTATCTATAAATATACAAATACTACACTTCATTTTACACATTATCTATCATTCACATGAATCTATTGAGCACTCACAAGCATTCTAGAGATCAATTTATCATTACAAATCCATGGTGAAGGCTAGCTCCATAAAATATGATAGATTTTTAGGAATTTTTGAGAAGCTTTTTTTTTTAGCATCTTGGATAAAAAATAGTGTCATTACATTTAAAAGGCCGAAAAAATTAGGGATTGACTGTAAACACCCTATAGGTTTCTAACAAGAAATATGATAATTTTCAAGGTCCTTAGCGTGCACTTAGGGACACTCTGTATCGTAAAACCAAAATAGTTTTTTTGGGTTTTATGTACTTTTTGTTAGGTTGTGGAGCTAAAAGCTTCACTGATGCAAACAGAGGAGGAGGTTTCAGGAAGGTTGCTGAGTGTTACAGACGTCGACGTCGGTCAAGCCAACTGACGTCGATAGGATCAGACAAGAAGGCAACCAACGTCGGTCAGAAGTCGGGCAGCGTCGGCACCCCCTAGGCAGACAGGGACCGACGTCGGTCACTTGTGTGGTTCGAGCTGTGAATGTTACGGGCAGTTAGCTAACAAACCAAGTGTTTGCATGTCAAGAGCCAAATTTAGACTAGAAGCTGCAGATCTAATTATTGTAATTAGGTGTCTAATTATTGTTTGCATGAGATCTATTTAAGAGACTCATTGGTTGTATTATAAAGGTGTGCTAGAGAGTAAGAGAGCAAAAATATAAGCTCCTTCAGAGAGAAGAGAGCATGGTGTGTTCCTCCTAGTGCCACAGTACCAAGTGTGGGTGCTGGATTGGAGAATCAGCAGGGTTCTTCATGTATGTATGATCTTGGTCATCAAGTGAGCATGGCTACGATAGGAGATTTGCATGGGTAAGTAAGATCATTGATCTGCAAGTGTATGTGTGTGCAAGGTCAAGGTTCACAGGTGTGTAGAACCAGATTGATTTGCAGGTGTGCAAGATCAGATAGGACAACAACACAACAGGGAGCAGAATCAGGTGGGATCTACTTGGAGTACAGTGTGTACTCAAAAAGAGAGCAAAGAGGAAGGCAAGGAAGATCCTTCCATAAGTAAGATCAGATTGAGGTGTAGGTTGTTGCAGGTTCAGGGGAGATCTACTTGAAGTACATTTGTGTACTTGTGGAGTGCCTGGAGCACTTGTGGTGTGCTTGGAGCACTAGAGTACTGACAGTAGTGGATACTGGCTGGTTGGAGGTGAACACCAACTCTGTGTTTGAGCTGTGTGTTGGGACCTAAGAGAGAGAGCTTTGAGGGAAGATTTACTGCTTATGCCCTAGAGGTGTGGGAGCCCTATAAGTGTGTAAGGAAGAACTGTGGCAGCGTTCTTTGTTGTATTTCCTTCTGGAAGAGTTTTAATACAAGTTGTGTATTGTCTCTCATATTTTGTGTTATTTCTAAATTCTAGTTACTTGTTGATTCTGGTTAATTTTTGCATGTTAAGTTGCTTGGTAATCAATTGTGTGCTTCCGTTAATTTTCCTAACAAGTGGTATTAGAGCTAAGGTTGCAGGGAGCAGGTTTTGTGTTTGGTTACAGGTCACTCTCAGGGGTTTCTGATAGAGTGGGAGTAGAGCAATGGCAGATCAAAGTAAGCTAAGAATGGAGGAGTTGAAAAGCATAGATGGTCAATTACAGTCCTATGGAAAGAAAGAGCAGGGAAAAGAAGATTATTGGTTGGTAGCAGATTAGCATGAAGGAACTGAAGATGCAGATGTTGCAGGTGTTGTTGCACAGGATGCTCTGGGAGGTTTCTTGGATAAAGTTGAATCTTGGATAATAGATTATGTTGCCTCTTTCCATGCAGCCCCAAGGAGAGGAGCTGGTGAGCCTTGCCAAAGAATTGGCAAAGGGGAAGTGAAGCTGAAATTGCAGGTGGAAAACACATGGGTGTTGAAGGAGGTCATGCAGGTCCCAAGCTTGGAGATGTGGCTAATTTCTTCAGGGAAGTTGGGTGATGAGAGATGCACAATAACTCTCATAGCGGATGCACTTGAATTAGCTGGTGGTAAGAAAATAGGTACTCTTTATCTACTTGTTTATATTACTGATTCTTCTTCTGTTGCAGAGACGTGGCTTTGTAGGCTTGGTCACATGAGCAAGAAGGAGATGCATCTTCTTAAGCGGAAGACAGATATATTTGACAGGCTTAAGAACTAGAAAGCCTTGGTGTTCTTGAAGGAGATGATGGACAGAGACCAGTGGATGGGGCTGGATACTTTTGAGCAGGGCAGTTTGGACATGGGTTTTGATTCAAAAGAGCTCGCGGGTAAAAAGTCATCACTCACAGGTGAACACAGGTACCGATGTCGGTCAGGAGAACTGACGTCAGTAGTAGGTAAGACCGACGTCGGTCAGGAGGACCGACATCGGCAACAGGAGACACCGACGTCGACAGGATTGGTAGTCAGGACAGGCGCATGGAACCGACGTCGGTTGGATGCAGACTGTGTGGTGACCGAGGTCGGTCACTGTAACGGATTTTGGGTGGATAGCAAGCTGTCAAGGAGTCTCAAACGCCCATATGGAGGACTGAAGGTGGTAAGTAAGCCTCAAATTCGTTGTTCCTCTTCTTTATACTAGTTGCTGACTGCAAAGCAGGAAGGATCCAAGAAACAGTGGGAGCATGGCAGGAATATGATGTAGAACCAAGCGAAGACTTGGTAGGGTTGCCAGCGGGTATGAAAGCACAGAGATGAATGGATACCTTAGTTGAAGAATAGAGTGAACAGACACGTGAGATGGAAGCCCAGGTCATATGGTCTTGAGGAAGCTGCAGGACAGTGGTACAGGTTTTGACAGGTGGATGACAAAGTAGGGCTTTAGTCAATGTCAGGGTAACTACTGTGGTTTGTCTTACCAGGGGGATGATGGTCATGACATTATCCTGTTACTGTATGTGGATGGTATGTTTGCTAGGAGGTTTGTACATACAAGGTTTTGCTGAGCTAAGGGTAAGATTAGTTCAGTGGTTTGCTATGAAGAATTTGGAGCAACGAAATTCTTTGGCATGAGAGACATGGGGATCACAAGTTGATTTTGTCTCTAGTGGGAGCTGATGTGAATCAGGTGTTGGCGAGGTTCATTACGCAGGATGCAGAGCTAGAGCACACTAAGGGCTGGACAGTTCAGTGTCCGAAATCACATGAGGTGTGGTATAGACCTAAGTTTGCCCAAGCAGTGGGTGTTGTCAGAGAGTTAGGAGCCAATTCAGGGAAGTGGGTTCTCAAGTATTTGAGAGGGACCAGCAGCAGGGATTCATGCTATGTAGGGTCAGGACTTCACTACATGGGTTTGTAGGTTCAAATGTGGTAGGTTACTCGGATGACAGGAGGTGCACCACAGGTTGTGTGGTGGGTGGTCTTCAGGATTGATCGTGAAGAGGGATACAAGCCAGAAAATAGAATAGACGGAGTACAGGTACAGGTACAATGTAGCTGTTTATCTCCAAGTGGGAGATTGTTAGGTTGTGAAGCTAAAAGCTTCACTGATGCAAATAGAGGAGGAGGTTTTAGGAAGGTTGCTGAGTGTTACAGACGTCGGCGTCGGTCAGGCCAACCGACGTCGGCAGGATCAGACAAGAAGGTAACTGACGTCGGTCAGAAGTCGATCGGCGTCGGCACCCCCCAGGCAGACAGGGACCGACGTCGGTCACCTGTGTGGTTCAAGCTGTGAATGTTACGGGTAGTTAGCTAACGAACCAAGTGTTTGCATGTCAAGAGCCAAATTTAGACTAGAAGCTGCGGATCTAATTATTGTAATTAGGTGTCTAATTATTGTTTGCATGAGATCTATATAAGAGACTCATTGGTTGTATTTTAAAGGTGTGATAGAGAGTAAGAGAGCAAAAATATAAGCTCCTTCAGAGAGAAGAGAGCATGGTGTGTTCCTCCTAGTGCCACAGTACCAAGTGTGGGTGCTGGATTGGAGAATCAGCAGGGTTCTTCATGTATGTATGATCTTGGTCATCAGGTGAGCATGGCTATGATAGGAGATCTGCATGGGTAAGTAAGGTCATTGATCTGCAAGTGTATGTGTGTGCAAGGTCAAGGTTCACATGTGTGCATAACCAAATTGATTTGCAGGTGTGCAAGATCAGATAAGACAACAACACAATAGGGAGCATAATCAGGTGGGATCTACTTGGAGTACAGTGTGTACTCAGAAAGAGAGCAAAGAGGAAGGTAAGGAAGATCCTTCCATAAGTAAGATCAGATTGAGGTGCAGGTTGTTGCAAGTTCAGGGGAGATCTACTTGAAGTACGTTTGTGTACTTGTGGAGTGCGTGGAGCACTTGTGGTGTGCATAGAGCACTGGAGTGCTGGCAGTAGTGGATACTGGCTAGTTGGAGGTGAACACCAACTCTGTGTTTGAGCTGTGTGTTGGGACCTAAGAGAGAGAGCTTTGAGGGAAGATTTACTGTTTATGCCCTAGAGGTGTGGGAGCCCTAGAGGTGTGTAAGGAAGAAGAACTGTGGCATCCTTCTTTGTTGTATTTCCTTCTGAAAGAGTTTTAATACAAGTTGTGTATTGTCTCTCATATCATGTGTTATTTCTGAATTCTAGTTACTTGTGTATTCTGGTTTAATTCTACATGTTAAGTTGCTTGGTAATCAATTGTGTGCTTCCGTTAATTTTCCCATCACTTTTCTAGTTTTTTAACTATTTTTTTGGGGTTCGTAGGTTGTTTAGTCTAGACAGACCTACATAAGGTCTATTCTAACACCATTTTAATGATCTTTGCATCATCATATCTAGATTATTGCATTTTCCCTATCGTATGGTGTTGATGTCACCTACCTATGTGGTGTTATCAATATTTCCACATAAAATATTTTGTGCTTGTCCATATATCCTTTTATACAACGTGTTGACATTACCTACTTACATGGCATATTTTGTAGCACCTACATGGTTTTCGTTGTTCCATGCTATGTCATTTGACATGCTAATATCACCTTTCATATCTCCATGTTACGTGTTATGGGCATGTTGTACCACCTACATGGTGTTTGTCTTACCATATGCATGGTCATATTTACTATACATCTTTTATATTGATTACTGTGCTTGTTGGCATCATCACCTGTATATGCTATTTTAGCCCCTAGTCAGCGCTTTCACCCATGTGTCTGCTACTCAATTTGCTAACTGCCTTTCTTAACCACCTATGAGACCAAGCCTAATTGCTAATGGTTGAATTTTTGTTCCAACCCCTTGGGCCCCCATGTGACTAGTGATTGTCTTGGTTTAGGCCCTTAGGCTATCATATTTCCCTCCTAAGTCAATTTGGACCTACTTTCACTCTAGGAGGCATATCTCATGATCCGTGAGACCTAAGAGGCTCCTTATTTTTTTTCAAGATTCATATTTATGATGTGGATGTCACAAAGTTAAATTTGAGACATTTTGGACACCTGAGTGTTTTCAACACAACATTAATTAAAACATAATTGTATGGAAGTGTAGATACCTAAATATTGATTTTACATGATAAACTAGTCTTGCACACTTGAAAAATATCACTCAAGGCTCTACCCTTCAGTTCTTGACCTTATCATTGGTGAAAAGCTCACGCTTCTCATCTAAATGTACCTAAATGATTATTTTATGGTTCAAACCTAAATATTCTAATTATCCAGTTTACATGTAACCCATAATATGCTTAAACTCCGATATATATCCTTCATTGTTAGTTACAAAGCTTCATCATTTATGCATTCTCATGAACACTAAGGTCAATGCTATTGTCTTAGATCTAACGTAAGTGCCTATACCCTACAAGGCATAAATTTTTTAAATATCTTGATATGTATGGGTTAGCCTATTTGTCTTAATTAACCCTTCATGAGATTGTTTTCAAAAGGTGCATTATAAATACAAAACAAAGCCTACTCATTATTCATTTAGAAAATACTAAGCCAACACCTATTCAAGCTCACTAAATTATTTACACAACTGAGTTCTATTACCCTATTCCTTCCTTTCCTATTTCGAAATCATTCATAAGATAAATCTTCCTACAAGTTTGAAGCATTCAAAGAGAAGTCCATGAATGGTATTTGTCAAGTTGAAAGCTAGATCACTACAATCACTTGAATATAACATATTACACCATTGTTCACACACACACCCACATAAGGGGGAGAACTACATTGATGTGAGGCCTTATTTAAACTATATTTATATGTAGGTAAAAATCATTGACACAAGGGTCTTTGAGGTTAGCTCAACTCCACTTGAGCCCACTGAACCCTATTTTTGCAAGGTGGCATGCCCTAATTGGAGGATCCAAGGTTGTAATCAAAAAGTTGATATCGAGAACCTATGAACGTGATCCGAATAGAGAATCTACAAGGTGATAATAAACCCTAACAAGCATTTGTGGAAGTTATAGAAAAGGATCAATATTTCATGCCAGACACTAGTGGCAGATTCAAGACACTAGTGTCCACATGGCGACATAACTATCTAAACCGACAGAGAAAATATTTAGAATTCGACGATGGGATATAGAACATCATCTTGTCTTTTTTTACACTTGTATCAATCAGACTTGTTTGTTCATCAATAAACAATCTAAGTATTATCTCTTCTTTGTTTTTAAGTAATCAAATTACTATTTGACATTATACTTTCAATATTTCAACACTATAAATAAATATTGTGAATCATAATTATTTAATTGGATTACATTTTAGAGTAGCTTACTTCTTAGGTTGATTAGGCTACTCTCTTCCCTATTAATCCTTATCTCTAAAAATGGTTAGTAATCCTTATCTCTAAAATGATTAAATAGGAAGACCTCCTTCGAACACCTTCTTGGGTTCATATCTTGACTTTTGTTTAATATTTTTAAGTGTTGTCTTCTTTGAACTTGGATATTTTCTTGAGTTCTACATAGTGATGTAGCCATTTATGCATTTTTTCTTAGCAGGATCAATGCATGGCAATTTTATTGCACTTGAAAGGGTGCAATTTTCATCTTGACAAGATCTTTCTTAGGTCATTTTTATTGCATTTAGAAATTGATGTTGAGACTATCCAGAATGTTTCTAGCATGTGTTAGGACTGGACTATTTTTTCTGGTCAAGTATCGTAAACTAAAAAATTCACTTATAGGTTTTATGTGCCTATTCCTATTCTTTTGTTTCATTGTTTTTATTTCTTGCATCATAACTTTCAATTTCTAAAAATAGACTAAGAAAGGTTTGGTGGACTATGTCAAGGTTAGTAATTAATATAGGACTAGGTAGCTATTAAATTGTCAAACCTCGTAAAGATAATTAAATATGTCGATAAATGAAAATTATATAACATGAATAACTTCAACAAGGGCTCCAACACCATTCTTCAATATAATTGTAATTTACAATGATAAAATATTCTAATGATTGCTTGCCTATCAAATGGACTATAACACTTTTCTAATTATAAATAATATTTGAATTTAAATTAGGATATTATTAATACATATACTGACTTCCAATAATCAGAAGAGAGAAAGCCAAACGAAAAGGAAATGATAGAGCCCAACCTTAAAAGGGACAAAATAAGGGACCATTAGTGTTTCGACAAATGTTAGGCCCCATAATGCTTTTGCCATAGGACCATATAAACAAAATAATCCAAAGCAATTTAAATGAAAATATTGAATAGAAAAAAAAATAGTTAATTTTAAATCAATAATCAATATATAGATAAACACACCAAATGTAAATAAAATAAGAGTCGTGAAGCGACTTTAATACTTGTGAATTAGAGGAATAATGGTATTGTGCACCTAGTCTTTGCAATTGTTGTAAAAGACAATTATTTGGAAGAGGATAGAATTATCATTTTGAGAATCAAATCATATGTATAAAAAAAAAATTTGGATGTATGCATATAAGGTGGTTTGTTAGATGTACAGAGAGGAGACATTTTGTTTCACATAAAAGCTTTAGCAATGGCAAAATGCTGGGGAAAGGCTGGGAAATACGAAACATGCAAATGGTGGAAGACTTCAAGGTGCACTAAATGGTCATCATGAGAGGCAATGACAAGCTATTTCATGTAATATCATACACTACAAAGCCCATATTATACACCAAATCGAAATTTTGGGCAACAGTTGAATTTATATGACTACCACAAATTGCAAAAGGGTGTGTAGCTTGTAAAGTGGCAACATCTTTGATTGATCATTATTTATTATCAAGGGTCGATAAAGATGTTTATTATCAAGGGTCGATAAAGATGTTATGAGACTAAACATCTCCACAGTTGTTCCCTTTGTTGTCTTCCTTTGCTCTGCCAAAACATTCTCATTAGACTGTTTTATATCTTCTTCAGCTTGCTTCAACAAGCAAGAACACACCTGGTAATACGCCTACATATAAATATGAATACACAGAAGTCTACAGATGCTAATCGCATCAGCAAGACATTTCAGAGCAAAAAATAAACAATCAAAATGGAGCATGTAATATATTCTTGATCAATATATGCAAGCAAACTTTGAATTGGTAAATAAACTTTGAGCATTGTTCTGATCTAAGCGTATTTTGGGTTTGCAAATGCGAGGATGAGATTCGAATCTGCAACTTGCTGAGATTATAGATATAAAAAATTAGCATACAAATAGGCAAATTCACCACATGTTGAACTGAATTTGGGATCGAGGAGAGTTGATTTCCAAGTCATAATAAAAAATAGTAAGGACTGAAAAATCACACAGGTCACAAAAGCTACAATTCACAGATAATAGAGTTCTACACTGTTAAATAAATTGGGAGCTGACTGATATCCATTGGTAAAAAAGTAGAGTTACAATAGGTTCTCATTAATGAAATCCATCAAATCCATGTTGGGTTTTCATGGTGTTATGGGCAAGTAAAACTAGATAATATGGAATTTAGCTTGTATTGATTTGTTAGCAAAAGGAACTTATTCCATGAGATATATTTAGGTTTATTTCATACCCATTTTACCCAAACCAGGTGGTTTTGTCTATGTGCAATGGTTATTTTGACTGGGTTTAGGACAAACTTTTGGAATTTAATTCAAATCTAGGCATATCTGCCAATTTAGCTCTTTAAGAAGAAAGTGGGAATTGAAAGATTTATTTTTTTATGTGGTTATAGTCGAGTATTACTTAGCAAGTATTAAGGAATAATTTAATGTTGGTTGGGAATTATGTACTTTTTAGAGTAGGTGTTGATTAGCTGACCACGTGGTCCCTTATGATTTACTCTTAAATCCTTGTGCTCTAACAAGGCTAACAATCACCAACTGGCACTGGAACTGAAGTGAACACATGGCAGTTCTAGGTTGGTCAGCTTTCTAACAATTGACATGTAGTGTCATTTCAATGGCCATTAACATCCCGAGCTCTGACAGCCCTGAAAGGTCTAAGACTAAGAAATTACATATGGTATCATTTCATCGATCTTTAACATCTTAGACTTTGAAAAGCCGATTAGGTCTAGGACTAGGAAGTGAAAGGTGGCTTCTTGCGATTGGTTTTCAAATCTAGGGATCTAACAACTAACAACTGCCCATTTTCTTAGAATTTTGCTATAATACTGAGCAATGAAGTCTATGGTCGAATACACATGCTACAACTTGGTAAAATTAGGCTTCAAATTCTTAAAAATCTCTAAATCCTATTATTATTATTATTATTATTATTATTATTATTATTATTATCCATGTTGGTATTTGATGCAGAGGCAACAGTATATAACTCACACTTATTCCTCATTTCAATTTACAACACTTTGAACAAAGGTTCTTAGGTTCACTTACTCATTTAATGATTCAAAGGTTCACTTATTATTTAATGGTTCTTAAAATATTTCTCAGGCTCATGACAATCTTGATGGTTCACTTAACCAACTTACAAGACCTCACATCACATCTTTCATATCATACACAACTTCTATGCTCCTTGGTAGATAGTCTTGTAGCCTTTTTTTAGGCTTTTCCTCTTGTATGATCAAATGAAATTTGATACTGGGAATTTATGACCTTTTACAAACACCCTCTATCTTGTTTTATGTCTCCACAAAATATATTGGCCAAAATCTACTCAAACACCACCCTTTCAACTCCTTTTAGGTCTCTGTTTAGGCCTAATTAGGCCTTCTTCACACCTAGACACACACAATTGCCAAAATATGTACTCTACCATACGAAACCAATTAAAAAACTTCTTAATCTCTTAGAATACATTCCATACTATCAAATTAAGAAGTTTAAATAATTTCCATTGGTGGAAATGTCCAAAAATGGAGTTTGTTTCTTGAAACCTTAGTCAAGGGTTTATACTCATTGTGTAAGCCCGAGAGGGTACAAATTGCTATCTTGAACTCCCAAATAATTTCAATCCACTGTGACTATTGATTAAGGACTGCCTAAACCCTATACATATTTTCCAATTGTTGGATGCCACTTTTATTGCTTCTATTCAACTAATCATTCATGTTCTTGTTCAACTGTGAGTGCAGACACAGTCTGCTACTGAGTTTTGAACACATAACAAATGCAATATATGTCTAGATGATTTGAAAATTCACAAAAAACTTCTTGGGCATTAAAAATAAGGTCTTACCAAACATCAGGTGTTCCATTCATACTTCCACACAAGCTTCCATTCACACACATAATTCATTCTTTCTCATTCAACACAATAAACAGGGGCATCCTGCGTCTGCAACATTGATTCTTCACAAAAGACATTGAAAATAATAAAAAAATGCTTGAGAACCTTAATAAAATGCATATCAAACTTACCAAATACATTTTGAACCTCAGAACTATATAATTGTTGAACCTTCCTTCGTTGAGCATTCACACTTAGTCATACTCCAATGCACTTATGTAGGAAACAGAGACTATAGACAACTTTTGCCAAAATGAAGAATTCCATTCATTGTTTCTTGAATCTTGAACATTCTTCCATTTGAATTAATTCCAATTAACTGACTCAAACACTAAAACTTACATGTTTTATATAATCTATAACTACTCTAACAAAATTTTACCTCTACAATGGTCACAAAGGCTTCTTAGAACATGGTAACTTCATACCATGTCTATTTTTTCCATACATGTATGGATTAAGACCCTTGTATAGACACATGGTGTCTTAAATGAGTCTCACCAATCATTTAGACCTTTGAAGACTCCTTCAAATCCCCCTACAACACCTAAACTAGACAAATTATTCAAAAAATCAAATTCTAAAAATTGGTGGGAAAGTGTCAATTTGAAATTCTAATCTACCTAAGCACTCCTAGACACTTGGAAAACATTCCAAAGTGTGTAACAAGACTCCTAACACCCATTTAAACACCCTAAACATGCTAATTGATCACAAAACATATGATCAAATCAAAATTTGCTCATACAAACACAAAACATGTGATCTTATGAAGGATGCCTCTATATCAGTATTGATTGTATTTTTTAGATTTTCCCACTATCTGTCGAACAAATTGACCAAATCCTTAAGTGGCTTTTTGATTTTGTTCGCTCTTGCTCACATTAAAAATGCAGTTTTATTTTGTTTATGGGCTCTAGTTTATCAAGAGTAGGGTTCCTCATTCCAACTTGTACGAAACCTTTTTAAAGCAGGTTTGTTTGGGTACCAAGTGGCATAGATGCTTGCCCAACTCTTATCTACATTTTCTTATCTTTAACAATTAAGAAATAATCCTACTTTTGTAGTCATTGTAGTCTTTGAACATTTGTCACATTCCATTATGAGTTCAATTTTCCCAATTCCTCTTTTTGAAAAAGTGACTTAAACAACTTATAGTGCATTTGGTTTGGATTTTCAAGTGAGGATCACACATAATAAGTCATGGTTACTGCCTATCCAAGTTGTGTTTTGATAGCTCTATCTTTAGTTAAGCCTTTTTCCATTTTTGCAAAGAGCCTCAGAAACACATCCTATGTCAACTACAGTCAAACTGTCATTGTCATTGTCATTGCTTCATATTTTAAGACGATAGCTAATTTTTAATTCATTGCAGTCTTCAAACATTTGTCACATTCCATTATGAGTTCAATTTTCCCAATTCCTCTCTTTGAAGAAGTGCCTTTAACAACTTATAGTGCATTTGGTTGGGATTTTCAAGTGAGGATCACACAAAATAAGTCTTGGTTACCCGCTTATCCAAGTTGTGTTTTGATAGTTCCATCTTTAGTCAAGCCTTTGTCCAGTTTTACAAAGAGCCTCATAAACACATCCTATGTCAACTATAATCAAACTATCGTTGTCATTGTCTTGTCATTGTCAGCGCTTCATATTTTATGACTATCGATGATTTTTAATTCTTGCAACCGATTAAACGATATAAGTTTTTATATATTTTTCTTTATTGAAATTCCCCTATTTTCCCTAAAGAAAGAGTCGTGTTACGTCACAACAACGAATAAAAATGTAGATAAATAATAATTTTAGAATTTTCTATTTTCAAAAAAAAAAAATTCACCTTAAACTTACTACATAGATACTATTAATATTAAATAAATATTGGAAGTCCATTTTTTTTAAAGGTTGCTAGAGTAACATATTCTTATATTATACAAATCATGAATAAAAATAAGTGACAACCTTATATAAAGAATTTATTGTTTTCAGTTGTATAGAGGCATATTCCTCGAGAATTTTGATAAAGAAAATTAATGTAGATATTTTGAATTGAAAATTTCCCGCGGCATGGAATATGCTTTGTCAAGATATTTTTTACATGTTTAGTTGTGACATGCATAAAGAGGCCTTTATTTATTTCCCCTTGATATCTGGTACAAATTCCTTACTTTTTTTAAAGGTTAATGCATTGCAATAATTTTATTTTAAGCTTGATTTTCTTTTAATTGGACACCATATTAATACAAATCATGTTTTGGTAACGATTTCCTTTTTTATTTGTTCATATTAATTAATTGTCACCTATACTAAAAGTAATGTATGTTAAAAGTAAATTTATATTAATGAGGGAAGAATTTCAAAATAAAAAAATTGGTCCGTTTTTATTTCAACATAGATTTTTCGGTTTGAAAGTTTTTGGGTTTGTTTTCGAGTTTGAGGATGTCTTTGATGATATAGATGAAGAGGACACTCAATATTTAATATAAGTGGAGATAGAAGTTGGGAAGAAGCCTATTTCTTTTACTTACTATTGTAGCGTAGAATCTATGGCATCTAAATCTCTTCTTGGCTTTTGGATTCGGGTTACAAAGAGGTTTTCTTAATCCTGCCTCCTCCAAGGAGCTCTAATTCATCCTAGGTGCCACCATCGTGTCATCGGCTAAGGGATTTTATACCATGCTTGCTATGTCTTCTAAGGATCCGCCCCTTACTCTCTAGGGGTTATGTCCATTGGTGTCTACACCAGGCTTCCCTAAGGTCTTTTTCGACTCTCTTAGTGGCAAGGGAGTGGTGCATAAGAAGTCTAAATCTTTGCTTGAGCCAGTTAGGCATGCTTAGTCTACTATTATCAGTAAGATCAAATAAATAGACATGCTCACTAACAATTTGATCAACCCGCTCTCTCAATCCACTACCTACTACATCATATGCCACATTCCACGTCAATGTATGAATGACTGCATCTACCATAACAAAACTGATAAGCATCCCTTGTAATATCACATTATGTGAATACATTAGCAATAATTATAAAACAAATACAAATGGCAAGCCAATTTACATATAATCACACTCTAGTTGCTGCAACCTGAGCATCTCCACCAATAGTTTGTACTGCAGGTTGTGGTGTAGGTGGTACATCTACTTCACCTATGTCCCCTCCACCCTTTGTTTGGGGCACAACAACGAGATCATTTACTATGACAAGAAATGATACAACCCATCGTGTATTATCCCACCACTGTGTATAGGCTACTATGCATCTTGCATCATCACCATTGGCTAAAGGAACAATCAGTTCTCATTTGGTCATTGGACAAGGATCCAAATTTAAACATATAGGTATTGTCCTTGAACCAACTCTGATAGCCACTCTTAAAATCTATGCCAATGGATAAAGAGCTGGGGGCACATACTGAGTCAACCCAAACTGATGGGTAACTCACTCATATTGAAACTACTCATACAAATCTGTAAATTGATCTTTTTTCCACATGCTAACATGTCATGGCTCAACTCTTGAGCATCCTCAGGACATGATCCATATATAAAATAAGATCTCCATCAAATCATAGTAGGTGTAAATATGTCCAATACAACTCTATACTCCATAGTATTATTTGTTCCCTCCCCTTCATTCTTGTTGTGGAGAGTTCTGAGCAAAGATGGGTTTTTATTGGATGTAAGAATGTTGGGAATCCCTTCCACAAATGTAGTGTTTTATATGAGTCCCAATTCTATTCTAGGGCTAATAGGACAACGCCTTCCATGGTGTGTGTGGATGCTAGAGTTAGGGCTTCTCCCTCCCCTCTCATGTCCTCATCCCCTCCCTCCTTTATGTTGGGAGACATTCAAGTTTCTTTTTCAGCTGAGATCTTGAAGTTGGTTTTTTTTAGATCAAGTTATTCATGATATAGATTCATAGATGGGTAATTGTTGCTTAGTTGGTAAGTGTGTGGGCTCTCCCCTCTCACTTTTTGATCTTGCCACTTGGGCCTCGTCAATTTGGAGTTCTTTGGTTGCTCCTCCTTTTTATTTACTCACCTTGGGTTTTTTCCAAGTTGTTTTCCAAAATGCCATTGATCAAGATTTTGTGAATATGAATATGTTAGTAATGATTGTAGAAAAATTATAAACAAAGACAAATGGCAAGCCCATTTATATATACTCACACTCTGCTATAGTTGTCATAACCTGAGCATCTCCACCAACAAGGTATACTGTAGGTTGTGGCATAGGTGGCACATCTACTTCACCTATGTCCCCTCCACCTTTTGTTGGGGGCATAACAACGGGATCATTTACTATGATAAGAAATGATATAACCCATCATGTATTAGCTCACTACTGTGTACAGGATACTATGTATCCTACATCATCACCATCGACTAAAGGAACAATCAATTTTCATTTAGTCATTGGACAAGGATCCAAATCTAAAAATATAGGCCTTGGCCTTGAACCAACTCTTATAGCCACTCAAACATTCTATGCACATGGATAAGGAGTTGGGGGCACATATTGAGTCAACCCAAACTAACAGGTAAGTCACTCATTCTGAAACCATTCATACACATCTATAAATTTATCCTTTTTTCACATGCTAACATGTACATGGCCCAACTACTGAGCATCATCGATCCATGATCCATATCTAAAATAAGGTCTTCATCGAATCATAGCAGGTGTTAATATGTCCAATTTAACTCTACACTCCATAGTACTGCCTATTCCCTCCCCTTCATTCCATTGTGGAGAGTTATACATAGAGATGGGTTTTTACTAGATGTAAGAATGTTGGGAATCCTTTCCACGAATGTAGTGTTTTATATGAGTCCCAACTCTATTATGGGTTGAATGGGACAATGCCTTCCATGGTTTGTGTGGATGCTAGAGTTAGGGATTATCCCTCCCTTATTATGTCCTCTTCCCCTCCTTCCTTTTTGTTGGGAGACATTCATGTTTATTTATTAGTTGAAATCTTGAAGTTGATTTTTTCAGATCGGGTTATTCATGATATGGATTCATCGATTGGTAATTGTTGCTTCGTTGGTAAGTGTGTGGGGTCTCCCCTCTCACTTTTTGATCCTGCCACTTGGGCCTCATTGTTGTGGAGTTGCTTAGTTTCTCCTCCTTTCTAGTTGCTTAGCTAGTGGGTTTTCCAAGTTGTTTTCCAAAATACCATTGATCAAGATTTTGTTTGGACTTCGAGTTCCTTTTTCTCCCCTGGTTACCCTTCTTTAACTCGACAAAAAATAGATATTTTAGTGGTTCCCAATTGGATCAAATTATATAATCTCCCTCCCATTCTAAGAAAAGATGAACACATTAAGCTGTTGATTAATCAAGTAGGCTCTTTTATGAAGCTAGATGTGAATTTTGTGGGAAGCATATTTGTGAGAGTATGTGCTATCGTTGATATCTCCAAACCTCTTTATCATTCAGTCACTTTTAGCTATTCTCGTGGATTATGGACTTAGTATCTCAACTTTTAAGGACTTCCTTTCAGAAGTTTCTATTGTAATCTCATCAGAGATCATGTTTCAGGGTGTTCTTCCATGGCCCCTCAGATCTTAACTTCTCATTCTTAGTTGGTTTAGACAAAGAAAGATAGGGCTTCTGATGAAGATTTCATTTAGTACAATCATGGCATTTTATAATTCATGTTTGGTTCTTCTCCACTTCTTTCCTCAAATTCCCCCTAAGAGGGAAGCCCACTCAATTATGGGATATGATCTTATGGTGTCTACGAGCTCCCCTCGTTTATTGGTTTTCATTACTTCCCATTCTTGCCCTCTGACAATGAGTTCTAAATATATTTGGGACTCGTCGAACATGAAGAAAGGATGGAGAACTGAGGCTGAAAGGTTGAGGTTTGAAGCAAAGGGTCTAGTGAAGGATGGGTCTCAATGGATAATGGAAGACATCCTCCCCTTTACACTATCCACTAATTAATTTGTTGATCCCCTTAATTTCTTGGTTGGATAACCTATTATATTTTTGAAAGATTATAAATTCGTTGTCTCAATTGTTGTATTTGGCTATGTGGACCGTTTTTCACCTTCCTAATGACTAGTGGCTTCTTTGCTAACTGTTGGCAAAATCTTGGCCGAAGGCTGTCTACTTTGTTGCCTAATTGCTGATTTTTCATTAATGGTTTGGAATTTGTATCCTTTTAGGGTTGTGCCTTGGTTGGTCTTTTGGTTGTTATGGAGGTTGTATATCCTTTCAGTCCCTCTTGGGGGTTGTGTATCTTATTTGTGTTGGGTTATGGGGTCCCATCAAAACCTCACCCTTACCCATATCTAATAAAAATGTTATTTTAAACTTTAAAGCTTTAAGGCTTTTAGAGTGAAGTACAAGTTTTTAAAAATTTGTTATTAATATTTAAATTTTAGAGTACTTCATAATTCATTATTAAGAAAATTAAATTATGATTTTTTTTAATGATGGATTAAAATATGATCTAAAATGTGAATTAAAAAAAGTTGTACATATTATTTCCAAAACATGACACTCATTATTTTAGATTTATTCAATTTGTCAATTTTGTTAAAAACTTGTTCATTACATTACAATCAAGGAGACCAACTATAACACCTATGTAATCTTATGTGTATAAAACTCAATTGTATGTTATTTGTATTCACCTTAAAATGGTCCTTAAGCATTTAATAGTCATTAAATTTTATGATTTTAAAATGTTTGTATACTTGTTCATTGTTGGTCTAAATTGGGTGTTAGTGGTGTAATTATGAACTTTTTCCCATGTTTTTCTCCTCTCAACAACATACAACTATACCTTTCTCTCTCCTCATCTCTCCATGCCTCAATCCCTATGTCTAGAGTATATCCTTGTGTCTAGAGGATATTTTAGACTCCTAGGTGTCTCATGAGCATCATACATGTTTTGGGTCCTTTTTGTGGTTCTTTCATACTATTGTGCATAAGTCCCTTTTACTATCATTTTTAATTTAACTATTTGATGTTAGTTTGGGTGCCAATATGGTCTTAATTTGAGTTCAATTTATCTATAAATATACAAATATTGCACTTCATTTTACACATTATCTATCATTCACATGAATCTATTGAGCACTCACAAGCATTCTAGAGATCAAGTTATCATTAGAAATCCATGGTGAAGGTTAGCTCCATAGAATATGATAGATTTTTAGGAATTTTTGAGAATCTATTTTTTTTAGCATCTTGGATAAAAAACAGTGTCATTACATTTAAAAGGCCGAAAAAACTAGGGATTGACTGTAAACACCCTATATTTTTCTAACAAGAAACATGACAAAATTTTCAAGGTCCTTAGTGTGCACTTAGGGACATTCTGTATCGTACAACTAACATAGTTTTTAAAGGTTTTATGTACTTTTCTAGGTTTTTAACTATTTTTTTTGGGTTCATAGGTTGTTTAGTCTACACAAACCTACATAAGGTCTAGTCTAACACCATTTGAATGAAATTTGCATCATCATATGTGGAGTATTGCTTTTTCCCTATCATATGGTATTGATGTCACCTACCTGTGTGGTGTTATCAATACTTCCACGTAAAATATTTTGTGCTTGTCCATATATCCTTTCATACAACATGCTGACATTACCTACTTACATGGCATATTTTGTACCACCTGCATGGTTTTCCTTGTTCCATGTTACATCATCTGATATGCTAACACCACCTTTCATATCTCCATGTTACATGTTATGGGAATGTTGTACCACCTACATGGTGTTTGTCTTACCATATGCATGGTCATATTTACTCTACATATTTTATACTAATTACTGTGCTTGTTGGCATCATCACCTGCATAGGCTGCTTTAGCACCTAGTTGTCAGCGCTTTCACCCATGTGTCTGCTGCTGAATTTGCTAACTGCCTTTCTTAACCACCCATGATACCAAGCCTAATTGCTAGTGGTTGAATTTTTGTGCCAACCCCCTGGGCCCCCATGTGACTAGTGACTATGTTGGTTTAGCCACATAGGCTATCATATTTACGTCCTAAGTCAATTTGGACCTACTTCCACTCTAGGAGGCATATATCATGATCCGTGAGACCTAAGAGGCTCCTTATTTTTTTTCAAGATTCATATTATTATATGGATGTAATGAAGTTAAATTTGAGACATTTTGGACACCTGAGTGTTTTCGGCACAACATTTATTAGAACATAACTGTATGGAAGTGTAGATACCTAAATATTGATTTTACATGATAAACTAGTCTTGCACACTTGAAAAATATCACTCAAGGCTCTACCCTTCAGTTCTTGACCTTATCGTTGCTAAAAGGCTCACGTTCCTCATCTAAATGTGCCTAAATGATTTTTTTATGGTTCAAGCTTGATATTCTAATTATCCAGATCACATGTAGCCCATAATATGCTTAAATTCTGATATATATCCTTCACTGTTAGTTACAAAGCTTCATTGTTTATGTATTCTCATGAACACTAATGTCAATGCTATTGTCCTAGATCCAATGTAAGTGCCTATACCCTACAAGGCATCAAATTTGTAAGTATCTTGATATGTATGGGTTAGCCTATTTGTCTTAATTAACCCATCATGAGATTATTTTCAAAAGGTGCATTATAAATACAAAACAAAGCCTACTCATTATTCATTTAGCAAATACTAAGCCAACACCTATTCAAGCTCACTAAATTATTTTCACAACTGAGTTCTATTACCCTGTTCTTTCCTTTCCTATTTACAAATCATTCATAGGATAAATCTTCCTACAAGTTTGAAGCATTCAAAGAGAAGTCCATGAATGGTATTTGTCAAGTTGAAAGCTAGATCACTACAGTCATTTGCATATAGCATCTTACACCATTGTTCACACACAAGCCCACATAAGGGGGAGAACTACATTGATGTGTGGCCTTATTTAAAAAAAAATTGATATGTAGGTAACACTCATTGATATAAGGGTCTTTGAGCTTATCTCAACTCCACTTGAGCCCACTGAACCCTATTTTTGTAAGGTGGCATGCCCTAATTGGAAGATCCAAGGTTTTAATCAAAAAGTTGATATGGAGAACCTATGCATGTGATCCAAATAGAGAATCTACAAGGTGATAGTCAACCCTAACAAGCATAGGTGGAAGTTATAGAAAAGGGTCAATATTCCGTACAAGACACTAGTGGCAGATTCAAGACACTAGTGTCGATGCTAGTGTCCACATGGCAACACAACTATCTAAACTAACATACAGAAAATATTTAGAATCCGACGATGGGATATAGAACATCATCTTGTCTTCTTTTACACTTGTATCAATCAAACTTGTTTGTTCATCAATAAACAATCTAAGTATTATGTCCTCTTTATTTTTAAGTAATCAAATTACTATTTGACATTGTACTTTTAATATTTAACATTATTCCATAATTCAACACTGTAAATAAAATATTGTGAATCATAATTATTTAATTGGATTGCATTTTAGATTATCTTCTTAGTTTGATTAGGCTACTCTCTTCCCTATTAATCCTTATCTCTAAAAATGGTTAGTAATCCTTATCTCTAAAATGATTAAATAGGAAGACCTCCTTCAAACACCTTCCTGGGGTCATATATTGACTTTTGTTTAATATTTTTAAGTGTTGTCTTCTTTGAACTTGGATATTTTCTTGAGTTCTACATAGTGATGTAGCCATTTATGCATTTTTTCTTAGCAGGATCAATGCATGGCACTTTCATTGCACTTGAAAGGGTGCAATTTTCATCTTGACAAGATCTTTCTTAGGTCATTTTTATTTCATTTAGAAAATGCAATGACAAATTTCTTGTGGTTTTTATCACATTCATCCATATATCATTTTTTCTAAGACCAAAGGGTGGGGACTGATATGAAAAGTGGTCATACACCCTCACAATACACTTTTAGGATTTTTTGTCTCTCTCCTATAAATCTTCTAAGATCCATTGCCTTTGAAAATTCACTATTTTATTCTCACCTTGTGAAGGGTACCTAACATGGTCTCGTTTCTAGGACCTTATCGAGGGATTTTGGTCTCTTTTTACATGGCACCTTTATGGCAAGACTCCTATATTTTTGAACATCTTGTTCAAGTGGTGGATTTTGGGTCACTTGTGTAGATGATTCCTTAGTTCCTTGTAATTTTAGACACTTTGACATGATGATCATTATTTGTGACTTCTGGTATCTCCAGCATCAGTCAATTTGTATGTATTTGAAGCAGTGGATTTTGGACCATTCATGTAGTACATATTTATATTGTTGTGAGTTTATTTGTCATTTTGAGCAGTCAATGATTAGTTTAATTTTCCACTTCCACTAATTTCATTTATTTTTGAGATAATTAAGGCCCCTTTATATGCACCTTGTTGCATTTTATACAAGAGATTTTATTTATTTTCAACAAATAAGCACTTTCATGTGTATGTGTGCTTTCTTTGTTTAACACATTAATGAGTTTGGTTTCCTCATATGTACATGGGTATCTTATTATAAACTTTGTTTGTCAGAACCCACATGAGGATTATTATATGTCTCATATTTTTATGTAATTTTTAGTCTACTCTTCTATATTTTTAACACTTTCCTTGACAATATAACTATCTCCATGTTGTGAATGACATCTAGTATCCCCATAATATATTAAGTTTTCAAAATTACCCACAAGTAGCCACCTTTTGTTGATATCAAAATTCAGACATCATCTCTAAGCTACCTTTGTGGTATCAAAATTCAAAACATCGTCTCTGAGACAACATTTTTTTATGGTATCAAAATTACCACAGTATTGTAGTGTTTTGAGTAATAGATTCATACCACTTGCGTATATATCATGAGTTTTTTAATGATGTATTCACTTTCATTTTGTAAAGCATTGTTTGAGTGTTGATTATGCCACCTTGTAGTTTTGTGAAACTCATCACTATTCTAGAGCATTGTCTATTTTAATAATTTGCCATCATCGCGTGAGAGACACCCATTGCTATCACCATATTCCTTAGGAATAGGCATGTAATGCTTCCTCGAGTCTCACTACCTAATTTATTGAGATCATTGTTTCTTTTGAGTGACCTTGTATAGAGAACTAGTTCATAGTTTGACTTAGTGATTATAATGGCTCAATACCCATGTATTCTAGCAAGATAGATTGGCATCCATATGGACACTTGACCTCACAAAGTAGTTTATTGATATTTTTACATAGGTACCTCATCAAGCCTTACTGTCGGGACCTATTTTATGAGGATTATAAGACTCCCACTTTTTTCTTTAAACCTTGTGGCTTAATCCCAGCCAGTGATTTCTTTCATCCTCCTCTATATAAACATGCATATCTCGATGCAAACCATGAGATAACTTTGAATATAATTGGAATAATGTTGTCATGTTATCATCTTGTTCATTGTCAAACTATCATAATCTTCCAATATTGTTGTCCATGACCTGAGTCTACACAAGGCAATCCAACATTTTTATCAAGCAAACTACTTGTCATATTGGTACACATCATTATAATTTAGAGATAAATTGATTATATATTGAAAATATGATTTCATGTTTTCATTGTTGTTTGCTTCATTTTTACTTACCTTTCCCAATCAAAAGTTTTATTATAAATTGGGATAGTTGTTAGTGTAAATCTTCATTGTTATGAGCGTTTTAATTTCTATTCTGATTTATATGATTACAAACTCACGATTATGGTGGGAGACCTCCTTTGATTTGGTGTCCTCGAGTTGTTGTCAAGCTTGAAAAACAAGTTGAAGGACACATTTGAGGCCAAACTCCTAAACTCTCATGATTTTCACTTCCAAGTGGAAATGCAAATGCAACTTCATCACTTATAATTATGATATTGTCTTTACTTGCTGACAATAATTGTTAGAGTCTTCTTAGTTGTCTCCCTCATGTTTGTGATATTTCACCAATGATACACAATTTTTTTTTAAAATACATGATTTTGATAAACCTAACCATGAATTTGTTCGTTGGCTCTTTGTGTTTAGAGGTTCAAGCCTGCAGCTGCTAGACTACAACATCAAATCATGTAAGCACAAAATTGCATAATAAAGCATGATTTTGTGTGTCTGTTTCTCTATTTTTTAGGCACAGACCCATGGCTATCAAAGCACAACATTTCACTATGTAACCGTGATATCAAACTACATAGTTGCGATATTGTTTTGCCATTGTTTTCTAAGTTGCAGGCCAAATTTTGATCTATTATCTAAATTTTAGAGAATAAAAAACTTTTAGTTTCTATCGTTTCTATTAATATCTTCTACCCAATGCTAAAATATCTACATAATCAAAATATAAACATCCCGCATTTAGTTTCCTATTTAATCTAAAGGTTTAGTGTCTTTTGGTAAAGTTGTGCTTATTATTTTGCTAAGACATTGCGACACATAAGACCATACTTTGTGTTGTGGAGGAGTATAAATGTCAGGGACAACTATCACTTTAGTTAAGCAAGATTCCCCATAAAGGGTTTCGTGGGGTGAGGAGGTAACACTCAAAAACTCAGGCTTTAGACAACACACTATATGAACTTGGTCACCACATACTGAAAAGTGTTTAGGGGACTCCCTTAGAGACCTAGTGAAACCTAACTTAAGATCCCTCAGCTGTAATAGGAATATAGAGCAAGGAAAATAACATTCCTAGAGATCACTCACCATGTACGGATGATTGGAGAGGGTTGGTTGACACCAATCTAGGCATCTCTCATTATGATTTGTTCATTGGGTTGGGTGTTGAGTTACACTCCCACGTCAATCATTATAATTATGTTTGTGACTTGCTTGTTATTGTTTGTGTGTTATTTAGACCCTACTATTTTAAGACATTTAAAACCTACACATGAGCCAAATCTAGTCGACATTTGACCCTACGGTAAATAAAAATGCTTGTCCAACATCTTTACTTAGTTAAAAAACCCATCATTCATCTTGACATTGTGCAAGCTCACCAATCCACCATCATCATCTTGTCACATCTTATCCTAGTCATAGCCTTATCAATCTTCATCATCTTGTCATGTCTCACCTTGGTCAAAATGTCCTCATCTCATCTCATCCTAGTCTATCCATATCACACATCCTTTTGTCTAAGTTTCTCTTTATCGTTGTCTCATCTTGTCCTATTCAAAACCATATCACCCATCATCTTGTCCTAATCCCCCTTTTTCAAACATATCATCCTTCATCATATCTAAAAAATCACCTTAAATCATCACCCTAGATGATAATCTCCACCTTATCTATGTTTCCTAGACATCAAGTTGTTCCCTTCGTAATATAATCAAACTCATCCTAGACTTAGTCATCCCTATTGACATAGTCTAAACCCATATACATTCTAGGCACCCTTGTCCATTAGCCAAAGAACATTTTTCCACCTTGTCTACCTTAAACAAACTCATTTAAGTCATCAGCTTGAGATAGGCCTTGTTAAAACTTGCCTTGATTAAGGATACTCTCCCTTGGTCAACATTTTATCTATACATATCACTATGTTGGTTAAACCTAGCACCTGTCATCTATAATCTCGTCATTATATTAGTTTGAACTTGTCACCTATTGTTATATTGTTTTGAACTCGACACCCATTATAATTTTTATATCACCCATCATTTTGTCGATTTTGGCAACCATCATCCTCTTACTAGCACTCATCATCTTGTCGGTTTGAATCTAACACTTATCATCAACCCAAATCAATAATCAATCTTATATAACCTAGTTGAAACTTAGGGAGTCATACCTTATTATCATATGAATCAGTCATACTAGTTCAAAGCTTATAGACCTCCATACTCAAGGTCATTCTCCATTGTAACCCTAGTCTTCTTTCACATCAAACCAATCATCCTATAAGCAAGTTTAATCTATCACTGACATATCCAACACATCAATCCACATAATGTCCTTAGACCTAGACATTCCATCCATCATCCCAATGAGTTGTAAGTCCACATAAATCATATTCCTAGCCTCTAATCCACCTTCCATCCCTAGCGCTAATGTCCCTTTATGTCCCTTAATCCAACATCCTTAGTCTAACCGCTAATAATTTATAGTCCAATCCCTCATTAGATAAAATCATCTATAATCTACACTTATCCATACCCACACTCTTCAACCAATCATCCATAATCCTGTCAAGTATATAATATACTTACCTTGGTCCACATTGGCAAGGTCACCACCATAAGCTTGCTTGAAAATAAACCTAATCAAGTCTAAATCACACACCCTAATCAAATCTTATAATCCAATTAGTCCAAGTTGTGAAAATTCAACTTGAGTAGATCTTCCAAGTCTTGATCTAGTATAAATAGAGTCAAACGCATCAAGGGTCATTTATGACCTAATCATGTCCTTTTGGCTAGTCAAACCTAGTCGCCCATCTTAAGTCAAACCTTAGATCTTGCAAACATCAAGACAATAAAGTCTAATTGAATGTTTAGCTAGCTCACATCCTAAATTTATCTAGTCCACTTGTTCCTTATCATACCTCATTAAAAATGTCACATTCCATCCCATTAAACATTTCACATCACCAAGTCAAACTTAAACTCAAATTCAATCAAGCCATGGCCTCCCAAAAATATTTGTATGTCATGTTTGAAAAACATCTTTTTCAAACAAGGATGCACTCTTTTTATGGCTCCTACAAATGGGTGCCTTCTTACTTGTAGACTTTGACCCCATAAAACCTAAATTCCCTAATAGGCAAATGTCCCTGGTCCTTCCCCATCAACACCAGTCTACTCCTAACCTTCATACCAACCCATCATAGTCAAACCCACCATCCACTATTCATAGTATTGGTCATGACATTTCCCATCATACTAACAAAGGAAACTCTATCCTAGCAACCCCGTCTAGTGCCAATTAGTCCCATAAGCCATGTCAAATAACCTAGGCCCTCTATATCATGAAATTTCTATATCCAAATAAATTATTTTATTTTGAGTCAAATGCTTCCAAATACAATAAAATCTATGAAGAGAGACAATATACTCCCCTCCCTATATTCGTAGAAGCCATCTTGCATCAACTAGTTACTGCAGACATGATCATCTATCCACATACGAGGCATTTTGATCCAACAAAACCTAAGCCCTCTTAGTATAGATAAAACCAGTTATACTATCACTACCATAGAACCCAAAGGCCTACTACTAATGGATGCCATACTTTCAAAAACTTCATCCAAGATATAATCAACCATGATGACATTGAAATTGAGAATAAATCAAATAAACCCTTGCCTAAGGGTGAAAAAATGGGATATGCCAAGATTCACTTCTTGATCATGATCAAGCTCTTCCACTTCCAAATAATAACCAAGATAACAAACCCATTTTTACCAAGCCTATATTCAATAGAAAACTTATCGTTCACTGATCATATACCTTTCATCCTGTTAGGGTGTGGAGCTAAAAGCTTCACCAAAGGAGCGCATTACCAAAGTTGCAGGTTTACACAGTCACCAGCGTCGGTCAAGAGCGACCGACGTCGGTCAGGAGCAGTTCAGGAGACGCCAGCATCGGCAGGGGATCGATCGACGTCGGTCACAGGCAAACAGGCAGGAACTGACTTCGGTTACTTGTGTGTCCAAAAAGCTATTTCCGTGGACAGAACTGAGTGTTTGCATGATAGGATTAAGTCATAGTCTTAAGTCCGCGTCTTTATTATTAGCAAGATTGTTTTTAGAGCCCTTGTTCAAGAGGCATAACTGTTGGTTGTAAATGCATGCTCAAGTTTCCTAATTCTATATTAGGATAGATCTTCTTAGCTTATTGTAACGTAAGACATTGTAGAATGTTGAAGAATAGTACAGAGTTGAATCATTCTAGGTTGTTGGAGTTGATTGTACTTGAGAGAGAGAGAGCTCTTGAGGGAAAGAGATCTAGAGAGAGATATATACATCTGAGAGAGGTGTGGAAGAAAAAAGTTTCTTCAATTGTATTCCTTTTGTAAAGAGTTTAATACAAGTTTTCAGGGTGGTTTCTTGTATCTCTTGTTCTTGCTATTTATCATTCTAGTTACTTATATATCTGATTTAATTATATGTTTATTGCTTTCACAAGTGTAATCATATTGTTGGTTGATCCCCAACAAGTGGTATATTGTTAGGGTGTAGAGCTAAAAGCTTCACCTAGGCAAACAAGGAGGTTTTTTGTACATGACAGTCGCCGGCGTCGACAGGCCACAACCGACGTCGGTCAGGGGACAGTGCAGGGGAAACTGGCATCGGCAGGAGATCGGCCGGCGTCGGTCACTTCCAGTCAGGCAGGGACCGACGTCGGTCACCTGTGGCAGTCAGAACTACTGTTGACGAACAATCAGTTAAGTGAACGCGTTGTTTGCATGATGAAGACCAGTTAGAGTCTTGAGCCGCATGTCTAATCAGTGTATGCATGAGATCTATATAATAGACTCATGGGCTGTATTGTTAAGTGAAGAATTTTTAGAACCCAAGTGTGGAGCTTGGAGAGTTCTTCCCATGGTGGAATCAAGTAGGATTCCCCATGTATGTAAGATCAGGGTTGGTCAGCAGGGTGTTGTTAGGTCATGGAGGAGATCTACATGTGATAAGTAAGATCAGGGTGGGTCTGAAGGGATGTGTGTATGCGAGGGTCAGAATAAGATCAGCGGGGAAGCAAGATCAGGGTGACAGCAATACATCAGGAGCAGGATCATGGTGAGATCTACTTGGAGTACCGGTTCGTACTCGATTGTACTGGACGTACAATGAGGTGAACAACAGCTTGTGTTAGCTGTGTGTTGTGACCTATGAGAGAAGATTACTCAGGTAAGAAGATTACTTGGAGCCCTTGAGGAGGAGCCTCATAGAGGTGGAAGAAGAGTGTGATCTCTTTATTGTAATTTCCTTTGTAATGAGTTGAATACAATTGTGTGTTGCCTCTCATATTCTGTGTGTTTCTCATTGATAGTTATTTGTTCTTCTGGATTCCGCATGTTTAGTTGCCTATACATTGGTAATCACGTGTGCTCTTAAATCTGACAAGTTGTGTCAGAGCTTTGGGAGTTTCGGTCCTATCAATTGGTATCAGAGCGAGGTTGGACGTTCTCAGAGCGAGTTTGACTAACAGATGGTCCAGATCTGCTAAGTGTTTGTTGATTACAGGTTACTCACAGGGGTTGCTGGTTGAGTGGGAGTATAGCAAGGCAAAAGAAGGTAAGCTGAGAATGA
Organism: Torreya grandis; assembly: GCA_037957365.1. NCBI lineage: Eukaryota > Viridiplantae > Streptophyta > Pinopsida > Cupressales > Taxaceae > Torreya > Torreya grandis. The sequence continues at coordinate 8,772,035 of JARHVA010000055.1, forward strand.
AGAAAGTCAGGCACAGGTTTAGCACCACAAGGAGTGTGGTGGGTAGTCTTCAAGTGGGAGCTTGAAGAGGAATACAAGCTAGGATACAGATTAGACAGAGTACTGGTTTAGGTACAGGTGCAGCTTTTTATCTCCAAGTGGGAGATTGTTAGGGTGTGGAGCTAAAAACTTCACCTTAGGCAAACAGGGAGGTTTTTTGCACATGACAGTCACTGGCGTTGGCAGGAGATCGGCCGGCGTCGGTCACCTCCAGTCAGGCAGGGACCGACGTCGATCACCTGTGGCGGTCAGAACTGCGGTTGACGAACAGTCAGTTAAGTGAATGCATTGTTTGCATGATGAAGACCAGTTAGAGTCTTGAGCCGCAAGTCTAATCAGTGTATGCATGAGATCTATATAATAGATTCATGGGTTGTATTGTTATGTGGAGAATTTGTAGAACGCAAGTGTGGAGCTTGGAGAGTTCTTCTCATGGTGGAATCAAGTAGGATTCCCCATGTATGTAAGATCAGGGTTGGTCAGCAGGGTGTTGTTAGATCATGGAGGAGATCTACATGTGATAAGTAAGATCAGGTTGGTCTGTAGGGATGTGTGTATGCGAGGGTCAAATAGAGATCGGCGGGGGAGCAAGATCCAAGGTGATAGCAATACATCAGGAGCAGGATCATGGTGAGATCTACTTGGAGTACCGGTTCGTACTCAATTGTACAGATGTACAATGAGGTGAACAATAGCTTGTGTTAGCTGTGTGTTGTAAATTCCTTTGTAATGAGTTGAATATAATTGTATATTGCCTCTCAGATTTTGTGTGTTTTCTCATTGATAGTTATTTGTTCTTCTAGATTCCGCATGTTTAATTGCTTATACATTGGTAATCATGTGTGCTCTTAAATCTGACAAGTTGTGTCAGAGCTTTGGGGAACTTCGGTCCTATCAATTGCTATTTTTACCAAGCCTATATTCGATAGAAAACTTATCGTTCACTGATCATATACCTTTCATCCATCATATCAGATAAATTCCCTTCATCCTAAAGCTTCCATCACTAAATAAAATGTGAAGAGGATACTTGTGAATAATGTCATCCAATAGGTCCTCTTTACAAACATAATTAAAACATCATCTACTACAATCATCACATCATCCACATCTGAGATAACATCAAAATCATCATTGACATTAGGTTTAAATCTATAATCAATTTTTGTATCAGATATCATGTAAAAATTATCAACCCTTATAGATGACTAAGACAATACTAAGACACACCTAATTGAGGACACCTCTATTTCAAATATTAGCCAAAATCAATGCATGCCTCTTTATCTGAGTTAGGACAATGATATCATATCATAGTTTAATATACTTCAATATGCTTAATTAACATATGATTATTAGAGTGCATTTGATCCAAGTTGGGAAGCTTGTCCTACACGTTAATACAAAATCCTTGGTGATCCTTCCACAAGTCTTGAGGAGGTTTATCCAATGTCAAAATTAGGTCTCCTATAAACCTTTATCAAGATCATGCTACCCATTATCCACTCATCAATCCATCCCTTCCACTTTCACCAATCATTCATGTTCCCATCTTCAATCACTTCATCACCATCCTCATGGGAACAAATAAAAGCATCCATCATTACACTCCTCTCAGTGTAAAATATCATGTTTTGAATCTATAACGATCCAAGATGATAATCAAACAATCAAGTATAATCATGAAGTTAGCTTTGATCTCACTATGAATCAAAGTTAATAAAAGTCAAAACATTGACCAACTCCAAAAGCATTTTACCCTAGTGAAAACCTCCTTGAGGTTCTAGGGGATCATCAAAATCTAATTCAAAATAATCATCATCAAACTCAAAAATCAAATTCCTTTGGTGAAACCTTATTTAAGGCACTTGAGGGCAATCATTTTAAAAATCAACATATCAACAAGTCATCATCAAAAACAATATTAACGTGGCCGACAAGGCTTCCAATATTTGGATCAAAGAACAAAGAAGTAAAAAAATCTTGGATCCCTTAATATATTTTTTTATATAACATACAAGGTGAACAACATGTCTATCATCTCTAACAATGTGTACGACTTTTAGTCCCAATTCTCATTCATCCACCATGCCTCCACATCCTATATACCACCATCAAATCCAAGTATTCATCCAATCTAATCCATACATCGCCTTCCCGACCAACATTGTTTATTGTCAGGGCTACAAAGACACCTATTAAGATGTCTAGAGGAATCAAAATCAAGATTCCATGAAGGTCACCATGGCATGAATGAAACCCACATTGACAACATGATCCTACTAGCATAACTACCCAAAATTAGTGTTGGTTGAAGATCAAGAAAGCATCAACATCACTGAATCTATCACATCTAAAATAAATTAAGATGTCATAAAAAAATGAAAAAATAATAATTATGAATCATTCAACCAATGATAAAAACCAATGTTCTATCACCTTGGGCAAGTACCATGATGACAATTGAATTTTGATGTCATGGTAAAATAATAATTTTTTTCATGTACCAACACTTAGGGGGAAAATCCACTTCCTCCCTACAATAATATCTTAAAATACCTTTTTTAAACCCCATCTGCATCATCCTTATCTATCCTATGTATTTGCCCATTGTCCACATCACAATCCTTAATCACCCTCTACCATCTTATTTCCTAATCCTATTGTGTCCATCCTTTCTTCTCGTTTTGAATTTAGTAAGGGAGTGGATGTAGTCTTGAGACATGTTTTGAAAAACATCTTGGCATATCCTCTAAGTATAAATTAGATGACTAGACATCTGGTTCCCTCATAATGTGGTCCTTGGAGATCCATAGTCCATTCCTCATTGTACTTCATCCCCTTTGAGCATCACCCAAATCCTTTCATCATTCCATCTGCCATCATTCCTCATCCTATTTTTTCATCTCAGGTTTTCATTTTTCTAGTGAATCCTTTTGTACATACATATTCTAAAATCCCTAAATATCAAAATAACCCAAAAAATCCAAAACATCATAAAATACAAAATATCCTAGTTGTCTTGTCTTATGTCCCAAGAAAATCCATATCCCTGTTTGTAATCATGATCTTTGTCTAAATTCACATCATGACTATCACTTTGTCCTTAACATCCCATTTTCAACCTCGTAAGACTTGTCCAACTCATTTCCTATCACTATAACAATCCTATAAGCTTGCTCAATTGTCAAATCATAGTCCCCCTTTTTCACATAAGTCCACCTTAGTATTAGATCACATTATCCACCCTATCATTATTAACCCATCCAAACTTGAAAAAATCCCATCTAATCTCTTATTTGAGCTATTCTTGTCAAAATTAACCTTGATTAGGATCAACCATGACCTAGCCAAACATTATCAAATCACAGATTTGCTCATCTAAAATCCCAACACCCATAAAATCATGAGCTTGTCTTAACTCCTTATCCATGTCAAAACAAGTCAAAATTAGGGTTAAATTACCTCACCTCATCTTAATCAAATTAGCTCTCATACTTAAGTCAAATTTTCTCAAGCATACCATTTCCAAAATTTGTTACCTATGACATTTCAAGTAAAAAAAATGAACAATCCAAGCTTATTGGTCCCTTATCTAACACATCATCCAATCATACCTTAAATTTGACCTCATGTCTCATATAATTTTCACATCAAATCATAACCCGACTTCTCATTTTGTAGGCCCTTTTTTAAGACAACATACAAGACACTTATCACATAACAACTATGCATGTAGATACTTGTGTGTTCTTTAATTATGTTTTATTTGTTTGAATGTCTTTTATCATGTATATACCTTTGCCTACTTGTCTATATTTGTTTTTTTGAGCTTAGTGTCTTTGGTTAAGTAGTTTATGCATATCTTTGTACATATTTTTGTCTTATCATTTTATCTTTATCATCTTTGTACAAGAGTATATGGCAAACATGTCATCTTGGTTCCTTATACCAATTGTGCATTATGCCACGTGATAATTATATAATTTGTTTTTTTATCTATGTTTTTTGTGTCCATCCAATATGTACTTTGGAAAAACATCATCATGGTCGTAAACATATCATGATGCATATTACCTAGTGCCACATTAAAAAGATTGCTTGGACTATAATGATCAATAACTTGTTGTAACAATGATGAATCGATGAATGTTTGAAGATAATAAAAATAATATCCTCTCATCAATCACCTATCCAATCATCTAATCTAATCATGTCAATAACATTTATAATCTAATATCCAATCATTTATCCAACACATCTATCATCTATCTCATCATCAACATCCCAAATTAGCTACCAATCAATGCATCACATCAAACATCTAAGTTAAAACATCTATCTAACAACTAACATCTCTAACAATCCATCATCATCATCCTCTAGTCTATCATATCCTCTCTCATCATTCTTACCACTTAAGGAGAACTACATTGCATTAAGGTCTTCTAAGACTATTTAGGCAATGCTCAATCACATGGGGTGTCTGAGGTCATCTTGATCACAATCATGTCATTTTGTGAAATTATCCATTAACTTCATTATCTCATCTTTTATAATCATTTGTACTCATGGAAATCCAACCAACTATCCAATACTCTATCGAACCTAGCTCATTGTATCAAATCCTTCATCATAATGATATGTCATTATCAATTCATGAATTAGTCAAATCCTTGAGCTAAATTATCAATCAAATCATTCAATCCAATTGATGCTCGTAGCTCTCTCTAGTATTCATCCTTGCATAGGATAGTCCAAAGCTTTCGACACCATTTCATCAATGAATCTAAGCCCACATCTCTCTCTGATATGTGTTATTTACTGGGATACATCCAAAGTTCATGGCTTTAATTTTTTACTCAAAGTTTATGACTTCCCCTTTCATATCTCATTTATTAGGGCACATCTAGGGTCATAACTTCATCATCTCTTACTCCCTCGCATGTGTCTATGTTAGGAGCATCATCAATATCATCATTATTATAGGTAATTGATTGACTACCTTGAATCAAATCCATCACTATCATTCGCATCCATCACATGTATTACATCCATGCCATCCATTCATCATTTATTCTTTCATCCATTACATCATTCCTCCCTCTTAGGGAAAACTACATCAACCTGAGGTCTTTTAAGGCCATGTAAGAAACACTCAATCACTTCAAGGGTCTGAGCATAACTCAACGACCCTAATACTTTATTCCCTTTCATCCCATAGTCACTCAAATCCTCTACTAATCACCATGGCACATAAGTTTATCTCTTTTGGGCATACACTTTGAACTACACCCATCAAATATTTAATTAATCTTGTCAAATCATTATTTTATTTATATCTTAGCTTTCCATGGCATACATATTTTCTTGGGATAATATAAAGGTTGTGGCTAATAACCCAATCTAAGTCTGTAATTCTTCCTAGTATGTGTCCTTTCTCAGAATATGTCTAAAGCTCTCATCCTTTAATCATCATTTTATTATGGCTTGTTCCCATTTAGGGCATGTCCAAATTTGTGACACCATCATTTTTACTCTCTCACATATGTCTTTGCTTGGGGAATCATAAATTTATATATAATTGCTAATGTCAATCATATTATTTGTCATCACTTCTCCCATCCATTATCTTTGCAACATCCTAATCCCTTTTCTCTATTCATGCATCTTATCCCTCATTTCCTCTTCAAGTGGCCATCCATATTATCCCTCCCCACATGTTCCCTCAAGGGGTCATCACCCATGCTAACTTTCATTATTTAATAACATTCATGACTATCTTTATTTTTAGAAAGACCTTAATTCCTCCACTCACAATGCTCTTCAATGGGGGCAACATATATACACCTTAACTTGTTCACTCCTTCACTAGGCTAATTTCATCCATAATTTATCCTAACATCATCCTAATCTAACATCCCCTTCATCGTTCATATCACATATCAACCTTACCACCTCATCCCATGTCAATTAATCATGTCATTTTACCCTTATCAAATCCCATTTAATCACTAATCTCACCTATCCATTATTTTATAATTTTAAATTGCCTACCCACTTACCCTCACCTACCCCCACTTTCTCCTACAAATCAAACTTCTAATCTCTTTCTCATATTTATTAATCCCTCTAACATCCTCTAGAGTCTTCTACTCTCTAGAAGCATCTACAACCTTCCCTTTTTAGAATCCTCCATCTTCATTCATCATGGTTTAATCTCAACCATTGATTTATTTTATCCCCCTCTATATAAACATGCATATCTCGATGCAAACCATGAGATAAATTTGAATATCCTTGGACTAATGCTGTCAACTTATCATCTTGTCCATTATTGAACTATCATAATCTTCCATTGTTGTTATCCATATCCTGAGTCTACACAAGGTAATCCAACATTTTTATCAAACAATCTACTTGTCATCTTAGGACACATCATTATAATTTAGAGGTAAAATGGTTGCATATTTAAGGTATGACTGCATGTTTTCATTGTTGTTTTCTTCTTTTTACTTACCTTACCTAATTAGAGGTTTTCTTATAAAATGACACCGTTGTTAGTGAAAATCTCCATTTTTGTTAGCATTTTGATTTATATTCTAATTTACATGATTACAGTTATAAATACCTTCTCCTCATTTGATACTACATGTCTAAGGATGCATTTAATACTTACCTACCTTACATGTGCCATCATCATTTAATGCCACCTTTAATGTAGTCAATAGAAAAAGAGATACAAAGATGTGAGTTTAATATAAAAACTCTTCTCCTCATTTTTATTTTACATGGTTTTATACATCAAAAATATAAACACATAGATGTTGAATATTTGAGTGAACTTATTGTTTCTCATTTTAGTTATTCTATGTTCATCTTTATCATGCATGAGCTATGTTTCAGTTCTTCTTCAATCATGGTTAGACCAGATCTTAATAGATGACTAACACTTAAAAATATGGAGGTAATTAGAAACTGATGTTGAGACCACCAACAATGCTCCTAACATGTGTCAGGATTAGACTCTTTTCCTAGTTAAGTATCATGGATTAAAATTTTGAATTTTAGGTTTTGTGAGCCTGCTCTTATTCTTTTACTTCCTTGTTCTTGTTTCTCAAATTATAACATGCAATATATAAAAATAGACGAGGGAAGGTTTGGGGGTTTATGTTAGAGTTAGTGATTAATATAAGAGTAACTAGCCATTAAATTGTCAAACACTGCAAAGATAATTAAATATGTCAATAAATAGAAATTGCATATGATGAATAATTTCAACAAGGTCTCCAACACTAATCTATAATATAATGCTATCTCATAATGATAAAATGTTCTAACAATTGCTTATCTATAAAATGAAGTATAAAGGTTTTCTATTTATAGGTAACATTTGAATTCAAATTAGAACCTTACGTACAAATTGACTTTTAATAGTTAGAAGTAAGAAATCCAAACAAAAGAGAATAAGAGGGACCAACCTTAAAGGAAACTAAATATGTTACGATGATCATCAAGTTATACTTTTGACATGGGAGCATATAAACACAAGAATCTAGAACAACTCAAACATAAATATTAAATAAAGAAATAAAGTTGTTAACAATCATCAATATATCAATAATACTTATTTTAAAATAATAATAAATATATAAACAAATACATAAAACTTAAATAAAATAATACTAAATAAGTATCACATAACTATTTTTGGTGCCTAGAGTACAATATTTTTATATTTTATAAAAGTAACGGATAAAACTAAGTGACAACTTTAAATGATAAAATCCCAACAAGAAAAGTTTTACATGTGAATGCTTGAATTTTTAAATGTGAATGCCTTGATTTTTACATGTTTAAATGTGACATGCATACATGTTTAGATGTGATATGTTTTGATTTTTATTAGATGTGACATGTCTTGATTTTTGGATTGAAAAGTTTACTTTTATTAGATGTGACATGTCTTGATTTTTACAGATTCAAATGTAACATGCATACATGTTTAAATGTGAATGCCTTGATTTTTTTCTTCTTAAAGTTAATGCATTTAAACTAATATCCTTTACAAATTTCCTTTTTTCAAGGTTAATACATTGCATCTAATTCTAGATGCAATATTGTTATTTTAAACTTCAAGGCTTTTGAAGTCCATAATATGAAGTGTAAGTTTTTGGAAATTATTATGCATTACTATTTATGTTTTATAGCATTTTATAGTTTATTGTTAATAAAGTTAAATTATGGTTTTTTAATGATGAATTATAAGATGATCTAAAATGTGAATTAAAAAAGTTGTATAAATTATTTTCAAAAACTGATATTTATTATTTTAGTTTTATTAATTCATCAAAATTTTAATAAATTATTTGTTACATTACAATTAAAAATGTTAATTAGAACAACAATGAAATTTTATGTGTATAAAAATTTGTAGTATGTTATTTATAGACACCTAAATAAAATCCTTAAACACTTATTGGTCATTAAATTACATGATTTTAGAATGTTTGTGTACTTGTTCATTATTAGTCTAAATTAAGCATTATTAGTTCATTTGTTAATTTTTGATCATCTTTTTCTTACTCCCAACCCCATGCAACCCTTTTTCTCTTCTCCTTATTTCTCCATGCCTTGATCCTTACATCAATATTACATTTAGACACCTTGGTGTGTCAGGAGCATCATACATGCCCTTTGGTCCTTTGTGTTGTTCTTTCTAACTTTTGTGCATATGGTCATAATTTGAGTTTAATTTGTCTATAGATATATAAACATTGTAGTTTATTTTACATACATTATCTATCATTCACATGAATATATTACGCACACACAAGCATTTTAGAAATCAAATAATGATTAGAGCATTTATACATGTGGCATGCAAGTTCATGTTAGAGTAATCATTAGAATAAGGAAAGATGTAACACATATCACTAGGGTTTTGTATGTCACTATAATTATTTTCAACTATTTAATTTATTATTATCAATATTATTTATTATTCAGGGCTCTGATAAATAGAGAATTTTTAAAAAAACCATGTAGCCCTTAGTAGAGGCCCAAATTTTTTTATTGTTTTCCTTAATTTTAAGATATTATTGTTGATATAGGGTAAGGATATTTTTTTCTATGTCATAAGTGTCGTAATACAAAAATTTAAGTAAAGTTATTAAAGATCATGACTAAGGGAATGTAGTCATAAAATCCATTTTTGCATGTTTGTCACTTTCCAGAATCATCACTTCTTCTAAAATAAGAGGAAACCACTCTCTTGGGAGCCTTCTTTATTCACTGTCAATTTTTGGATGAGGTCCTTGTCAATTTTGGGCACGTATTTTTGATATTATATTATGACGAGTGTCACCAATTATGATAATAAAAATATATCTCTTAAACTTACATGATCATTTATATTTGGATTTGGAATTAATTAATTAGGATTATATTTGTGTTTTGTATATATTATTTAGTCTAGCTAAAAATAACTAGGTATTTGTGTTGCAATTTAGTTATAATTAATTTATCCATATTATATTTTGGTGATCTCATGCTCTCTTACATATATTTTAAGGGTTATATATTTCTCATTATTAAGACAAATATAAATTTATCTAAAATTACAAGGGCTATATTCATTGCATGCTTTTAAATCTAATAACCTGCTAACTTCCTTTTCCTTATTTTGTTTGATCCCAAACCCCAAGTTATATTTTGTGTTTTTTTTTCAAACCCCAATGTGCTTGCATGATTTATATTTTATATGTTTTCAATTAATAGCACCAAAACCTAAGATCCAACTTGGAAGAGTGCTAAGTTTAATCAAGAACCTATTCATTTTTATTGAAATATGTTTAGTTAATTCTAGATAAATTTTGAGAAAGAAAATGGAATTTAAAAAATATATCTATTATTATTATTAAAAAAATTGTAATTTATATTTTAAATGATATGAATGATGTATCTTTTTTAATTTAAAAGTACATTTTTATTAATATAACAAGATATAATATAATGCTAGTCATACAAAAAATATGGATGGAAAAATTACACCCCAAAATTAAAATCATACAGAGCTAAACAAGCCTTGGGAAGAGAAAAAAATAAAAAAAAGGCCAAACCAAGGCCACATGAACCAAAAATAAACTAACTCAAGTGTACATTAAACAAAAAAGAGGTAGAAAAAACACAAATACCAAGGAGCTAATTAAGCACTAGCAATGGACATGGCAGTAGGCAGAGGAGGAGGAGGTGGAGGATCCTATGAATTTCTTGCCCATCACCATTGAGCATGGGGATCCTTATCAATTGGTAATGGATCCTAACCATCATTTTATTGCTTATTTTTAGATTTAACCTATTTGACAGGAAAAATGGTAAGAGCCAACTGAGGAAATTTTTCCTATGGTGGGGGAGCCCAACTTTTCCCTCTACCACTATTTCTATTAGACCAATCAATCCTACCATGGGGTAGGGAGTGCTTAAAAAAGTGAGGATAAGGGATACTATGTTAGATATTGTAATGATAATGAGAAAAATATACTTAACTAGTTTTGATACTACTAGAACATGTATAAATTAGTCTGGATATGGATTTTAGAACAATTACCTGATTTTGAAAATTATACCTATATAGGCATGGACACTTGCATCAACCTAGGATAGTTTTTTTGATGCTACTGTCTAAATTGGATGCAGGTGTTTAGTATGAAATACCTATTGAAATTGGATGTGACCACTTGAATGCCTTAGGTTATGTGTCATCTTCACTATGGTGTATTCAAATTTGGATCATGAACTGTCACTCATTGTCAAATAACAAAACCCTAGTTCTTCATCTTCATAGTGGTTATGATAAAAGTGAGGATAAGGGATCCTCTGACTGTTAGATAGATGACACCAACCCCCATGCCCACATCCCAAAGGAGAGAATGATAGTGTGGGAGATCAAGAGGATCACAACTGACAACACATGAAGCATTCTCTAATGGTCCAAGAGAATTTGTGGATGGTGCAACTCTAACTAGACATTAGCTATTTGAATATGGATCTGGAAGGTAACATTAAAAATCAAAATAACTTTCTTAATTAAAAAAAGTCTCATTTCTATATCTTCATGATTAAAACATGATTTATTTATAAATTTATGTTTAACCCTAAAATATAGATATGGTGAATCTAGGGTTAATGGGGTATATATAGCCTAGGGCACAAGGATGATAAATCATCTCTAAAGCATGCCAATTATTTGTGAAACTTAGATATAACATATACTAAATTTACCATGCTAAGATGTTAAAGATAGAAAGTAAAACTATATTAGATATTGTAATAATAATTAAAAAATATACCTAACTAGTTTTGATACTACTGAGACAGGTATAAAATAGTTTGGATTTGGATTTTGGAACAATCACCTGATTATGGAAATTATACCTCTATAGTTGTGGACACTTACATCAACCTAGGACATTTGTGTCAATGATTTTGTCTAACTTGGATGTAGGCATCTAGTAAAAAATACAATTTTAAACTAGATGTGACCACCTGAATGCTTCTAGATTATGTGTCATCTTTGTTTTGATGTATTCAAATCTGGATCATGAACTATCACTCATTGTCAAATAGCAAAACCCTAGTTCTTTATCTTCATACTGGTTATGACAAAAGTGAGGAGAAGAGATCCCTTGATTATGAGATAGATGACACCGATCCCCATGCCCACATCCCAAAGGAGAGAGTGGTAGTGTGGGAGATCAAGAGGCTCATGATTCAAAACACTTGAAGCATTCTCTAATGGTCCAAGAGAATTTGTGGATGGTACAACTCCAATAGGACTTTAGCTATTTTAATCTAGATCTGAAAGGTAATATTAGAAATCACAATAACTTTGTTAATTACAAAAAATACCATTTATATATCTTCATGATTAAAACATGCTTTATTTCTAGATTTATGTTTAACCTTAAAATGTAGATATGACGAATCTAGGGTTAATGGAGTAGAGATAGCCTAGGATACAAGGATGATAGATTATCTATAAAGCATGCCAATTATTTGTGAAACTTAGATAAAACATGTGCTAAATTTACTATGTAGAGAAGTTAAAGATAGAAAGTAAAACTATGTTAGATATTGTAATGATAATGAAAAAAATATACTTAATTGGTTTTGATGCTACTAGAATATGTATAAATTAGTTTGGATTTGTATTTTGGAACAATCATGTGATTGTGAAAATTATACCTCTATAGCCATGGACACTTGCATCAACTTAGGATAGTTACATCGATGCTACTGTCTGACTTGGATGTAGGTGTCTAGTATGAAATACCTATTAAAATTGGATGTGATCACTTGAATGTTTGTAAGTTATGTGTCATATTCAATTTGGTGTATTCAAATCTAGGTCATGAACTGTCACTCATTATCAAATATCAAAACCCTAGTTCTTCATCTTCATAGTGGATGTGAGAAAAATGGGTTAGTGGGCACACAATGTCGAGATACCCTAAATGTCCCTCTGTCAATGAGCATTGCCTACATGTCAATACTACAAAGAGCCCCTCACACTTATGTATTTATCTCTTACATTTTTGTTTGTGTGTAAATGCGTTATCCCTATGACTGATATGGAAATATAATAAAATAGGTAAGCTCTTCTCAATTGAGTGATTGATAGAATATTTTTTGTAAGTTGCCTTGTGAGTTACTATTTTTTCTAGGTGAGGAATGAATGAGATTTGATCTTATATTTATATCAGTCCTTTTAGAGAATATCTCACATCAAAGCACTTAGGCTGACCATAGGAATACATTTAATTTATAAATTAAATGACTTCAAGGCATTGGACACTTGCATTAAAATAGGACACTTACGTCAATGTAGGCATCTAATCGAGATGCAATTATTTGGGTAGTTAGAAAATAGGTATAGGTCCATAACTTGTAGAGATGCAAGATAAGCATGTTTATAACATTGTAGGAAAGATAGAAGACATAGGTCATTAGAATGACATTGGTTGGACTAAGAGATAAGTAATTTGGCATAGAGAGATAGTGTATGCAAGCTTTTTGGTAGTGAGAAAGGTCTATAAGTTGAAGGTACATACATGATATGTATTTACTAAGCGTACAAGATTGAGGTGATATATAATTAAAAAATAATGTCTACATTTCCCCTATTTAATCTAGTAATGAAATTGATGGTTTAAAAGAAAATAAATTCATATCTAGGTGTGTATAACACACCTTATCTTTGTTTGAATCTAACTTGAGTGCTTTGTTGGTGACTAAATTGAAACCAAGAGAATATTAAAATATATAATCAATGCATATAATCTACAATTGAAAGCATTGAAATGATTAAAATTGAAAGAGAACAAGGTTTAGGAGTACACTTGAGTATTAATGCAATTGTTTTGCCTTTTGGAAACTTGATTTAAAAGATGTATCGTTATGAATCACTAAAATTGATATTAGGACAAATATAAATATGGGAAATGCATTTATCAAAAGAGAGAGAGAGACATTGGAGGACACATGCCCCTAACCTTAGATATTAGATGAGTTGCCACCCGAAAATTGAGATTAACTCAACTGTAAAAGCTAATCATACTTATAACCTAGTGAATGTGAGTGAACCAAGTTAACTCACACTATAAATATGGAGAGGATGAATGATGTAATCAAATCCAACCAATAAAATTGTCAATATTGAGTGATTTAATCACCCCAACCATACTAAAAGTGAACCAATTACTACAGTAGATTGCCTTAATAGTCCATAAAAGTCTAACTTGGTGGGTGATGATAGTCCATGAAAGTGTTTAGAATCTGAAACTGATTTGATTTTGCAATATTAGGTTCTCATTTCATACCATATGCACCTTAGATATGTCTCATTTTGAAACTATGTATAACAATGGTAACAATGTATATAATTATACTATAAACATGTATCTGAATCATATAACTATGAATTTTAGTCAATTTGAAATGTGTAAGTGTGGAGAACATGTTTCCAAAACATGTCCCCACTATAATATGAAACTGAGAACTGGTGTAAGTGCCAATGTGGATAAATATGAAAAACTGATATAAGTGTCAATGTGGAGGACATATTTGAAAAACATGCCCCCACTTTAATCTGGTATGTTACATACTGAATAAGTGTGGAGAGCATGTTTCCAACACATGCACCCACTAAATCTAAAACTGTAAAAAATATGGAGTACATGTTTTCAAAACATGCCCCCACTATAATATGAATTTGTGAATCAATGTGGAATTCATGCCTCCATGGCAAGTCCCCACTAATATTATCCCCTTCTGAGGTAAGGGGAAATAGAAACTAGAAGTTACCTTACCTCAAAAGGATAAGATAACCATGTAAACTATGAGTGTATCATGTAACATATAGAGGGAACATTTCTAGGTAGATATATTATTAAAGCATAAAGAAAGTGATCACACCAAGTCCTAAAATGCATGATGTAGATCATGGTAACGTTTATAAAATAATGATACAATATCAACAAGCAATCAAACACACACACAAGAGTAATCAAAAGTAAATCAAAAGACAATGGTCCAAGGAGACCTCAAATAAGGGACATATTCAAATGACACACAATTAAAGGGTCATGACTTAGTGAAATGTCCACAAAATCAAAATTGACATATTCAAATGTCAACATACAACAAATAATGACATATTCAAATGTCAAAGAGGTAAATAAAGGCATAGGGGAAGCAAATAATTAAGCATATTCAAATGCTCAAACAAGCAATATAATAGCAAGGCAAGACACTTAAAGAAATGCATAAACAACTAAGATAAACATATCATATTAGTCCCAAGATATATGTATTAGAAAAAAATGTTAAGTACATAGCATATCAAGTACACTACCCAAGATATATGCATAGACAAAGGCATATGTAGTATATAAGCTCAAAAAGATAATGTAAAGTGATCATATAATGATATAATCTGGATGTATTATGATCATAGACGTGGATGCATCCAATATCCTGATGATATGAGTAGAGGGAAAACTCAACATCTAAAAGTTCATAAATCATGTATTTGTGTGTGCCTGAATCACACTCAAAAGATGTGTGAAACATGTGTATATAAGAAATATTGATATGTCATTTACCAACATGGAACCAATGACATATATGCCAAGGAGTTAATATGATGTGTAAATGCTATTTTTTATGAAAATTTTAAGTTTTTTTTTATTTTTTTGGTATTTTTGGAATATGATATCCTTAGGTTGGATCATTTACATTGATTAGTGATAATTGAGGTAATCACCATACACAATGAAATCTAGTTGGGAATAAAAATACTCAACTATAATGATCATGTGGTAACTAGGTATTTTCTTTCAGTTTTAACACTGTAACTAATGTATCTGTAGAAGTATCAAGTGTATCATATTTATATGTTGTGTAATCAACATCATTAGGATTATACCAATTTTATGTGTTATTAGTATAGGAAAGATGTAACTTCTTAGGTTGTTCTTGAACTTGTGATATAGCATTTTGAGCATTTATATATGAATAAGGAACTGTGCCATACTATGGTTGTGACCTTTTTAGTATGCCATTATTTGTATCTATGTGCAACTTAAATGTTAATAGCTTATGAATATCCTGAGTTACATGGTTGGCCTTTATTTTATTTGTATTTGGTTTTATATTAGGAATAATATCACCATTGTTATAATCATTTGGAAATGTGCCATCTTATTGTTCAGTGTTGACCAATAAAGGGAGCTCACATGGATTTTTTTTATGGTGGTTTTAATATCATTGGTTCCTTTGGTAATTGTATTTTCTCTATTTCTTTGTTCTTTTAACCCCTCTCTTGCTTTGATTTATCTTTTGGTATACATATTTATTATTTTGGCACTTGTGATTTAGGAGAGGTACTCATCATGTTAGTGGGTTTATTGGCTGATGTATTAATGATATGATCACCACTACCTTTGAGACTTTCTATTTTGTTTTTTAATGTAAAACAATAATCTGTATGATGCCCATTCATTCTATGATATGCACAATAATATTTGGATCTCGTTATAGCTTGTGGAGGAGGTAATTTGATCACTTTGTTTTGAATCATTTCTCTTAGGATTTCACTTGGACTCTTAGTAGCCTTTTGGTCACTTTTTGAATCACTTGTTCTAGATGTATTGTGTTTTAAATGTCCATTTGGATATGATACCTTATTGGGTACTGCATTGCTGGATGTAGATGTAAAGACATGATTAACACTAGCATGTTTTATATTTTGGGTGCATGGCATCTAATTTTCTAATAATGTGATATTTGAAGTAAAGTATTGATTTTTCTTTATTAACTCTTTTATTAACTTTATCATAAGGTGATTTGATTTTTTATGGCATCACAAGTATAAACCATAGGTACCTTGATTTGAGTATGTACACATACACCATCTGCATGCAATCATAAATGCATGAAGTCTATAAATCAATCCTAAATCAAAGAAGATAGATCCTACTTACATTTTTGATTGGGGATACATTAAATAATCAAAAACATGACCAATATGTGTATCTTCTAGACTCAATTAGGTGATCTCTTATCACAACAACAATACTAGGGAGGGTTCCAAAGCCTCCAGTTAAACACAATCAAGTAATAAACCTAACTAAGCCCTATGTTTTCATATTCAATAA
Organism: Torreya grandis; assembly: GCA_037957365.1. Taxonomy (NCBI): domain Eukaryota; kingdom Viridiplantae; phylum Streptophyta; class Pinopsida; order Cupressales; family Taxaceae; genus Torreya; species Torreya grandis. The sequence goes on from JARHVA010000055.1 coordinate 8,788,792, forward strand.
ACTAATAAAAATTAAATTAAAATCTAATCTATTTCTCACCAAAACTTGTGGCACAAAGTGGGGATAAGAAATAAAAAAATTAAACATGCATAGAAGACATATACTCACATCAATGTATATGAAATCCTAATGCATGGAAGAGATGTATAAATGCATATCTATCTAATCTTATAAAGGAAGAATAAAGTTAAGCATACTTACCTTTAAATATGAACTCGTTAAGACTTAATATCTCCCTTGGCCAAGGTGATTTGCAAGAGGTTGTTGTGGTATGTAAGGATGACAAGGATAAATCAAATCTAAGCTATATAATCTATCAATGCATCCAAAAAACTTATCCACAAGATAAGATATGTATCTCTAAAGAAAGTATGAAACCTTAAGCTTGCTCCTTAAGTATAATGGTGGATAAGCAGATGCGAAATAGCTCTTAATTCTTCTTTTCTTCTCTAAATAATGGTGAAATGATCTAGTATATATAGGAAAATTTAACCCTAAGGTCTTCTAAAAACTTTGTTCAACAGGGTCGACCCAGTTGACCTAGTACTGTTATGGACAAAAATTCACTAGGTCATGGGCTAGGTTGGCCAGGATTTGAGTTAGACCTAAATGAATTTCACTCATAAGAGTACAAGGTTGACCTAGTAATGTAAATTGCTGAAAGGGGTTTTAGTTTAAGAAAAGGGGGATGAAAGGTAGGAAATGATTGGAGGAGTATACAAGAGAGAATAACAAGCTTAGGGTAATGGTTTTTAGTAGACAAGTGTGTATATAACAAGTGGAAAAAGGGACAACGATATTGTGAAACACCAATGGTATGCCCACCCCTTTCTCGATGCACCCCTTAAGGTATACACTTAGAGAGATTGAGATTTGATGGGTTCCTATAAGATAAAGAGTGTCCGTAATTGATAAAAGTTTAAAAAGATTATGTGAATACATATACCCCACTCGAAGCTCATCACATGTCACATAAGTGTAACATAGGATGGTACTTCAGGAATAGAACATGACAACACATAATGCTAATGCTAAGTAAAGTGCATTAAAGAGAAAATAAGATAGATAAAAGGATAGAATTGAAAAACTCCTATCTTTAGTTACCTTAGTATTGTAGATAAAGAAGGAGACTGGAAGAGAAGTGAAGGCATCCAATATGAGTAATATTAGGTGAACCTATAGAGATTAGTGCAAAAAGAGCAAAAAATAAAAAAAATTGGAATATAGGTATATAATAGTCAAAAATATTCTCTATGACATCATAATTCTAGAAATTTTTATGGTTTGAAAAATGAGTGAGTAAAAATAAAGACATGATCAAAAAAAGGAATCTGTCGGTAAATATTTAAAAGGTAAAGAATTGTGAATAACTTTAAATAGGGTTAAAAGAAATTCATTTGCTATTGCTTGATTTATTTGGGTAGAAAAATAAATATTTGAGAGGCCAAACAAAAGACAAAAGAGGCAAGATGGTGAGGAGATGATAACTGAGATGAGGAGGACGTCTAGCGGCTACAATGAGTATAACACAGGTAGGTAATTGAGAATTTCAAACTTGTTTTGAGTATTTTATGGAAATTAAGTGTTTTATTAAAATTTGTAATTTAGACATTTATAGAAACTAGAATGAACCCCAGAAGGTTGATAAGGGTATCAGAGGCCAAAAGGGGAAATAGGTTAAAAGGATTGGAGTAATAAATATCAAAGGCATTTATTACAAGCAGGGGAAAGAGTTGATAGTCTGAACCAAAAGGTTGAAAATCCTAATTTCATACTGCCGACTTAGTAGGTGTGTGTCAACTTAGTTTGTTTGGGTAAAGTGATGACTTAGTACCCCTGTGTCAACTTAGTTGATTAATCCACTTTGCCGACTTATTACTAAAGGGGAAATGAAAGGGTCAACTTAGTAGAATAAGTCCACAAGGTCGACCTAGTCCTACATACCAATATTATACTGACCACTTAATTATACATACTATTTTTTGATAGATTGATTTTGAGATATATATGTGATATAATATTTATCTAGTTTAAATTTTGTTGATCCTATGGAGGAGGATGAGACCAGATGGGGATCCCTAGTGAGGGGAGCACTCCATGAGATCTTGGATGGAGCATCAATGCCATATGACCCTACCACATTGGATGATCCTATAGTACTATCTAACCCATCTCAAGTGAGCTAGTTCACACTAGAAAAAGAGGTTGTGAGGTGATTAAAAGAATTCAAAGATGAGTGAAAAACACCAATAGGGGTGGGAAATAGACAGGCATAGACATGGTAGGCTTTAGCTTAGGATAGAGCCATACATATGGTTACCATGAGTTAGCTTAGCATAGGTATAGGCATATAGTCATACATATGATAGTCTTGAGATATCGAACATCTTATTTATAATGTAATTCATAGGGGACTATCTAAGGCATCCATGGGCAACGTGGCTAGGCCACGAGATAGATAAGATAGAGCCCAAACTTAGAGTTAGAGCAATGTATTTTTGTATTTTGTAAAAAACACATTATATATATATATGTGTGTGTGTGTATGTATATGTATATATATATATATGTATATGTATATATATATATACACACACATATATATATACATATATACATATATATACATATATATATATATATGTATATATATATATATATATACATATATACATATATATATATGTATGTATGTATATATGTATGTATATATATATATATGTATGTATGTATATATATGTATGTATATATATATATATATGTATGTATGTATGTATATATATATAAGTATATATATATACATATACATACATATATGTATATACACACACACATATACATATATATACATATATATACATATATATATACATATATATATATATATATATATATATATATATATATATATATATATATATATATATACATACATATATATACATATATATATATGTGTGTGTGTGTGTGTGTATATGTACATATATGTATATATATACACACACACACACACACACACACACACACACACACACACACACACACACACACACATATATATGTATACACACACACACACACATCTGATTTTGATAGTTGGATGTTGATCTTATTTGTTTGTATTGTGGTTGTGTTGTGTATGCATGGATATATTTATTTCTAGCACATGTATTTTACTTTTGTTGTATATGTTATAAGAAATATATGTGTTGTGGTTTCTTTTCTAGCATTATGTAGGACACATGCATGATTAAAAAGAAACATGGGAAAAGACTTCATAAATTATAATCAATCAAAAATAGATGTACTACACACTATTTCATGTTGGAAAATATGTAATATCAAGAAAATTACTAAGTATAAGAAACTAAAAGAATGGTAATCAATAGGGTGAAAATTGTTTTTAAAACATGAAATATCTTCTGGCACTAAATTAAAATAAGTAAAATCACATTAAATCACATTGGGAAGTATGAAAATAATGTAATAAAGCGGAAAATCAAAAAGAAAAAATGGTATAAAAACAAATCAATTAAGTCAATAAATCATACTAAATCATATTGGGAAGTATAAAAGAGAAACAAAATTGGCAAAATGGTCTTAAATTGATCACACTAATTCAAGCTGGGAAGTATGAAAAACTCAATAAATGGTTGGATTCTTACATACAATTGAAAAATAAGAAGATAAAAGTGAAAGGGTAATGAAGTAAATATAAAACATACTAAATCAAGATGGGAAGCATGTCAGTGATTTGTAACTTAATAATCAATCACATCTTATCTCATATTTGACACATGTAATTTTGTTATGACTTATATTATTGAAAAAAATTATGAGGAATGCTAGGTCCTCTCTGTAGTCTTACACTGAAACTCACAAAGGGAACACCAATGAGATGGAAATAATGTGAAAATTTGGTAAAAGGGGATGTTGTTAATGATAATGTTGAAAATTTAGTAATTTGCGAGGAAGCACATGTCCTATCCATGGTCTTACAATACAACTCACAAATGGAATCCCTAGAGGAGTGATTAGTGAACAAAACAATATTTCTCAAGGAAAAAATATTAATATTTTAGGGAGTGAAAAAGAGAATTTAAAAATCATAATGTAAACATCTTATGAGAAGACCTTAGAAGGCATGAGACATGCTAAGGACATGATAAGACACTAAGTGACTAGTAACCATACATATACAAAGGATACCTATTCGCTATAGACATAAAGCTTTGTAGGAAAATAAGTGTGCTACTAAGATCAACACATGTATGTCATTTTGAACAAAAAAATTAAAATATACCTACCTTCCCACAATGTGATCCTCATTCCTCAAGACCCCTTACTCAGCCGTCAGTATACTGCAAAGATTGGGTACTTGCATAAGAAAGTAGATAACACTAAAATATTTTTTTGTTCTTATTTTCTAATCTACTGGCCTACCATAGCCCAATAGACCTTAGCTATATCATGAGGCCAACTGTGGAGTTTGAGCTTCAACTAAAAAAAGAGATATGTTTAGAATCACATCTTTTAGTGTGATTTAACTTTTAAGAATTTTGAATATTGCCTTTTGGATCATTGCCTTTCGTTTAATGATTTGGTTTTTGAATGTTTTTATAGCTTTTGTAAGATTTCTCCTATATAAGTATTTGGAATGATCAATCATGAGAGATATACTGATACATATGAATGAGATTTAGGCTTAGGCTAAAGGAATCTAAGTAACTAAAGACAATACTGACTAGGAAACATAGGCTTAACTATGAACCAACATGTTTTCTCAATTCTTAACCATGTATATGCTTAGTTTGTGAAAGGGAATAGAGAAGAATAAAGGAGATCCAAAGTGGACCGGTGAAAGGAGATTATAATGAGAGGAATTATTTTCTAACTGATCACTTGGTAAAGAAAGAATGACTAAAGGGAGTAAGGTTTGTATAACCAAGTCACAATAACAATTATCCATGTTTATAGAGATAAGAGAGAAAACAATCATGAAAAAGATAACAAGGGAGCTATAAGAAATAAAATCATGAAGAAAAAGAAAGCAGTGATAAATAAAAAATCCATAAGAGAACATAATGACATCATAAGCAATATAAAATGCGAAAGCAAAGTCACCATGTAATATAAATAAGAATTTGACACAATATCAAATGATATATAAAAAATAGATAAATATAAAGTTAGAGCACATATCTAATCCAAATGAAAATGTAAGAACACCATGCATGTGTTCATAAGTACTAATATATTTTCCCACACACATTATCCATAACATCTGATAAGTATTTATGAATTTAAATGTGAACTGCATCTAATATCTCATCGATCTTCATTAAAAGCTGGGAAAATACTTCATGGAAAATATCTTCAATAGAAAAGGTATGAATTCTTAAAGGATCATGCTAAGGAGGATTATCAAGCAAGCAATGTTTAGGAGAATGCATGGGAGTGGAATCTATAGGAGATGAAGGGGTCACCGGTGGGGAAGGAACCATAGGTGAGGGACTCACTAGTGGAGAAGGATCCATGGGTGAGGGAAGCTCGACAATGAGGGACTCACTGGTGGACAAAGATCCATGGGTGAGGGAAGTTCCATAGTGAGGGACTCATGGGTGGAGGAACAAGAGGTGAAGAAGGGACCATAGGAGGAGATATAACCACAAGAGGTGGAACCATAAGTGAAGAAGGGGGAGCCTTTTTTTAAGAATGACCTATGGGAGGAATGGTAGAAGGTGCGATAATATTTAATAGGTGATATTTAAGATGTTGCTAATGGATGAAATAATGATCAGTGTGATGTGTGCCATATTGGTGCCAAAAGTAATACACCTCACTATACTTAGGAAGATACTCATAATAATTTTGGAAGAAGTATAGCCTTATTTGAAGACTGAGGAGTAGTAGGATGCAAAGTGTTAATATATTATCACAACTTCTAATAATGCTTGGATGAATGGTTATCTATGCTATGGAAATAATAGATATGCCTATGAATAGTCTTGGAAGGTGTACTCATAGGAGGAGGTATAACAAAAGCATAAGGATCTTGGTATAGGGAACAATCTCTAGTCCAATTATTGAAAACTTTATGAATATCATAAGGATCCATTTGATGGATGAAGGAACCAACTGTAGTAAAGGGAGTAAACTAGTTGTAGGATTAAGAAGTTTAGGGGCATGAGAGACGGCCTCCTTGATGGCATTAAAGCTCTTCTTACCTTCCTTGGTCCATGTAAACTATTTACAATTTCTTAACATCTAAGTAAGAGGCTTGACTAACTCTATAAATCCTGGGATAAACCTTCCTATAAAATTAATCTTTCCCAAAAAACTCTACAGACCCTTCTCATGCTTTGGCAAGGGTAAGGACAAGATGTACTCAACTCTTTTAGGGTTTATGAGAAGACCATATTTACACACTATATGGCCTAATAACTTGCCCTCATGAACACCAAATATACATTTTTTAGTATTGAATGACACACCAAAATATCTGCACCTTTCAAATACTAACCTCAAGTGAGCAATTTGATTAGCTGGGTCCTTTGAGAAAATAGTGATGTCATCTAGATAGATGAGCACCATGTCATTGATCAAACCTTCAAATGCAACATCCATTGGCCTCTAGAATGTTGCCCCAAAATTGGATAGTCCAAAGGGCATCTTCATATATGCATAAGCACCCCACTTGGTGGTGAAGATAGTATTATGCCTATCTTCTTCCTTGACCATGATCTAATTATAACTAGAGTAGCCATCAAGGAAATAGAACCTCTAAGAACCTACCACCTTTTAAAGAATCTAATCCATGGAGGGTAGTGGGTAATGGTCTTTTAGGGAAACCTTATCGAGGTCCCTAAAGTCAACACATAAACATATTTCCCCATTCTTCTTCCTCACTGGCATAAGGAATATCATCCATGAGGAATGTTTAATGGGGAATATGATCTTTTATTCAATCAACTTAAATAACTCCCTTCTCATCAACTCCTCCACTTTTGGATTGGCAGGCCTTTATCTCTGCTTGACTGGTCTTATATTGCTCTCTATTTCAATGGTATGTTGTGAAAGTTTGGGGTCAAAACCCTTTAAATCCTTGTGTTCCCATGCAAATACATTTGAGAACACTTGGAATAAAGCAAAAAATTTAGATCTCTCTTCTGTTGTGTTAATCATTCCTAGCTTCAAAAATTTACCTTTGAAGATCTTTATCCTCTCATAATGTTCCTCTTTGGCTGAAATACATGCCTTACCTCTTCTCACTTGATCATCTTCATTGAAGATGCTTTCCAATGTTAGAATCCCCTTATGCATCTTGTTAGATCTCAGCTACACTTTTTGATCATCATACTGGTGTTGGAGTTTGATTTTATTCTTATGGTATAATTTTGCATCCTACATCAAAAAATAGATAATTTGAACATCATTATTAAACATCTATCAACTCATCTCATTATCAGGTATTTCTAGCCTAAATAGGATCTTATTCTTGCCTTGAATCTAGTTGCCTTTGACTCCTTCTACAACCTCATACTAAGCTCCAATGGTTGCAAGCCTATATGCATATTTATTTGCCTCTCTTGGTATGGATTGTATATTGAATGCCAAGAAGTCCTCTATGAGATCCCATACACAATGATTGTAGGCTTTTAGATGATGGTTCTTGAGTGCAATAATGCCTCTCACTTATTTCACAAAAATATCACTTTTACCCTTGACATGAAGAAGTTTGACACCTCTTCTTCTTGCCTCTTACAAACCATACAGAAGGAATTCGTATTCAATTGTGTTTGAAGTGAAACTGAATTGAAATCTTGTGGCTGAATAGTAATTTTGACATGAGGATGAAACCAACATGACCCTAGATCCACTACCATTCTTTAAATTTGAACCATAAAAGAATAAAGTCCATATACCATCTTCCTCTTGAGTGGTATTAATTAAGCAAGATATAGCAGTGCCCTCCTCATGCATACAATACACCCCTAAATTTGTTTCTTCAAATTTGCTATAGGGATCAAATACATGATTATCAACTACCCATTCATCTACGTATAGGTTTGAAATTCCTTCAAGCTGATCATGAGGCTCTTGTTCACTAATATTTTCATCTTTCTCAAATATGGTACAATTGACATTTACAAGGTTAGGCATATAGGGCTCTAGATGGAACCTATAGATAGGCTTAGACCTATTAGTGACCTTAGTCCCATATTTGGTCCTGAAAACCATGTATGACTATTCAGAGGATAAATAGCCTTCAATTTTGGCAGTAATGTCCCTAGATAGATATAAGTCAAAATATGGGGGTAGATCTACAACCATTACATCTTGAGTGATGACACAATCTGAGAAAGCTGCCAATGTGATCTAAGAACTTTCACTATACCTAATATTTTAGTTGGGGAACCATCCAACTAGAGCACACCTTTTTCATTAAGCACATACTTAAGCTCAAGCTTATTTACTATGGCTTTAGTCATAATTGAGGTTGAATCACCTGATTCTATCATATAATTATGCACTAAGCAGTCTTGTATGATGATTGACATATAAAATGGATAGGGTTTGACAACCTTGGGGGGATGAGCAATATTATGAACTTGATTTTGATTAGGAACTTGATTAGAAACTTGACTAGGACTAGGACTAGGCTGACCACTATTTGTAAAAATAGTGTTCACCTTATCAGTTGTCTCATTCACATGAGAAGGCTTGGAGAGCTCTTGCTAAAGAACTTCACTCTGTCTTAGAATAAATAGAGCATCATACATAGACATAATGACATTATCCTTTTTCATATGATCCATAATGTTAAAAGAAAGACTATCACCTTTGGACTGCACCTTGGAAGAAGAGGCTTCACTTGGTACTTGTGTGACATGAGGAACAAAAGGAGACTTCTATTGATACCTATGTTTCTAAGGTATTTATTGAGATATAGGAGATTTATCAGTTACATTTGAAGTGGTAGGTTATTGACTGACTTGTGGAGACGTTGAATAAACCTTAGGCTACCCTAAGTTGTCATCCAACATTGCCCTCTTAAACCTTGTATGGGATATAACTAGGCCATTTGACCTTTATGTTAACTACCCCATGTTTTTTTATACATGCTCAAACATATTCTCCCCTTATTGAAAGTTTATGCACATGGTGTCAGCGTGTACATTACCCATGCTTCCTTGCTATTAATTTTGAGCTTTTGATGATGGCATGGTAGGCATATTACCTTGATTCATTGGAGGACCTTGTGGTGGAGGAGGAATTATGTCATAGCCTTGGAATGAAGGAGCATACTACCAATTAGGATCCTGACACATTTCTACACTTGTAAATATTACCATCTAATTAGAGTGTCCTCCTGATTGCCATTGAACCTCTTGTGCAAATTTGTTTTGTGTGGGGACCAAGGCTCTTGAACTACTTACAGTTATTGTAAGATCTACCTTAAGTAACATAACTTTAGGTTTGTTGGTTTGATGCATATGGGGGTCTATTTTAGGATTGAGTAGGGTATTGGGTTTGGAAGGGACCTTGGTATGGCCTATTGAACTGTTGTTGTCTCTTTAGAGCCACTTACTTGTTGTTTTGTGCCTTCAACAAGCTCTCAATCCTTATAAATTTGTCTACTTGATCATCATCAAGTTGGACTTGGTTGTTTAGATTGGGAAATGGAGTAGTGGTAGGTGGGGTTGGCTGAATCTCAGGAAAAAGTGGCATGAGAGGTCTTTGCATGAGTTTCCTTGGTTGTATCAAACAATTTTCTACCCTTATAGCTATCTCATAAGCCCCAGGTAGAGTTGTCCCACCCACAGATTAGATCATGATTGTAATGTCTAAATTCAAAGCTATCAAATAATAAAGAAAATAATAGTTGGGCATGGGTTTAATGATGACAAGGATCCTATCCCAAGTATTCTAGAATTTGTAGTTAAAATCAACCATGGATTCTTGGAGTGCTCTCTTGATTGAGGTGAGTTGTTCAACAAGTGAAACATGGTCACTTTTATCCTCAAAATGTTTACATAGGCACTCAAAAAAATCATCCCAAGTATTGATTGAGGTAGGTGTTAACCCGTATACTATTTCAAGGCTTTGCCTTTCAAGGATGTGGCTAATAGTCTCATGGCTACATTCTCTTGTGTAATGTGATGTACTGAATAAAAGTTTGCAATGTCAGAAATGTGCTCTACACTGGTGGTGCAGTCTTCTCCCATAAAGTATTTTATCCTCTTCAAAGAGGCAAAAATGATGTCATCATATCATTGAAGGTTAATGGGGCTACCACCATTCAAGGGTATGAAAGATTGTAACCTTGCCATTTACACAATGGGGGTTGTACTACTTAAAATAATAGGATGACCAAGAGATGAATATTGCTTTTAGGGATAGTGACCTATCCCATTGAATCTTTATTTTTTATATGAAAAAGGAAGTGGCTCAATGAATGCAAAGGGGATATCTTCACTAGCTGACCTTCTAGTATCATTTGGCATTAGAGGACTTGTCTAGATGATGCTATGAACTCTGCAAATTGAAGAATCTTTAGCTTCTAATGATGAAGGATGTTCCCCTCTTTCAAATACTCTTTCTCAACTCTTGATTTTGACTATGCCAAAAGAGAATGGGTCCCACCAGGTGTGCCAGAAACAGTTGGAGGCATAGGTTGTACCCTAGCTGAAAGCAAAATTATTTAGGTTCTACTCTTAAGCCTAGTCCAACAAGGGAATGGCCCTAGGTTGTGGGTTACCTGATTTTGGGCCAAGCCTCTAGGATTTTAATGATGCTAACTCCTTAGATATGAAAATATAGTCCCATATACCAAACCTATTCTATTGGGATGAAAAAGGAGAGGAAATACATGATAGGAAATCTATTCTAAATATAATGATGCACCAGATGTTTAATGACCCACTTTTAGCTTAGAAGCTTCTACGTCTACTAATGAATTCAATCAAGACAAGAACTAATCAGATCCTATGATAAGTTTGAAAGCATGAGTATTTTGTGTGGACGCTAAAAGAGAGACCTACAACTTGAAGGACAAAAGAAATAGGTCTATATAAGACACAATGGACTTATGATGCCCCAAGAGAAATCTCACTAGATAACACTTCACATGAACTACAAGAAACGATTAGAATTGAAGCAAGGTACATGAATTACATACATATGATGAACAAGAAACATACACTCTATAAATCAAATTTCAATAAATAACACTTAGCATTCAACTAGAATCTGAGAATTATCTTATATTGCTTCAAGAGAGTGTTAAAAAGTGATTTTGATAGAGCTTCTCTATCTCCAAGTGAGGGATCCAAATCAAGAGTTTAAAGCTAGTATTTATAGAAAGAAATAAGGTAAGAGAGAGATGAATTGACACTGAATGGGTCATTAATGGGCCCAACTCCACTCAGAACAATCACCACTGCAATCCTTCTCGAGCCTTCCCCTATATTAATGTCACTGTATCTTTATTTGGCATGATGGAGGATGTGAACATCAAGGCCGGCTATAAGAAGTAATCTCCACCACCATATGGATCCTTCTCAAGCTCTTTTACATTAATGTCCTTCATTATCTTCTTTAACCATTCTTCATGTAACCAAGAAACTACTTGAGATTTCTTATTGATGTCCCTATAGATCTATTATCGATGAAAAACAATCACCTTATTGGTTTTCATATAGTCATGATTGTAATGAATATCCTTAGGCTAGGGCTTTTTGAGCCTGAATGAGCCGAAGAACCTACGTCTAGAATCTCTTGAAATCTTAACCAAGCTTTAATGGTGTTATATGGCTTCTTAGGGGAACCTAGATCATGTTTGATCTTGCATTTATGTGTTCTACCTGCTCAGGGTGGTGAAATATATTATCTTGGATATCTACCTCCAAACCTTTATTCTGGCTCGACCTAAGTAAAATTTGCTCTCTATTAAAGTCCTTGGCATTTGACTTTGATCTCACACCATTGATCTGTTATTCATTTTGGTCAAGCATCATTAGATCTACCCTTGACTTGTCAACTTCAACATGATTTTGCCACTTATCATTTATGTATTTGCATTTGGGATATGTTGACCTTCTTTGACATTGATCATACCATTGATATGCTATGAGAGATTAAATGCATGTCGTTAATCTGGTTGGACCTACTAGCCTAAGCTCATCTGTGTACTATTAAATCTAGATTCTGCTCTTGAGATCATGCCACTTATCATTCATGTGTTCAACCTGGGGATCCTTTGCAATAGTTAAACTCAAATGATCTTTTCTCATGACTAAAACTTGACATTTACACAACCATCACTGATGTCTGCATGACCATCACTGACATCTGCATGACCATCATTGAATATTTGAATTTCAATGGTTATTTGATGTGGCTTGAATTTGACACTTGCATGGACATCATTTTTTGTTGGATCTCAAATTCCCTGAAACAAATTGTTTCCATCGGAGCTTATTCATCAAGCAATTTATTATGGATAATTTTCAAGCTATTTCCTTCAAATTTTTTGCCTTAGACACTTTATCTGAAATAATTTTGTCTTTGACACTTTTATTGCAAGCTTTTTGCTTGACCAAATTTCCTTCGGAACTTATGTTCTGATCAATTTCTTTGAAAGAAAAAGGTTTTTGAGACTTTTGTTGTAGATGATTTATCCAAAACATTTTTCCTAAAAGAATTCATACTTAGATTTTCTATAAGACAATTTTATCGAAAGAGTTCTGTCTTTGGGAAACTTATTATGGAACAATTTTCTCGAATGAATATATACTTAGCCTTTTTTGTTGCAAACAAAATGTCTAACTGAAATGAGTCTTCAGGACTTTTGTTGTGGATAAAATGTTTGACAAGTCCCCAACACTTAGCAAAATACCTGAAAGAATCTCCCTGAAGGAAATCTTAGCACTGAGACAAATAAAGTTGAAATATTTTGGCCTTTTGCTTGCTTAGCCAAATACTTGATTGATACTTTAGCCTTTAGACATACAAGCTCTTCTTGGACTTGTGCGAGAAATTATTGTCTCTTTAGAAGGCTCCAATGATCTTCTGAGGCTTGTACAAACTTGCCCATGACCTTAAACTGTTCAGACACCATGCGAACCTGCCTAGATCCATCTCTTTTGCTCTCTAGGCCCATCCGTCGAAGGTCAATCAAATTACACTTTACACTTGATTAAAGTGTTTCAAAATCTTTGCAAGCTATATGTGATCTTCCTCTTTTGAAGTCTATCAACTCTTTCTACTACTGGATCACTCTTCAAGGCCTACAGATAAAAAATGGGCCAAGAAACGAGATTTTTAAAGGAAAAATATAGTATGAAGTGTGTCCTTTTCACATAACCCTTCACTGAAAGGCTGTTAAGACAAGATTGGAATATGACTATACAAGAACTGACTATACATGTCTTGAAATTGACTGACAAGTAGAATATGAACATAGATCATGACCCTTTAAGCTATAGGGTTAGTCAATTTTAGGTTCTAGAAATTGGCCAACACTTCTTACACAAATTTTAATTGAAGTTGCTCCAAAAGGTGGAGGCATTTCTATAGTGATGAAGACCCTCTCAACTATGTCCTCCACATCACAATGCATATATTGACACACACATTATTTTTATAACAAAAAATATACAATTAAAAAAAAATTCATCTCTTCACGTTTACATCCCTCATGACATACGGTTCAATTTTAAGGACAATAGCTAGTTACCTATATGGACTATGAAAACATTGTATCTCTATGTATGAATGTTTTTAGTTCTTAGTGGTTGTAAATCATATGAAATCAATATAAATAGAAACATGTACAGATTTTTTCTTGTTACAGGCTAAAAAATGACTTAGATTCCTAAGCCTAAGGCTTGGACTTGCACACACACAGCTGAAACTATGTTTTTGATTGAAAATAACAAAATCCAACTTTTTCTTTGATAAGAACTATGAATTTCATTGATAAATTTCTTAAAACTATTACTATGACGTCAAACACCCTCTCATCTTTCTAAAATATAATTTTATTATTTTTTTGACTACTTCAAGGTTTTCATGTATATTGATTTCTAAGTATGTATTTTTAAACCACTATATGCTATAACTATACATTCTTATATTTTTTAATGTACTTTGTGTTTCGTTCATCCCAATGCAAAAATATTATATGGTTGCAAACTATGCCTAATTATATAAACTTAAAAAAAAAATAATACTTTTTCATCTTTTTTGAGGTAGTTGGGAAGAGAGGGGAGAGTGGGGTGGTGCACAGTCGGCTATCTATTTTTTAAATTATTTTCAAGGTTTATTTACTTGTAAAATTAAAAAAAATATATATTCATTAAAAAATATAAAACATATATATAATGATCTTATCTAACTTTCCACCAAAGATTTTCAAAAAATATTAAAAGACTCAAAAATTGAGGTGGTGCATGGTTGGTTATTTGTTATGTTTTCCTCTTCAAATTTTATATATTTGACTTACCTATACTTGACCATTTTAAAAAAAAAAAGTTATTTAGAAAGTGGACTCAAAATGCTACAATTTATATTCGTATATCATCTTCAAATTTTGAGTATAGTCATCTCAAATATTCCATACAACTTAAAGTTTCTCATTTTTCAAGAAAAGGAGGTCTACTTAAAACCCCCTTTTGGCACAAATTTTACATGAAAAAAATGATCAACAGTGAAATTTATTCCATCACATAAATTTTTATTTGCCATTGACATGATATTTTTATAGGGTTTTATTTTCTTTTTCTATTATTTTACAACATTGGTTATTCAATTTCAATGCCGCATAGAACACACTACTCAGTCGCTTGGTTAATAAAATATTCGTCTTTGATTATTCTTACCTTTTGTAATATATATATAATTAACACACCCAATGTGTGATATCCTTTTGTTAGAATTGTATGCTTCTATTCCCTTGATTTATAATGTATTTTTAATTACTATATTCTTATCCTCCAACACTTGGCACACAAGTAATTGTTTCTAATCTCGCATTAGATTTATATTTATAAATTGACATCATTGAAAGTGGCTCACAAACAAAATAACTCAAGTGAAGGTGGCTTATAAATAAAATAACATAAAAAATGTTTCAATGCAATAAAAATGAAGGTGGGCTCGTCATTAATACACGTAAAAATGAGTTTTAATTATAACCCTTCTTCAATTAATTAAAAAAGAGAATAAATTAGAACAATTATTTAAAATTTAAATTGTTTTTATATTAAATTATAACACAATAAATATATAATCTAAAATTTGAATTGTAACAGCGAGGAGATCGGAGGAACCCAAACTAAAAGATGAAAGCAAATCCCGGAAATCGAGGAATCAAAACCATGCAAATCTCAGTAATAATGACTATAAAAGGCCCTTGAACTCAACGATACACACACAGACCTTCATCTGTGAGTGAAGCTTCATAGAGTTTGGCGATGGCAGGATTTTATGTTTCCTTCATGCGTTCGCTAATTCTTCTTTGCTTAGCTGCGGTGATCATATCTTCTACAGGTACGAAATAATTATATATAAACTTCCCAGAGTAGATTAATTATTAGTAGTCTGATGCATGTTACATGTGCAGGCAGCAGCAGCATACTGTTAAGAGAAGCAAATGCAGTCGATCAAACATGTTATTATGTGGACGAATGTCCAGATTGCAAATGCGTATGTGAGCCTAAGCGTATTGGTTCCAACAGGCACCGGTGCTGTTGCATCTCATAATCTGAGAGACAAGTTTTACTTTGTTTTATTTCTCTAAGATGTATTGCCTTCAATAAGACTATAAGACTATTACTTTGTGACTTTGTTGGGATTATGAACCCATTGATGGGAGCAAAAAATAAGTGATCACTATCATATTCGATATTATATGAGGTCACTATAATAAAATGCAATATTGAATACGTGTGTGAAAACCAAAATAAAAGTTAAAATAGGGAAATATCATGTTTGTAGCATGGTTATGAACTTGATTTTGAATTTGAGGTGATCAGTCACAGTGTAAAATGTATCGAGTTTGGGTTTCTTCACGATCACTCAGTAATGTGGCTACGATACTTTAATGTACCAAAAATAGATTTGAGTTATGATACCTTAATTAATCAAAAATATACTTGAGCTACTCTGTCTTAATGCACCACAAACAACTAGAAACAATTGCACGTGCATGCTAAACAACACTAGAGCTTTGATCAACCACTCAATTGGAATGTGTACCAATAAATTTGATGAGATATTCTGCATGCAATGAAGCTTCGTATCCATTCGACTCGAGCAAACAAGAATCATGTGAGAAATGAACATTGTACCTCTCAAGGTTTCGTTGAGTTATGATTTTATAGATGCAATTTTGATTCTAAAAAGGTATTTAAGAAAATCATATTTGCCATTGAGTGCCCCCTGAACTCATACTGTTGAGCAGTTTGTAGCTAACCATGTTGCAAGTAGAAAAACTCCATCAAAATATGGCATTGCCCATTTGGTCATTTCACATTTGAAAACTTTAAGTAAGGTTGGAGAGAATTAAAAATAGTTTTAACCCAGTCATGGGAGCACATCCTAACATTCATTTGAATAAAACATTCTCTTTGGAATCTAGATTGCAGTCCTCCCCCTCAAGAGACACTTTCTTCACTTACACATGAATTTGAAGCATGACATTAAATATAACATAAACTCTATTAGTAGTAGAGAATTAGTCTTCATGAGTAGCTTGAGAAAAAATAGTATCATTTCTGTTTTTCTATAATTGAAAAAGAATATGAGCTCAAAACATATACCAAATTTGTGTGAATTTTGCATGAATCATGACTAAATCCCCTAATAGCACCATCTTTTAGGTGGACATTTCTAGATGGGAGGGATATAAAAAAAGTGTGAATCTAAAGCCATGTTGATTGGGCATGTTTGTAGATGTAAACATATAATTGAATGTTTCTTGGTGGTTACAAACTAAGCAAACAAGGTGATCCAAACCCAAGTGAACTAACCGAGTGCCAATTAGAATTCTTTGGTGTAAAATACACCAAAGGAAGTACACATATTTGGGCTTAATGATGTACATGCTAAAAAACACTAGAGCTTTGATCAACTACTCAATCGGAATGTGTAGTAGTAAATTTGACAAGATATTCTTCACACAATGAAGCTTTGTATATATTTTGTTTGAACAAACAAGAATCAAGTGAGAAATGAACACCGTGCCTCTTAGGCTATCTTTGAGCTATGATTTTATAGATACCATTTCAATTCTAAACATGTATTTAAGAAAATCATATTTTAAAAACATGATACCATTGAGTGTCACCTAAACTCATATTGTGGAACAATTTGTAGCTAACCATGTTACAAGTAGAAAAACTCCATCAAAATATGACATCGCCTGATTTGGTCATTTCACAGTTGAAAACTTTAAATACAGTTGGAGAGAATTAAAAGTAGTTATAAACTGACCTCATGGGACCGCATCCTAACATTCATTTAAATAAAACATTCTCTTTGCAATCTAGATTGTAGTGCTCCTCCTCAAGAGACACTCTTTCTTCACTTGCACATGAATTTGAAGCATGACATTAAATATAACATAAAATCTATTAGTAGTAGAGAATTAGTCTTCACAAGTAGCCCAAGAAAAAATAATATCATTTTTGTTTTTTTATAGTTTAAAAAGTATTTGAGTTCAAAACATATACCAAATTTGTGTGAATTTTGCATGAATCATGACTGAGTCCCCTAATAGCACCATCTTTTAGGTAAACATTTCTAGATGGAAGGGATATAAAAAAAGTGTGAATCTAAAGCCATGTTGATTGGGCATTTTTGGATAATGTAAATGCATACTTGAGTGTTTATTTATGGTTATATACTAAGCAAACAGGCTGAGCCAAACCTAAGTAAACTAATCGAGTGCCAATTGGAATTCCATGGTATAAAATACACCAAAGAAAGTACACATGTTTGGGCTTAATGATGATCAGCAAAACCTACTCAACTCTTCTTTTCTAAGTTTTGTCAATATAATTGACTCTCCACTTGGAATTAAAAGTATCAATTTGGATATGCCAAGGGGAAAGAAGTTAATAACCTAATCAAGGGTGGTAATAGAGGAAAGGAGTCTCAATAGGGCATTTCCAGCCAATCCACCACCTAGAATGATATGCAACACCAATTTTGTGAAGGTGCACATCAGATATAGGGTTCTAAATTTCTAAGATAGACTTTTAGTAAGAGGCTTGCAAGTTAAATTGAGCCCTTATAACATGCCAAGGAATCCAATCCCTTATTTGCATAGAAAATAGGTTAGACATGACATTGATCCTTTTCTAAAAAACCAGAGGCTCTTGGTTCACATTACCATAGAAAATGAAGATTTATAAAATTAAGTAAAGGAGACCACCATAGTGAGTAGAAGTCTAGAGAGAGACTGAACCTGAAACTATCATCATCCCTTCTTAAATGTTTTTTGAGTAGCTCCCAAATCTTTAAAACAGTCTTAGCAACAAACATGCCCTCAATAGCTACCAAAACTTGAGTGATTAAAAGTGTATGAAGATTTGATCCTTTCCAGTTTGCCTTCCTAATAAGCTTGCCTCGATAGACGTAGTTACAAAGAAAGATTTTTCATTTATATCTCATTCCAAGGCTCAAATGATCTATGTTGCACACAAGGCATGGCCTTGGATTTTGATGTCAAGAATAAGAACACCAAGGAATCTTGTTTTGCAACAAATATCCAATGCAACTTGGTGGAAACCATCGGTGCCTTCAGAATTGGCCAACAAAAAATCCCTCAAAATTAGATCAATTTTGGCATGAGTAGTTTTGGAGGGTTCCCCACAAGAAAAGTAGTAAACATTTGTAGCAACCAACACTTTAGATCACATTTTACACTTTATTCAAAGACAAAGAAGTTTAGAAATCTAAAATCCAACTTCTTATTGATTTATTGAGCCACATATCCCCATTGATCTAAGGGAATGGCCTAGAAATAAAATGAGTTGCCTAGAAACTTGAATTGTTCACTTGGTTGAATCTAGAGCCACTTATATTGAAAAATCCATTTAGGTTTTAGGCTTTGAATCTAAATTAGTGAGCACTATTAAATGTTTTTTCAAGATGATGGAACTTTTATCACCATCAATGGTGTTCAATATGAACAATTTTGTATCTTTCACTCTATTTGTCAAGGATGTCCACTTGCCCTTTGTAATTTTTTTTTCTAGGAGGATTCAATTATCTTGATGCTAACTATACTTCCAGAGGTTTGATTAAATATATATCTCTTTCCCACTCTTCTAAGAAAATGGTTAATGCATGCTTTGCTAATGATTCCCTCCTCAATCTTACTAAAGAAGAAAATTATATCTCCAATATTATGGAATGTGTTTGCAATTTTAACTCCAATAATGAATATCATTTATAAGTACTCAATGTCATGGTTAATATTTGAAATTATCCTAAAAACTAGTATTTAAAATTATTTTTACAAAGCTCTTGATATGTATCTCATTCACTCCTTGATTTCACTTGTATATTTATATTTACCAAGACTTTATGTTCCATAAGGGCCCTTTTTATATTTGTGGAAACTTTTAGATCTTTTGTCTAAGTCAAGCATCATAAATTTTATTTTTAATTGGTGATGACTAATTGAGGCCGCTTCAATTCATTCTTACCATTCACACAATTATTCATGAATTTTACTAGTGAAACTCTTCAGTAGGACTATTATAAATTAAAATAATAATATACAAAAGGTTACATAGTAAAAAAGTTAGTTGGTATGCACAATTTAGAATCACTTTTGGAAGAAAATGTTTGATCACAACATGGAAACAAAAGACCAAAATTAATAAACAACATCAAATAATCCATAATAACACTACAACATTAAAATTATCTCATGAACATAAAATAAATTTAAGCATGGACCATCATAGCCAAAGGAGGAGGTGGAGAATCATCCTTGGGAGGTAGATCAATCAAAGAATAAGGGTTTAGAGCCACCCAATCATCCATCGGGTCTGGAGGAGCTAGATAAATAGTCATATCCCATGTATCAAGAGGCTTCACCACCATGACAAAAGGGCCAACTATAAAACCCTACTGAGAAGGACCAACATCAAATTTTCCATGTGGCAGTAGTGATATCCAAACCACACACATTGGTGAATGTGAGGGGAGAAGTGATTGTGGCTACAAGATTGCCTCCAATGTCATCTAGGAGTTGGAGGTGGCAGGCTATGTGGTGGACCCTCTGAGGGGATGTGGCTCATAGTGTAAGGAACAATCCCATAGTACTCAAGCAACTCTTGTGGATGTCTAATCTCCATGGCCACTTTATATAATTGGAATTGAATATGCATATACGGTAAAGATAATACAAAAACCTTGTCATTAATATGAAAATAACAAGAATAATCCTGAATGTTAAACAAAGAAAAATTTCTAGCTTTCCACAATTGAAAAAGAATAACATCTCTGAAGAAATTCCATGGAAACGTTATTGAAGCTAGTCAGTTAATAGAATCATGAAGGAAGGCCAAGCACCACAAGAAAGGTTCATGATGGTATGGTTGAAAGAGACTATGTATGTATTGTCAAGCAAATAAAGTTTTGGGACGTGTTCGAAAGGTGTGCTTAAAATACTCAAGTTGGCTACAAGTTGGGCAATAATATATAAGGGCAAATGGATTAAACAATCCCCTTGTAAGCTTCCACAAGGGTGATCTTATACACCAATTTAGTGTTTTAGATGAATTATTCAGGGATAACCAATTACTCGGATAGGTTCATTGGGACTTGTTGAATGGTTTGTAGTTATTTGAATTTGTTAATCAATGTGTAGTTTTTTGAATATGTTAATCAACATTACTGCCCTATATTAGCAACCAAACTTTTTTTATTTTATTTTTGGTTAAATTAAGGATAAGTATAAATAAAATGAAAATAAGTTTTTCCATCACACAACCACACCCTAGAATGTGTTATATTTGAATGGAGGCTTTGAAATGAAATTATTTGTCAACTTAAACATCACAATATTTCAAATGCATCTCCGATTTCATTATATAAAATTAAATGTCTCACAAAAAAACTTTGTGACATTTGTGCATATATTTATAACTAATTTAATAAGATGATTACTAATTTTCTCATCTTTATTATGAATCTAGGATTTCTATATTATATTTTATAATTTCTATGGTTTGAGCATTATGAATTGTTCTAGATTACAATTGAGATGAACCATTTGCATTGATCTTGAACATTTGTATACTCCTTATGTCAGAATCATCATCAGTTTTTTTAGCACATCTTTTCTTGAGATTCAATTTGCTATTCCATACCCATTCTAAGATTCCCTTATGAATATATGATGCAACCAACACCCACCTGTAACTTTTTTATGCTAGACAAAAGATCATACTCTTAAAAAAAAATATTATCAACACCTTAGAACCCTACAATATCATGCATATCATAGTAATTGAAGTGAGGAATGAATCAACTAAAACCAATTTTTTTTTATATATTAATTATGGAGCCTGCAGTATTGAACAACCTTTACAAACATATTAGTTATTCCCAACAAGGATAGTTAGGTTCACCTTTACTCAAATTTATTCTCCTTCCAAAGTTGCGATCCTCTTTATGTCTTTTTCCTACCATCTCATCCCCTTTTTAAAAATAAAAATCAAACACTATTTATAAAAGCCCCCAACCTTCTACAATAGTCAATGACCCCTAAAAAAAGCATGAAAATTAATAAAAATAACTATGAAACAAGCCAGTTACAATAAATTTCTATTTTTAGTAAAATAAAGAACAACTCATAGTTGTCTTGGCTGACAATTGTGCAAGAAGACAATTCCTATCCAATCTCACAAACCTTGATAGCTATCCAAAAATACAATTCTGTGCAATGAATGCTTTAGTGGATGCCCCTGCATTAGACACCTAAAGTTTAAAAATGCTAGCTCCCACTCACAAGGACAAAATAAGTGGCAAAATGGCCATAGTGTCCCCTTCCAACACATCAAATACTTTAGTTGATAGTCTTTCTTTCTTCTCTATTTACAGCACCTTGTTGGACCATAGACCATCCTCATCCACTTAACTTAATCACCATTCATGTTTCCTTGCCTCTGCTCCTTTCCTCATTTGTGGATCAAAACCCACCTCTAT
Organism: Torreya grandis; assembly: GCA_037957365.1. Lineage (NCBI taxonomy): Eukaryota > Viridiplantae > Streptophyta > Pinopsida > Cupressales > Taxaceae > Torreya > Torreya grandis. Next base: position 8,811,025 of record JARHVA010000055.1, read on the forward strand.
CCAACCTCCTCTACCAAGATGCTCTTTCATGTATCTTACATCCTCTTATGGGATTATACCCACTACCATCCAACCACCTACTCTTAAAGACTTGTAGGCTTTGTTAAATCATTATACAACTTGTTGGCTCCTTCCACATCTCATTCTTCTATACTTATAGTTCTTTTATCTTGGCTACAACCTATTCCTCCCTAGCTTGATTGTAAAATAACTCCACATACTTTTGGGCATCAAAATGCTCACCCATATTCTCTACTACTATCTCTAAGATCATACTTTTATCTTCTTCACTTGTTGCTCTCATTTCCATGTCAAACAAATCTACTAACTCTATGAAACCATTAAGATACAATTACAATATGTCATTTCAAAACATTAAAAAATGCAAGATGACCTTATCAATATCATCCATAAAGAACTTCAAAAATCAAATAATGGTCAATCTTCTACTCCCCCAAATAACAACATTATTACACCTAATATGGGGGTAACTCAATTTGTACAATAACCTATTTTAACTCAACAAACTTTAGTGGTATATACTCCTTCTATGACTAGTTCTTCCTCTCCAGATGTATAATCCCTTATGCATGAGATTCATTCTCTATAGGCTGAGGTGCTATGTCTTGAGCAGGGAGATACTAAGACATCACATGATTTAGATTCTCATGTTCTTTTACATACACCTTTGGAACATAACATAACAATAACTCCTTTGCCATATGGATTCATGGCACCTAAGTTTACATTGTATGATGGTAAGGGTGACCTAGAACACTATCTATGAGCTTTCCATGTAACATGTTTGGACTACGTGTCAAATTATTAGATACTCACTAATTTGTTCCCAAGCAATCTAAAGGACTATGCCTTACAGTGGTTCTATGATCTTCTGAATCAATCTATCACTACATTCAAACCATTGGCATATATATTTTTAGCACACTTCTCAATTAACATCAATGATAAGATCTCTTATGATCAAGTAACACAAATGAAGAAAAAAATCCAATGAGTGTATTGTAGACTATGTATTGCGATATAAAACTATTTTGGCCAAAGATGACTAGCCCATGGCAGATAGAGAGCTCCAAGATATATTCAAACAGAGCTTACTACCAGCATTTCATAGAGCTATCTTGTTCAAAAAGTTTCCAACCTTCATAAATTTATGTCACATAGTGAAATAAAGGGAAGTCAAGATTTTATCTATGGGTAAATTAAAACATACAATTGGATCATAATCAATTACTAAGATTTATAGTAAGCCTCCTTACAAATTAATGGCCACTAAAAATAATAGTGATCCAAAGGCCACAGTTAATGCAACTTTAAATCCATCTCCTCACTTGGTTTTGCCGGCTTTGTTGATGATGGAAATTATTCTGTCAATGAATCAATCCTTTTGCTTATTGCAAAGGTCAAATTGGAATTGTACCAGTCTAATCGTGGGGGTTGTAAAGGTTCATCTAAGATCCTATAGATGCAAGGGGGTTTTTATTATAAGTTATAGGAAATAATCAACAAGTTTCAAAACAACTTATTCCATTATAATAATAAAAAATACTTCTAGCAAATCATGAAAAAGTTAAGATAAGAATCTATAATCTATTCTATCCGACAGAGAAAACCTATGAGTTAGATAGTCTCTTGAAGAATAGAAATATGATTCAGTAATATATGTATTCAAATAATATCTTTGCTTTTTGATTTTATTTTTCTTCAATTAACTCGAAAAGAGAAAAGAAAGTTTAAGAAAAGAGAGATAATTCATTTAATAACTATAATAGAAATAAAAATCCAACAAACCAACAATTTAAATAAAATTAAACAACTAAAACTAGAGAAAAAGATGACAAACTAGTAAAAGACAACAAACTAAAGAAATAATCTAATCTAATCCAGACACAAATTCAAAGAGAGAGACAAATAAATTAAAGAGAACACCTATAAGAAACAAAATACTTAAACTATAATAATTAACTAAAACAAATATCTATTCCAAAGTAAAATAAAGAATAAGACACAGATTAAAAGATCAAAACTAAATCAAACTACCAATTAATAAACAATTGTCAAATTAAACTTAGATCAAACAAAGCTATAAATTAAAGATTAAAAAAAATTTTAAGTCCTATTTGAATTATGTCTAATAAACTAAAGGAACTAAACCATAAAATAAAGTAAAATACTAATTTAGAGAAAATATAAAATCTTATTAAAATGTAAACTAATTAAAAATAGAAAAAGATTAAATCTAAAACTTAAGAACTAAACTTTAAACAAATCTAAAGAGAAAAGTGGATTACAAAAAATCTATAGTTATCTAATGAAGAAAAGAGCAAAATCCTAAACTTAGAAATAATTAAAATAAAAAGAAACTAAATATTTAAAACTATATTAAGAAGATAACTAAAATAGAAACAAAATCAAATTTAGAAGAAATTTGAAAGATCTAATTAAAGTTAGAGTTGAATAAATTATAAAAGTATGTGAGTCTCAAAAACAGAGTCATCTTAACCAAAAAATGATAACTTTATTGATAACACCAACATTCTTCCTTTACAAAAACTTGAATGATAAATTTGTAATCAAAATTGATCAATGAAGTGTCACGAAATAGCAAAATGTTCATCATTATTCAAATTGAATACTTAGAATCTATGCATAGGACTGCAAATAGCAATCATCAAAAGATATTAAACTTAGCAAAATTTAAATAATCAGCACTAAACGATAAATAAAATTAGATATACCTGTGTTTCATAAGCAATCACTCAACCATCAGATAAAGTACCATTGGGTCTATCTACAAAAGCTATACTATCTCAGAGAAGTTGCATAGAAAGAAGAAAGATGAATGATTGACTTCAAAATATATTTAAGTCTTTAATACCTATTATTCTTCTATCTTCAAATAAGTCCTTGATCTCTTCTTATAACTTCAAATTTAGTTACAAAATAAGTTATAACTAACTTTAGTTAGTCATTAGTTTATATTAACTAATTGAATTTTAAAAAGTCAATAAATTATAACAATTATTAGTTAAGAACATGTTTTAATTAAGACTTAAAAAGTTTTAATTGATCAAAATATTTAAAAATATAGATCAGGGGTACTAATCTTAAAGGGTGGGGACCCATATTAATTAATAATATAATAGAATACATATTTAATCATAAGATAAATAAGTCAAAATTGATAAATACTATTCACATTAATATATAATGTATATTAATTAACTTAGACATATATAAATATGTGTCATAACTCCAAAATTACTGTATCTTGAAAATTATCAAAATTTATCAAAGTTTGAAAATCAAAGTGTCAAACTGAAATATCAAGTTTTGCCATGAAAACATTCAGCACCAAAATAAAAATTATCCTTTGGATGACCAATAATCATTAGAATTAGACAACACTTCAATCACATGTTTGTCTTGTCTATGAAGACAAACATTATACTCTATCTCAGTCGTAGGAAATGACACCAATCTTGTCCCTGAATCTATGGTGTTGTCATCGATTTCTAGCTTAATTATCTTCAACATTCTAACTTCTCTTGGTGTTTTTGGCTTAAATTGACTATCAATTCTCTTTTTTGTAGTCCTCTTTTTAGTGGTGGGAGGCGGACTATCCACGGTTTTACTTCTACCAACATAACACTGAATCCCCAAATCCAATCTCTCAGATCTTAAGAGAGGTTCACTATGGGCACCAATTAGATTCAACTTTCTACATTTCCCATTAAGATTTGCATGAGTAGGGGTAGGTACATCTAAAAATATAGATAAATTCCTCAAAATCTTAGTATGGAAAGATTCTATTTCAAGTTATGTGGATTGATTTGTAGGCAAAGGATCATCAATTAGTTCAACTCTTTCAATATACGGGGGCTGAATTGGTAAATGTCGAGGGTCATGATCCAAATGGTGAGATGAATTACTTTGAGAAGGTGTACAGAATCCAAACCTATGGCTAAATAAACCTTTATTACCTCTATAACCCCTGTTGGATAGATTAACAGGCAAATTAATTAGAATATTCTAAAATTCAGGATCATAAGCATCAAAGTGAATGGACATTCGTGTCCCTCTATGAAATTTAGGGCCAAATTTTCTTGCATGAAAACCACCCTTATGAAAATCCCTGATGGGTTGGTTAGTATCAATGTTGAAACTCTGGCCCCATCCCATATTATCATCACTCCTTGTTGAACTCGGTTGGTCCCACCCAAACATAATGAACAATCTAAAATATAACAACAAAATCTAAGATTGAGAAATAAGTGTCCAAAAAAATAAAATTGAAGGCTGCAATAACTAAATAAATGAAACTGAAATTGTATCATAAAATGAAATTTATCACACTATTCCAACCACAAGTGATGGTGTTTAATCTAAAATGAACTCTCAATCTATAATAACCATCATTTTATCTCATAAGTTCTGGAAACCTTATGAAGTTTCTTTTTAGTGAATCATTCTTAAACCCTTCCAAAAAAATGAAACTACAAATCTTTTCAACATTTTACTTTAAAATGAATAGTGAACTGAGCTATTCAATTAAATGACACAAAATTTCTATATGGAAGCATCTATTAAACCATCATTATCTTCTTTCAATAAAATGCCTTATACATATTTTAGATGAGAAGTGTCAAGGCACCTTAACTTCAATATCTATATTCAAATTAATAACCATTCTTTCAATTCTAAGTTATATCTTTAAAAAAAATTTCATACTAATCCACTTTCTTTGAAAATGACATCAACACTTATGAATGAAACCACCCAATGCAGTTTAAGAAAAAAAATATCCATAAATATGTTTTATCAATCTAATATATTTTGACAAAATAGTCAACCAAGTTATTCAAATTTTATATAATCATTTCAAGCCTCATAACTGTCAACCATAAATCTTTACATTGAAAATTAATCCCAAGATTTTTGAACTAACTGTGAAGTACCAAATCCATAACAAATAATCAAACTGAGACAAAACAACTTCATGACTTTCACAAAATCAAATATTTTCAAATCTCAAATATATATGAATCGAAGTCTCACAACAGATCATCAACTTTCAATGCATAAAAATCTTGTGATTATTTTAATACAAATAATTTTATGCATGTAAACCTACATGAACATACTAATCCTTTTAACCATATATATCTTTTGACAACATGAATTACAAAATAAATAATCACATATGTAACCTAAAATTGCATGCACTGAATTTCTTCAATATTTTCTATGGTCCACACCATCATTGCTTCCAAACTCATTTATTTATTTGTTTACAAAAGTGATTAGGTATTCATAATAGATAAGACTATAACATAAACACTAGGTCTAATATTAGTTTCAACCAGAATATATTTGCATACCGATTCATCTGACAACACTTCAAAACCAAAACAAACAACTTTTGTGCATGGTGACAAAAATGATTTTTTTTTTTGAAAACTTTCCATTGTTTATAAAAATATGTGCAATGACTACTATCAATTTCGACCACATAAAAGATAAACATTTAGAAGTTCAAATAAAAACAACAGAACTTCAAAACATTTGCAAGATGGAGAATTTACCCAAAATTATGTCAAAACTCTACCATATTTGATCTTTTTTAACTAAGCAAACCCTGGTAAGTCAATAATCAATATTCATGTTGAAATCACTCTATCTATTCATAAAATGAAAGCCTCAACACTCAACTATAAACCTATTTCCAAATTTGAAAGAACTATCTTACTGACATGCCCAAAAATATGTAAGTGACCTCTCACACCAAGATCGACAAACATGCACCACTATAAAGGAAATATTGATATGTCGTTTACCAACATGGAACCAATGACATATATGCCAAGGAGTTAATATTATGTGTAAATGCTATTTTTTTCAAAAATTTTAAGTTTTTTTATTTTTTTGGTATTTTTGGAATATGATATCCTTAGGTTGGATCATTTACATTGATTAGTGATAACTGAGGTAATCACCATACATAATGGAATCTAGTTTGGAATAAAAATACTCAACTATAATGATCATGTGGTAACTAGGTTTTTGCTTTCAATTTTAACATTGTAACTAATGTATATGTGGAATAATCAAGTGTATCATATTTATATGTTGTGTAATCAACATCATTAGGATTATACCAATTTTATGTGTTAGTCGTATAGGAAAGATGTAACTTTTTAGGTTGTTCTTGAACTTGTGACATAAAATTTTGAGCATTTATATATGAACAAGGAACCGTGCCATACTATGGTTGTGACCTTTTTAGTATGCCATTATTTGTATTTATGTGCACCTTAGATGTTAATACCTTATGAATATCTTGATTTACATGGTTGGCCTTTATTTTATTTGTATTTAGTTTTATATTAGGAATAATATCACCACTGTTATAATCATTTGGAAATGTGCCATCTTATTGTTCAGTGTTGACCAATAAAGGGAGCTCACATGGCTTATTTAATGGTAGTTTTAATATCATTGGTTCCTTTTGTAATTGTATTTTCTCTATTTCTTTGTTCTTTTAAACCTTCTCTTGCTTTGATTTGTCTTTTTGTACACATTTATTATTTTGGCACTTATGATTTAGGACAGGTACTCATAATGTGAGTGGGTTTATTGGCTGATGTATTAATGATATGATCACCACTACCTTTGATACTTTCTATTTTGTTTTTTAATGTAAAACAATAATCTGTATGATGCCCATCCATTCTATGATATGCACAATAATATTATCATCTCGTTATAGGATGTGGAGGAGGTAATTTGATCACTTTGTTTTGAATCATTTATCTTAGGATTTCACTTGGACTCTTAGTAGCCTTTTGGTCACTTTTTGAATCACTTGTTCTAGATGTATTGTTTTTTAACTTTCCATTTGGATATGAAACCTTGTTGGGTACCGCATTACTGGATGGAGATGCAAAGACATGATTAACACTAGCATGTTTTATATTTTGGGTGCATGGCATCTGATTTTATAATAATGTGATATTTGAAGTAAAGTATTGATTTTGATTTTGTAACTCTTTTATTAACTTTATAATAAGGGTGATTTGATATTTTATGGCATCACAAGTATAAACCATAGGTACCTTGATTTGAGTATGCACACATACATCATCTGTATGCAATCATAAATACATCAAGTCTATAAATCAATCCTAACTTAGAGAAGATAGATCCTACTTACACTTCTGATTGGGGATACATTAAATAATCAGAAACATGACCAATATGTGTCTCTGCTAGATCCAATTAGGGGATCTCTTATCATAATAAAAATACTAGGGAGGGTTCCAAAGCCTCCAGTTAAACACAATCAAGTAATAACCCTAACTAATTCCTATGTTTTAATATTCACTAAACTAATAAAAATTAAATTAAAATCTAATCTAGTGCTCACCAAAGCTTGTGGCACAAAGTGGGGATAAGAAACAAAAAAATTAAACATACATAGAAGACATATACTCACATCAATGTATATGGAATCCTAATGCATGGAAGAGAAGTATAAATGCATATCTATCTACTCTTATAAAGGAGGAACAAAGTTAAGAATACTTACCTTTACAGATGAACTCATTGAGCCTTAGTCTCTCCCTTGGCCAAGGTGATTTGCAAGAGGTTGTTGTGGTATGTAAGGATGATAAGGATAAATCAGCTCTAAGCTACACAACCTATCAATGCATTCAAAAAAATTATCCACAAGACAAGATACGTATCTCTAAAAAAAGTATAAAACCCTAAGCTTGCTCCTTAAGTATAATGGTGGATAAGTAGATGTGAAATAGCTCTTCTTTTTTTCTTCTCTAAAGAATGGCAAAATGATCTTGTATATAAAGGCAAATTTAACCCTAAGGTCTTCTAAAAGTTTTGGCTGACAGGGTTGACCCAGTTGACCTAGTACTGTTATGGATAAAAATTCACTAGGTCATGGGCTAGGTTGGCCATGATCTGACATAGACCCTAAATGAATTTCACCCATAAGAGTACAAGGCTGACCTAGTCAACCTAGTAATGTAAATTGCTGAAAGGGGTTTTAGGTTAATAAAAGGGGGATGAAAGGTAGGAAATGATCATAGCAGTATACAAGAGAGAATACCAAGCTTAGGGTAATGTTTTTTAGGAGACAAGTGTGTATATAACAAGTGGAAAAAGGGACAATAATCTTGTGAAACACCAATGGTCTACCCACACCTTTCCCGATGCACTCCTTAAGGCGTACACTCAGAGAGATTGAGATTCAATGGGTTCTTACAAGATAAAGAGCATCATTAATTGATAAAAGTTTAAAAATATTATGTGTACATATACCCCACTCGAAGCTCATCACATGTCACATAAGTGTAACACGAGATGGTACGTTAGGAATAGAACATGACAACACATAATGTTGATGCTAAGTAAAGTGAATTAAAGAGAAAATAAGATAGATAAAAGAATAGAATTGAAAAACACCTAGCTTTACTTACCTTAGTATTGTAGATAAATAAGGAGACTACAAGAGAAGTGAAGGCATCCAATGTGAGTAATATTAGGTGAACCTATGGAGATTAGTGCAAAAAATCAAAAATTTTGGAATATAAGCATATAATAGTGGAAAATATTCTCTATGACATCATAACTCTATAAATTTTTATGGTTTGAAAAACAAGTGAGTAAAAAAAAAAGATATGATCAAAACAAGGAATATGACGGTAAATATTTGAAAGGTAAAGAATTGTGCATAATAACTTTAAATAGGGTGAAAAGAAAGTCATTTACTATTGTTTGACTTATTTGGGTAGAAAAATAAAGCTTTGAGAGACCGAACAAAAGACAAAAGAGCCAAGATGGTGAGGAGATGATATTTGAGATGAGGAGGATGTCTAACGGATACAATGGGTGTAGCACAGGTAGGCAATCAAGAATTTCAAACTTGTTGTGAGTATTTTA